>JAPXFQ010002722.1:1200000-1935000 GCA_028564705.1 Apricaphanius iberus | reverse complement strand
AATAAATAAACTTTGTAGCATGTAGGTGTCTGTAATGGACAGTATGCTCATTCACTGCAGCACCATCTGCTGCATCAAGAGGACAGGCTGCAAGGAGATATGAAAATGTGACCACGTTTTTGAATGCAGTGATCATATTAATGGCAACTAAGACACTAAAGCAATCTGTAAGATCCCTTGTTTCCCATTCACAGATATTTCTTCACACTGGTGTGACATTGCAGCCTATAAATGTGCTGTGCAGCAACATGGCAAACTCAGCAAACCGCTGGCCTTATTATCTGGACCGTTCATGCTGTGCACGTCCCCTCACTGCTGCAGCTGCAAATCGATATGCTGTGTGGTGGCAGGGCACGGCCGAGGTGGGGCGAACAGATCTTCAAATCAGCACGATGACAATTTTTATTGATTTGGCTAAATCAGGCAAGACAGACAGAACCCATTCACAACTACGGATCTACGGATCCTCCACTGGGCTTTGACCTACATTGGGATGACAAGTAAACACAACATCAGAGGCCATCTCTTCCTTTTGCCTTCTCTTTTATCATCTCCTCTGTGTCCCTGTTACACCCAGTGTTGTTGAATTTCGTACCCCTGCAGTGTGGAAAATAGCGCATCCACAGACACCAGATTAAATGAAAAGTGGCTGAAAATGAGATTCTTATTTTTGTATCTGTTAGCTCTGGGATGTTTTTTTTTTTTTTTCATTGCCATGTGGTGATTTCCACTAAAAAACAATTAATACTGTGAATATGTCTTAGATGGCCAATTTACGGGTAAATTATTTGAGAAATAATTAGCATTTGTTCTTAAGAACAGAAATCAGTTTCTTACATGATTTTCACCCTTTCTCAGGAAGGATAGTGTGGCCAAGGGGCTCGCACCCACACAAGAATTAATGTAGGAGGTCAAAGCTCACAACTTATTCATCAACAATTAAATTCACAAGAATTACTGAAATAATTATATGAGATAAAGGCTCTTTAGACTCCTGTTTGAGTGAGACTTGTTAACCGGAGTCGTCTCATTTTGCACCGCAGCGTGTGACATGAATGTGGGCGCGAACACACATCCACGCCCACACAGACAGACCTGGTGTTTTCTTTTTCATATAATGCTCAGAAAAGGGCTTGTTTCCATGACAATGTGGAAGTTGGTGAACCTTTTAAAAGACATGAAAGCTTAAACGCAAAGTTCAGACTAATGGCTGTGTTACATATTTTTGGAGCGAGATTAATTCCAACATGTATCACTGTTGTTTTTTTCATATCTAGTGCATGGTCGAGTAGGTCGGACTGCTGCACAAATGAAAAGTTTTAATCACTGGGTCACAATAATTACAATAAACCACAGATAACTCCCCAAAAAACTCTGTTTTGTCAGAATTTCCTTCACTTTTGGCTCAATGAGAGTCTCACTAAATACAAAGTGCTAATTGAGCACTAGCACCAGTTTAGCACAGAAAGGTGAGGTGAAAAACGCCTCCAAGTTACCTTGGGATCTAAAATTTAAAATCCACTAAACTGTGTCTGGTCTAGTCCATTTCTCGAAGAAAATAGGTTTTGGATTTAAAGGTTATTATGAAAACTAAAGTGCTTTATTTTGCGGAGAGGCTACAAAGCTTTCAATATCTTTTTTAGGTGATCGGGAGCACATTGTTTGTAACTGATTTTTGGAGAAGGGACATTTCATCTTACTCATCATTCTCTTTCAGCCTCTGCAGACCAGCAGCTTTGAACTCAATCACGACCACCATTCCCACTAACCCCTCACAGTTTGACTGTTTGACATCTTGCTGTTTTCTTGAGAACCAATTTGTTACTGGCAACGACATGAAAAAAAAAATACAGTTTCTACCAGAAAACCATCTTCTTGTTGTTGTGTTATGACTCTGTTACCTGAAAGAGAGAACAGCTTGTGTCTCTTTAGAAACTAGGCAACCAGTTTGCTATTTCTGAACAGTTGATGGATGGTTTAACACGTTGATGTAAGAAAGTCAAGTACTTTTTTCGTTGCTATTTTATGTATTACATTTTAGAATAAGCATGCTTTCCAAGTTCTTCAATAAAAATACATATTTCTATTTTAATCTCTAATTTTGTATCACTTTAATGAAGTGATTAAGTCAAATTTTTTACCAAGAATTCAGAACATCTTCAAACAAATAAAAACTTTTTCCTAAGGTTTTTTTCCCTGTTCTCCTCGTCAGTCTGCCTTGTCTGGAAGCAGCAATGCATGTTTGATTGGCCGTTTGCTGTAGAACCCAAGGGAGCTGCGCAGTAATAATTTGGGAGTAAAAAGCAGCTTGAAGGTCCATTATTAAACATAAATAGTGCAGTACAGACTTGACCTGAAATCACTCCTCTGAGGCAGAGCTAAGATGCAATTAACAAGTTCTGCCTTTAAGCTTGTTTACTCAGGCCTCCAGACACTAAAGAAAAAGTTTAGGTTTCCAGAAACTGTAAGGAGTTCAAATGAGAAACAGAGAAGTCAGATGTAAGGTTTGAGAACTTTGAAAGCTTTTTGGTTCTTTTGACAGCTTACAGTTGCACATGTGGGCAGAACCTGCATTACCTCCAAACTCTTGTGCAAAAGGAGACCCGTGCAGCGTACTTCAACGTGTTATGATTGAAAATTTCCTATAACATATTGAATAAAACTATGTTTCTTTTATCAGGACTGCACAACGTATGTAACTGCGGTAAAAGCTGATGTTTTTACTCATTTTTGGTAACTGATATCTACTCCATCTCGGTGTCTCATTCACAAGACAACCAGCATTAACTATAAATTGAGTGCAAAGCCCATCAAGTCCAACCAGTTTGAGGATTTTATTCTCCATTTATCCTAAGCAATAAATACAAGTATAGGGGAAAAATGTTTTGCTGAGAATTCTGACTGAGATGGGATTCAGGCTGTAAAGCCAAATGTTGTAAAATTCACTCAAACACAGAAAGCATTATTTATACAGAGACATTTTTACTGTTACTATTTAGTTTAGGTTAGTAACAACAGGCTTTTACACATATTGTTATAATTTCATTTATTACAGATTTATGTCCTGTAATTTCCCCTATAGTGCAGTTACTACAGATTTTCAAGAGGCCATACAAATTTTAGAGCGATTTAAAAAGTGCTGGTAAAATAATTTATGTCCTGAATGAATAATACATAAATACAGATAAATATGGGTGACATTCCCCAGATTTTGTGCATAGCAGCTTATCTAAATGTTGGCAAACTGGATTTGTGCAGCTATTTACAGTGTGACGAGCAAATCTTTGTTTTGTGATGCCTTTAGGGAATCATTTATATGAACTTAATAGAAAAAAACCCACAAGTTTCAATCAAAATAAAAGTAATTTATGGCAACATAATTTAGTTAAATTAGTTCAATATATATTTTTCAAAGGGAAAACAGACATAAAGCGGGCAGAAATCAGCTATTTCTAAGGTTTAAGGAATATTTAATGATTTTAGCATCATTTGCTGAGAAAAATAAAAAAAAAACATCAGATTAATTGCATGTTTTTAATACAAATAGTATGCAATGATGTTTCCTGTCTTCTCCCACATCATATAATATTGCTGTTCTTTTTATCAGGTCTACCTGACTAACAACACAGGTATTTAATTTTAATGGTATTAATTAAAGCAGACTGTATCAACAATTCAACAAGACAGTTTTCTCAGTGGAATCCAGTTTGTCACTTTCTAATCTAGGTGTCAATGTGTGTTTACAACACAGTAAACTGCTGTACAATAACTGTCTTTGGCTGACAGTCTGATCCTGTTACTGATTACTTTAGTCTTAATGCTGTAACCCTACAGAGACAAGAAGTGTTTGAATAGTTTTTTAACGCTTCTAGTACAAAGTGAAAACTTATCTTCATCTTTGCAAATAGTACAAAATGTTACGGTTTAGAACTACATTACGTTTACTATCGGGTCGTAAGATGATGGTACACTAACATCAGCTCCACTCCAACTGCATCCTGACAGTCCCCTGGTAAGTAACCCCGTTACTTACTTTTCCACATCCTTTGATTCTGTATATATAGAGAGATTTGCGTAATCTAGGGTTACTTGTTCAAAAATAAAACACATATGCCCAGTTGTAACTTGAGCCAAGCTATTCATAACTACCAAAACTAAACTATGATCACAGGTAAGGTTTATTTCCATGAAGATCGATTTAATGCAAGGTTAAATTGATCATTTTTTGCTGCATCCTACTTACTCAGCAGCTCACCTATAAAAAAGCCGGACCTTTAATTGGAACATTCAATAGGTAAGATGCTTGCATATAACTAGATTGTTTACATTTATTGTTAACAAATTGCAAACAACATAGATAAAATCTGCCAGCCAACATCTGAACTGAGAGCACTTTCTGGTGATTATGAATGCACTGTACACTTCTCTCAGTTTCTATGTTCTTTACTGTATTTAATGTTTTTTCTTTGCATTAAATCATGCAATGGTTTAGCCTTCGAGCCTTCAGATAGCTCTCATACAATGGCTTCTCAGAAACTAAACCTGAAGAAATGTTTCTTGTCACTGTGGCACAACCATACCAAATTCGTATTAGGTGACATGACTAAGATGTTTTCACACAGGAAATCCACACTTGACTGACTTCCACAGTTTAACCCGTATTGCACTTTGAGGCATGAGATTTGCTGCAGGAGATGGTGCGCTCACAGTAGGAAATGTGTAAAAACGTGGGGTAGGGGAAGCATATGTATTAAGTACACAGGAGATGAGACATGGTGCAAAAGCTGTACTCTAAAAAAACTGTTTTGCTTCCTTTACAAATCAAGAACGATAGATGATGGATAACTCCATATTAATATAAATATATATACTGTATGAATCCCTCTGCAGCACATGGATAATGAAAAATAAAACTGTCCTTACCTATACGTATATAGATTAAATTAGACATCTGTATTCACAATAAAAAATTAAACAAAATTGTAAAAAAAAATTGCTCACAATCTGACATTTAACCAAATTAAATTTCTTCTGTTTTGGGTATGTTAGCTGGAATTTTGGCCCATTCATCCTGATATAACTGGTGTATTAAAGGACCTATATCATGTTATTTTACAGCTTTGAACTTCTGGGATGGACATATATATGATATAATGTTACCATTGGTGTTATACAGTATTCATTTGTCCTGAAATTTAACTTGCATCCTGTAGTTAATGTTAGATCACAAAGTAAAATGGCTTGTTTCTTTGTAATTCCGCTTCCTGCCCCCCTTGATTTTGCATTATATAGGTATATAGGCCCCTTCAGTCAGGTTTGAAGGTTGCCTGCCTGGCTCACAGCTAAGATAGAAAATGTTTAGTATGATTTAACTCTTTAGGCGCCTGGGTTTTTTCTATAAAATATTCAATATTGGTATCACTAGTTCAAAATGTTGTAGCTTTAATATGTTTATAGATAAAGGTATACTGTAAATGAGAAAAATCTTCAGCATGATCCAGAAATTCACACATCTAGTTTGCAAATTATGACGTCATCAGGCATTGGCAATATTGGTTTGGAATACTTTTACAGACGTTTATCTTTTATTTATGTTTTATTTTTCTACATAGGCCTATGTATTTTCTATGTATTAATAGTATTTATTGGCATTTTCTTTCAAGAACAAATGGACATATATGTTTATTTCCCTTGTTATGAGGCTCCATTAGTCTATTCAATACATAAAACAACAGAAAGGAAATTATTGCGCTCAGAATTTTACATCCCCAAAATAACCAACAGGCTCATCAAATGGTCTGAGCCACTGTTGATGCTCTTCATCAAACTCTTCCTCATACTTCCTCATCATCATCATCGTCGTCATCATCATCATCATCGTCGTCATTTGCAGCGGGAAAGTGAATTTTAGTGCCGTCTACCAGCTTATTAGCAGTCTGTTTTCTCTCACATTTTCCACGGATTTTTACATTCCTGCTTCTTCTGGATTAGCGTTGTGATGACCACCCCTGCTACCCGATCACATACCTTTCTCCCAGCGGGAAAACGTGACAAACAGCATCGCACCTGTTGCTGCTGTCGAGCATCATGGCGAACAGGACCGGCTGCTGCTACTGTGCGCTGTTTGAGTCTCACTTTCTTTCTCCCTGGACAATTGAACGTCTTGATCAGATGGTAGGCTAAATATTCCTCTTCAGAATCGGAATCATTACATCACGGCGGGGAACTCAGACTTCTCGGGATCATAAGTTTTATCTTTCTAAATATCGCTCTCTCTATGCTTTGACTGCAGCAGCTGCACGCAATCTTGCGCAATATTGCGACCAGGGCGCTTAAAGAGTAAAGGCCCTCCATCTTTATAGTATTTTTTTCTGTTCAAGGACCACAAAGCTACTCTGCATTCAGTCAATCTCTCACAAAGTCACACGCTGATGGTGGTAAACAGTGATGAATGCGTGTCACTTTTAGTTCATCCACAATGATAAAAACCACTTATTATGGCCCTACGTATATACAATGAAATTAAATGTGAAATGATCAGCTGCGTTTCTGTAATCAAATAGTGAGATTGCTGCGGAGGTTATAAGGTTTTAGACTTTTGCCTGGCGGTTCAGATGATGTTCTGAAGGCTGAATCTGTGCTCCGCTGCCACTAGAGAAAGGAGTTAAAGCCCCACTGCAGCCACAGTTTTGAAATCAGAGAACATTTTTTAAATGAAAGTGATCAGAAGTCGTAAAGACTTATCCCTGACTCACTAGCTTCGAAGGGAGAAAATACAGCAGCATATAAGTCGCTTCTGTACCGGTGGTTGGCATTGCAGCGTGTGTCTGATCAGCTGCTCCAACCACAGATGGGCCCCAAAGCCTCAGTAACTCTTTAACCTGCTGTAAGCTCCCAGAAAGGGATACATTAAGTACATTGTTTGGGTTGGGGATTATGCTCAGATGCTGTTATGGTAAGTGGTCAGGGTTATGACGTTTTTAAAAATAATACTTTGTCATAATAAAAGCTATTTTTATGTATGTATGTATGTGTGCATGTATGTATGTGTGTATGTGTGCATGTATGTATGTATGTATGTATGTATGTATGTATGTGTGCATTTATGTGTGTATGTGTGTATGTATGTGTGCATGTATGTATGTATGTGTATTTGCGCAGAAAGCTTAAACCGGTGTATGAAAAAAAAAGAGGACAGATTTATGTCAAAGACAATAAGAAATTAGTAGCCCATTTTCTCCTGACAGTTTAAATGAAGGCAAATATACTTTTTCTTGTCTTGAAAATGTTTCATCTCTCATCCAAGAGGCTTATTCCAATCCAGTTTTTCAGAACTGAAGAACCCTCTTGGATGATAGACGAAACGTTTTCAAGACAAGAAGAAAAAGTCCAGTTGCCTTCTTTTATACTCTTAAGACTATCATGTACTGGATGACTGAAAATCTACATCAATGCAGCCCATTCCCTTTATATTATCTGCTGTTAACGGATGTAAGCCGTATTCCCTGAACCAGTGATCTGAGGTGACTTCAATCAACAGCTGACTAAGTTGCTGTTAATAGTTAAAATTTCTGGTTGAATGTTGTTTTGCATATTTAAAGCATAGTAGTCCATTCTCTTTCATCTGCCTTCCTTAAAGGGCTCAGAATTAAAAAACAGATTCATCATATTATATATATATATATATATATATATATATATATATATAATAAGTGGATAAGACTGCTAAATATTGCAGATATATGTGAAGGTTCAGTCACCAATTTTTTTGTTGTTGTTGTTGATCATCCATACGCAAATGAAATTTGATCAAGGTCTGCCGAAGCGACACATTCCTTTAGTATGGCAACTGACAGGTTCCTTAAATTGACTCAAATGTAATAAAAATTTATTCTGGTTCCATATTTATTCATGGCTTCATTCATGTCACGCAAGAAATTCATAAAACATGCATCCAAAATAATTTAAATTCTTCCAGAAAATGTGGAAGGACACTGTTTTATTTGAACTGACAGCTCTGCTTCAAATGCCTTTTTTTGTTGCGGTGTAATTTTTTTCCTTCAGCCCATAAAGCAGCTGCTTTGGTAAACATAAAAAAATCTCACTTCCATTTGTCTAATTACAGGAGGATACATTAAAGACACACTCTGTAACTTTTACATCATAAAAACACATTTTCGAAATGTTTTGGCGATAACACCATTTATGATGTTTATATTTGGAGTTATTTTCGTTGTCAATGCATGGGAGGGTCCTACTGCTGAAAACCGCACTGTAGACTTGAGCCATTGCAGATCCACCAAAGAAGATGCTGTCAGAAGAAGCAAGGAAAAGAAACTGGGCTGCAAGAGCTGAAATAACAGAAAGCTGCCTGAGCTTCACCGCTGGAGAAGGCTTGTTAACCCCTGATTCACACCAGGTGCAGCCGTTCTGCGGCCAGTATGAATGAGGGGTAAGGAAAGTTACAGCATGTAGAGCTGTGGAACTGGACGCTGAAACTGCATCAGCTTTTCTTTGTTCTCCTTGTTCCTCCTTCCCCTTGTTAACAGTGCACCTCCCACGGCTCCTCCTGCTGCCTCATAGAGCAGCTGGACAGGAAATGACACAGGTCAGACAATCTCACTGCTGTGAAAGATCCTTTCTGTCAAACTTGCTCAGTTTAGGTCAAAGTAGGAACGGCTTTTAAAACCCATTGTTAAAACTTTTCAGTTTTGTGTGCGCAGCAGATGTGAACGAGGCTTTAGAGATAAAATGGTATGTGCTACGGATGCTGAACTAGCCGTGTTGCTACTGGATTGGTAAGTAATAAATGCAGAGTAAGCAAACAATAACATATCAGTTATAACAATTTGCTTATCACCATGGAGTTGGCGTTGAAGATGCCATCATCAACCTGCTTCAACCAACTCACTGTCATCTGGACAAAGTAGGAAGCACTGTGAGAATAATGTTCTTTGATTTCTCCAGGGCATTTAACACAATTCAGCCTGATTTGCTTTGTCAGAAAGTCAACAATCGGCTGGATCATTGACTAACTGACAACTAGACCACAGTTTGTGAGATTGAAGGATTGTGTGTGAAAACACAGTGGACTGTACTCAAACCATTCCTTTTCACTCTGTACACCTCAGACTTCCAGTCTAGGACGGAGATCTGTCATGTGCAGAAATACTGAGAGGACTCTGCAATTGTCGGGTGTATCTGAGATGGTGAAGAAACTGAACACAGAGAGCTGGTGGACTGCTTTGTGGCATGGTGAGAAATAATCATCTTACCTTGAATGTGAACCAAAAAAATTAGATGGTTGTAGATTTAAGAAGAAACAGGGGGAAGTTAAAGACTGTTTCCATCATAGGAGCAGAACTGGAAGTGGTTGAGGAGTACAGATACCTCGGAGTTCGCCTGGACAACAGACTGGACTGCAGAATCAACAGTGAAGCGTCTACAAAAAGGGACAGAGCAGACTGTACTGTTTGAGGAAGCTGATGTCCTTCAAGATTTGCAGCAAGATGCTGCAAATCTTCTACAAGTCTGTGCTGGAGAGTGTCATCTCTTCGTCCATAATCTGTTAGGGTACAGTAGCAGCATCAGAGCCAGGGATTTAAAACGGCTCAACAACCTGATTAAGAAGGCTGGTTCTGTTCTGGGGACAACTGTGGAACAACTGGTGATAATGATGCAAAGAAGGATTCTTTATAAAATTAAAAAGATTGTGGACAACACTGAGCATCCTCTTAATGAGACTATCCTATAGCAACAGAGTATCTTCAGTCGGAGGCTTCTTCAGTTTCGCTGCAACACAGACTGCTACAGAAAATCCTTTCTCCCCAAAGCCATCACGGTCTACCACAACTCCTTGAAAATTGAATTAGTAGTGAGCAACAACAGCACTTAATTTCCCTCCAGCAATAAAGTATTTTTGAATTGAATTGTAAACCGCCAGTACACTTCTTGCGCTCTATAGAGATTTGTTTTTATGACATTAACGTTTTGCCGTAAGCTTTGATAGGGCGGCAGAGGGCAAATATCTGCAATGTTACGGAGTGTGTCTTTAAGAAGTACCTCCTTCCTTTGGATACATTTTTTATACACTATGTGGAGGCTTTGGGTTTGACTCCGGGCAGCTATCCTTAAAGCAGTGCACATAAATTTACAGATCAACACAGCTATTAAAATATTTAATCATACCTTTTTTTCACACAGCATAAAGCTACTATAACTCAATTAACACAGGGTTCTGTCTCGTATATTTAATCTGGTTTCAGAAGAATGTTATAACACGTCTTCTGTCTTCGAGGAGTTAGATATTTTAAACAGTTTTCCTCACGATATGGCAGCTCATTAACACATAAGGTGTTGGTGATGAAGTCTCACTAACATAAATATAAGGTGTTTGAGTCGATGTATCTTTTTATCAAATCATTTTGAGTTTGTATTTAAAAGTTTTTAAAAAAAAAGTTCAAGTCTTACTTTTTTTTTTTTTAACAAATCATTTTTTAATTCCACCTCAGTCAAACCAAAAAGGATTATTCCCTTTCAAATTATTAACATGAAAATGAAGGATGTTGCAGAGACCTTTAAAATTGGTTTTGAATTTAATGTACATCGACAACCATTTTAACTTAGATTAATTATTTTCAAGGACAGGTTTGATATTAGAAGACCTCCTCTCTTCTTATCTGGAGGATATGAACAAAACGGACTTTTCAAAAGGAGAGGACTGTTGCTTTTGTGCCTATAATCTCTCCCAGTTGGCACTACACAGTAAGTGCCAATAATAAAATACTAGCTCCTCTCTTCAGCGGCATTTCTAATGTTTCTGCAATAAACCTTTATCTCTAAGAACTTGATGCAACAAACCTGTGTTTTTTTTTTTTGCATTTATACTAATTTATATGATGCACATTAGATTTGGCAAACCAAGAAAAGTGTGCTACTTCTACGCAAACCCCGCACTGCTAATGGGTTGTTGGGCTGGACAAGAACTTAATAGCAAAAAACTGGAATATTTCTAGAGTTAATTCTTCTATAGCGTTTGAATCTGCTAACTTCTTAAAAATAATTGTTACTAGTTCCAGTTAGATAAGAATGGACTTATATGAGGGTTTTATAGTAAGTAAGAATACAATGATTTCCTCATATTGGCCTTTCTGCTATTTATAAAGTAGCACTAAGAAACAACCTGATAGTAGGGTAGTTAGTCTGGTTAACTTATTTGAGGCTGCTGTCAACAACTTAATAGACGAAGCTTTTAGCTTGCTACCTACTGCAGCAGTTTTATTTAGATAAGAGGGATAGGAAGGGTTTAAAAACCATTACTATCTGTTCATTATTAGAAATATTTTTTGAAGTTGAATATGTCTTTCTTGTTAGCAAAACTAAAGTATAGTAACAGATGTTGGAGCCAGTTTATTACCAAACATTTTTATTTTGCTGCCAAAACTTCTAAAATATCATGCACAGAAAACTGTTAAGGCCTATCCATGGGCTCCAAATCTCGGCTGGCCCAGACAAGTAAATTACATTTACCGAGAGTACAACCAGCACCGTGTTTAAAACCCTAAAACTAATACTCAGTTTAATCAACAACTGACAATTTAATCTGCATAATTTAAGACAAGAACGTTAATATAACAGAGACTAGTTTTTTGTCTGCTTTTCTTAAGGCAAGGCAACTTTATTTGTATAGCACAGTTCAAAAACAAGAGTGCTTTGGGTGATAGGGGGATAAAATAAAAGCAGTAATGAAAACATAAAACACAACATAGACACAAAACACGCGGCACATTATAACGTATGACATTCCAGCTATTATTAATCAGTAACTCAAAGGCAGGTCTAAACAGGTGAGTTGTTAGCCTTGATTAAAAAGGAAATCAGTGTTTCAGCAGTTTTGCAGTGGCCTGGAATTGTGTTCTAGATAAGGGAGCATACAAAGTGACAATAATAATATCACTTATCATGTAGGAAATATTCAATGCATTGAATGGAATCAGACTCAAGACTGCGACACCTGTAATTTGCTTTTGCAGATCGGAAGTATGTTGCAGTTTAAATACAATTTAGCCTAAATACTTTCATAGGAACATTTAAATTATTTAGCATAACCTGCCAGCATGCAAAGCTACATCTAGAGCTAGCATAGTTAGCATGGAACACTAAGAAATATATGGAACTGCCTGTCAGACATACTTTGTCCAGACATGAAAGCATTCATTGCTTCTGCTATGTAAACTCCAAGTGTGTTAATCAGATAATTGCAGATATACACACATACTGACCTGGCGGCAGCCAATTGTAAGAATTGTTACCCCATAGCTCATTGGATATTTCACGCAGGTCCGGAAGCTGTGTGTGAATTCTGTACTGCAACGATAAGTAACTGTATATTTAGTTAACTTTGTCTTGAAAATAGTTTGCTTTGAGGTGTATATTGTTCATGATCTGGACAAATATTATCTAAACTAGTCATACTTGCATCCTTATGTTTCATTTTGTAAGTAGAATTGTTTGACAATGGCAGCAAAGCTCTGAAGAGTGGGTGTGGAAGCTCTTTTGCTATTCTGTGTTTTGTGCATATGCGCTATCACTGGATGAAAACAATGGCATTCGACGTGCATAAGTCAGATTTCAACTTGTTTAGTGGTCAGCACCTTATTTAACCCATATGTCTTACAATAAGATGATTCTTCACTTATTTTCAGGGAGAAAGAAATCTTCTGGCCTGATTCAGTCTTTATTTTGCAACACTCACTACAGTTATCATTTCAAAATGTAGCAGCCACTTACCGAAAAAAAATAAATAACAGGCCCTTCTAGCAAGAACATCAATAGAAGAGATGATCTTTGAAAAGAAAATTTGTTTCATGCTTCAGTAGTTCAGGATACTGATAAAAAGTGACGTGCAAAAGATGATTTCATCCAACAACAGTGTGTAATCATGGCTGATTGTAAGTCTGTAAATCAGCACGAATCACTTATTCTTCATATCTATAGTGTAAATGTTGCCCTTATTCTGTAGCCAATTATGGAGACAGAGAATAAAACTGAGGGAAGACTGAACTTTCAATAGAAGATACATTTTAAATAATCTCATGTTGTTGCACCATGCAGATTCCTGAGCAATTTGAAGACAAACCAGTTCTTTTCTGTTTTAATGGAACCGTGTAAGACTTGGCCCTGGTAGAATAGAAACTGCTTTGGTGGGTGAAACCCCAATTCTGGAGTTCAGCTGCCTCTAAAAGTTTAAGAAAAATAATATAATTATTGTCTTCATGCTCTTAGTAGTTTTTAGCAACCATGTAGAGTTACACTTTGTCTTTTTCACAACAATTAGACTCCATATCATAAGTAAAATTCCTCCTGCCTCAAAATGTGTAACATTAACTCATTGTCTTGATATACATATAATATATTTCGATGGTGACACATTTGAAGCATTTTTAGTTGATAACCTGTTGTCACACAACATGTTCATATAACTTATTTCCAATATTTTCAATATTTTCCTTCAAATTAAAATATTACCACTATGAAAAAGAAATCTTATTCCTGCAGTACACTAAAAAAAAGACGATATTGAATGAAGTGGTCACTTTTTCCTTAAAAGGAATTACGTTTTGGTAGCTAGGCTTCATTTTAGAACATAAGGAATTCATTTCATCCCCTTCGCGATGAAAACAGACATTTGACGAATAACGTAAGCCCTCACAAGTAGCCGTGGATGCAAGACTGACTTTAAAATTCTGTGACAAGTTTGCTATGGAATGCACTGTTGGGGTCTTTGGCAAGAATATATACACAAACAAAAGACGTTTAAATGTGCAGGAGAACGTGACATGTGTCACGGTGCAAATGGTAGTTATCTGTTGTGAAGCCATCAGAGTGAGAGTGACAGAGGCAGACACACTGGAGCTCAAACATCCCCACAAAAAAAGATACAATCTGTCAGATAGAGCGGACTGACAGCAGATCCTGTGTTGGACCGAGCAGTGTGGTATTGCAATGGAATTAAGGCATGGTAAAGGTATTGTAGAGGAGCTGGAGCACAAAGGCAACGCTGTGATTAAAGTCTGCACGCAATGCAAGCTCTCAATATGACAAATCTTAACAAGGAAAACAATTCAGAGCACACCCACACTGAAAGTACATTATTGGTAACAGAAAAAGGTTCTCCCACCCACACAGTGAGCTTCGTACACAAGATCTAAATGCATGATCTGCCTTTTCCTTTCGTTACCCCCTCCTTTCTTATCAAACATTTCTGTGACTGCACAGACCAGCAAACAGCTAACAGGACAGAAAAGTCACTGAGGGAAAAACAACGACAAAGAATAGAAAGGGAAAACATGACTTTGTTCCAGTCCATTCTCAAAACTAACTTAAACTCTTTGTGATGCAAGGAAAAATGAAAAAGAACTCACCCAAAAAAGGAGGTTGAAGAAGACCATTCCATAGCGCAGGGCCATCATGCACCCTTCAGCCATCCTGCAGCGCCGCAGTTCTAGAAGGAATATGAAGGAGAGGTCCAGGTAAAACACCACATACTTCTTCCCCTGGGCGTAGCGCCCGTTGGAGTTCTTTGGCCCCTTTGTTGTGTGGAAGCCAAAAGCAAAAGGAGGTCTCTTATACTCAAACTCCCCACTGAATCGGTGAAAACCAGAAGTGAAGGGTGGAGTGTCAGGTTTGCTGTCCAGAGATGGACTGCGCCGGTATGGAGTCTCATCTGTGCTTGAGCGTCTCATTGTGGAAGCTAAATTATCCTTTAGAAAGTCTTCAATAGTCACTCTGTGTCCTTCAGCTCGGAGGCAAGTCAGCACTGAAGTACCACAAGTTACTCCACCAAGAGCAGCGGAATGAATTTTAAGATAATAATGCCCCCCCCCCCCGACAAACCCTAGAGCTGCTGGTTTAATTATATCATAAATGTAGTCACACTTGACCAGAGTGAATCTATTGAAGAAAATGTGCCACCCCAACTTAGTTTGTCTTTATTCTTTTAGAGTCATTGTATTCAGCAGGAGACCTTGCACATTCTGGCAACAACATCTGTAAAATTCCCTGTATTTAGGTCCTGCCATGCACTTGTACAGCTGCACGTCCCTGTTTCCCTTAGCATAATCCCTCAAACACAGGTGTCTTGAGATAAACTGGTCTGCAGTTTAATCTCAGAACGTTTCAATCAGGTGAACGACTGGAGAGCTGAACACATCCCAACCTGCTGAGAGAACCCAAAATGATCCAGAAATATCCTACCTGGTCTCAATAGAGATTCCAGAACAGGTGCTCCTGTCCAGCAAGTAATGACACCTCTAATATGGCTAAATCAACTTCTTCTACTGAGCAGAAGATGACACATCTGTTTCTGAGAATGCAACACTGTGCTGTGGTCATAGGTGCATCTGAGCGATCAGCATGTGAATGTGGCTGATGATGTGCTTTTGCTGACATGCAGAAAGAACTAAAAAAAGACGAGAGGATGAGTTTTGAGGATGCAGTTATGAATGTAAGAGGGACGTTGGAAAGAGCGATGAAAGGATGAAGGATGCTTGCGATTGGACAATTCTTTGGCTTCCCAAATTAGTATCCCTATGGAGTTACTGCCTTTCCTAATTTCCTCCTCACTTCACGCGACGACCGAAACTTGTCCCTTTTTGTTTCTGAGAAGTGCCTAGGGGTTACTCTTCGCCTCTTCACAGCCTATTCTTCACACACCAAAAAAGTCACCCTCTTCAACTGTCAGTTATTCTATTAACTGTGCCCCTCTCTGCGCTCCCCCCTCTGTGCTGACGGTGGGTAATTAATTTCCAGACTCTCAGCAGAGAGGCAAAGTGTGTGGTTTCGCCTCCTCTTGTTTCTCCTTTCTCCGCTTCAGCTGGTTTCTCCTCTTCTCTAGGTGGGTAAGGAGATCGAGGTGTCCATCAGGGTCATGGCAACGCAGCCGGTGAAGAAGGAGTAAGAAGGCAGTAAGAAGGGGAACCCTGTTTCCTCAGAGAAGCAAAAGAAAGACTGCAGTGTTTGAGCGGTATTCCAAAATCGCTCCCAGAAGCTCCCTCCCTCTTTCTCTCTCTCTCAATATGCCCCCCCCCCCCTTTCCTCCTTTTGCTCACAAGCTCCGATACTCTCCCCACCACAACACACAGAGGCTCAAACACTCCATCCCTCCTCGGTCACTGTCCCCGAAACCTGCCTGTGCAAAAGGCAGGCATTCAAATTCTAGCCACACCCCATAAAACCTAACAACCAATCCACGTCTTGCAGCTCCCATCTTCTCTCCCTAACTCACCACAATCTACCAGATAGCGCTTATTGATGGACAAACGCGGCCGTGCCCACACACACACACACACACACACACTTGCACACACACACAGCCTAGTGTTGTATTAACATACCGGACCTGAGAAGCAGACTGTGCCCACATTAGTCCTTCCTTATCCTGCTACTTTCCTTGCTGCCAGTAATTTCAGATGCAGAGCTTGTTCCTACTCACAAACCAGGCTGCTTGGCTTCAGGCATGCCCACCCCCGCCCCAGCCCTACAAACTCCCTTCAGACCTGGACCTGGGTCACAAAATATCTGCGTATCTGCTCTCTGCACTAGCAGCTCACCTGAAATGTGACTCTACGGATGCATATAGTACAACTCTGCCCGCTGCTGACATTCACACGAAAATGACTGCACACTCCCTACAACCCTGTAGCCATCTGGGTCACTGGCTTTATGAGTCCACAAGCAGATATCAAATCTGCAGGGAGTGCAGATTATATTAATGGCTGCATCAAGTATATAATGGATCTGTGTTTTGTCTCCTGAGTGTGCTTCCGTCAGACTGTAAAGGTGGCGGTCATCCAGAATAATTAGTCTGACTTTCTCACTAATGGAAATTGATATAAAAGTATGCATGGCTGTTGGGTTAATGGTGCATTTTTCCAGAAAATTGCAAGAATCAGGAACTGTCAAAGATTCAGAAATGTGGACAACTTCATTGATTAACAAACGCACTGATGCAAGGGATTTATTTTTCAGTAATGGAGAGCAAATGCTGTAAAATTGAGAAAGAGATAGCTACAGCTGCAAAGCACTTTGCTATGAAATCTTTCATTATTTTTGATAACAAATAAAAACAAGTCTTGTGACGATGTTAATTAGCAAATGTGATTAGTTACAGTAATAGGAATAGATATGGTAAAAGAACACAACATTGGAGAGCACCATCTGCTGCTACATCTGGCTTTGTTAATTGTGTAAATCATCATTTTAAAACTTAGCATCCACACATCTATGGTCTTCCACCTATCCAAGATTGAATAACTTAACATTCACAATTGGTAATAACAACCTACTCATAGTCTTCCAAACTTATCTTTCCAATTTGAAATGGTTCTATGGTGCTGAATCCGTTTTGAAAAGTAAAAAAGTTTTTTTTTAATTATAGCACTTTGGGGGGTAAAACATTTTGTTACATGAAAATAAAATAAAATAAAAACATCTAAATTTCTTGCTCATTTAATCCAACAGAGAATAATAAAAAATAGTCTTAAGGTCGATTTAAAGGCAGCAATACCATTCCATTGCTCCTAAAAGTTAAAATATCAGCATTTAGATAGATAAAAAAATGTATGCACTAGATTTTTTTCTGAACTTATAGCGCAAAATGATTTGTTCAAGGTAAACATATTTTCTAACCAGAACTTTGGACCTGCATTGTCAAACACCTTCCTTCTTAAGTGGTGACAGCTCTCAGAAAAAATCCCAAGACTCTGTTGTTTTTAAACTTTTCTTTGTCATTTCTTTTCTTCACCCACATCTGCCCCTCTGAGGTAAAGACACAATAACCTCCTTCCACAGCTCTTCTTTATATCTGCTACTCTACCACTACTGCAGTCCAGCTATATATTTTGTGGAGGCGGCCAAAGGAGATTCCCTCCATAGCTAGATGAGGTCAGCCATCGGTGGAACTAGGAAACAGGGACTAAACTGTTATAATATGGACAAAAAAGGCCATATTCTTTCAAAAAGAAGCATAAAAAAAGATTAATTCTGAATGCTACTCTTTTCACATTAAATAAAAAGAAAGTTTTCACAGCATTTTCTCTAATAACAAAGAAAGTAACTCCAAAGCATTATCATGTAAAAAAAAAAATTTATAATAATACTAATTATACTAATAATTATATTAGTATTTGTACAGATTTGCACATACAAGCCAACAAACATTTTTAAATCAAGAGATTATCTCTAATCATTAAAAACTGCATTTAGATAATACTTGCTGATAACTACACTAGCTACTAAAGAACACACCAGCATTAACAGATTCATTTTATTGTTTTCATAAATGGTTATTGCATCTGTCTATTTACATTGTTAGTTAAGACGAGCTGCTGCTTAAAAAACTTATATTGTAATAACTCTCCACCAAAAATCCCCACAATTCATTATACTGAATTAACAGACTGTAAATAAAATGTATTATGGCTGCACCCCTTAATGAGATTTTAGTTTCTCCTTTTGAATATTGAACCTATTTGTTTAGAAATATGGTGAATGCTCTATTGTTGCTTCTGGGCAAATATGTTAAAAACATGCTTCAGTTCAGAGGATCCCTAAAAAGCTTTATCAACTCAAAGGAACAGCTTCAAATAAAACATATTTGTATAGTATTGTAGTCATAGAGCAGATATAGTTTTTAAATTCAATTAATTTCAATTCAGTTTATTTATATAGCCCCAATTCACAACAGATGTCATCTCAAGGCACTTTACAAGAAAAATCAATTCAATACAATTATACAAACATTCCAATCAGTTAAATGTTTCTATGTGAGGAATCCCAGTAGATTGCTGTGAGTCATCAACGTGAGGTTGATCATGCAGACTCCGATCAAAGGAAATTCCTCAGCAATCCCTCATACTGAGCAAGCATGTAGCGATAGTGGAGAGGAAAAACTCCCCTCAGGCAGAACCTGGCTCAGTATAAGAGGTCATCTGACATGACCGACTGGGGGTTTGAGAAGACAGAGAAGAGACATAAAAAGATAAAAAAAAGAAGATGTAAGAGTACTTTATATATTAAAGAAAGTAAAAAGTTGACAACAGGAAATGGAGGATGCCCGGTCACTGGGAGCATCATCTGAACCGATGCGCCCAATCTAGCAGGGCGCTGCAGCTAAGCAGGGTACCAGACCCGGTGGAGCTTCTATGGAGAGAAAACCACTGAGAGAAAACAAGGTTAACTATCATAATAACAGCAGAAAAAATACATCTGGAAAGTAGTAGAAGAGGAAAGTAGAATAGTTAAGTTTGACATCTTTTTAGCAAATTTACACACCGAAGCAACACTAATTTTAGTTACCTCCAATTGGCGTAACCGGCTGTCATTAAACCCAGCGTGAATCCGAATCATACTGTATTTATGCTTACCCTTAGCCAATAGTTTCAGGTGGGATTTTATGTCGCCTGTTCTGGCCCCTGAAAAACATTTGACTCTGGTCGATGGCACATTTCTTACAATGGAGTAGAGGGAGACAATTTTTCGGGATTCCCACGGGTCATATGATTCCTGCAGGATTCTCGCGGGACGGGAGTCAATTTCACTTTTGGTAACGTGATCGGGACGGGACAGGAAATAATCCACTGGATCGGACGGGAAACCGGAAATTATAAACATTTTTTAATTTTTTTTCACATTTATCTTGTCAGATATCAGGGAATTCGCTTTAAAAAATGACGCTGCGATGCGGTGCCAATGTGTGTGGTTATTAACTCTGCTGCAAAATGCGATTCCATCGGGTCTACTACACTGCACGCACCAAAACTGAAATTGCTACGTTGTTGCTACACCACCTTGATAAACTGGTAAGCATATGATATTCGACTGAAAATGCGTGTATCTTAATAGTTTGGTAGTCAGACGATTCGAGTCCATTCATGACGTGGTAAGGTGGCCAAACAACAAGAATGCAGGCTATGGTTAAAGACGGCGGATAAAGCTTAAGTTAAATGATGTGTCATTAACATTGGCACATCAGGAGGGATGGGCAGGTATGAGCTCCAGTCCACAGGTTAACGCGCTGCCATCGAGGCGCACTGTTATCCAGCTTCCTGGTGCAGGAGAGAGCATTAGGATACAGCGAGACGGTGTGTGTGTGTTAGTGTGTGTGTCTGAATCCATGTCAGTGTGTGCGTCAGTAGATGCTGGTGTATGGGGGGGAGGATACTCTGTTTACATTCCATTCACGGGCATTTGATTGTGGACCAAGTCGAAGGTCTTCATGGGAGCCAAAACAATAATTATTTGGATAACAGGGAGAGCAAATTTCCTCTCTACCCCTTCAGTCTGTCAGCGGTTTCTTTTATAGTCTAACTCAACCACATTAAATTCCAGATTACTCCATTAATTTCCAGTTGCACCAATCCACACTGACAGTTTCTCCAAGTCCGATGACAATCGTGAGTGAGTCCCAAAGCGCCAGCTAGATCGCCTCTTGCAGCGTCTAGCCTGTGCTCAAGCTCACCGAACGTGAGGTTCTGAGTTCCATCAGCACAAATCTGCACTTCACACTGCTCTTTCAGCCTTCCAATCGGTTCCAGAACTGTCTCCAATTTCTGTATTTGTTGCTCCATTTTGCCGCAGATCCAATACATTCCCATACCAATCAGCAGGAACCCGATCCATATAAATCCAAATAGCCAGATATCTTCCATAACCCGGATGCCCTTTTGCTTCGTAGAGTTGAGTAGATTTTATCAATAGCATTCAGACACCAGCTGACCTTTTGCTTATTTAGTTTTGGTTCGGAGAAAAATGCAAAAAAGACACTCCAGATAGAGGCATAGGACACAGAGCAGTGGGATAAGACACAGGAGGGGGAGGGAGAGAAAAAGCGTGCGTCCTCGCTGAGAGCCACTGAGACCCAACTTTAAAAGTATTATTTCCTACCAAATTTAATACATTGGTATCAATAGCTACATCAAAGTCCATTTCTCATGACTTCAAGAAAAACTGTCACAAAAAATCTTTTTTGTGGGTGCAGGTCATGTGTGTTCCTCTACTTCTTAACAAGCAGGCAAAGTTAGATGTGCATCGAAATTACAATAAACAGAAAGCGCAGCAGTTTGCACAGAGGTAAATTACTTAAACTGGCTGGATGCAAAACGTCTGCAAGCATTTAGTGCAATATTTGTCATGTATGAAGTGCGAAAATTATGCAGATGGCACATAAAAAAACTGTTCCTAAAGTGAGAGAGATCATACTGCTTTGTGCATTTTATCTCTCCATATAGCTCCTACCTAAATCTTTTCAATAAGGGCCAGGAGGTATAAAAGTATTTGACTGTTTGGTCCAAACATATTTAAATTTAAAAGAACTGGAAGTTATATGGTCCAAATAATAATAATAATGACTGTTTCTTTTTCAAACAAAATGTGTTCAGATTAATTTAATTAGACAAAGCTGAATCAGACCTATAAAAGACAGATTTTATTTGTGTACCAGCTGTTGGCTGATTCTGTAATATAGCCTGTATCAAAACAGGAAGGGAAAACCTTTTCCATTTGTAACCGTTATGGACAGAAACAGAATTTAGACACAGCCCAAGTGTAAAAGACTTCCATTTTGATGGTCTCAGAATTAGGTCTCGGTATTTTTCAGACAATGTGGTTCTTCTGGCTTCATCAGTCTGTGATCTCCAGCTTTCACTGGAGCAGTTTACAGCAGAGTGTGAAGCGGATGGGATAAGAATCAATTACGTGATGTTAGTTGAGCCTTTAATTTGCTCAACTGGCTCTCAGCCTTATGAAATTTTAAGACTGAGACACATCAAGCAGACTCATTAAGTGCCGATAAGTCGGTTGTTTTTAACATATGGTGACACCACACATTCCTGTCATGTGTGACCCTTCATTCTCACAAATCCATCCTAAACACAAACAAACATTTCGTACATGTTTGACACACAATCAAAGTAAATGTGCAGCTGAACCCTGGGGGCAGCTTTGAAGTCTTTCGTATTTATTTTGCAGATGCACCGATGATGAAAAAAAAAAAGTAGTTTGCATTGTGTTTGCCTGCTGCAGCCAGCAAACACAATG
The DNA here is from genome assembly GCA_028564705.1 of Apricaphanius iberus. Lineage (NCBI taxonomy): Eukaryota > Metazoa > Chordata > Actinopteri > Cyprinodontiformes > Aphaniidae > Apricaphanius > Apricaphanius iberus. The sequence goes on along the minus strand of JAPXFQ010002722.1, from coordinate 1,912,905 downwards.
CATGATGAAATGGTCATCTGTTCAAACTGAAAAGTTTAAAATGAAATGTGAAACATTGTAACAGATACAACCATCAAAGGAAAGGGAGGAGGGAGGGTTGATCCAATTAAAGCCTACACAAAATGACAGTCAGGCAAAGAGATAACATCAATGCATGCTGAGCAGCTCATGAATGAGAGCAGCTTTTCTCAAGACTGTCAAATTATGTAGAGCTGTTTGCCTGGTTGAATTTTACCTTATGCAATCACAAAATAATTGTTCCAGTTCATAGCTTTAACATGATGCTATTCTGGGAAAGTTAAAGTTTTAGACTCTGAAATCCTATCTTCTTTAAATACAACAAGGATTTTTTTTAAATCAAGGTTAAGTAAAGCAAATAACAAATAAAAATGTATGAAATAGAATTCTATAGCAAGATATGTGGAAGGAGCAGCATTGGTCTTGCTTATAATTTTTTTTAAAGTTCTTACCACTTTAGACTTAACCACATCCTCCATGTTTTAATTTCCTCCAAATTCACAATATTTCCTTTCAAAGATACCAGAACAAGTTTCTTTCAAGATATTTTTATCTACTTTAGAGCCAGTGTCATGTCTGATTAAAGATCTGTCACATGTACATACATATGTCACATAAATACCTTTATATTTCACAGCTATACTTTGCATTTAATCTTGAAACGAAACACACTTTGTCTCCCTGTATTAACCCATGTGTGACTAGAGTAGAATACATTTTTTCTAGAGGACATTAAAATCCTCTTACAGAAACCTTGAATTACTTTCAAGGTTAAGCTTGAAAACAGATCCTTTCATCAAATTGTACTCATACTCAGACAGCGGTTTGAAAAATTATCTCTACTATCAATTCTGAAACACCCGTTTGTGACAAATGGCTGGGATTACTTTTTAGGATATCACTTCCAAAGCACCTATCTGTGTTTGAGGCAGGAGATTAGACAGAGAGAGCATTCTCACAACAGCATCACACCAAGGTTCACCAAGGAATCAGAGACATGAAGATAAATCACAGCAGCTCCGCTGGGAAATAAACAAGCTTATCCTACTGTGCAAAATCATAAGGATTTTAAGATTTGTTCGGCTGATGAAATAAAAATTTGAGGACAATGAAATAAGCTGCAAAGAAATGTAAAACATTAAAATTGGCTCTCAAAGGAGGAGAAAAAAGACTAATATAAAATATTACACATGAACTAAATAATTGAAAGTCCTTGTAGTGAAAATGGCCCTCAATCAAAGATATATGAAGTTGAACAATATGAGGCAACTATTACTTGTTGCTTGGTGGTTTTAATAGTACCTGGATGTCTTCCCCATTTTTACAAGCTGCAGCTGAAATATTTTCTCTATTAAAGAAAAAAACACAGCTGAAGAAATACAGATCTTTACTTACGCTGTTGAAAAAGTCACAAGTTTTTCTGGTATAAAATCATGCTAAATTTCACATACTTTTTGTCTATCATGAATACTTGAAAAAAATTGTTTGTGCTAAATCAATGAATAATGAGAGAAATTTTCAGTGAATCTTGTATTACTTTCCTAAAAGTCAAGAGTTAAGAGATATTGTAATCTTACTGTGCGTAAACAATTTGTGAAAGCCCAAATAATAATTTCTTGGTTTTGTAATCATCAGATTAGGGTAATTTAAAGTCACACCATTGGAGGTATTTTAGGAAATCACCTGCAAAGCACTGCCTCCTGATGTGACATCTTTGAAAAATTAAGAGAAATTACCCAAGATTACAGGAAAATAATTGTTGACCCAGAGCCAAGGGTGGGTGGGCCCCGCCCATTCAGGTATCAGGCCCTCCTAACAGCAGATCGACGTCTAGCTGCAGCAGGATGCATCAAAAGCCAACATCACCAGTGACGCAGCATATGTGATTGAAAGATGACAGATGGACAGACCCAAGTTTCTGATAAGGAAATATAACAAGCGCTAGCTGCAGTAATACTTCTGTTTCTAGACAAAAGGGAGATGGGGAAGAAAAGATGAATCTGGATGCTCTCATGGCTGGGAAAAAGAGGCCAGTTTGGGACGCCTGTTCTTCAAAAGGAACTTGAGGTACGTTTTGTTCAGCATTAGCCTAGCTAATACGTCACATACAGGGCGCAATTTAAGTGGACAATGGCAGACTGGAGTCGTGTAATTTCTCACTCTGTTTGAAGACCGCCAATGGGTGGTTTGTAATAGGTGCAATAAACATGCTGTTGGGCAGCATGTCCCACTGCACGGCCACAGAGCGGCGAATCACAATCTTGCTCACCATTTTTCAGCACGACTCTTTTCACGACGAAAGTAAAGGTTTAGTCTAGTCTAATCATCAAGGTTTTGAGCTTCAGATTATGTTAGATTTTGGACTAAAGGCTTGACATAAGTCTAACTTAGTTAACTGGTCCAGAGAGGAGCAAGTTCCCATTGACTCTAATGTTAAAAATGCCAACTTAAAAGCAGAAATAAACATGTTTACAGCCCGGTTAGAAAACCCATTTTAGGTTTAATGGGTCATGTTTACTGTTTGACAACTGTGAGAAGGATTAATCTTTGCATTCATGATCACAAGTCATCTGCAGAAGAAATGTACATTAAATTATTGTCCTGTTAGTTACTATTTATTTAAAGATTGATCTCAATGCAAATAAAACTAAACAGGCTATATAGTAGCCCTACCTGAACATTAAGGCTGTGAAAGGACTTTCTGTTCACATAATCTGCCTCATATTCTCCCAAAGCTGTGGAGATTGCAACATGTGTGCAGTCTATTGCTCCTATGACTCTAGGGAATCCTATCATAGGAATTAACGACATATATTTAAAATCATTCTTAACAGGTAGCTGCTGCAGACTACTGTATAATAGTAATTTTGAAGAAAAAAAAATGAGTCTGAAATGTTAAATTTGTTCATGTGATTTCACCCTATCAAGATATCTTACCGGCAATTTTATAAAAGCCCACTTTTATGGACATGGTCGATAAATGTCCAGGGAACACAATGAAGATATTTATGTACCCCTGCAGAATGGTTTTTCGAATGGTTCGACAGACTGTGTTTTTCCCTAGATTCTCTGCATCCCCGACCGCATACAAGTATGTAACACTTGCAAAAAACCGCAATGTAAACATACCATTTGCGGTACAGTAAGGGCGTGGCTTCGACGAGTCACATTTGATGTGCGGCTCAAGAAGTTCACAAAGATAAGACATTCCTTCAGCGGAAAATCTGTATCTTTCATACAAGTAAGCATCAGGAAAGTCAAATGGATTTTGTCTGTCCATAAAAACTCTTTCTCTACGAAGTGCTCGTCTAACAATTTGCGCGGAGATGTCCACAGGATTTGGGAGAAAAGGTGAAGCCATTGCAACAGAGAACAGACGCTGGTAATTAGTTACGTCACCTATATGTTTCTTTGCTCACAGCTGATTGGTCAAACTTCAGTCTGAGATCTCGAATCCAGAACATAACCTGCCCGGGAGCAGGTTAGCTGTGCAGCGTAAGATACCATGGCAACGAACACCAATTAAAGCCGTGCTACTTTCATATTACCTAAAACCCAAGGTTGGCGGAAACTAAGCTGAAACATAGCTGGCTATCCTAAATATTGATAAACAAAGACCTTGTTTATCCCCAGAGCCTGACGAAACCCCTCTGGGTTTCAGACTGCCGACCGCTGAGAAACAGGGCCACCAAGGTGGAGGACCTAACGCAACCCGATCTGCATGCCTGAACCGGACAGAGGCCGCATCCCTTCGTGCCAGAGGCTGAATCGAGCTGCCGACACAGGACTGATTGGCCAGGTCGGAGAATCCAGAGGTACTGTTTGTGAGTGTCGGGGCCACCCGTCACACAGCTGAACCCATAAAGGAGGGAATTTGCGTACCGATCAGAAGCTCCAGGAGCTACCAGCCTGCTAACTAGCTTAGCAACCCTTTATTAGCCTACTGGGCTAACGTCATCTGAGCCTCCTCATCCATCCACGACGGAAAACGCTTGGAGAGCTTAATCGTTCAAAAGGTCTGTTTGGGCAGAGGCAAATTAGTTAGGACAACTAATTTTAAAGATTGTTTCCTTTTTTATTGTTAACTGTTAAGTTTCATGGGCTATCTTTGGGTTAACCAGGCTTAGGCCTGAAGTTTTAATTAGTGTTTTTAAAGACTTTTCCCGACAAAGAGTCATTTTAAATCCTGTAATTTGAGCTACTCAACCAGACAGGAGTTTTCCTTTTTTGTTTAATGTTTAATAAATGTACTTGAGCCGCTCAGTTGCTGTTTTCTGGCTAAAAGCACTCACAATGCAACAACTGTCCATCTAACCAAGTCCAACAATCTTGTTTTCAGCAAAGAAGTATTTTTAATCTTGTTCTGAGACTATACTAAGCAGGAGCAGAATGTCTTGGATTATTAATCTTATTTGGAGAATATGTATTTAAATTTGAGAATTCTGGCAGATTACTTCATTTAATTTAAGAAGTTTTATACTAATCTAGTATCTGCCAGTATAGTAAGATAATTGTGCTTGGTAGGAATTCTTAAAACTGGAAACATACTCTCTAAATAAAATTAATAATCTAACACCTTCTGCTCTTGCTTAGTATATAAATCTCAAAACAAGTTTAGAAATACTTTTTGGCTGGAAGCAAGATTGTTGGACTTGGTTAGACGCACAGTTTTTGCAATGCACTAACCGCTGTTAGCTATGGGTAGTTCAGTTAACTCATTGCTACACTGGTACAGAGTGTAAATGATCCGCCCCACTGTTAGCTCCACCCCTTTGCCCTTTTTTGTATTTCATTGGCGTGAACTACCCAAGATGGCAGTAGTGGGAATCGCCCATTTGACTTCAATTCAGTTCTTCAGAAACCTATGGGTGACATCAGGGAGGCTTCATCTATCTATATAGGCTAAAGTCTACACTGTACACCCGAATAAGTAGGCAGAACTCAAAAAAAGTGAGTTGCCACATATTGTTTGAGTTCATAAACTCCGATATTTCATATCAAAGCTTAAATATTTGGAGTTTATGTTATATATATTTTCAATTTATAATTAAATTAAACTTAGCAATTAAGTCAACTCAAAAATCTACAGTTGACTACACTTAAGTTATCTTAGTGTCATGCACTTTAATAAACTGACATGAACTTAGCGATAATTCACATGAATACAATATATATAAATTCTCTAAAAACAATAATTCTCAACAAAAGTGATACAACGAGCAGAACTATAATCACTGTGGACGAGATATTAACATTAACACTACTTTCTAAATAAGTTAATAAATTGTGACTCATCACAATGGGTATTTCAATACAACAGACCTCCAAGTCACTCATGGTCTGAAAAACATACCCCTAAGCACCCTGGGAAATATGATAATTAGGACTCTCAAAAAGTTTGAGTTACTTGTACTCAAAACAAAATAACATGCTGGACTAACTCAATACATTTGAGGTAGAATACTTTTTTTCTGAATATGGAGTTTCAGCTACTCAGTGTAACTAAGTAATCTCAATCTCAATCTCTCATTTGGGTTTACAGTGTATGGTACACAAGCAGATGCACAGCAGGATTATGACAGTGGCTCAACCATGGCAGCTTCTGGAGTACAAAAAAAAAAGTTCTGGCCAAGGATCTAAAACAGACTGGCCGTTCAGGAAAACTCCCGAACCTCCCTCTGACAAGCCCACATTTGGAAAAAAACTGAACTGTCAAATTGTGTAATATGAATATGTACGAAGAAAAGGGGTGCGGAAAAGGCAGATTTGACCCAGAAGTATGTAAAATACAGCCAATGGGTGGTAGAAATGCAAAGGCCACGGCCCGCCAGCTAAACCGGCCTGGTACCAGGTCTGTGTGGATCTACATATGTATGGTTAGTACTACTTCATGATGCCAAAACGTGCCAAAGTCATCTGTTCAAACAATTATATAGGGATATTATAAAGGCATTAAAAGGCCATGCCATCCAGTAAGGAAACAGATTCTGTCACCAACAGATGAATGGGTTTTGATGTAAAATCTACGTATCGACCCAAGAACAAAAGCTAAACGTCTTGTGAACTTGCCGGCTGAAGATGGTGTCCTTAAATGACTTGGACTGAAGAAACACTCAAAGAGGAATGACCTATAACTCCGAAAGCGACATATGTTCACTGGCATTGACTGACTAGTTGTTTAATGGAACTAAAACTGATCAGTGGTTGAATCATGATGTTTTCGTGTTTAGCTGCAAGAGGAATTGGTGGCCTTCACAAAAGAAAGCACTTCATAGAGGAAGAGCATTATGTGTAACTATTGAAGTAACATCTCAAAACATTTCTTAGGGTTTTAACTTTGAAGAAATTAGTTTTTCAACAAATGGCAATTAAAATCGAGGCTTGTAGCATAGGCCCTGTTGTTGGACTTCTGTCATGTTATAAAGTAACAACTGAAATCACGAAAATGCAACTGATGTTCACATGAACACTATTTAATCTGGCTAGTTGTTAACTGGAAACTGTTCTATGTTGCATTGAATTAAAAATGGTTCAGTTCAGTTACTGCACCATGATGTTTACTTGCCATAATCCTCCAACATAAACCCAATTTAAAATAACTAAACCATCTATTTAATCCCTTAGTCAAAGCTGAAGGCACACACGAGCTACACAACAAAGAGTTCTGATGCAAGCTTTAGAGCATAATAGCTTGCTCCCTACAACACCTAAATTAGAAATAATAAGAAGTGTTCTAGCATATAAATGTTGCAAAATTAATGCATGATTTCAAAAATAAAAGTTATGCTAGTATGTGATTTTCTTAAAAGTATTCACTCTTCAAATTGAAAGCAGTTGTTGTACAAAACACACACCAGGATTTAGTTCACAACAAAGCGGTCTTCATTAGAGATTGCTCAGCTATCACGGGGATGAAACTGAATATTAGATATATACTCACCAGGTGGTCAGAAAGGCATCTTCAAGTGAATGCTAATGTCACTCTCTATCTGCCAAGAGAGATAGAGAGGTTTATACCTCCAAGCTGCACCACAGTACAAGAGCAATTAGGTACCAGTGCACTAGATGCCTCTTTCCTGCAATACGATGTGCTTAGCCTTTCTTTTCCTTCAGCGTATTTATTCACTGGTATAATTAGTCCCTAACCAATCATATTTTCTCATCTCAGAGTAGGATTTCCCAAGGATATACATTCCAACACTGCCTCAAAGCATAACTTTATTATTGCCAAAGCTTGATTTGCTATTTCTAAATAGGAACAGTTTCAGTGAAGACCTTTGGCTGCACACTCTCACATATCCTTCAGGTTGGAGTTGGATAGTTGCCAAGGTAATACTTGCGATGCACTTGCGATGTTATTAGATTTTTCATTTACAAAAATTAACAGCTGTGCAAAAATCACTTTGGAACAGGCATTATTTGTATTTGTTAGCTACAAAGAACATCCATTATTAGCAGTAACATTTTGACCGCATACATGTTATTGAAGCAGTTCTTTATTATTTAGTCCAAGAAAATTTGACCCGTCATAATCGGAAAACAATGTCTAAAAAAAATGTAAAGGAAATGTTTAATACATTTATTGATAAATAAAAAAATCTCAGATCTACTTTGGGAATTGTACCAAAGCATGTCTACATGAAGTAAATCCTAAGTCTTCTTTTTCTAAGAAACATTCATAGACCTTCTCACTATCATTGCCTTGTCAGAAATGTGTGCTTTGCTGTCTTGGACAAATATAATAATAACACCCGTTGTGATTGGTACACTATTGACTAATTTCTGTCAGCAAACTGATCTCTCACCTGATCCAAACTATTTGGAGTCATGGGTACAATTGTCCATATATACATGTTTTGTGGGTTCTTAGCCACCATTTTCTTATATTTTGTTATATTTTCTCATATTTCTTATCTGAGAATATATATTGTCAAGAAAAAAACATTGGAATATACAATTACGCTCAAAAGGTTGGGATTGCAGCACAGTTACTCACTGATTTACGATGGGGGGAAAAATACATAAATCTCTTAGATTTTTTAGGAGTTGAAAATCCACTTATTTGACTTATCATTCTCAATCATTTAGAGTGAAAAATAATGTATTTTCGGTCGCTTGACTTTTTAGTTTAAATGCCTAGCCTTTAACTCTAAATAGTCTTAAAATAATTCAAGACAATAAGCAATGACTGTCCCATTAATCCTATTTTCATTGTTTTGCTCAAATTAAAGGCATACAAAAATGTTGTTGCAATTTTGTGTTTGCGCACGTTTGTCTATAATTTCTCAAATCCATTGATTAACATAACATCTAAAATGTCCAGCTTTTAAACCAAGCAGTGTCTCTAAAGGTATGGCTGTCGCTGTCTCAACATGGTTATTTGATAATGCTGTATCTTTTATCAGCCACCTCATTAAGACGGCTTGTTATTAATGCCGTTTTATGAACCTCATCAGTTTGCCAACACCTTCCCTTTCTTGTCAGTATTTCTTTATGGTGTCAATGCAAATAGTGTTGAAAACAGTGGTGTGAAATATACCATGTGAGTTGTGATCCTCCTTTTAGAGCTGCAGCTTAAGTTGCTTCTTTGCGAAAGATATTGTTAGGGCAACCATCTGGATTAAGTAGACAGCACAGAAGAAATCATACATGTTCTCACCACGTGAATCTGCACAGGGCTTTGTAAGTTAGGTTGAAAGACTATTTGTTGCAAAGTTGCTGGTGTCTTTTTTTTCCCTTCCATTCCATCTGCTGCTCTCTTTCTCTTTCCATCTGTTTGATTCACTCCAGCAATCAGTGCACATCAGTCATGAGATGTGCAGGCAGAGCATAGAAATGAGGAATAGTGTACAAGAAGAACAAGATTAGTTTGGTAATGGTGTTTTATAACCCCGAATGTACTGGATTCAGATCCCCACCACAAAACAGACCATTCATTTACCCTTTCTATATTCTGAGACAACATTCTTGGCACTGCAACTCCCACTATTTTATGAAGTTGTGTTTACAATCCCCTATGTAGGCTTTATTATAGTTCTGCACAACTGTATTAGGGGTTAAGCACCCAAGAAACAACAACTTTTTGTTTTCAGGCAACAAACAGGTCAATTACCTATCATCAGTGTTATCAGGGAAAGCGAACAGGGGAAATTGAACTTTAATTATTTATATCACTTCTATAGGTAGCAGCTTTAACAACAAACTTAAAAGAAGAAAAATATATATAGCTTCAAAGTCATCGCATTTATACAACTCCTTGTGTCTGCAGCCAAAGCTGTAATACGTATAGTTAATTAAGAAGTAAATTGAATTACCACACAATGTACATCAGTAATAGTGCTATGAATATTTAAAGAGTGCTTGCCAACTTTTGATTACAACACAAGTCAAAAACATATAGAATAGAATCTCTCCTTTAATGGGGGCAAGCATTGCATCTTGTGGCTACCCAAAAAGGCCTTTAGCATATGCAGCACACTTTACAGGTACAATACCAGCTAAATACTGTGCAAAAATAAATGGTATAAAACCTATATAGTGCTTTTCTAGTAATACTCACCAATCAAAGCACTTTATCTTGGAGCCTCATTCACCAGTGTGCACCCACAAACATTCATGCACCAATACCCAAATCAGAAGGCAATTTGGGGTTGTCCCTTTCCCAGGGGCACATTTTGACAGACAGAAGCTGGAATTGAACCTACATCCCTCCAATAACAAGCCAACTACTCTACCTAGCAAGCTACAAACAGTTTATTTCTGATATGCAAGGCTATGTAGATGTTCAGTCACTAACATTTTGAAGGATATGCCTTTTTTTCAAACAATATTAATCTGTCAATCAGTTCTTGTTAATGGGTTTCTGAGAAATCCACAAATAGCTCCATCCTGACTACAAAGACTAAACTGCGCATTCATCTGTTACAATAAACTCCAAGGCCATATTATTTTCAGTAGAAGACTTAAAAAACATTAACGAGATAAATAGCAAGTCGTAATTGTAATGTGTTTACCAAACCTGAACAACACAAAGTTTAAGTGACCTATAAAGTTTTGCTACTTTGGTTTTACTTCCTGTTAAACAGAATTATTTTACTTGGTTACATAAAATCAGTAAACCAGAAATACGGTATGACATGTTTAACCGTGATAACAGCAAGTATTCTGTTTCATTTAGGTTGGTATGCACATGTCTAATTTCTGCATAATCTTCAAAATCAATAAATCATTTCAATAAAATCTGTCAGACAACATGAAGTTGGCTCAAGGCTTTTAAAAACCACTGCATCACTTCTCGATGAAAAAAAACTTCAAAAACAGGTAAAGAATATGTAAGAATTTCACAGTGAATTAATCATACAACATTCTAATGTCCCAACTATGTTAGAAGGAAGGTTACATTGTCAGAGAAAAAAAGTAACAGAATTCGATGTCTGCCAGCCGGGTGGGTCCGTAAACGGTCCATGTACATTCAGGCAGTTCGTTTTTTGTTAGAAACAAAAAAATGTGAAAACAAAAACACTCTTGTTCTTCGTTTTTTGGTGCTTGTAAGTTTTTGCTATTTTAAATATGCTGCAACGGGACGTGGCCATTGTTTACAATATCTGTCCCACCTCCACATTTCCTGGATCCAGGGCAAATCACATGTGAGCCTGCAAGTCTTCAACACTAAACAGCGCACCGCCATTTGTAATCTGACACCGACCAGGCTAAAGGCTAATGTTGAGCTAACAATTCTAGCAGTAGAATTGCTCTACAAATAACTCAAGCTACTTTTTCAAATACCATCAGCTCAATATTTTGGTGAAATGTATTTGTCTACTTATCAACTTACTGTGTATAACCATAGACTGTACAACTATTATACTGTGTATAACCCGTCTTCACTCATTCTTTAAGAAACTAAGTACCAGACATCTATTAGTCGTGGGAAAAATTACAAAGCCCCCTCTAAAGCTTTGGCTAGCTAGCCAATATCCATAAATTAGAAGCCATGATCTTCTCAGGAGCAGCTGTACTATGAAATCTATTTCAATGATAACTCCTCCAGGAGGTCAAGAAAGAACACAAAAAAACATCTAAAGGGCTTCGGGGTTTCTTGCCTTGGTTTAGAAAGAGACTGGACACAAATAGCATTCACAGGTAAAATTCAAGGCCCAAACCTTTCCTGAAAAAAGAGCACAAAGGCCTTATTCACATTACAAAACAAATGCTTATCATGTTGATACCCAACACTTAAGTGAAAAATATTCTGTTGACTGATGACAACTTTTTATAAGGTGTGTGTCTTACTCATTTAGATGTACAATTAACAGCATTTTAAAACAGCAACATCTTACCAAAAGTAGAGTAAGTATTGGTATTGGGATTTTGCTGCTTCAGAACCTGGATGATTTGCCCCAAATGAAGGTGTAATATAATTTTAACTGCACTGAGCATTGCTACAGTGCACACGATAAATGTGGACTCCATTTTTATGTAAATGTTAAACAACATAGTAGTTTTTCATGCTGGTCCTATTTTTGTAATAAAAGTTTGTAAGTTATTAGTTTTAAAAAACAATAATTAATTAATTAAGTCAAAGATGAGAGCTTTGATCTCAGCTAACATTAATTGAACTAAAGCCATGGGTTAGCAAGCTTAAAAATTTTTTTTGTCAAGAGTTCACAGGGACTGATTGTCTCACTGCTTCATGGTTGGTTTTCACGTGACTCTTGGCTTTTCCTACTTTGACATAAGACTAAATAGTTTAAATAGCTAGGGAAGCATTTAAAAGACCAAATACATTTGCATATATTTGACTATTAGAACAACATTGGGTGTTAATAACAAATAAAGCTTATCGCTTTGAAGGCTATATTTTTTTAGCCCTGTGCATTCCTTCTCTTTACCACTCACCAGAATAATAAACGGTCAAAGTCAGTACCAAAGGCATTGAGATTTTCAGAGTTTTAGATTAATTGTATGTGATTTTACAGGAAAAAAGTATAAGTTGAGTCTGAAGACTTTTTTTATAGTGACTTTATTCTAATGACTTTAGTGACTTTAGTGAAGTCTGACACAAGTACGATTTGGTGGGTCCTCGTCTCTAGACCCATTCTTCTTTTATAATTGCTTGCAGTTGAAAAAAACTAATAATTTTTTCTGCACCCCCCTACCTTTTGTGATTTAATTAAATTTTTCTAATGGCACTAAGATCTAACTAAGGTCTTCTTTCCTAATGGAAGATATGGGGATCATCACCAAAATTGTTCCAGGACCATCAGAGGAACTTTTTGTTGCAATTTTGTCTTATTCCATTTTCATTCAACTTGAAAATTTGATGATCTGCAAAGTTGTTCTTTTAAGTGTGATATTCTCAGTACTTTTTTTCTTAAGGGAGGACAGTTCTGAATATTCAAAATAATGATTCATGCTTTTGTTCAACGCCAGAAAACTGTTGTTGTAAAGCAGCCTGGCCTCAGTTAAAAACGAAAATTTAAAAATGATACACATGACATTTGAGGGGAAAAATCATACAGTATTTAAACAACTAAAACAAAAGTACTTAGTATATCGTGATTAAAGTCTGCACAAAGATTCAAAGTTTAAAATATTTTAGTCCACTTTTACAACAGAACTTCTGAAAAATACTCAGAGTCGAGGTTTGGAGCTGTGGGTTGCATCAAATGAATACATTAAAGGAGGAGATGTGACAAGTCACTTCAATGCATGGAGTACTCCAGGTTAATTGCTAAAACCTGTCACTTTGTGTGTAAATAATGAAAGAAGTGTGGTTATTAACACAACCAAGCTGTTAAGAAGATAAACCGTGGATGACTGCTCAATTATTTACACCTCCCATCAGTCCACTCCATTTAATATAATTACCTCTGGATGGTGATCATGCAAAAGCAAACAAACAAATTTCTTGACTTAATTATGGCATTCTTTCTCACTTTAGAAGTTGAAAAAATAATTGCATCCAGATGCTGCATTGATAAATAAATGACAAACACTGCCAACATGTTTGGGGAAATCTTTCCGACCCAGCACGAAACAAAACCATCACCAGCTATTCATCACAATAAAGACATCAAATATTCCTCCAGCACAGAGAGCTGGCAGCCTCATGACCGAGCTTGATCCCTTATCCACACCCCTGAACAGGAAACTGAAAACCTGCGGACCTGCAAACCTGATGTATGCATATGGGTTACATCTGCTATTTGCATTCTGCTGTAACAGTAATCCCTCTGAGCAGAAAAGGTTATTACCCTGCTTGTCGGTCAAATTCTGGACATTTATTTATTTTCACTAAGAAGAGAAAATTCCAACGAGACGCAGTAAGGGGAAACTGTTTTACACAGGAACAACCATGAATCGGAAATCTAAAACCTAAACATTGCAAATATGTAGCAATCCAACACATATACAAGTAGCCTAAAATCAGATATGCGGTGTTCAGAAGTGGAAACACTTTTGTTAAAAATACAAGGTTTCTATGATATAAAAAAAATAGACATTTTAATAAATGTTTGCAAATATGTAGCATTTATCCTGTACAAATGACATGAAAAACCAATTTAAGGAAAAAATGAAGAAGTTAAAATAGGTGCAATAACTAGTTGCCTAAATGTGCACACCCTAAAACTGATACTTTGTTTAAGCACCGTCTGATTTGACGGTGAGTTCACAGCTGCCATCAATTATAGTGCATCTTATTAACCTGAAATAAATTCCACCCATCCTCGTATGATTTTCCTGACATGTTCTCATTTACATCCTTCAGCTAAAGCCATGTTTTGCAGACAGGTTACAAAAGATCAAAAGGATGTTATTGTACAACATGTTGGGAGAAGGGTACAAAAAAAAATATAACCCAGTGAAGGCAGTCACAAATTATTCAACAAAATATGGGACAGCAGTAGCTTAATATGCTTGTTTGAGATGGCTTGGTTCTGTCTATGATTGGAGGCTACAAATGGCAGTTTTCACATTATTTTGCTTTCTGAGTGGTGTGGCAAGAGCATTGTCTCTGTCCTTGATTGGCAGATGCCATTGAATTCAAAAGGATATTAGCTTTCCAATTATGTATAAAATGTTAAAGAAAGGGATCTGCAAGGGACTGGCAACCTGTCCAGGGTGTACCCCACCTCTCACCCAATGACTACTGGAAATACTAGGCACCAACCCCCCACAACCCCTCTAGTACAAGTGGCATAGAAATGAGATGGATGGATGGATGGATGGATGGATGGATGTCACAAAAAAACAATTTGACGCAGAACTACTTAACGTCCCACCAGCGGAACACAAGAACACTAAGGGGAACACATTCTTCAGAACCCTGCATAGAGTTCTAATGAGCAATCCCTGTTAACATGTATAAAAAATAATTAGCTGCTTGTTATTCTCTGATGTGGTTGATAAACCAGATTTAAAAAGGCATGACAAAAACAGCATACATGTTAAGGCCAAACAGTATAATCAAAAAATAGCCTAGCTAGCATTTCCTAATAAAACACAATTAGCTAAGGTCAACTATGGGATCTAAGCGCAAAAAATGGACATTGTTTCATCTTTGTCTTTGACTCTCTTTTTGCATGTATATAGCATTGCATATTTGGAGTACTTTGTAGTTTACGTACCCAAAGACATTAGTATTGGGAGTATAAATGTTGTTGCCTTTTTTTGTTACAGTCTGGTAATGTTATTGGCTGTTCTGCAGCTTTGCATACATGCGTGCTTGCGTGTTGAATTTTGAATTAACAGAGATGTTTTAAACTTGAGATATTGAGTAAAAATATCAAGCCTTTTCAAGTAAATAGCAAGTCCAGGACAAGTTTCAAGTCATTGGTGTAAAAGTCCAAGTCAAGTCAAAAGTCAGAAAATAAATGACTCAAGTCTCACTTGAGTCCAAGTCATGTGACTCGAGTCCACACCTCTGCTGAACCCATGTATGGAAGGTTGATGACTCATTAAAAAGAAGGGTGGCTACTAAGAAAATATTGTTACACTGATACACTGCATTTTATTTTTTAGAATTTGAATGGAACCATCAATTTTGACATTAATATTTGTAGTAAAATTCAACAGTATGACTGGTAGTCGGTGGCTGTATTCACCTTCTTTATTCCAGTGGATCAACTAGATCTAGTATAAGAAAATTGGATGTTTTAAGTGTGAAACAAGTTGGAGTGTTTAGAATGCTGTGACACTTTTTCTACAGCTAATTTATAGTTCTAAAAATCACAATATAGAGTTGTTCCCCTGTATTGTGAAACATATCGTAGGCTGTATACCGGATTATTGCCATAACACATTCCTAGAGGCTAAATTTATCATAGATGTTTGTTTTTTTTTATTTCAGATACCCGCATAAATTTTTCTTTTGATTATTATTCTCATTTTAACAGATACAACAAAAAAGGCTAGGCGCACCCAGGGTGTTGAAGGGATCCGTTTCGGTGGCCTCAGGATCGGGTCTCTGCTTTCGCAGATGATATGGTCCTGTTGGCTTTACCGGAACGCGATCTACAGCTTTCGCTGGAACAGTTCGTAGCCGAGTATGAAGAGGCTGGGATGATAAAAAGCACCTCCAAATCTGAGATCATGGTCTTGAGCCAGAAAAGGGTAGGGTGCCTTCTCTGGGTCGAGAATGGGGTCTTTCCTCAAGTGGAGGAGTTCAAGTACCTGGGGGTCGTGTTCACGAATGAGGGAAAAATGGAGCGGGAGATTGATAGGCGGATTGGTAAAGCATCTGCAGTTATGTGGGTGCTGTACTGGTCTGTCGTGGTGAAGAGAGAGCTGATCTGCAAAGCAAAGCCCACAAGTTACCGGTCGATCTACGTTCCTACCCTCATCTATGGTCACGATCTCTGGGTGGTGACTGAAAGAACGAGTTCAAGGATACAAGCAGTTGAAATGAGTTTCATCCTTAGGGTGGCTTAGAGATAGGGTGAGAAGCTCAGTCATCCGGAGGGGACTCAAAGTAGATCTGCTGCTCCTCCACATCAACCGGAGCCAGTTAAGATGGCTAGGTGGGATCTGGTCAGGATGCCTCGTAGATGTCTCCCTGGTGTGGTGTTCCAGGCATGTCCCACCGGGAGGAGACCCAGGAAAAGATCCAGGACACGCTGGAGGGACTTTCTCTCGGCTGGCCATGGAACGCCTCGGGATTCCTCCCGAGGAGCTGGCTGGGGAGAGGGAAGTCTGGGTCTCTTTGATTAAGTTGCTTCCCCCACGACCTGACCCCGGAAAACAAAAAGGTGAGATAGGAAATGTTCGATAGTAATAATAATTCTGCACAAAGATAAAAGGTGACTCCAAAGTTCAGAACTAAATCTGACACACAAAAAAAGAGTGTTGTGAAAATGTAATCCCTATACAATCTGGCAGATTTGGAAAACAGAGTAAATGTACTGGATCCTTATTGGCTCTTATCAAAGGAAACTTTTCTAAAGACAAATCAAAGGATTTTAACAAAACAGTAGATTCAGGGTGCACCTTTTTAATTTTTTTTATTATGTTTTGTCTCCCAAAAATGTGTTGTTCTTTGTTTTGTTTTTTTATTATTTTTTATCCCACAGTTTTTTTCCCATTATCACCCAGTGTCCGTCTCTAAGTCTAGTCCTGGGCTTTGCTCTCCCTCCGCCAACCCCAAGAGGGCCCTACACTGGGCTCAAGCCTCCTTCATGCTTTTGTGGAGTGATGAACAAAACCACTGGACGTAGCGCGTGGAAGGATCACGTTATTCCAGGCAGATCCTCCCCAATCCTTCAGACGCCCCGGTCAGCCAGGAGGGGCCAGTGTACAGCCCAGAAGTAGTGCATGTTTTTGTGGGAGTAGCTCACATTAGCTTCTTAAGGGAACACGGGGAGAAAATGCAAACTCCACACAGAAAGGCCCTTTCGCCAACCCCACCCAGGGTGTGGGTGCTGATGATATGGAGGAACAGACACACCCTCAGCACCCACAGCTTACACAGCGGGAATCGAACCTAGGACCTTCTACCTGTAAGGTTTACATTCACATTATATTTTCAATGTATTTTAAATGATTTATCATGATCTAGGTTGTGTGCATAATTGACAATCACTATCATCTCTTCATTAGTGCAACTCTTCCAGTCCAAGATTAAAGCTTGCCTCTAAACAAACAGCATAAATATTTGCATAAACTTGAGTGAGCTGATGGTTGATCTGAATAAATTGAAAGCAAAACTGACTAAATGTTGCATTTTTTAGAGCTTGCATTCAATGCCAAATTTGTTTGTGGTATTTTAAAATCACACCTTCCTGACCATAGTAAAGTTTGATTGCGAAAAATCGCTGACTTGTGAAGACCTACTTACAGTAGAGTTTTATTTTATATATTAACAAATCTTAAATATATAATAATCATATACGTCTGCTATTGTAGAAGAGGAAAACCTTATAAAAATTAGATGAATAATATAAACTTCTTAATTAAAGTTCAATGTTTCTTTAAACTAAAACATTCAGTCATTTCCATTATATTTATTTTATGTTCTTGATTAGTTTATTTACAGTGTAAGACAGCAAGTATGTGTGCATATTGGAAATTACCAGAGCATTGTACCTAGGTAAAAAGCTTTATCCCCAGGGCTGTTAAAATATTCCTTTAGAATAGAAGACAAAATGAGGAGAATAATAATCTAGAAAATCACATGGTCTGATTTAGAATTTATTTGCAAATTAGGGTGGAAAAATAAATATTATGCCACCTACAAACAAGCAAGATTTCTGGCTCTCACAGACCTCTAACATCTTCTTTAAGAAGCTCCTCTGTCCTTCACTTATTACCTGTATTAATTGCACCTGTTTGAACTTGTTATCAGTATAAAAGACACCTGTTCACAACCTCAAACAGTCACACTCCAAACTCCACTATGGCCACGGCCAAAGAGCTTCCAAAGGCTGGGAAGACTGATTCTGCAATAGGTCAGCAGCTTGGTGGGAACAAATTGACTGTGGGAGCAACTATTACAAAATGGAACATACAAGACGCTGATAATCTCCCTCCACCAGGGGCTTTCCGTGTAAAGGAACGAATAAATCGAGCCATGTGCTGTGACATTATGAGTGAAACCTCCTACTATCAGCAAGGGCATTGAAGATAAAACATGGCTGGGTCTTTCAGCATGACAATTATCCCAAACTTGCCGCCTTCGCAATGATGGAGGGGCCTCGTAAGAGGCCTTTCAAGTTCCTTGAGTGGCCAATCTCCAGATCTCAACCCCATAGAACATCTTTGTAAGGAGTTGAAAGTCTGAGTTGCCCAGAGACAGCCTCAAACCATCAAGAGGAGATCTGCATGGAAGAATGGGCCAAAATACGAGCAACAGTGTGTGAAAGCCTTGTGAAGACTTACAGAAAATGTTTAACCTCTGTCATTGCCATCAAAGGGTATATAACAAAGCATTTAGATAAAGTTTTGTTATTGACCAAATAATTATTTTTCTTTATAATTTACAAATAAATTCTTAAAAAATCTGACCATGTGATTTGTCTGTATTTTTTTTTTAATATCATTTTGTCTCTCATAGTTGAGGGATACCTATGATGGAAATTACAGGCTCTCTAATCTGTTTAAGTGGGAGAACATGCAGTTTGTGGCAAACAAAATATTTTTTTTTTGCCTCACTGTACTTTGGAAATAACAACAGCGTTTCTTCCACTAAGGGCAGCCTATTTACCACCTATGCCACTTTTACTACACGTGAAGGAACACTGATCTATATAAGCTAAAATACATCATCCATTTTAATCAGTTCCCAAGGCATAATACAGTACTTCTAGTAAACAGTCACCAGCACACTACTCTAGTATTACTAAAATTTCAAGCAATAAAAACCTTAATCATCCAAACAAAGCACAAATTGACAGCTTAGTTATGCACAAAAACCCATCAAGGTGATGAAGAAGAAAATATGACTGCTTTTCCAGTTTATCACAAAACCTTAAAAGCAGATTCCACATCATACTTCTATATTTATTATAATAAAACGTCTATTCTGTTTAAAAAGAGAAAGAATAGAAGCCTGTTTAGGAAATATTCAATTTTAATGAAAAAAGACATACATAATTAGGACTGACACTCTGTATTAGTCAGGCAAAATAACAATTTGTTCCTATTAGCTATTTTAAAATTGCCCCTGTTCTCTGTGTTCCTATTTCCATTTTTATAAATATCTATTTTTTTTAATTCTGAGACACAGTGTTCCAGTGAGATTTTTTTGTGTATTTGTTGTCAACCTTACAAAGCCACACTGTAAAGTACTTGAATAAAACATTGATGTTATGTATGTCACTGGTCAGTTAAAAAAAAAGAGAAAATAGACTAGTTTTCTAAATAAAAGACAATTGTTAATCTGTGATGCTTACATGTACAAAGGCTTTTTTAGGACATAAAGGCTAAGAAAGCAAAATATTACAACTATCACTCTAAAATGTAAGCTACAGTTAGTTCAAACATTTTTCAGTAAGATAATGCAACAAATTTTAACCTTGTTTAGCTTCATTTTAAAGTATAGCCAGGATTAAAAAGGCTAATAACTCAAATAAGTAATTTCAATATTCAAGTATTTGAATTGGTATTTAATACTTAACTTTTGTTAATGTGAGCAAGGAGGATAAATCAAATCTAGCATTAACTGACAGCAGGTGGAGGCTGCAGTTAACATCAAGGTAAAAACAATAGAGCTAGTGGAGTCTTAAAATTATGTATACAAATGTATGCATGGTTAAAGACAAGAAAGAAATCAAGCTAAATAATAGAGGAACCAGGGCTAAGACAATCTACATTTTGCCCTGCAAAAAAACAAGGTTTTGGTGAATAAAATCTCTAAAATAAGTCAAAGTGACAGTGTATGGTTTTTGCAGTACATCTTTGAAAATAGCCATTAAAATATTACGTAATAATTATTTACTAAAAGCACATTACTTGCAAAATATTGACGATATTGTAAAATATGACTTTAAAAATCAGTTTTCAAATACATAGGCGCGGGTCCTCTTTTCAGGGGAAACCCAAATTAGATGACGTCTTTACTTCTACAAGAACCCGGACGGACAAAGCGCATGGAACACGCCCGCTATTAAAACATTGATTTCCCTTCAAAATGCAAAAAAGTTTCACCATTAATACATTTTTACCTCTTCGCTAGTTCCAAGCGATGAAAGAGACATTCTCAGGGAATGTCATCAGCGTTTGGAAACAGCACAAGTTGGACCTCCGTTGTTGAGTTTCTTACTCGAAGACACGGATACCGCATGCTTGTGATAATTTAGGTATGCACTTCCCCCCACTGGCCGAAAATTACACACTGGGCCTTTAAAGCCCCTAAAACCTATTTATTGAGATTATTTGGCTGTGTGCTGGACAGTTGGTGCATTGGTGTTCTTTCTCCAACCTTCTCTGCAGGGCATGGCAGGCAGCCGCCAACAGATGTTCCTCATTGGTCCTCATCACCATCCAGCTCAGAAGGGGAGTGCCACCTGCATGCTGATGCCTCTCGGTTCTCGCTTGTAGCGTGGTACATGGCCAATTTACCTCCCTAGAATCCAAGTAAGAAACCTAGCTCATGTAGTCATGTAATGAACAAAAGTATTGCAAAGCTGTTTAACCAACAGCTAACGTTAGCCGTTAGCAAACAATCTAACCTATCCATGAGAAACTTTGCCATTTCTGTGTGCGTTCCATCTGTTGTTTGCTTTAGCTAAAACTAACTGGTTTTAGATTTTGTAAGGTCGCTACTCTTCTAAGGACAACAAAATCTACGGGGCTCAGACGCAACAGCTTGACTGCTCCGGCCGGTTGTTTACAAAAGTATTTGGCAACCCACAATGGCTGGAAAACGTACATTTAAACAAAGCATCGTTCCAGTAAAAATAAATCCTGTATTATGTATTTCCATTCTACACACCGCTAAACGCCCGTGGAGGTATTACTTTTTTTAAATAGATAGCTTTAAAGAAAATGTTCCATATTCAACCTTTAATTCCTCCTATCACTCAAGTGTGTTCTTTAAGAACTCTGGTGTAACATATTCTTCATCATATAAGAATGACATAAAAATATACATAGATGAAATAACCAATGTTCTCAGATTTCCTTTTTCTATCAATAAATGCCATGACTGTCACACAGAAATTCAGGCTTAATGAGCTGTAGAGTGAAGACTGAATGCTGTGATTTAGACAAATGTATGCATAATATATGAAACCGATTCATTTGCCTTGTGCCAGTCATTTTGTTGATATATGCTTCTATTGATAGTGAGCCATCTCATACATTGTTTTTAATTTAGTTTAGAACTAGAGAAGTACATCTGATGCCAATGTCAGAATTACAAAAGAATCACATCAAATCAAAAGCACGCAAGCAGCTTAAATCCCACAGCTAGTAATCTAATCAGAGTTGCACTCAGAAAGGTGGCTGTGTATAGGCAGACCTGCTCTATTCAAGAGACAGTCAACAATAGAGAGATAAACAGTGATAATGTCCCTTGAGCCAACATGAAAGAAAGTAGACCAAGCTACATCGATTGGTGCACCTCCTGTGGAGTCAGTTTGTAGTGGTATGGATGTGTGAGTTCCACAGCTCCTCAAGGATCCTTGTCTCTGCTGTTTTCCGAGGGTGCCTGATAGAGTTTAAAACACGACACAATAAAACTAGCTGCAGTCTGAATCTCAAGGGCATCACGATGTGGCCTCGCTGGACCTGACAGGCTGTGAGGAGTCGAGCCGAGGCTGTCTGTTAAAGTCAGAAGCATGGAGCATCATGATTTTTTAGTTTTGTTTTGTTTGAAATGATGGACTGAAGGGTTTTAAACTACACTTAAGACCAAAATTATTCATACCCCTGGCAGATGTAGATTATACTCTAGAGGTTAATTTGATGAGTATTGAGACAAAATAAAACAATGAAAAAGATCTATCTATCGACATGTAATTATATCTTATTTAAATGTTATGTGAAAATCCATTTATACTGTTCTTAACAATTATTGAATAAATATCTACGTGTTTGCATGTCTCTATTGATATTTTGTTTATATATATTTGCTTATCAGATTCAAGTCTTTAAAGGTGGAAACGAACATTTTCTATGACTTATATTTACCTCCCTCTACATCTTTAAATCTAGACTGGCTGGAAAATATGGAGAACAAAAACTGACATAATTAAAAATATAAGCAGAAATATTTATATTTTGTTTTTCCTTTTCCTTAAACATATATTTTCTTCAACAAAAATATATATTTAGTTTTTCCTTTTACATGCTTTTTTGCAAACACATTTTTATATTTTGTTTTACCTTATCTGTGCATTCCTTGTTTTTACTTTCCCTCCTCTACTTTTTTTACTTTAGTTTATGCATTTCTGCCTCATTATGCAAATGAGGAGGAGTGTCTTTCTTGTTCCAAATCCTTTACTATTGCTCAAACAGGAAGGAGCAGGATCCATGTGGAGATGGATTGTGCATGCCAACGACAAGCCACTACCTAAACTCAGCTTTATTATCGGAAGCCTCTCAATCAAAATATCTGCGCAAAACAATAACTGGTCATAACTGACTGAATTGCTTTCAGCTAAGATAGCAACAAGTCTTAAAGTGACAGTGTGTAATTTTTGCAGTACACCTTTGAAAATAGCCATTAAAACATGATGTAATAATAAATATTGCCGATATTGTAAAATATGACTTTAAAAATCAATTTTAAAATACATAGGCGCAGGTCCTCTTTTCAGGGGGGAGCCATATTAGACGCCATCTTTACTTCTACAAGAGCCCGGACGGACAAAGCGCACGGAACAAGCGGCTTGTTTTTTTGTTTTTTTTATACAACTTTGGTGACAACTATGTTTTGAGTCACGCTCTCCCCGCCTGCTACAGGAAGTTTGAATCAGTAGCTAACCTGGAGCTGACACACCGGGCGCTAGTTAACTTATCACGGAGTGAAATGGCTGACCACACGTATACTTCTCACGGGCTTCAGTTTTTGAGTTTCTTACTCAAAGACACAGATACCGCATGCTTGTGATAATTTAGGTATGCACTGCCCCCTACTGTCCGAAAATTACACACTGTGCCTTTAATACTTCTGCAAACTAGGTGCTCTCCTGAAATGGCCAAAAGCACAGGTATTCACAATCAATCTGCTTATGGATCCTGCTCTTTCCTGTTTATTGACCAATAGTAGAGGAGTTGGACCAAGAAGGGCAGCCCTCCTCATTTGCATAATGAAGCAGAAACACATAAGGTAAAGTAAAAAGAGAAGACGAAGGAATTTAAAAACAAGGAATGTATGTATAAGGGAGGGAAAAACAAAATATATATTTTTCTTGATGAAAATGCATGTGTAAGGCAATGGACAGACAAAATGTATGGATTTCTGGTTTTATCTTTAATTATGTCAGTTTTGATCCTCCATAGTACCACTGTAAAATGTTACATTAGCTGACAATAAATGAAAAGATTACCTTGAAGCTAAATCTGACAGGTATACGAATGATTATGGGCTTCCCGTTTTTTTACGTTATGTGCTTTCTACTATCTTAGGTCTCTATTATGAAGTACAAATACTTTCTGGTCTATGACTGATGAGGCTCCCATCCATTTAGCATTGTCTGCAAAGTAGCTTTTCAGTGCATTGAAAAGATACCATAAAGAGGTCCAAAACTGCTTTATCCCCACTCCACAAGAAGAACAACATGAGAACTAATTTGTATTCATTAAATATTTGTCTTTGTTCATTTGGTGTGTAAGCTTGCACAGGCAATTCCCCTAAGGTTCTGATTCTAAATCCAGAGGACGAAAGTAAACATGAAAAATTTAAAACACAAATCCGAATGTGGCGCTGTCACCTTTGCAGCTGACCACCAGTTCCCATAAAATATGTATCATCCTCACCGATACTGAAAATGAGAGTTGTCATTCAAATCGACCAGGATGCCTTCATAGCAGCAGACAGAAAACAGAACATAAAACTAGTCATCAGTTTGATTTTGTCTGGAGAGCATTGATGCAAGTAATGACCATGTTGCTCTTTTTTTATTTGTGCTGCATGCATCAGCACAGTTGTTCAACTGCAAAGTGGCCAAAATATAACAACAAAAGATCTTGAATAAAGAGATACTAATGACAAAATAATTCATTATACATTCCTGAGTGGATAGCGAGGCTAGTTTCTGCATTTTAACGTTTTTGTTCTGAGCGGATAGGAGTCTGGTGAGCTGTTGTTTCGTTAACTGGTGTCATCCATCAGCAGCGTTGTTAGTGTCAACTAACAAGGGGATTACTGCAAGGCAAAAGGTTTTACAAGTAACAAAATATGTATCACTCCCCTTAAGTGACAAGGAGACTTATCACAATATGTTAGTGTGTTCATTGCACCAACATGGGTAAATGGGATGTTTTTGAATTCAAAATTAGCCAGATCTAAGTAGGCAAATAGAAAATAATGTTAAAAAATATTTTATAAATGCAATCTTTTCCGAAAATGCTGGTCTAACAACCTTTAATATACCATTTTTTCATACTTGCTCAGTATTAAAAGTTATGTTGTGCACCTAATGTTACAATATCTCTCACATCTCTACCTTTTTCACCATTTCATCTCTCTGTGAGGTTTCATTTCACCACAGGTCTGAAACACCTGCCCCTTTAGCAATCCACCAAAATCAGTTTCTGAGCATATGAGGCAAGAAATATATTGTTCTGGCCTTGAAAGTTTTTCCAAGGAACAAAATGTTTTTTTGTGGCACCAGTGGCCTTCATTAACCAGTAGCTGGACAAGAAGAGAGGCAGAGGGGAAAACGGTAGCAAGCTGACCAGGACTGTAGCCTCTGCATGTGGTTCACCTGCTCTATCACTGTGGCACCTCTGAGCAAAAGTATTTTAACAGAAAACTGCACTGATAGCAGCCATTGGTAGTAGGAGGAAATGAAAATGGAGAGAGGCATCCTGCAACATCAAAGACAAAACAAAAGTTATAACTCTGTATAAACACAGATTTTTGTGTCAGGCAGACAATCAAGAAGACATTTTCTGTATTGGTAATAACATGGATGGACTGATTGACTGGCAGGGATGAGCAATAGAATGATCTGTAACAAGTTCAGTCAAAATCAATGTCATCCAACAATAGTAGATATGTGACAGAATAGCTTGGAAGCAGTTCGTGAGCAGGGGGGCCATTTGGCAAGAATAATAGCTACAGATGGGTGTCATCTGCTGGAGGATAAAACCCAAAGGGGGTTTATGTACGGGAAACGGTTCCATGATACTGCATGATTTTGTTTTATATGGGGTTCGGTTTATTTTGGTTTTGGTCTTTGCTAGTGTTTATCTTCTGAGTGTTTTTGTCCCTCTAGCTGTGTTTAATATATTCCTTCATTCACTTATTTACTCAAATGAACACCACACATTGTTGATTATTCAAAAAACTAAGTGAATAGGTGTATCCATTACACTTTGCTTTTTAAATTCTACTTAAGAAAACCATTATTGTATACATGCATGCATGTAGTTAAGCTTAGGTGAAATCGATTCAGAGGTATGCACTCTGCAGTAGGCTAATCCTTTTGGTGTTTTAATTGATGGTTTTAGGATTTCCCTAATCTTTTAAATGTTTTAGCCCAGTTTGACAAGACATTACTGTCTTTAGAAAGAAAGTAGTCCATTACGTGCTATTTCAATCAATTTACTGTTCAAGTTCTGTACATCATTGTTCCCTGTGAATTTTCTTTGAGCTAAATATTTATATTTAAAAAAGCAAATACAATGTGATGTTCTTGGTTTTTTATTTTATTTTACATTCTGTCTCTCACAGTTAAAGTGTAGGCCTACATATGATGAAACCTACAGATCTCTCTCATCTTTTTAAGTGAGACAACTTAAAAGATTAACTTTTAAAATTGAGTTGCTGCCAAATACTTTTTTGCTGTATACTACTAGTACTACAGTATATAAAAGTCACCTGCATAATTGTTAGCCTCCTGACACACAAAAGCACAATATCTGGCTTAATTTACAACTTGTAACAGAAACACAGAAAAGTTGGCTTTATTCTTATTTCTCAAGAAAATGGAATGCAGCTACTGTATCTTAATTTTCTCTATAATTTAGCACAAAATGATTCTTGTTGTTTGTTACATTCCTGTGATGTTTACAGTTATAAAAGTTTTTATTATTTTACATATAAACTGTTATTTGTAAAATAAAAGTTATCTTTATACCCAGTCCTTTCCGGCTTGCTTGCCTGCAACAGGGTTCTCCAATTTTCGATAATGGGTCAGTGATTTTGTGTTTTGTGACAAATCGTAATCAGAACGATACAATATTTTTAAAATGTAATATTACACTGAATTCCTGTAGCTTAGAGAATAGACTTCAAAATACTTCTACTAGTTTACAAATCATTGAAAGGCTTAGCTCAAAAATATGTTGAAGACCTGTTGTCACTATACCAACCCCCCAGACCACTCGGGTCCTCCAAACTTAAGTATACTTAAAATATAACATGAAAATGCCGCTTTCAGTTTCCATGCTGTCCTTTTCTGGAACAAAATTCCTGACAACTGAGCTGCTTTAAATCAAAGTTTAAAACTCATCCGTTTAGAGCTTCCTTTGACAGAATGATTCGTATGCTTAAATATTTTTTTTTTACTTTCTCTAATGTATCTTTCTTTATTCCCTTTTTTACTTTCCCTGCTTTTTATGTTTTTAAGCACCAAATCATGTAAAGAACCTTAGATTACCTTATAGAAAGTGTGCTATACAAATAATATTGCCTTGCCTTGCCTAACATTATTTATCTTTATTTTGTACAGCCTTTTGTACTGGGGAAATTAAATAATTGACTTTTAATTTGCATTAAAAAAAGTTTAGAAATTGCTATTTGACATTCTATTTCTATAAGACAAAAACCATACAAATCCCAGAGCTAAAAAAATATGTTGGCTCTGGAGCCATTTTCATTCAAAAGATTAACAGGAGCAATCTTTCCAATCTGATATATATCCATCCTAATACATCCACGGTAAAAGGACTCCAAAAGGATTAGAGACCCTTAGATGTGGACCTGATCTCCCCTGATCCATCAGGGTCACCTGGTTATCAGCTCCCTGGGGATGTGAAGGAAATACTTTTGAATGCAATTACTTGTTTCACTGAGCAGAGTAATTTTCTTTACAAAGGGTGTGAGTGTGAAATCGAAAAGCTTGCCAATGTGTTTTTCCGAGCCTGTGTTTTCTTTACACAATGAAACGAGATCACACAAAAAAAATCTATTAATTTTGCTTTTATTTGTTCCTCCTTGGCAAAACATTCAAATATGTTGTTGCTTTGATAAATGGCAGAGTCTATAACAAGCTGGTACGAGTCACATCTTAAAAGATAAAACTGCCAGCAGCAGATATTCTAAAGGGGAGGTAACCCTCCCTTTACCAATTACCCACAAGGGTTAGCTGAGAATTCTTTGTCATACAGAAATGTTTCCCTTTGATTATGAGATTCCATGAAACAGATATTCTGCTTTAAATAAAATTAAATGATCAGTATAACAGATTGTTAGCTGATGTTATATTCTTCCATCAATAGACTATGGCATGCATATAAGATCTTTGGAGCATACCGGAATACGAAATCATATCAAGAAAACTGTCCAGGCCTCGCTTACAAAAATTAAATGTTTTTAAAATCTAATTTATTCTCTTGGACATCTGTTGTAGCATAATTTAGCAAGAAGAACAGGTCTTTTAGAGTGTTTCACAAAGCACAGAAATGTATTACTCATCCTTATAAATGCAAATGAAAAGTTTTTTAAAAAATGTAACTGTTGACTAAAGGTTTTTAGAAAAAAACAGTCTGTTGAAACTTGATCTTTGAAATTTGGTTTTAGCTTTTGAAACTGTCAGGGAAAAAAGGGAAAATATGAACCTTTTTTTCTGACAAATGACTGAAAACAGTTTCATGAAACTAACAGAGCACAGAAAAAAGACTGGCTGATAACAGGAAAGGAATCTTAAATTCTGTGTACTAAGTAAGCATAAGTATGTTTTATGACAAAAATCAAGAGGATGCCTCTAAAGAAAGGGGGTTTGAATCAAAGGTCAACGATTTTTCACAAACCCTGACTTCAACATCCAATGTGACCATTTAATGTTTAAAATGTATGAATAGCATTAGCATTAAATATATTTATTTATACTTCCGACCAATTGTATCTGATTCAATTAATTACATATATTATTACAAACCTGAATAATGTAATGCAAGGCAATTTCATTTGTATAGGACACTTTTCATAACAAGGTCATTCAAGGTGCTTTACGTGGTTTGGTGGTAAAGAAAACAAACACACGATAAAATCCTGGAAAGTAAAAAGAGCAATTAAGAATCAAACACGAAAAGCATAAAACATGAAAAGCATTTCATAAATACATTATTTAAAGAAACGTTTATAGAAATCAAGCATATGATAAATTAAAAACAGCAATTAAGAATAAAACAAAAAAGTGGTAGATTTTAGATACTTTAAAAGATATTAATGTTCCATACTGAACGAGTATTACTGGTTATCAAGAAATCTTTTTAGTTTTATAAGTTATCAATGCCATGAAAACTGAGGTATGCCTTTCTAAGGTGACAAAAGGGAACTGCTTATATTTTTAGAATGTTTATTAAGAGAAACTAAATGGAATGGAAAATATAACCGCTTTTTACATGTTACAGTGAGAAAATCAAATACAATACAAGACAAAACAATTATCTCGAATCCTTAAGCTACGCAGTATTGAGCAAGAGTTAAAACATAACTTGTATGGAAGAATAAAAGTAAATAACAGAAGTAATTTATTCTGAAAGATTAGAAAAGGTAAATAAGAAAATAAGAATAAATGTTTGATGTTATGGACAAATGCAAAGGACTTCGCTGGGCCTGATATGGGCTGTTACTTTTGGAACTGGCTGTTTTCTTACATAAACGTCGCTCCCTTATGCTTGTCTCTTTTGGTTAGAAAAACATATGGACACAGAGCAAACTTCTGCCTTTACCATCTACAAAGGTCATTTAAGATGGGACAACACCTTTGTAATGTTACAGTTTGGATTGTTTTTTTATTCTGCATTCAGATGCAATTCATTAATGCAAAGAGGGCTCAAAGATGGGTTGAAAATACAAGAAATTACAAAAGGCTAAGCAACTTTATTTGTATGGCACGCTTTCAACAACAAGGCAAATTTAGGTAATTTACCTTTTTAAGGAATAAAATAAAAGAAGCAATAAACCAACAGTAATAGCATAGAACAGTGTTTCCCAAACTTTCCAGCCTCTGACCCACAAATTAAAAATCCAACATACCGATGACCCAACTCTTGATGGAACTTACACAAGTTTTTCTAAGTCACTTAAAGGGAAATTCTGTTTTTTTTTTCAATCTGGACCTTATTTTAAGCAATTCTTATGCTTTTGACCCTGAGAAGTTCTGAGCCAGTTTGAGCCATTCAGCAGTCTTTATACATCCAGTGTTGATCATGTCATGCCCTCTGGCTCAGAAGCCAGGTAGTGCACTCTCTGTTCCCTTTAGGTGGGTGGCAGCTTGGCAGGTGGATTGTCTTCAATCAGCTGATTAAGTGCACCTGGGGCTGATCTTCTCCACTGCATAAAGCTTCTCTCTGGACTTCAGTTCCTCGTCGGACTGTAAAGCTGAACAGTCAGTGTCTGACCACAAAAACAGTCTGTTTGTATATTTGTGCCAGTACTTACCATTCTCTTTATTCCTTTAGTTGGAACTCTGCACACCCTGACCTCCAAACCCTCCTCTAACCTCTGTGGATAAGAACAGGACAAAGTCTGGATTTGATTCCCCTCTGCCCCCCTGCAAACTCCCTGGACCCCTACACCGGGACTCCACAGCTTCACCACTCACCCTCCATCACCCTGTCAGCGATCCACCTGCTACTGCCACCCGCCGGACTTCCCTTCCCTCAGTCTGCTGCACCACAGTTAAGCTTTTATTAAGTTGTTACTTTTCGCTCATTGAAGTTGTTTTTTTGTTAGGATATTTTTAGTGTAGTATAGGTTTTGTTTCAGTTTGCTTTTGTATTTTGCTGGTTGTTATTAAAACTTTTATTTGGAATTTTTGAGTTGTGTCTTGTTGTCCTGCGCCTGAGTCTCACCACCTGTAACAGATCAGCTGTATCCATAGAACAGGAGTGCTCGGGGCAGTCCAAATGCCGCTTTTAATACGTTTTAATCTGCCTCAAACGCCTTAATTTTACCATATTTATATTCTCCTTGGACTTAGGAAAGCCTCGGAAGTGCTTATTTATTGTCTTCCGGGCCGATTTGGGGGCTTAATAATAAAACGGTGACAAATCTGCGGATGTCGCTGCAACTTTTATTCAATTTATAGAATGCAGATGCTTGCTCATTGCCATTTCTTGTATTAAAATTTTTCTCAACAGAATCTGAAGATCCCACACTTCCATGTTTGCAACCCCAAGTGAGTACTTGACCCAAACTTTGGAAACTGCTGGCATAGTAAAACATTAGAGATATATACAGTAACTTATGACACATTAAAACATATGGCATTCAGCCCTTAATTATTATATATTAACCTCTTAAGTCCGAATTTTGCATACCTATACTGTGGAAGGCTTTTTACAGCTTGTAAAAGGTTCAAATTGCTCCCAGATAATAGGAAGGTCTATGGGAATACTGTGAATAGGAAAATGATCAAGAAAACCATAGTGGGAATGAGTAATTGAGGTTTAAAGACAGAAAATATGACATGAATATGAAATTCGCCGGAAAAAAATACACATCAGCAGATTTTTTTTCATTGTAAAGAAGCAAATAAACATAATAGTAACTAATGACTCTTATTGACTTTGGACCAACTGTTGTCTGTAATAACAAATAATTGAAAGTTAAATGTTACTCTCGGAGGCGTGCTACCAAAAATTAGGGCTAGCAGGCTTAAGGGGTTAATATGACAGCTATTATTCACCAACTCAAAAGCAGCTGTAAACAGTTGTATTTTTAGCCTTGATTTAAAGAACTCAGTGATTCAAGGTTGTTCTAGATTAGAGCATAGAACTGAAAGCTGCTTCTCCATCCTTTTTCCTGATTCTAGGGATGCTGAGTAGACTGGAATTAGAGAACCTGAGTGGTCTGGGCAACACATCCTCACTCCCAACTCGTCAAATATGGACGCAAGATCGTCAGTGATTAACGCTACGGGGAGGACAAGGAATCCGTTTACTTGCTTGCTTGTTTAAAATGTGTTTTTGTCCTTCTGTGACCTTAAGGTTAGAACATAAAAGTTGTGGATTGGTTAAAATTGGTTAGATAACTCAACGTATGGTACGTTATTCTGCTAGATCGACCGGCTCTGAAACAAAATAAACTTCAGATGTTTACAATAAAGGACAAAACCATACAATCTGTTCTGAGTGCGTCAAAAAAATGACGCGAGGGGGGTACCCAACTCATCACATATGTACGCTTGGTCAGGAGGCTGATCTTGTGTCCATATGTGGCGAGTTGGGAGTGAGGATGCGTTGGTCTGGGAGGTTGGTATACTGACAACAGATCTTCAACGTAAGACCAGTCGATTGTGCATTCTTTGGTGGAAAAATGTTTTGAAAGTGAATCTGAGGTTGGTGTTAATAAATAGTCCCTTACCCTCCAATAAAAGTGAAACTTTATTGCAAAAGGCAAGACAGTAGGAGATGGACCAAAATGGAAGAAAGTTATTTAGGAAATTTGTGATTACCCTAAAGCTGCAGCACAACCATCAGGGGCATTTTTCGCACATTGCTGAGAGGTGTTTGTTGGATGAAGGAAACACAACTACTCTGGAATATTCCTTCTGCTGTCCAGCAGCTTCGTTTCCATGGCAAATCTGCAAAATGTGGCAGTAAAGAAGTACCTTGTGAACTTTTCAATGACAAGTGATTGTGGACTGAGTGGTAGCAGACTCTGAATGTTGATTATAAAAATAAAAAAACTAGATGGCCACAAAAAAAAAGGAAAATTAAGAATTCTGCCCTCCTTCACCCCTTTTTAATTTGAGACTTTATTTTAGACACGTCTTATCTTTGTATCACAACATTTTATTCATCCATTCACTGTCTGTGGTAGCATATCCTGTCTGGGTCGATGGGTACCGGTGCCTATCTCCAACAATCATTAGGTCAGATTCGAGAAAGCCCTGGGTTGAATTTTCTCCAAGTGGCAACACAGAGACACGAGACTGACTCACATGACACTCAATCCTTCGGGAAAATCTTCAGACACTAATCAGCCTAATAGTAATGATTGTGGGCTGTCTGCGCAATGAAAATGATATGAATACAACCTTTGATTAAATTAATCTGGAGTTTCACATTATCAGCCTTGTGTCTAAAACCTCTTTTGTATGACCTTATATGTTGTCCTACGGATAAAGAATACGTTTTTACTGCTGCTGTTCTAAACTTCATGAACCCTAGGTGACTTTTTAAAACAAAATTTCCAAAATTAATATCATAGTAGATAGCATACATGGTTTATTTGAAAGTTTCTGGTATCAAAATGAAGGTATCATTTCTATGTGAACATTGAAATACATTTATTTTATTTGTGAGCGTCTTTCATAACTCAAGGTCGCTGAACATAAAACATAAACACACGTAACAACTCAAAAGGATACAAGTAGATCAACATATCAAGAAGATATCAAATCAATATACATCATGAACTGCAGCACATAGAACAAAGTTAAAAATAGAGTTAGAGGGAAAAAAAGAAGAAAAAAAGTGCAAATAAAACAACGAATGAAAAAGAATAGGAAAAGATAGAGTGGGGTATGCAAGTGTGAAAAGGTAAGTTTTAAGAAGCCGTTCTAATGTTTCAGTAGATGATGCCATACGAATGTCCAATGAGAGTTTATTCCAGAGCCGCGGTGCAGATGAACAAAATGACCTGAATCCCATGGTACACAGACGGGCATGTGGAATGGTTAGGAGATGATCTGAAGAGGAACGAAAGATGCAAGATGGTGTGTAGACATGGAGATTAGTTAAATATGGAGGGGGGCAAGGTTGTTGAGGGCTTTGGATTTTAACAAAAGGATTTTAAACTCAATACGGAAATGGATCGGAAGCCATTGCAGCTGCTTGAGAACAGGAGTGATGTGATGTGAAGATGGTGTCCTGGAGATGATGCGGGCTGCTGAGTTCTGTACCAGTTGCAGTTTGAGGAGTGATTTTTGTGGTAAGCAAAACAGTAGTGCATTACAGTAATCACGCCGAGAAGTGACCAGGGCGTTCACTAGGATCGCAGACTCAGTGGAGGTAAGGGAGGGACGGAGACGATTAATATTGCGTATATGGAAGTAGGCAGAGCGGGTGATGCTATTTATATGAGCTGAGAAGGAAAGATTGCTATCCAGAATGACACCCAAACTCTTAACCTGTGTGGAAGGGAAAACAATGGAGTCATCAACTGCAAGAGAAAATGTTGGACATTTGCAGACATATTTTTCCTTATAGGAAGTTTACATGAGTTTTGCTAGTTTCATTATTGAGATTAGATTGTTGTTGACTATAATATCCATATTCTCATATTGTTGACTATATGCATTATTTGATAGTTGACCTAAGGTTTGCAGTTTAATGGAAGCATACATAGCGTCTGCAGCTATTTTGGTTTTCTCTTTAAATTTTCCTCGCTTCCATTAGCATCTCACACGATTCTTATTTATGTGGGGTTATTTAGGGGTTAGGGGAGGTATTTTGGTCCACATATTAAGGCTGCTTATGATAATCATTTCTTATGTTCATCGCTCTCATTTATAGATAAAAAATTACAGTAAAAGTTGAAGTTAACCTCTGGCCATAGCTACATGTTAGGCCTATGAACAGTAAGGCTATTTTCTAATCCACTTATAGCTTTTGAATTACAAAATGAAATAATAGTTTGTCCATGAGTAGGTTTGACCGGGACAAAGGTGACCTTAAAAAGAACACCGTAATCAAAGAAACAAAAGCATCTATGTGGGAGTTAATTACAGTGCTTTGGGAATTATTATTGGAGAGGACTAATGACAACCGACATTAGTAACTGTGATTTGACTAAGGACACAATTAGATGAATCAGTCTAGCGGCATGAAAAAAGTTATTGATCAGTCAGCTTTCTTAATGTTATGCTGGCTTGGAAAAAAATAAGCAAATTATGAGAAATCCAATAATGAGCACTATTGAAGAAAAAAGAATACTGGTTCTGTTCACTGTAATTATGATGAGAAAAAAAAATCCCCAGAGACAACACAAAGGTTTGAAGTTTATCACAATATGACAAATCTGAACAACATGAAACAAAGATGGTTCAGTACAAGCTGGTCTTTATCGCTAGCAGTTTACTTTATCCTTCTGACACACATGCTGGAAGATGAAAGCACAAGCACCCATCTTTTATTTGTTTGCGATCGTGATATTTAAAACAAGAACAATGTGATTGCCTGTGTTCTACATTGACTTCAAATTAATGTATAACTAGATGAAAAACCATCCAGCATCCAATGTGTCTCAGACGAACTGAATATCTGATGCTGAAGATTAACAGCACGCAGCATGTGGCTTCATTATAGGAAAAGGGAAAGTACGGCAGCGGTTTCCAGTCAGAGTCAGCCATCTGACCAAACATTGCAACCAAAAGATAAAAGGTGCCGTGATGACCATAAGAAAAACAGGACAAAACAAAAACAGCACAAACTGTTAAAATAAAAGTCAACATGAAAAAAACTGATCTAATTTATAAATGACCGAAAACACTACCTCAACTTTAGAAGTAAAAACTTTTCACAGCCGAATGCATGGTTTAAAACAGCAACATACTCCATGTGAATACATTGAAATGTGTATTGGTCTTTTGTTAGACTGCAAAGGGAAGGTGAAATATCCATATTACGGAAAAAGTACATTTTCTGTTAGATAAGTTGTTACATTTTCAAAATCTGATTATTAAAATCATTTAGTGTTGATTTTAAGTTTAAAAAAACCTCATAAACTGGAATTTAGCATTTTATTGCATTATAATATAGAATTTCATTTTTCGATATGAAGTTTTATCCCATCCTTACAAGCAGCACGGTGCAAACGGGCCATCAAACTGTGCCATTTTGTTACAGAAAATGATATGCTTTTGAAAGCATAATTCATTTGCAGCACAAAAAAAAACACCGGCCACAATTCACACCTCACTGATACTCTGCACTATTTATTTCTCCCACTCCAATCAATCCGCGCTGCGGCCTGCGTCATCTGTTTCACACCTCCCATCAGTTGTTTCAGAGAGTTTAAACGCCCGAATTATGACGATGTAACACAGCTAAAGCAAGAGTAAGTTAAATATATAAAACAATGGTGCGCATTTGCAAATTCCCAGGTTGTAACAACATTGTTTCCCTGTCATAGACCTTGCGATTAGGCAACTTTGGCTTATTGCTATCAACTACTCTGTAGGAGCAAAAGTGTCAGGAAACAAGGACTTTCGTGTGTCTAATCCACAGCTGCTCTACACGGCAACAAAGGAGGCTCGTCTGAGCAAAAAAAAAATAATAACTTGACTGCATCCCTATTTTTGTTGAATATGTTTGTGTACCTTGACTGGGTTTCCGAGGGAGTTTATAACTTTCGGAAATCAGAGTTTGATCGGGAGATTATTTCATTACGCTGCATTAGTATTAACGTCTGCAGTTGGGTGCTCAAATGTCTGCTCTTTTGTAAACGCAGCTCTTTTGGCTCAGTAATTTAGACATAAGGTTACTGACAGAGTAACATTGAAGTTCGGTTAAAAAGGTTTAAACAAGGCTTTTGTATTTGTGTAAAAATGTGTGGACTTGTGGGAGTTATTTGGTACTATTAAGCTACTCTGTCTTTTGCAGACAGCAAGATAAAGCCTAAAGCTATAGGCTAGTTATTCTTAGCATACCTTCCCGTCATTTTGAAACTATAACAAAAGGGCAACTGAAACAAACAGGCAACCAAATAGAAAAGACTGTAAATGGACTGAACTTATATAGCGCTTTTCTAGTCTTACTGACCACTCAAAGCGCTTTACATTGAAGCCACATTCACCCATTCACACTCGCATTCATACACGACACCAACATGGCTCGGTAGGACAATGTAGAATTTGGGGGTTAAGTGCCTTGCCCAGGGGCACATCGACATGTGACTGGAGGAAGCTGGAATCAAACCTACGACCCTCCGATTGCAAGCCAACTACTCTACCACTGAGCCACAGTCGCCCACACAGGCTGTGTCAGGCTCTTTAGAGGTTGAGATATCAAACATCTGTCAACATCTGCAATGCATAATCACATGCACTTAAAGCATACTTTCAAACCCATATCATTTTCTGAAGCAAAACAGTGACGTTTGATGGCCTCAGAGACTAGCTGGGACTACTTTCTTGAAAAGCTTTTAACAGCAAGAACTCTGACCAGGAAGTGATCACAGAGTTGGGTTAATGTTGTCAATGCACTATGCTGCTGGCAAAGATTGAATACAACTTCATGTCTAAAAATGCGAAATATCCATTTAATAGCTCCTGTAATACATTAGCATTTACTACTTTGAGCATCAGAGTTGTGAGTTTACACTCAAAAGCAAGAGTTTGGTGTCTGTGCACGTGCTTCATTTACGGGGTGTAAGACATTTTTTTATTATTGTTGACTAAATATGTGGTTGTCCACATTTTTTTAAATAAGTATGTAAACTCTTGGCCTGTGATTTGACAGTAAAAGGACATAGAGCATGCTGAGTTTTGTCTGCATGGTTGGTTTTGCTGACACTTCCCACGAGGCTGCCACAGGCAGGGAAGGATTCCGGGTGTAGAGGTAAGCAGAGAGAGATCATTGAATAAAGCAGCACCTACATGTATTCCATATTCTAAACTCATATTTATATGTTGGCCATGGAGACTGCAGCTTATTGTACTGTGCAGTTATTTTATTTAAAGGATTATAAGAAAAAAAATAGAAGCTTTAGCACTAAAAAATGCAAGTGGCTGGCTGATTACCACAAAGTCAAAAAAGCATAAACATTAAATCTTAATCATAATCTCTGCAGGGGCTTAAAAGGCAGCAG
Source organism: Apricaphanius iberus (assembly GCA_028564705.1). Lineage (NCBI taxonomy): Eukaryota > Metazoa > Chordata > Actinopteri > Cyprinodontiformes > Aphaniidae > Apricaphanius > Apricaphanius iberus. Next base: position 1,875,734 of record JAPXFQ010002722.1, on the reverse strand, counting down.
TCTGAAAAGGCCTCCTATTGAGCTGATGAAAAATTACACAGCTTGAATAGTTAAGATGTCACAAGCAAACAACTCAGCGTATACAATTCTTTAAACGCCAAATGAGATAAAGTTTGAAAAAATAGAAAAACTTAATATCATATTAAAGGACTCTGCCAACGTATTTTAAATTCAAAGGTTCACACTGCAGTACATCCGAACCATATGACTTTCAAGCTTTAAAAGAGAGATGTTTTCCATTTTTTGGTCTTGAAACCTGATATTTTACATGAGAACCGATACGATTATCCATATCTCTGGGTTTGATATTTTTAATGTTAGAATAAATCTTTTTGGATCTGTTAAAAAAAACTATTACAAGTATATCTGAGAAAAATAAGCTTGGTTGGGAGGGGATTGTGTAGGAAAAACAAATATGTGGTATACCAACATGCAATGCAAATTACATGTTACACAAAGATTAGTCTGCACCAGAAAGGCTAAAAATAATCCAGTATATTCAGAATATAAGTGGCATTTGTTATTATTATCACCAGCAACAGAAGCTGAGGAATCTTAACAAATCCAGTTTAATGTAAAGCCTCTAACAGAATAAACTAGATCTGAGAAGCAAATCGTAATTAACAGAGTAAAGTAAAGGGTGTGAGGGGTTGAGGTCACAACAAGAAATGTTATGTTGGAGGAAAGAAAACAAGCTGCCTCGTATTTTATATATGTTAAACTGGGTGTGTGACTGGGAGTCAGCAGTACTGAGAGTGTGTGGTTATGGCTTGTGGTTTCCACAGGGCGCTAACATCTCAGCAGAGCTCTCAACATGAAGGAATACAGCAAACGGACCCGTCAGATTGTAAGAAAGGGACAATGATTCATGGAAGCCCTGAGAGAACACAGCATCAATAAATAAATAAATCAACCAATCTCGGGGCAGTGACTGCAGGCAGAGTCTAGATTCAAATTATTATTGGTCTTATTCAGACTTTCAGTTATAAGTCTGCAAATGTGGTCAGTCTGGTGGCTGTGAATTAGCATTAGTTCCACAGGGGATCCAACGGAGAACACAGTGGAGGCACCAGTCTCAACTCACAGCTCCGGGGGGGAGAAGATTTGCATCAGAGGATCAGTAGGACGATAAAGGAAGCTTGAAGCCAGTCACACATGGCCTGAATGTTTGCCCTGCGGTAACATTTCCAAACAAAAATTTGCTGATACCGAAATGTTCAATTGTAACTCATGTCATTTTGCCAATGTCTGTAGTTTGGCATTTAAAAAAAAAGGAAAGATGTGTGTAGTTTGGCGATACTCATGCCCCTTTAGGATGCTGCAGCAATGCCGCCCTACTAACTTGGATGGGGTGGAAACACGTGACTACACGCAGTAATGTGACTTCACAACATCCAGCATTGTTGCCAACTTAGCTACTTTGCTGATATATTTAGTGAGTTTTCAGACCTGCTCAAGCAACTCTTTTTCAAAAAAGCGACTTCTTTTGTGTTTCTGGAAACTCTGATGTCAAGAATGAAGCCTTGTTACTTTTCTCACAGAGCAGTGGCGCTGCTGTGAACTTCTCTCCTGTCCCAGATAGAATTAAGCATTGAAAATCGAGCATCGATTGGAACTGGGACTAACTTTTCAAATCTCCGGGAATCTTTCAATTTTTAAGATTCTGATTCCTAGTTTGGATTCCCAGTCCACCGACCAGAAGATGAACCAGCTTAATACCAACAAAGAAGAACTTGCCAAAAGTGTTAGCAGTACTGTGCAATAATGCAAAGTGTTTGGAGGCGCTCCTTATAATTCACATTTGGCAAAAAAACAAAAAACAACACATCTCAGTACAATACCTATAAGATGTTGGACACACTGCACTGGCCTACCTCATTAGCTCTTCGTCGCGGATCCGAACGTCAGCCCAGTACTGCACTGTAGTCAAAATCCGGTCAGTAAAATAATATTATGTCAACATTGCGGCAAAAATCAAGTTATACTCGAACCGTTGTTCAACTCAAGTGCAAATATCCAGCTAATGTTAGCTCATGTGTTTGTTTTCATAGACAAACAGCCAGAGATTGCTAAACTAACATTAGCCAGGTCACTGACAATACTCCGCGGTATGCCCCGTCTACTCCATTCATCATTGCAGCCAAGAGAAAAGTAACAACTGGAGTTCAACAGAGAGGTTTGTGTTTTTATAATGTACCAGAGGTTAATCTGGACTGGATTGTCTAAATTTGTTTGTTCAATATTCTACACCAGGTTTACCCATCAGTGGGAGCATACGCTGCGGTGCTTAAGTTTCTGCAGCACAGACATTCATGATGTTTGATAAAAACAATAATAATAGCTTAAAAAATGACCCTGTCCCTTCCAAGAATCGGAATCCAGAATCATTTGGAACCGAATTCGAAACAAAAAATCGTACTTGGAATCAGAACCAAATTCTTATTAAAACAATGCCCAACCCTAGTCCCAGACCGCTTACAGCATGGAGGCCTTTGCTTGCAGCCCCGCTCACCCTGGTCGATCTGCAGGCAGATCAGCTGTTAACCCTACTGCATCCCAGGCCACCTGGGCTTAGATGTAAATGTAAAACCTTTTCTGTCTACACTAAACAACTACATAACACTAATAAATCCCAGATTTCACTAACAGTTCAGTCACCTCCTCACCTCGTACACTGTGTGTGTGCCTCTCTCTTACATATGTTAAACAGTCATCATGTGTCAGTCTAAACTGGATTCTCAGAATAACTGAAAGAAGTGGGAATAAAACCCAAAATTAAAAAGGGTAGTTGAAGCTGTTTGCTACAGAATATCCACTTGCATAATGGCCTTTATCATAAGCAGCGTTGGGAGTAATGGCGTTTAAGTATAACAGCGTTACGAACTGTGTTATTTTTTAGGTAACAGAGTAATTGAATTAATGTCGTTACCATTACTGGGGATGTAAAGTGGAGCGTTACTACAACTTGGTTGAATAAAGTGCAGCGGTGTCCGGCTTTCTGACAGCCACACTGCAGCTGCAGGGAGAGGGTGCAGGTGTCGGTGGTGATAATGCCACTGCAAATATGATGATGATTTGGTGAGTGGGCAGATACCCTGAGTCCTCTTGCTGTCTGCATGCTGTAAAAAACTTAGTGAACTTAGTTTTAAGTTGGATACTCTGCGGAAATTCATAAAAGTGGACACTCACGTCAACGTCTCACCCAGAACTGCGCTAATAAAGCGGCTGCATCATCGCTTGCTCCTGAAGGCGGTGGGTTTGGTTTTCAATAAATCTCCAGACATCCTAGAAAATACCTGTCAGATCTACCTACAAAGTAACCCAAAAATATTAATGAATTGTTTCTCGACATCCGAGGAACATAACACACAGATATTTCTTATTAATATTGTGATGTGAGGGGTGGAGATTGACCTGGAGAACTGACTCAGTACAGGTGACTGCAGTTAGGGTATCACATTGAATAAAGCAGGTGGGATTTGTGGAAAGGAGAGGGAGCACCTGTCTGACACACTTTTTTTGCCGTCACCTGTGCTGAATCAGTTCTCCAGGTCGATCTCCACCCTCACATCGAAGTTTGTTACTGTAAAATATGTGATATTTTTCTTCATTATAGCTTCCTGTTCATGTGACCGCAGGTGACACCAAATCGGTTTTGAAATGTCTTACTACATCTAAAGAACCAGACATAAAAATGTATTTGACATTTGATTGCATAGAATATTTGATATTAATAACTTTATTGTAATATTTCAGGTTTCCTTTAATAGCTTCCGGTTCATGTGACCAAGTGATATGAAATTACAGATATATAGATTTTCACAACTTAATAGACATATTTTCCTTTGTTTCATTATTCCCACAGCTATCTGTCTTAGTTTTGCACTTTGATGAAAATTGTGTGATTATGTATTTCCAATATTTATTTTTTTTCTTTTTTTTCTACATTCAGCTTCAATCTTAGTTAAAATACTAAATGCTCTAAAATACTGTCTATATGGTGTTTTATTATTCGTCATTCAGTTATAAAAACTATTTGACTTTATAGATTATAGAATGTAACTGTGTAGAAATAACGTCACAGTTACTTGCTGAGAAGCTAATCACTTTTACAGTGCAGTAACTGAGTTACTAACTCAATTACTTTTTGGAAAAAGTCATCTGTAAGTATAACTAATTACTTTTTTATTGAAAAATTCCCAACACTGATTATAAGGTTAAGTTTTATTGCTACATTAGTGATGTAAAAACCAAAGAAAACTCAAACCCATACTCAAAAGGCAAAACTTTTTAACAGTTCCACCCCAACCACAAACTATTCCCCTTTCTTACGGCGTCCAGCACAATTACATGCACATTTTTACATGCAAGGATGTAATTTAGCAATTTATACTTCTAATGATTTTTGGGACATCCTAAATGTATTTTCATGCTGAGGAGTTGGCAACCATGGAAGAGAAAGATGGTGACAGGATTCAAATCCTGAGCTGGTCAGGGAAGAAGAGGAAAAGCCTTATAATATTGTGGTATTGATTTGAGGCCATTTCGTCCAGCCCTCCATGATTCCCTCAATATTTCCTATCTTTACTCCAGATACCCATTTTAATCCTTCTTCCTCCAGATCCCTTGTCTCCAGATTCATACCTTCTTTCAAGGATTATGACGTTTCATCTCCACGACTGGTCCAAATTTCATCTACTTCTTCCTGCTGCAATCTGATCCGCTCTCCTCGATTTCCAGTCATGCTCACTTTTTATCCGTTGTCCTCCTGGATTAATCATCTTCATGAGTGTGCCTCCTGTCTGCCCTCAAAGATTCCCCAGTCTGTTTAGTTTAATTTGTCATCTCATCTGCCCATTTCAGTGCTTCACTGCAGTCTTCCCAGTAGCTCCCGGATCCATACTCCTCATCATTTCAATAAACTTCTTAAAGTCTTTCTGGTCTCCTGAGAGTCTTATGCATGTGGGTCAAACAGATTCCTAAAACCGTGACATTGTCCAAGCAGCTCTGGATTATTTTTCTCTCTGATTGTTCGGGATCTTCACATTCTCCACATTCTGTTTTTGGGAAGTTTAAACAAAAGATGGACTGGGAGAGACCCATGTGGATAAAGTTAACCAACTTAAAGACGACTTATAAAACTGTCTCGTAGACTGCAGTAAATCTTTAAAAAAGAATCCCCCCATATGCATGGAGACTGAGCCCCTCGTCATGCTAAAACATATTAATGTTTCATTAGACCAACTGTCCAGCAACTGCCCCTTACTGTGTGCATAATTAATATCATAATAACACACCTGACATGAGGAGAGAACTAATTTTTCCATTGTTGACAATACCTTTCTGATATAATATCTAATTCCTTGTAATGTTATGTGCTGATGTTTCACTCATTTAACCCATAAGTCCCATTAAGTTGAATTACTCCTCAACTTATCTCAACCTCATTTTGTTTTTTCCTTTGATTAATTTATAGACATTTTATCATACATGGTCATTTCTTCTTACTGCTCTGTTGTAATTCAGAGCTCTATAGACAAATATATGTGTTAGCCTCCCAGGTATAGGTGTATACCCGGTAGGCTGAGGCAGGTAAATAAATTAGTCTTGTATTGTAGTAGCATGATCTTAACATGGAAATTTGAGAAGAATCCAACCTTTATCGGACATTTAACATTTCACAAAGCTGAAGCATACAGCAAAGTTGATCTGTGATTTGCTCAATTTACAGATTAGTCTTTAGTATGGCTGATAGTAATGGAAGAACGGCAGTCGGGCTAGCAACACACTGATTACATTTTTTGTTTCATGGCTGAAAAAGTTAGATTTTATGTATTTGGCAAAGCAAGATGATTTTTAGTTAAAATGTCTTGCTACTCACAAGAGTTCCTCATATCATGCACACTAACAAAGCTACCAGGGCCTCTGAAAAAAAAAAAGATCCTCCACCATACTTAACTGCTGTTGCTTTTCTACATATTCATCATTTGTTTGATAAATACACATTGTTAGTTGCAGAGAGAGCTTGATCATATTTTTCATCTGACCAAATGGTTTGAGTTGACAGAAACAGACGAAGTAGGTCGTTGCGGAGGTTTCCCCCTTCAGTGTTTTCTTGTTTTCAAATCATAACCTAATTTGTTTCTCTGTGATGACTTTATCCTATCCTATATTGTTGGACAGACAGAAAAGGCTTTATTTTTTTCCCCATATTCTTTCTCAGACAACCTGTTGGCATGTCGGCGCTCTTACTGCCTTACTAGCCACGCCACTGTGTCGAATCCTACAAATTTGTAATTAATGTCTGAGGGAAATCCTGTTAAAAAAAAAAAAATTCCTAAACATGAGAATCCCCTTTTTTGGGGTTTAATCCTGTGCATCTGCAGTAAAAGATAAACTTGTTAATGAAGCTTTTCACACATTCTAACCAAGTTTTTTTTTGGGGGGGGTTTACCTCAGAAGATGTATCTGCTCTGTTTTACACAGCTTTATATGTCTATTTCTGTAAACCATGTACTTTCCCTTCCTAATTTTTAGTACCCCTTTCCTCTGGTGAAAAAGTAAGGATCAGAATCAAAACCACAAAACAGTGCTTTTATGTTACCCACAAATAAAGCACTATCATGCATCATTCTCAAGCCTTTTTTCTTGAGGGTGCCCTCGATGCTGCACTATGTGAACACAAGACCGAAAATTACAGGTGTTAAAACACAGTCTTAGAACAAAGGCAGAGGAAACCAGCTTAGATCTGGCACACAGGGATAAAACACACTGAAGGGACGTATTAGGCATGGCTGTGCTTCCTGTCCCTCTCACGCTTTCACACAAACACACCTGCATGTGGCAGCATAATGCAGCCTTGTTATATCCACATTTGGAAGCAGCAGTGTTCAACGCAGCCATCCAGGGAGTGGCAACACCTCAGAAAAAGGCCAAAAAGTCGACCACAGAGCTACGCTTGGGACAAACACTAGTCATGACAATTAAGCACTCAACATGTCCTCTTCCAACACGTTTTCTCTGCTAAAGAAAACCTGATAAATTGATCTAAACATGTGCAAACAGCAGATTGTATTCACAGACTAAATGTAGTCGAAGGGCAGCTGCCAACTGTCCAGAAACATCATTTTGTCTCCAGTTCAGCCGAGGCAGAGCTGACAAGATGTGGGAGGACATTGGGGCGGGGGGGGGAGGCGCGGGGGGGGGGGGGGATGGGGGGTGCTTCTGTCTCTTTACTGTGTGCACATCCAGCAATGTGTCAAGGCATTCAGACTGTCACTGGGAACAGCAGGAGAGATTTCATGAGCTGCACTTATTATTAGGTTATATATATGGAGCAAAGAGCAGGTGTTCATTTCTGAACAGTGAGTTTGTTCTGTTTCATTCAGTGGCAGTTAATTCAACTCAGGGGTAATTAAAGTGTTTTAAGGGTGCACACTTTTAATTCAGTTACTTTACTTCGGTAGTTTCTGTTTTTGTTTACCACGGGGGGTTTTTACCTGCAGCTTCCACTGTTGCATTCATTACAAATTCAACAGCTGATTAATACTAACTTTCTTTGAATCCTGACCAACATCAGAACTGCTGTGGTCTAAATCTCCTGTTTGCTGCAGCTTATATAATAAGATCTGAGCAGAGTAATTAACTTATTGTTTTTGACAATAGCTACAGATTCAGTCTTGAGTTACTTTCATTAAGACATTGTCTCCCAAAACAGCTGGTACATTTTCCTCTGGACTGGTGTCTTTTTATTAGTATTCTTATCAGAGCAGTTTCAAATATTTTAAACTTATGAAATTATAAAACTGTAATAAATTATACATCTAAAGAAATGCAAAAAAGAAAAACATTTACATTTGATCAACATTTAATTCAAAAAAGCATTTTTACTTGCCAAATTATTTATTTTCATCATTTTAATTATAAATCCATATTATATATATATATATATATATATATATATATATATATATATATATATATATATATATATGTGTGTGTGTGTTTTATAGAAAATATCTTATAGTCATGCTTTGATATTAAAATGCCATATTTTTTCCAAAAATAAACATTCATAAACCTTTTATTATATAATCATGTTAAATATAATTATTTTACCAAATTGCTCACTAGGTTTTCTTGCTCTTTAATAACAAAATAAAAACATAATTGAAAGCATCAACTCACTAACTAATTATAATGGTGGTGATTCAGCTGCTCTTGTGATACTCAAAGCCAAAACAAATGCCAATTGAAATTTCATTAACTGTTCAACCTTGAACATGGTATGAAAAAGGGTAATTACTTAAGGCTTGAGAAAAAGTTAATCATCATCAAGTTTTTTTTAATCAAGGACAGCAAAAAAAAGAAAAACAACTATGTTACATATTAATAATATAATGATGATAATATAACAGAAAAAGGAACTACAGAAGCCCACAGGAGAAATTGGACTCTAACACTAAACCAGTGATCGAACAGGAATTTTTGCTTAGTAACCAGAGGTGTAAAGGTCGACAAGCTCATTGAATTAATCAATTTAGTGTAATTTTTTGGCAATCAACGTTTAGGAACAAGGGAGCCCAGGAACTGATAGTGAGAGTAGCTTAAAAGCTCATTTGAGTTCAAGAGCTGCTCCAGGAGCAGGGCCCTGAATACTTGCAGAGACACCTCACACTCACTTTATAAACTGCTTCCATCAGGCAGTACCAAGGAATCAACAGTAAAGCCACCAGCCTGCTACACACCTTTGTGCTTAGAACTTGTAAAATAATAAACTCCCGTTATGATTATTTATCGGATGTTGTTATCACTTTAAGACTTGTTAGAGGTGTAACAGTACACAAAATATCACGGTACGTATGCATCTTGGTTCAGTTTTCTTGTTTGGTTCATTTTCGGTACAGTCAAGGAACAAAGTGTATAAAATAAAATAAAAATTTTTTGTGTAATGACATTTAAAGACCAGTTTGCAGGTTAGAGCCTAGCATAAACCAGTGTTTAGAAGAATATAGTAGGATGGGTTTTTTTTTGCTTTTGGAGTCTTTTGTGATAAAATGTAACCTCTGCCAGACCAAACGTGATGACCTGTCAGCTCGATCAACGGAAAGTTACGGATTTTAATACTGACTCTAAAACAGAAGAAACCTTAAAAGTTTACAACCACACATATTACGAACCACAACCATTCAGTTTTGAGCCTGCCTCGAATACAAAAAGGTCTATCACCACACCACCCTCCTTGATATGTACACTTTGTACTTACAGGTTTTGTTTTGTTTTTTTTTAAAGCAATTACTATAAATTGATTTGGTTTGAACCAGTGGTACCCTCCCTAGAAATGACTGAATGAGAAATTTTGTTTCAAGAAACAGGATCAATTCAGAATGACCTTTGAACTACTGTCCACTATTTGGCCTCAGTATTCATTTAAAGCCATCTAAAAAATAAAAAAATAAAACACTGCTACTTTTTGTCACTTTGCTAAGGATCATTTAAAGAAGCTGACTTACTTCCAAAATGCTTGTTTATTCGTTTTGGTGGGCAGATGAGACAGAATGCCCCTCTTGTGAATCCACCACCCAAAAGGTTAAGCCATAAAGCCTTAGTGTTATTGAGTGGTTATCTGACACTAAGGTCTTGGTCTGATCCTTTTGTGCTGGAATTGACTAGAGACACATAAACTATAATCCCACTTGTCGGGGAACAAGTCTGATTCATGTGGCTCAGTTGAGGCTAGAAGTATAATTGTATAGGGTTGCCCAATGCTCATCTAGCAAGGATGATCTATAATCACAGAGGATCTGGAGGTAGAGTCCCACTTCTCTACTTAAAGAGAAGCCCTCCTAAGTTGTGTTGTAACAAGAAGCAAACAGTTTGTGAAAGAAAACCCACAAAACCCACAAACATACCAGGATGGATTACAGTATATAAAAAAACCTGGTTTAAATTCCTCCAACCTGATGTGTTTGACTAATCAGCAGTTACTGTCACTGCTGTTTTTTTTCCAGTAAAAGCAGCAAAGGTTCACCTACTTTTGCCAGTTAAGACAAAGCACTCATTACATCATTTTAAGAGGTAATGAAATACATTCAGAGCTTCACAGGAACACAGTATTTTGTCTCAATCTAGAAGGTGACCATTCTGATTGAAACATGAATTGTCTTTTCCCATGGATGCTTGGTACACTTGCTTCCTTGCACAGTTGAAATGCATGCATGTCCGGTTACATGTTAACTAAATTCCCCTTAGGTGTTTTTTTTATGTGCTGGTCCTGCAACATACTGACAACCTGCAGCCTCTCAAATGTTGACAGCTGGAATCAGCTCAAACACCAGATAGATAGAGGAATACATTTATACTGGACAACTTTTCCATTTTACACTAAGCTAATGTCTTAGAATAATGTTTACAGGGATTATTTTTATGTAACTGGAAAGATGTTTTACTTTTAACTGATGGTCATGTTCCCTTGGCCATAAATCTGATGATGCTTTAGAGCAGCTTCAATCACTAATAAAATAAGCACAAGTCAGAATAATTTTTGCTGAACCCAAAAATACATTTGTTTGCAGCTTCACGGTCAGCAGCACAATAAACTCAGAGATTTGAATGATTAATGTTGCTGCAGCTGCTGGCAGAAATATATGCAACACTTTTAATATATTGCATCACTCAAGAAGTATTTAATCAATAATATCTGTCCATCTTTACAGATTATCTGCATGCAGAATATTCTTCCCCACTGACAAACACTCTTCTGTATGCTGTTTCTTATGGAAATACCTTGTAGCTACCTTGTATTCAGCTCTACTGTGGTTTCTGTCAAGGTAAATAAAGCTGCTTCCTATTCTGTATGTGTGACTGCAGAGACATAGCAGAAAATGTCAAAGTATTCTCTTTGATTCAGACAGAAAAAAAAGCACCAACCCATCTTGTCCCATTTTCAGACTCATTTTTGATGCTTCTGGACAGCTCTTTAATTTTTTTTCAAAGAAGACCAGAGTGAAAAGAAACAACAGAGAGACCTGGGAATATAAAATGGCTATCACTCCTTTTTATGACATATTTCTTTATTTATTGCTGCCTCACTGCCTTCATTAAAGATTCCATTAATTTTTTATATTCCGCATGTAATATGGGGCAGATTCATGTAACTTTGTCTAACCTAACATAAGAGCAGATTGTATAGCAGCAAATTCCTTTGCTCTTTGCCAACAGGCCAGCCATGACTCTGAGAAGTCAGCAAGGCCTTAAGTTCCTCTAACCCCCGAGGAGAAAAAAGAAGGAAAGAAAAACTGAGCTGCTGGGAGGGGATGCCTTGAGGAATGGTTGGTATTCTGAAATGTTGTTCCTCTCCACAAGTTTATTTCTGTCTGTTTTACCATAATCTAGGAAAACATTTGTCAGCCAATCAGAGAGCTCGGCCCCACCACACCAGCTCTCTTCCACAACAACATACTGATAAATCAGGGGGGTAAACAGACAGTAGCATAGGAAGAAGAAAAGACCCTGGAGAATTTAAGGTGGGAGTTTAATGTATAAATATGAGAAGTGAGATTAAGTATGATTAATGTAATCCAACCCTTAAGTAAACAGAGTCCAACATTCATAAAGAAATTATTGCGAGAATAATGGAATTAGGATGAAGTTCATCCCTTTAATCAAACAAACCCACCCGACAAAGTCTTTCTATTTATCAGATCACAGGCATCTGCGTGGAGGTTACTAAATAAAGCAGAAAACAAGAGAAGCTTACACAGCTGATTAAATGTGAGAATGACTTACCTCGAACTTATCTGTCAGTCTGCACTCTCAGCTTTCCCTCCTCTTCACTTAGTAACTGACGAAACTTCTCAACTTGGTCCTTTTCAAACACTCCCTGCCTCCCTGCTCTCTCACTCAACATGTGTGCACATTTGACTGTCATTGACAGAAGCTGAGAAGCGAAATGAGGACATCTAGCGGCCAAAATAAAACATAATTACTTCATATAATTAGCCAACAATCTTTTACCTGTTTGGTCCTTGCATGATCACGGTGGGGGGCGATGGGGGAGGGGTGTCAGCTGGATCAAAGAGACCCAGAATGTTATTACAAATGATTACTGTGCAAAATCGATATGAAAAGGGTTTTGAAAATAATCAAAATGTCAAATTTGTTTTAAATCTTTAAAAAAATGTGGTGCTTAAAGGGGCTATATCATGCAAAATCAAGTTTTTGGGCATTTTCAACCATCTGGCAATGCAATTTTCTCATAAAAACCCCCACCAGAGTGGTTTTTAGCTTAATTCACGCATGTCTGAGTAATCCTCCTGAATTCTGCTCTCTGAGAAGCTGCCCCTCCCTCTCCTAGAAATCGACTGTTCAACTAGTGACATCACTAGTTGAAAGTTGAGTGCTAGAGGTGTTTGCACCGCCCCTGCAGGCAGAGTGGCTTACCCCTGGTAGAGTTCCAAACACACGCTCCTCCTTATCACAGCTCATGGCTACTTCGGTTTTTGGCGGCTTAAAACACTTTTTTTTGTTGGATTTTTTACTTTCTCTGTTAAAACGCCCGTTTGGCTTCATGGATTACAGGATTTTATTCTACATTCCTAAAGAACAGCTGCTGGATCAAAGAACAAAGACGCGTGATGGACAGAGAAGTAAGTGGCTACATGCTAATGCTAATGTGTGTTAGCCATTTATCAAGCTGCTTTTGTGATCTTATAACAGGATTGTGTGGTTAATGAATTGATCGGTAGTGTAGCCTACTGTCTAAAGCCTGGAGTTTTAGCAACTAAGATAGGCTTTATTGACTCGGTTTTTTGAAAAAAGGGTTTCATTGTGGAGCTTTGTGATTTTAAAATTCTTGTGAGAATACTGTTTGTGAAAAAGCTTAGCACTGAAACGTTTGTTTCAGTGTGATTTCTGAAGCGCAGCAGAGTGGGGGAACGGAGCGTAGCGTTGGGGTGCAGGAGGAACGAGCCGTTTTACTTTGTGGTCTAACATTAAATACAGGATACAAGTTACATTTCAGGACAAATTAATACTGTATAACACCAACGGTAACATTTTATCATATATATGTCTATCCCAGAAGTTGAAAGCTGTAAAATGGCATGAGATAATCCCTTTAAGGTATAGCATGTTTTGTGTTTATTACTCTGCCTTTATGTTTTCATCTATGTTGTTCTATTCACTAGTTGCTATCTGTGGTCTGTTTTCTGGTCCACACACACCAGCATATTGGGCCTGTCAGAGCTTTTTCAGGGCATTGCTGCATAAATGGTTTGACAAATACCAAGCCGGCCTGATAGAAGAGCAGCCAGGTCAATATTTCACCACTGCAGTGAAGCAGAGCAAACCTATTTGCTTGTCTAAAATTAGACTGAGCAACAGGTTTTATATGACTAAAGCTGTTATTGTTCATGTTCATGTTACTTATCAATATGATAAGGACCCTATAAAAATTAGATGTAGACCTAGTTACAACAAATATCCTCTTGAGGGAACCATCAACCAAAAACAGGTCCAGTTTATACTAATTTACAGAAACTATGGTACAAAACAAGTTCACATCAAATTTAATTAATTCCAGTACAATGCAAACAAAAAGATTAATTTTTAAACAGTCCAATTAAATCATATTTATAATATCTTACAGTCAAATTCAGCTGATTATGCAGTGCTAATTGGTTTTTTAAAAATCATTTATTGATAGCAACAAGTCATTGACTTTAACAGAATCCTTCATCCTATGTAAGCATGAGGGGTCAGTGGAGAGGAAGGACCCCATTTCAACAGGAAGATACATCCAGCAGAACCAGGCTCAAAATGATACACGTTTGATCATTATAGAAGAAGAAGAAGAAGAATGTATCCAAATATTCGCAGATTTTTGTTGTCAATTCCCTTTACTAATCCTTATCCTTATTTTTGAGGAGTTTTTACCCATATTGTGTCAATTTCTTTAAATAATTTAGTTATTCAAAGAATAAGTGGTCTCTCGACTATTGACCACTGGAGATAGGCACCAGCAGTCTGTGACCCTTCGATATAGACCCTTCGTTTAGATAATAGATGAAGAAATGGATGAAACTCTGAGTTAATTCTGGATTACCAACTTCTTTGATTGGGTTGCCCTTTTTGTTGTGGTGTAATCAAATTTTTTAGATCCACTTTAGGATCCTTATTGGCTCTACAAATGCTTTGTAAAGCATGTAATTTATTCACCTATAGAATGTTTTATGGGCTGAGAAAAAGTCATACAGCAGAGGTGCCTCATAAAACTCAAAGTATGCAAAGTTTTTTAGAATTAGTATAGCAAACAGGAATATTGGACCAAAAATCTACTTTTGCGAGGACTTTGTCAAACATTGCTTGTGGTTCCTGATGTAGCCGTATAAGCTCATTCAATAAACTGTTGTTGCATTTTAACCATTAACAGTTGCTGTAACCCTTTACATTTTATCTATCACCATTCTCCATGCATCGGTGGTTAAATGCAGAACCCTATTTGTAAAGCAGTCCAGTATGGTGCAAATGCACATACAGTAACACCATCATTGAGCCTGAGGGCTGATGTCTTAATGAATTGCTTTTGAACGCAAATGAAACACATGAAGGGTGATTTTATCTTCTGTAATAGTTTATGAATAGAATTGTTCCTGTGTTATTGCAATAAAACTGACATTTAGAACGCTGTTACTAGAGAGGTCAACAATTTGAGAGGAACAAATGTCTTATCACACTAGAAGTCATAATTTAGCAATCAGGATAACACGATAGCTAATGACACATCTCTTGAACAGTTTTGTTTCTCATATACGATAGTGAATCAAAAATGCTGCATTTATACAGCCAGTGTTCTAGTGTTCAGACGGATTTCTCATTGGAACCCAGATCATATACTTACACTTTAACATTTTTTAATTATCCTATTTTGTAGCACGTGTCTTTAACTCTATATGCTATTTTCAAAAAACCACACAGCGTTACTGTCTGATGCTGTAAATTTCCCCGAGCCTGTCACTGTTCTACTGCTACAAAAGAATTTCCCCATTCAGGGACAATAGAGTTTTTTTTCTGTTGTTGTGGACACTGTGATGAATATTTCACACAAGAAGGCAAGCTCTTATTGTGAAGGATTGTGGCACCGGAAGTCTAGTGTGTGTTTTTTTGGCAGAATACTTCTCCAATTCTGTTCAATTCAATTAAATGTTGCAATTTAGTTAGTTAAAAATATAATTCCTTTCAGAACAAGATCAGATCATTAACACTCACCTAAGCAAGCACTTTGGTTTCCAGCTTTATTTTCACTCCCTATATGTGTTAGAGCTCACATGCTGGAATGTTCATTAATAAACCCACGAGTGACATTAGCTTCCATTCATCAAATGTGGATGGACTGCTAATGAATATATAAATACACTTCATTTTAAACGTATTCATACCCCTTGAACTTCAGTGCTGATATTTCATGTTCTCTAACAAATGTCTGAGGTCTAAGGAATTTTGAGTTTTTATGGTATTGTCATAACTAATTTCTGTTGAACAACAAAAAAGGTGTGCGAACTTCAAAGACAAATTACATAACTACATAACATAGACTAATCACCTTTATCATGGGGGAAATACTTTAAAAAACAAATATGGCAGAAAAATTAGGGTCGAATTTAAGAAGTTTTATACATGGTCAAGATAAGGACATAAAATCATGGTTTTCATAGACATGCCTCTCATTTCACTGTTAATATGTTGTTGTTTTTTTCACTTTTGCACTTTGGAATGAGATCCGTAAGTAAAGGCTATAAAGCTCTGTAAAGAGCATAGCGTCTTAAGCTGAATGAAAAAAAGTCGCCCCTGATTGGATTGTCTTCTATCTGTCATTACATTTCTCAAAAACTGCACATACATCCCAAATGGTAGCTTATTAGAGATTTCCAGTCAGACATAAGATGTGGGTTATGCAGGTTGGGAGACAGTTGATTAATATTGTTTTAGAGATATGCAAGTCTTCAGTGTATACATACTCCCAAAATCCATTTTATTTCTAATGAAGATTCAGAGATCAGATGGGAGTAGCATCTACCCATTTCTTCTTATTTTCTCCCCAGGGAACATTAGCCTCCTTCTTCTAATTTTTAATATAATTTGTAAATCCCAAGGAGACCTCAGCATAATGTAGTTAGCTGGCATAATTTCTGATAAGAATATTACAATTCAACTGTAGAACCCCATACATATCATTTCCCAAATCCACTTGCTACTGACTTTGCTGGACATTCCTTTATTGCATTCATATATGTATAATTTAAAGACAATTTGAAAGTGGGAAATCATATATCGTAACAGCCAGGTTGTTCATTCAGATTTGGCAAATAATTTAGAACACAATGAAAGACAGGGTGGTATCACAGTTGCTGGATGAAAAATTAAAGCATAATTAACAAAAAAGAGAAATTCAGTTACAGGTTCCACAGAAGCAAAACTAAGGTCACTCATTTAATAGATCTAAAATCTAAATCCTAAGTATTTTTCCTTCAGTTCAAGGTTTATTCTTATGAAGCCCAACTTCCCTGTTCTCTAAATCAAGATGTTTTCAGGCCAGATCCTGAGCCCTGTACTGCCCTCTAGTGTAATTCACTTGGAAAACACTATTTATTACACTTCAATGGAAAAACACTATGAGGGTCTGAAGGACAAAAAATCCATCAATCCATTTTCATATAGACCTGCTTACCTTCAAAGAGTCGAAGGGAAGGGGGGACCTAAGGCCCAAAAAATTGCATTAGAACATTTAACTGTATTTAATGATATTCATATAGTCTTAAAAAGAAGCACAAAAATACTACATTTGTTAGTAGTTAAAATTTAGCATTTTAATGTTTAATGGAATCTAAAATATTATCCTGGAGTTCCGTTTCATTCAGTTTATTTATATAGCGCCAGTTCACAACACGTCTCTTTACAAGTAATTTCCCATGTCAACAACTTCATGCAATCTGCTGGGATTCCTTCCCTAGAAAACTTTTAACTGATAGGAATGTTTGTATAATTGTGTAGAAATGACTTTTGTTGTAAAGTGCCCTGAGATGGCATTTGTTGTGAATTGGCGCTATATAAATAAAAGTGAATTGAATTGAATTTCAATTCTGGATACCATCCTATCCGTTTAAAAGCCCAGCAAATTGCATTAAGTCATTGACTTGCAGAATTATCTCCTCCTGGACGATAGTGTAGTGACACACGGCTGCATTGTGTTGTTGAGTTCGATGTGATCCTTCATACTGAGCAAGAATGAGGCGACAGGGGAGAGGAAAAACTCCCTTTTAACAGGAAGAAACCTCCAACAGAACCTGGCTCAGTGCGATCGGCCTTCTGCCACTAACGACTGGAGGTTAAGGAAGACAGAAACAGGAAATGGAGGATGTTCAGTGAGCATCATCTCAGTCGCTGCTCCATTTCCAACAAGGCATCAAAGTTGAGCAAAATGCCAGACCAAGTGTAGCTTCTATGGAGACAAAAACACTAAGAGAAAACCAAGTTAACAGCTGAAACTGGATTAGGCTGTCGGCTTCTACCCCTCCTCCACTCCACCACTCATCCAACGACTGGCTTACATCTTTCTGTTTTTTAACTATAAGCCTTATCAAATAAGCTACGCAGACCGGGAGTTTAAGCCAGCGGCGGATTCAGCTGCTGATATTATAATTCGTGGTTTGAAGCGTAGGTTACATTTGAGGATAGTTAAAAAAACGACATCTCTGGGTGGATGTGGTCATAGATATTAGCTGTTAGCGAGGTAGTACATTTCATTGTCATGGCATGTTTTAATACAACTCTTGAAAAGTGAAACACTGGGTGAAAAGTAAAGCACTACTTACAGCCTGGGAGCTGTTGTTCCACCGTTGTGACGGTGCAGTAACTTGGTATCGGCCAGATCTATGTATAGCCCCGCTCCGAGTCGAGCTTACATATTTCGATCTGGAATCTTTGCAGCAGAAACCATCTGAAAGAGGGAGGGCCATCTGGTAGAATACTTTAAGCTGATTAGAGGATGTGTAAGATAGCGCCTTTCTGGCACTGGCTTCTACGTGAGTGTCAACCGCCGCGGCCATTTTTGTTTCACTTTTCACAAAGTGCTTTACTAACTTTTTAACAAAGAAATAGTACCCATTTCCTCTTCAATAGCCACTTCTACGCAAGCGTCAACGGGCCCAGCCATGTTTGCTTCACTTAGCTGCGCAGTTGATACTATCGTCATGACTGAACTCCCACCCCAAAGTACAATGCTGACAAATGATTGGCCCGTTCAAAAATGGGTCGGAGGTCGGACGGTTTTGATTGGAGCAGTACAAGATGTATTCTTCTGAGTTTGGAAGACTCCAAATCTCACGAGAATAGATCTTGCAGACAGGGCCGGCGCTAGCCATTTGGGTGCCCTAACCACAAATGGTTGATGGTGACCCGCCCCCCAACAACTGCCACCACCAAAGGAATAACAACCATTCAGAATTTCTTATTTACGTTCTCTTTACTTCTAAAATATACATATTCTGAGAATGCAAAAAGAGGACAAACTCCACAGCATTTTCGTAACTAACCAATCCCCTCCCCATCATAAAGACCTGATATGTTTATAGAATTTGCAACATTATGTTTGACCTATTGCCATTTGTAATACGGTTGTTGCAACTTCTTCCAAAAAACTGCTGCTTAAAATGAAACACAGCGTAATATAGATAAACATAATAATATGGTTGATGTTTTGGAAATGTATTCCAAATATGCTTTTTAAAAATGATGAGGGAATTTATTTTCCAGTAAATCAGAGTCATGTTCAGTGTTTTACCTGCTGTCTGACAGAATTTTTACACTGGATCTTATAGCAGGCTGAGCATTTTCCTGGTGGATGGTATAAAACTTTATTTTCTAGTTCGTGCATTTGATAAAAAGATTACTATTACATTATCACCATTGTAAAATATAGCATTTTTTCAGATAATGTATCTTATTTTATAAAATCAAATCTGACTCATATGCACCAACAGTAGATAATAATAATCAGACTCTGAGTTTGTCATTCATTATGCTTTAAAATTGGAATGTTCTCAGTTTTATTTGATCTATTACTACCCAAGATCACTTGATTTTAATGGAGTTTTTTAATTCTGTTGCGTTCAGTTTTTCAGATAGAGCCATGACAGTAGCATCTTAATAATCCTGAGATCCCAAGCTACCCACCGATACCACATATGTCTTGATTGATCAACGGGAGAGGAATGAAATATTGATCCAAAGTCGAACTGTTTTTATCGCGACGTCAGAGTCAAATGATTGTCGGGGATAACTTTTGCTAACTTTGGTTAATAATTAATCTGCGTTGTCCCACAATGAATCCTGCTGCTGGCAGCAGCTCAGACTGTGTTAGCTTAGCTGTACTGCTCACCTTTCTTCTCAAACAAAGAATTAATTGGCTTCTCCGACGAGCACGACCGAACATCGGGTATTTTTTTCTGCAATTCGTCTGTGAAACTACTTACGTTTTGGCAGCTACTTGTTTGCTTTGTTTTATTTTGACAAAGTCTTTCATGTAATCAGCAAGTCAGTCAGTGAAACAATAAACCGTAAACCCGGACATAATATTTTATAAAATCCCGCCAGTTCTGGACATAATTTTATGGCCAAAAGGCACCAAAGGGAGACAGGGAGATTCACCTTTTTCTAGACTAATTTGGTCTAGGCCTATATTACCTTTGTATTTGCGTTTTGTACATCAACATGCTTTAGACATTTTATTTGTTATTTATACTAGTTGCCTATTGTGATGATTTTATATGACCCAGAATTTTTGGTGCCCCCCCAGGCACCTGGTGCCCTACGCGCAGTGCGTGATGTGCGTGTGCGGTGCGCCGGCGCTGCCTGCAGAGCAAGGTTAACAGTACAGATCCTTCTTTTAAATTTGACCTTGAGGCAAAGCCTGTACTGTAAAGTCTGTATCCTCTACCAGCTGCAAGACGGCTTTCACCTTACCCAAAACAATGTTCCCATGGGCGGGCCAAAGCTAGGTAGGCGAGGCCATGATTGCTAAGATAGCATTATGACGTATGGTTAATAGGCTTTTTCAAACTCTGTCGTTTTCTGGTCTCTTTTCTTTGTGTAACTGATTCAAGGATTGGAGTTTGTATAAAATTTCCATAGGCAGCATGCTTTTACACAAGAGTGAATGATAATAACAAAAAAAACTCACTTTTTCAAGATTTTCGGTGAAGGAGACCTTTAACTATTCATCATAACTCATAACTCATAACCCATCATGCTCATCAGCATTTTGGATCAACTGAACGCTTTAATTGCATTTTGTGGACTACAGTACTACTGTAGTGCAGCCTTCAATTAACAAATACACGGACAATTTTTTCAGCATCACTCCTGGACATGATGTTTTTAATTTACGCAATTATTAATATTATTATTAATATTTAAATTACATGTCTTGGTCAAAAATAACTCGGCAGGTCTTTATTACTGGAGGCCAAATTAATATCACGATGAAGTGACTGACTAAGCAGTTTCTTTTTCAGAGTTTCTGTTCCAAAGACAACTTCTGTCTTGTGAGAATTTAAAAGGAGAAAGTTTAGAGTTATCCAGAATTTTATCTTTAAGACATGCCTGTAATCTATCTAACTGATCGGATAAATAAATATGGTTTTGTATCTTTGGCATTACTGTGGAAACTTATCCCATGCTGTCTAATGATTTTACCAATTGGAAGCATATATAGTAAAACTAATTGGTCCAAGATCAGAACCCTGTGATATTCCACAAGTAACTCTTCAGTGTGAAGAAGATCCATCAATAACATGAAAAAACCTGTATCCGTCAGAAAAATATGATTTAAAATAAATCTGAGTAAAAAGCAGCAATGAGATATATTAAGACTAAAACAGTCCAGTTCTTTTTCTGAGGCCATGAGAATTTCATTAGTACATTTCACCAGTGCTATTTCTGTGCTATGATGGGCTCTAAAAAGCTAATTGAAACTCTTCAAACTAGTCTTTACTGTTTAGATGCTTACACACTTAATCAGCAAGTATTTTCTAAAGGATTTTAAATAAGAAAGGAAGGTATATAATTTATTAAGTTATATTGATTGATAGAGAAAGTTTCCTAAGCAACCTCAAAATATTGTGGTAGGCCTAGGTATCCACTTACTAAGAATAGAATTATCATATCTAAATATTGCCAGTAATTAAAGGGAACACAAATAAGTTTGTTTAGATTGGGTAGAGCAAGCAAGATGAAGGTTCAGATGAAGCTAAGATGGTTGATCATTCCGAAAGCTCGACTAAAATTTAAACAGATGACGAGGTTCTACAGTTACCTCCGATGCTGCCTCACTAACTGAGGGAGGAGTATTCTTGTTTGGGAGGATGGCACTGATTTTATTTTTAATAGAATGCATTTTATTCATGAAGAATCCCATAAAGTCATTATCACTAAGTTCATGGTAATAGGTGGCTCAAGAGCTATGGCTCTGTGTAAGTTTGACTGCTGTATCTAAAAATCGAAAAATATGCTATTCTAACTTGTTAAAGGGTCTCTTTACACAGTGACAGCAGTATATTGAAGAACAAATTAGAATATCACGGTTTAGATATGTGCAAATTAGATCAATTAGTAGTTCGATTTAAAAAGTTAATATCATTTATTATTTACAAATAATACTTTTTTTCATTTAATTTGAATGTCACTTACAGGCATAGTTTATTTTCCGAGAAACCAAATGTTGGGTTTTTATCTCCAGAAATATTTACAAAAATAAATGTTTAGAAAGAGTTTTGTACATACATACGGCTAACACAGTAATTATTTAGTAACTTGAACTCTATATTTTAAACGCAGCGCGCAAATATCAGGATGTATTTGTAATGTTTCATAAATTTCCCCACTTTTCTTAACTCGCTTCCTCTCGGTCAGTTGTTTCTGGCTGCGCGCTCCCGATGACATCTTCCTCTTACGCAGCGCGCTCCCGCTTACCCGACATTCCGGACAGCTCTCACGTGTTTTCTGTGTATAAAAGGGGTCCTAGTAGTCTACGCTCATCATGTCTAGCGGCTCACCAGACAAACGCCGAAAGATGGAGTCGGCCCTCAATCAGCTAAAGAAGCTGACCGTGGTGGTGGCGGACACGGGAGATTTTAACGGTAAAAATCTTCATCAACTTCCAGTTGCTGTTAGCTCATTAGCATGCTAACTGGTTGAGCAGGAAGAATCCAGGTTTAAATGAAATTGACCGCTGGGTCGATATCAGCAGTGGGTGTGTTTATAATATCCCTGGCTAGTCATAGCTACTAATGTTGGTTCAAAAGCTAACAATTCTAATAATTTATGCAAGTCGTTCAACTAATTTAGCACTTTGTAACTAAACGAAGACAGTCTCCTAATCCCATTATTTGTTATTAACGTTATCCTAACGTTACAGTTAGCACAGTTAGCAGCTAGAGCTAACTGTAACGGTGTATTTGCTCTGTGCCTACAAAGTGATGCCTGTTAGCATTAAAAATATGTAAATGTCTCTTCATTTCGCTTTGTATAAATTACACAAACTATAACTACTTTACATTTTGCTCCAAACGTTTAACCTGTTGATGGTTGGCAGATACAAAAAAAAACTTAACAACTTTGTGCTTATTGACGTTATTCATGCTTTTTATCTCTTAAACTACAACCGGCAAGGTTTATTTATTTATTTTTTATCGCTACATAAGAATGAGGAACGGTTTGCAGTAATACTGTGGCTCCGTGATGCAAACCACCTAGTTCCTTATGCACAACCTGCCGACTCAGGATGACATGACAGAACTGGTTTGAGTCTAGGGAACAGATTTTTACTGAAATCAGAAACTAGTGGACTTCATACTCGTAGTTTTTCACTTTTCATTGTGGTCTGTCTCAGTTAATAAAATTTTTTTTTTTTGTTAGAAAGTATGAAAGAACTACTGAATGACACAAAGGAAATGTAGTGTAAGGCGTTAAGATGGCACGAAATAAAATGATCAGATTTAGGTTTTTAATTTTATTATGAAATGTGTAAGAAGTTCCTGCCAACAAGCAGATTTAAAAACTGCAAAAATGTAGCTACTTTTTACTTATTTGTGGATAATTAAACTAATCTTCAAACAATCTTCTACATTTTAGAGGTTAGAATAACTGTCAGTTAATTGATGAGTAATTGGCCTCTAATGGTAGAATCGTTCCTCATTTTTGATGGAAACCTGGCCTTGCTTGGGTTTAATTAATAATAAGCTCATATCCCAAATCAGTTGATTTGTAAAGCTAGATGCTTTAAAATATTCTCCCAAGAGACTAAAAAGTAATTCCCATTAAGGTAACTTAAACAGTTTTCCACACCAGATAAGATATTAACAGACAGACATAAGATTAAAAGTGGTGTATGCCTACATTATTAACATGAATTATAAAAACTGCAAATCTCAATAGAAAATGGAAAAGCAATTTATGAGGGGACGCCATAGCCACAATGAACGACTGGAGCAAAATCAGCAGCTGCAGACATGCGGACTATAGCCAGCATAAAGAAAAGCACACATAGCCTCTAACAGAATATTGCATAGAATGAAACAAAGAAATATTCATGTGAATTGATCCATTTATTTATCGATCTCTTGCTAGGTCGATGACTATCTCTTTAGATGTTTGTTTAGTCTTGTCATTAAAGTTTTAATTAATATTCCCCTCATATTACTGAATATGATCAAACTAAAATTCTGACTCAGGATTTAACAGTTTCTTATTTTTGATTTGTTTGGTTTTTTTCTAGGTATTTTGTAGACTTAAATCTTTTTTAAAAAGCCTCAGATTTAGTTTTTTTTTTTTTTTTTTTTTTTTTTTTTTTTTTTTTTAGCTAGTTACAACTGATTACTTGGGCATACCCAGATTTATCTCTATTCACTGGTCACCTTTGGCAGGAATGTTAATAGTAATTCTAAGTTCAATAAATGTCCTATTAAAAAAACAAAACGAAACATTTTTGCAATATGTGTATTTTAGCTAATTTAAAATTGCAGAGTTGATCATTTGTGCGCAGCCAGCAGCTTCACTGTAAACTGTAATCCATTTTGCAGTTATTTTCTTTTAAATGTGTTTCATTTTTTTTTAAAGTAAAATGAGACATTAAAAAAAGTTTAGGCATTATTCACTTTCTAAATTTAAGCAGCTTTTTATTTGATCATTACTGGAGTACATACTGAAGTTTCACTGGAAATCTGTAAATAAAATGAAAAATGATTGACTGCTGTCAAAAATCCTTTAACACGTCCGTGGAATGTCCTTTACGCCGACTTTAGATGTAATTTTAACTTGATTGAGTTTGTTACCTCATGCAGGAATGTTGTTGATGAAACAACCACAAGGCAAAGTTTGCAGTGATAAGAAAAGCAGTTTTGTTGGATTTTCTGTGGTTGTTTGGTTTGTGTAATCTAGATTTTGCAAAGATGTTGTAAGAGCTTGTATTCACCTGTTGCAAGTTCAGATATGTGCACATTAAGCAGCATGTCTGTAAAAGGGCCTATTGTATAAATGATTCCCCCTCATTTAAAATGTGACTTTTGCCTTATAATTTGAGCGTTGTCATTGGTTATGCACATTTTGTCCAAATGCACTGACTTACTGAAATATTCCCACCATTCTCCCCCTTTATTGGAGGAGGTAGCAACATTCTGGCTACTGAACAGACGCCGGCTTTGTCCTGAAGCTGAAGAGCTTCAAACTTAATTTGGACTTGGTCCTTGTTTTTCAGTGGAAAAACCTTTTTGCCTGCACATTTCAGGTTAAACTGCAACATTTTTCTTGTGACACTGTCATGAATATTTGCGAGCTCTGTTGGCCTTAAGTCATTAAACATTTTCTTCAGCTCTGTAGTCAGGAGATCTGCAGTAATTTGATAATTGTTTCAGTGTTTGCCTCTTTTCTCCAATCCCCAAATTGCTGCTTCAATATTTAGTTGATTCAGTAGCTTGATATCAAAAACTTCTCTGGAATTGAACAATTTGTTAAAAACACAACAGAATCATTCATCTTCATTTTTGCTTGTGTATGTATTTTAAAATGCCCTACACCATGTTTCCACTAAAGAATAGATGAAATTACTAGGCTTCAAATCAATGGATTAGAGAGAGAGGGGGGGGTGATGTTTATACACTAGATGGCAGCACTTCTATCGGTCTTTTTATATTTGTTTGGCGTGAAAGTTCTCACAGCTTGCATACATTTCAACTTTAAAGCAGGAGTTTAATCTATAGCTTTTGGAAAAAATTATCCAATTTTAAAGATTAATACAAAATCATGGATGCAAATTACGTCCTTTTTAAATAAATTGTCTAAAGTTTAGCCTAGAGTCCAGAAGAACACAATAGTTAATAATCTGTTTTCTGTCTTTGCAGCCATTGATGAGTATAAACCTCAGGATGCAACCACTAACCCGTCTCTGATCCTGGCTGCTGCCAAGATGCCGGCCTACCAGCACCTGGTGGATCAGGCCATTAAATATGGTATTGCCAAAGGAGGGTAAGAATTTAAGAAAAGCCATATGTAATGATGATCGAGGGTCTCTTTAGTGCTTCATATAGAGGTAAATTCAAATCTGTGTGAGAATCATTTTTTGTAATCTTTATTTTTTCTTATAAATGCTTTTTTATTCCTTTTGGTTAGAGCTACCAAATTAAACGGGTTCAAGCTTTAGCTGAGCTTGCATTATACACTGAAATAATACATTTTCATTCTGTCATGAATCAACCTTTCTTTATTTTTCAAGAACTGAAGAGGAGCAGGTAGACAACACCATGGACAAGCTGTTTGTGAGTTTTGGATTAGAGATTCTGAAGAAGGTCCCAGGCAGAGTTTCTACAGAGGTGGATGCCAGGTGGGTGCAGACACTAATTTTTAACGAGTCTGAGAAGCAGGACTGCTTGATTAAAGCAAATCCTCTGAATTATTTTGGACTTGATTGAAGTTGAAAAT
This sequence comes from Apricaphanius iberus, assembly GCA_028564705.1. Lineage (NCBI taxonomy): Eukaryota > Metazoa > Chordata > Actinopteri > Cyprinodontiformes > Aphaniidae > Apricaphanius > Apricaphanius iberus. Next base: position 1,849,706 of record JAPXFQ010002722.1, on the reverse strand, counting down.
ATAGAAAATATAAATAATAAATTACTAAACAGATTAAAATAAATAAAATGAACTAAATCACCAAATTAATCATAAAGGGTAAATAAGAAAATGAATTGTTGCAACTTCTTTGTACAAAAGTGAGTTATCCTACCCTAGCATATGTTCTCTAATTTTAATGAGATAAACTTTTGAAATATATTTTTAAAGCTATTGAATTTTGCAACTTTATGGATTAGTTACTTAGTTCCACCCAAGATCCACCAAGTCGGCTATCACTACAGCCCTCAACTAATCGGGCCTTATGGCTGAGTGGCCCGACAGAACTCTCTGCTCAGTTAAAGATGTATGAAAGCCCAACTAGAGTTTGTCAAAAAAACAACACATGGACTCTCACACTATGAGAAATAAGATTCTCTGGTCTGAGACCATGGTTGAAATTTTTTTTTTTTTTGGGCGTTATTCTAAGAGGCATAAGTGGAGAAAACCAGGCAGTGCTAACCACCTGCCTGATACAATCCCTACTAGAGGCCACCCAATATGGCTTTTTTTTTTTAAGGCCGATACAAATTATTTTATTTGGTAGTCTTAAATTTGTAATGAACTTCAAATATAAGACAATATAAAAACAAACTCATATCAGTAACGTGCGTGCAAATGGTTTCAAAACGATAGAAAAAAAGTATATAAAATAAATTAAAATGGAAACCAGAATAATGGTGCAAAAAGTTGGTTGAGGTAGAATCTTGTCTTAAAGTATAAAAGAAAAGGCACAAAGTAAAGCACACTACCACATAATGGTAAATAAAATATATATATAAAACTTGTGCAGGCAAAGATTAAATGACAAACTTAAGAGTAAAATTTTGGGGGGCTGGCTCACGGTGGTTCTGAGTGTGTGGGGTTCCTTCCTTTTGACAAGTAGTGGCTGAAGCTGGCCACAACGGTGCTTAATTTTATTTTATTTCGGCCAATGGCCAATATAGAAATAAATTGATCTATCGGTCAGCCTCTAATCCCTACAGAGAAACATGGTGGTGGGTGCATGGTGTTGTGGGCGTGTTTTGTTTCAGCTGCAGGGACAGAAGGACTGGTTACAATTTAAGGAAAGATGAATGCGGCCAAGTACAGAGAAGTCCTGTAAGATGACCTCTTCCAGGGTGCTCCTGAACCTTAGACTGGGCCGAAGGTTCACCTTTCAACAGGACAGTGATCCTAAGCATGCCGCTAAAATAACAAAGGAGTGGCTTCAGAACAACTCTGAATAATTTCTGTACTCGGCTGTATATGTAAAACCTAATTTTACTTGACACGTAAATCACTACTTATAGTCTTTTTTTTGCCACTGTACAGATTGTCTTTTGATAAAGAGCAAATGGTGGCAAAAGCCCTGAAGCTCATCGCTCTTTATGAAGAGGCAGGAATCGGCAAGGAACGCGTCCTCATCAAACTGTCTTCAACATGGGAGGGAATCCAGGCTGGCAAGTGAGTAGACGCAGTTTTTAAATCTGTTCACAAACTCTTGTTCATGCTTTAATATATATCAAGCCAGTGGTCCCTAATGTGGGTGATTGGCAAAGAGAACGGCGAAATCCTCACAGCGACTGCAACGGTAGGGAAGTCCTCACTGATCGTCGTTATTTAGTTATGGAACGGTAGTTGCTGTTGTCCTGTAACTTTATTAATTATGTGGAGAAAAAAAAAATGGAATATCAGCGCTTACCCTTTTTTTTTTTTTTTTTAATCCAGTCCTGGAGAAACATGCTGTCATGTAGCAGATATGCTGGTTAAATTAGAAGCAGCTTTCAGAATAGGATTTACAGCAGCTGCATGTACAGCAGTAGACATAGTTAGGGTGCTGATTGCAGTTTAGGACCTCTGAATAAGAATGCGGAAACGATATAATGCAGAGGATTTTAAAATACGCAAACCTCACGTTTTTCTAAATAAACATTCTCTAAATAACATGTGATCACAAGGACTCACTATGAACAAAATGAGCCTCACAAACTCTGTTGCTGCAGGATCCAGGCTTTCTGCGAGCACCCAGGTTTAATCTCCTGATCGGCTGCAATTTTTGGGGGGGGTTTTTTGTTTTGTTTTTTGAAAAACGTTATCAGGCTCAACTGGGCCGTACAGTCGACCACATAGCAGGAATCATATGCTCCGCTAATTCCTCCCCAAACGTGCAAAACAATCAAATTGTGGGTTAAAAATGGGTTGTTTTTTTGCCACCCACTACCATGATGTAGTGCGAGAACCTAAACATTGACCTCACAAAAGATCCTATTAACGGTGCGAGATTCATCTGAGATGGACATTCTAGCAAACCTCTCCTACATAATTATCGGTCTGCATTGCCTAGTGACAGATTTTGATAATTAAAGGGTTCCTTGTAAAATTCACTTGACCACAGCAATCTCTCTCTCTTGACCATAGTAATTGCACTAATGGTAAAATTAGTGCCTCTTCAATTGTCATAATGAAAGGCACCTGATTAGCTATGCGGGAGGCTTCATAACCTGAATAAACATGGGCCTGTGGATTGAAGGGGGGGGGGGGGGGGTTATTCAGGTTATTTTGGTTGACTGACTGTGCGTTTAATGACATTAATTGCATAAATACTGGAATAAATGAGAGTTGTGGGTTTCATCTAGACCAAATTATTGAACTGCAGTGAATCTGTAAATTCTGCTTTGATTTAATGTCAGACAGAAATTTTTATATTTATAGCCCAAAGCTGTAGAATTGGCAATGATTTTTGTTTTAACCCTGAGCTCCACACTAAGCTCTTAAAATAGTTGCTGTGGCAACCTTCTTTTGTTCAGTTACAAACTTCAGTGCAGTATATTGGGATTTTAATGTGATAAGTGTTCAACATTCTTCCAAATAAAACCTGAGAAAGTTTAGCATGCATTTGTATTTAGTCCTCATGAGTCGATATTTTGTTGAACTGCTTCACTGATAACTGCTGCAGATCTTTGACAAGCTTAGCACATCTAGGGAATAAAATATTTTCCCCTTCCTTGCAAAATACCGTAAGCTCTGGAATCGACAGCGTATGGAAAACAGCTTTTTTTAAATTTTTTATCTTGCCTCAGGTATTCAGGGAAATCCATTCAGAACTATGACTGGGGGATTTTAATGCATCATTGGCTGTGTATTGCTCTGTATTTACTTCCCATCTACTCTGACTTTAAACACAAAGTTTGGGATTTATAGAAAAAAAAATGGCGGAAAAATGTGTGCAACTTTAAGCACACTAAGAAGCTTGCTTACGCACTTTTTGGACACAGGGCACTGACAGCGCAGCAGGAGGGATTGTGAATTTAAGCCACACTTTCAGACTTGTAGCGCATTGCACACACACTCACACTTCTCCCCTATCCCGTCTATAGGAACTCAAATAAAACATATCTTTGAGCAGATTCTCATTTTTATTCTAAGAATTATGTTCATATATAGGTCTTCAGATTTTATAGCAATTGCATGTATTGTTGCATGTGTGAAGACCAAATATGCCGCAGCATCCCAGCATAATTCGGCACAATGGATGCGCTGGCACTCATTGAAGATTTTTTTTATTTATTTATTTTTTTAATCGGGAACGCTGCTGCATCAATGCTGTCACCTGCAGCGCTTCCATTCATTTTTATGACCCCAAATCAATATTTTGAATGGGTGATACTGATACTTTTTAAAAGTAGTTTTGAAGTGCATCTTTTCGCCAGGCTTTAAATGTCTATGATATTTAGGAACAATGACTTATTAATCACGTAGGTGACCTATTTTGGATTCCAAACTGCAGATTTCGCCTATAGGTCAAGGATTTTCATGTCATGAATAAGGAAACCGTACCCCATAGCACCTTCCTTGGCAAAATGCAAATGTAACCTGTTTTATTCTCCATCTCTCTCACACAAGAAATGGGGAATGTACATGATAAGCGGCACCATCAGATGTCAGGAGATTTTTGAGAGGGGCAATGAAGCTTTCCAGGTGGATTCACTAGACGCATTGCATTGGCCGTTTATGGCAGAAAGTGGGTGTGTAGGAGGCGGGATATGATCCAAACACAACTGAGCACATTTCTACAAAGAGTCTGATGTATAAAGTGGAAATTGCATGCAGCTGTCCATACTCAAAGTTTGATAGATCAGAAACCTACAATGCCCAAGTAAAAAAAAAAAAGGTGCTGAGCTTAAGTACGGTAGTGAGGATTCTGGGCAAAGTTTTATAAATGAGACCACTGAAACGTACATTTTCCCTTCATCTTTTTAGAGCTTTTTTTTTTTTTTTTACGGTTAACTGCAAATCAACCTTATGGCTTTTTTTTTCCTGCACACCCACCCTAAGGAACAATTTTTTTTTTTTTTTGTGTGGATGAAAAAAGCCAATGGATCTTTGCCATTGGCTTTTTGCCTTCTTCTCTTATTGCTTTTCTTGACTGACCTGTCTGTTTAGGTGGACCACCATGACTGGTAGGTTTGCAGTTGTGCATTTCAGATGATGGTTTGAGCTGTTCTCATAGAAGTCCAAAACTTAAAATATATTTCAATTAAATGCTGGTGGAATTTGATTACAAATTGTGCAACTTCTGAAGGCAAATGGATGTACTGGATTATATTTAGGAGAAACTGCACATTAAAGACAAATGCATGGCACGCTTTTCCAGTTTTTAAATTGCTTTGATTTTTCTCCCGCTATTTAAATATATGCCAATAGAATAGTTTGAGTTTAAGGGGTGAGAATACATTTTTTAGGCACTATTTAATTTTGCCTTTTGATTTAAGGAAACTAACTGACCCAGGCTTTGTTCATAATTTTGGGTGACATTTGTACGTTTTAACAAGAGGGATATGTCTACGCTTTAGAAAGGCGCACAATGCTTCACTTGCTGTCTTTTTGTCAGATGTTGAGAAGAATGCAGAGTATGAACTTAACTCCTTTCAATTAGTTCCCTTTTTGTCCCTGGTGTCAAAAATTGACACAGGGTTGTGACCTTTAGGACCAGGATCAAAGAAGCAAAATTCCTTCTTCATTTACCCTTTAGATTGAGGTCATTCTCACAACACCTTCACAAAACAACTGCCTCAGAACCTTAAAATTTATAGCACCAGCTTACGTGCGAAGGGTAAACTTGTGTAATGTCTAAAAAGGTGCCAAATATTTCACCATAAGTTTTATTGAAGGTAGTATTCATTTGCTGTTGGATAAAATGTGATTGCATTTTTACTGATGGCAAAATGAATAGTCAACAAGCAGAAACTATACAGCTGCTGTATGATTGCAGCAAATGAATCGGTCATAATTAATAGTGCTGGAATCAGAACCTGGCTTCTCTTGATTGCCTGTGTTCTCATCAGGCTCTTCTCTTTCCGTGAGCGTTTCAGGTGTGGTAAACTTGATGATGTTCTTAATGTTTTCTAGGGAGCTTGAGGAGAAGCACGGTGTTCACTGCAACATGACGCTGCTGTTCTCATTTGCTCAGGCTGTTGCCTGTGCAGAGGCAAAGGTGACGCTCATCTCTCCCTTCGTTGGCCGCATCCTCGACTGGTACAAGGAGAACACAGACCGCAAAAGCTTTGAACCCCATGAAGACCCAGGTGACCATTGCCGTTCTGAATTGGCACCTCAGCCCCACCCCTCCCTTCTTGCTTTTCTTCTTTTATTTAACCACAGGATCTTTAGCTTAATATGGAATCCTTCAGTGAGGGCGCAAGCAACTCTGACGTAAAATCCCAGCCAGCGACGTTCATTTAATTACATTCCTGCCTGCCAGTGTCGCCCCTACGCTCTGAGTCACGTGACGTCCAGAGCTCTATACCTTTTAAAATTGTATTAAAATAATTTAACTGAATCATTGCATTTAGATGAACTGTAGTACAAGTGTAAGCAATCTATCTGAACATGGATTCAGGCTTGAAAAGATAGTCTTATCCTTCTCTGCTGTTTCCTTGATCAGTATTTATTGAACAGGTTTATATAAAACCATCTGCAATGAAAGCTGCATGATTAAACTGCTGCATTTGGTTTAATTTAGCTGTTGAGAATATATTTTTAACCCTAAAAGGTTAAATGCTACAGGTTTCAGCATGAAGTGGTTTCATTTTCTATCGACATAACATGTTGTGCTTGACTAAAATTTGAGTTTAGACTGTAAAGTTGAAGCTTTGTTGACCTCTGAAAAATGTTGATGCATTAAAAATGTTTCATCATGGGGAAAACTATTTAGAAAACTGTTACAATTTTGCTGGAAAAAAATAAGCTAACTACATTACAGATGATTTTATCAACACTATCCAGTTTTGACTAGTTAGGCTTACTTGATTTAAATTACAGAATCATGACTTGCTCCTGCCCCTTTAAGAAGTTATTTTGGCTTGAGTCATGTGAATACCTACTGTCCTGTGACTTCATTACATCCAGAAGGGAATAGTGCTGCCAACGCAGCAACTGGGGCTGCATCCGAAACCACTGAATGTTAGCCACTAAGCACTAACACTAGCAACTAATCCTTAACCTTTCATGGGGTCAACAGTGAGAACACTATGGCTAGTAGTGTAGGGAACCGTTCGTGAATGTGCCCATTTCGAACAAGCTTTCTACCCGACGTTAAGCGACGTAAACACACATGAATGACCCATATCAAAATAAACCTTCGGAAGAGGTTGTTGTATTCACATGCACAATCTTTTTCATTTCGGCCATTTTCATTATTTTACGTGACGTGGGCCGGGCGACTTGTGATGATGGCGTCTTGTGGCGCAAGGGATTGTGGGATGGCACATGGCTCCTAATCGCCAGTTAGTTAGCATCAGGGGTCCCTATGCTAAAGTGGCTATGATAGTTAGCATACAGGCCACTTTCCCAACTCCTTCCTAACTGGAAGCCCAATTCGGATGCATCTTATCATGGTGGACGCTGACACACATCGGTTTGGGGTAAGACCTCTTACCAATTTAGTGGTTTCGGATGCAGCCTGTGTCGCTATATTTAGCAAGTGTTTAGACTCCTCCGGCAACTCTTTAAAAAAAAAACAAACAAAAAAAACACCTAGCAACAAATGGTGACTTTTCATGGAGTCATTGGATACTTTGAGACTCTAATGTGGAGCATGTATTATTGTTACTTCCTTCACTAAACCACTGAGCTGCGTTCCCAGCCCAGCATGTTGCAGCTGCACCCACTCAGGTCATGTTCGTGTGGAGTCCAGAATGTCGATTGCACCGCTTTAAGCCACTGCTGGCTGATCCTACCTGCACTGTTTTCTGTCTAAAATACGACTGCACACTAAAATCACCGACTTCACTCACAGCCCCAGTTACTTCCTCATCTGGTCTGTTTGATCACTTCTGTGTCTAAACTGGAATCTTAAGAAATACAAAAAAGGAGCGGGAATCGAATCCTGAAATAGAAAGCTGGTTGAAACCATTTTTTTGTTCGTGGTTATCGTTAAAATTACGCTATTGCATAGCGTTGAAACAAGTAAGCAGTATAATAAAGTGGTTATGCTGGGGAAAAAGGCCATAACAAAACTTTTTTTTTTTTCTGACTGAGTCTCTGAATCCGTATTATTTATTTTTTAGGTGTGGTCAGTGTGACCAAGATTTACAACTACTACAAGAAGTTTGGCTACAGCACTGTTGTGATGGGAGCTTCCTTCAGAAACACGGGGGAAGTGAAGGCCCTGGCTGGTTGTGACCTGCTCACAATCTCCCCTGGACTGCTGGCAGAACTCAGCCAGGATCACAGCGCCATCACTGCAATGCTCAGTGTGGAGAAATGTATGGACACTTATTAATTTATTTTTATATATATATACTCGTTTTTCAAAGTTTTGTATTTTTTAGGTTAATGCTGCAAAAAATTATAACTTTAACTTGGTTTAAAATGTATTTAAATACCTTTCATTAGCTCTAGTTTTTTTTTTTTTTCTTTTATTTTACACTTCAATAAGTGTTTATAAAGGAAATGTAACATGCTGCTATCTTTTAGGTGTTGTGTAAGCAGTGATACAGTTGCACTTAACTGAATTGTCACTGTGATCGTGAGGACAAATGAGGCTTTGTTTTAATCAACTAGAGGACAACTGAGAGGAGTTTTAACTTCTTCTGGTTGCTGTTTCCACATTCACATTACTGATATCCTTTTTTTTTTTTTTTTTTTTTCAGCCAAGGCGTGTGATCTGGAGAAGATCCACCTGGACGAGAAGGCTTTCCGCTGGCAGCACAACGAGGACCGTATGGGTGTGGAGAAATTGTCTGACGGCATCCGCAAGTTTGCTGCAGACGCAATCAAGCTGGAGGCCATGATCAAAGTAAGAATGTCACTTTTTCTTTTTTTTTCTGTGCAAGATCGTGAACAAATTAATCCTTTTAATGAATTAAAAATAAAATGTCATTATAGGAGAAGATGCTTAACGTGAAAAACGGCCAGTAATGAAAGGAACAGGTGTCTCCCAGCTGCAGGCGATTAGGTGTAGGGTCCAAAGAGGATGGCCTGTTTGTCCGCAGGTACCCAGGAGAAGTTCCAAGTGCTGGACGAGCCTCCTCTACACTCTGCTCAAACTCCAGGGGCCAATCTCCTTCACCATCTCTCCTCTTTGAGGGTGGGAATGTTTTCTGACCAAATATTAATGATAATAATTGCTTCAATGGGTGTTGGATGTGATAAAATGACTTAATATTTAAATTAAATTTGCTCAGAAAAGTGATTAAAGGAAGTTTAAGCTTGGATAATTCCATGACTTGAAGGCACTATATACCATAAAGACTGTATAGAACAAAATGTTTTTATCAACTCTGATATTTGCTCTACACCATGTCTTAAACGTATTTGAATTGATATTTCTCCAAATAAAGTTAACTTGATGAAAATCAGTCTTGTTTGAGTTTGTGGTGTAACCTTGTGCAGTTGCAGTGTCTTAACTCGGACTGTGACAATAAAAATATGCAGAGCATTTTGAACAGAGTACAGGATGAAGGTCTTGTTCATTAAGCCGCCCTCTTGACATGCAACAATTGTACTGCCTCGTCACCAAGCCCTGGTCTAGCCAGTTTAACTCCATTCTCTTCTATGATTTAAGCTAAGCAACACCTTTTTAAGTCATTAAGGAGCAGCACCTTTTCTAAACACAAGCTGGACTTTGGGGGGAAACCGATTCCTGTAGCTGAAGGTAAATGGACCAGTTTGATTTTCAGTTCTGCAAATTAGATCATCTGACTTGATATTTGGCAGTAGTGAAATTGGCTGAGTTGTATTGATAAGACTTGATGGTATCGTACATTAAAATATACAAGGCACGAAGACTTGAAATATTTGAGAAAGTGGGGGGAAAAAAAGGATTTTGCAAACTGCATACAGGCATTAACAATGGTTAAATGTGAACAAAGGAAAGCAATCAGCGACGAGTGAGAGGTAGGTTAGCATTAGAAGGAAACTAGGTGTCAAGTTCTGAGGAGCAACATTTTAGCTAGGTCATCAAAGTAGTCTTGGGTTAGGAAAAAAAAGAACCCTTATAAAACAAATTTACTTGGTTTATGAGAATCTGATTAAAAAATAAAGGGCCATGTTTTCAGATGAGGAAGCCTTTTGAATGGAAGCAACTTGAAAAGCTTAACCATTTTTGAGAAGAGAAAAATAACTTCCTGCTGTAGTCTTATTTTTGCTCTTGTGAAGTGTTCAGTTTTTCCTGTGGCTTCCACCTTAATTCTGTTGGTCTTGAAATGTTTCCCCATGATGTAAAACTTTTCTCCATTACAGGGTTCTAATTTAATGTGTTTTTAAAAACCGTGTAGCAAAGTCATCTTAAAATGCAATTTATTTTTGTTAAAATATATATTTTCCATCGTGCCAAATGTTTTTTTACAATACAACGGCTCAGCAAGGCATTAAAACAAGGACAGAATGTACTTTAGTACCCCCTATAAAAGGGGCTCCTCCAAATTTTTTAAGAATAAGCTGAAATGTATTAGAATACTATGCAGCAAGAGCTGTAAATGTAGTTCTGTTTAGCTTTAATTAAACTACAGGTTTGTGAAACTAAAACAGGATTTGGAAATGCTTTCATTACATTTACTGGTTATGACCTGTTTATTGAGGATATTCCTCCATCATTGAAGTTTAATGTCTGAACTTTTAAATGCAATCCTAACAAATGTCCAGACTACATTTGGTCTCGTTCAATTAAAATTATCCTGTTTTTGTTTTTGTTTTTTTTGCAAATTGTTCTCTTGATTTATGTGAGAACTTCCAAAACCCTTGTTTACCCAGTTATATTTTTGACTCCCATCTAGTAATAAGTCGCAGAGGGTGCAAATAATTATGAAACGGTTGCAAAAATATAAAGATTTTGTTGATCATGTTAACACAGACGGTTGAATTTAGCTTTTAGAAAAATGTCACATTTCCAACTTTTTCTTGTTTAGAATCAGGATTACGAAACAGTAGCAGGTCTACTGAAAATAAATTTAAGAATTTAAAAAATTGTTAAGTGTGGGTGTCATGAGTCAGTGTATTTACACATAAAGGGAAAAAATGCAAATGCAATGGCTTCCCTCAACTGTGTATTGTTGAACAAAATGGGACGGATTTAAAACCGTTTTACTGTTTCAGTTTATTTACTATTTATCACACCAATTCACAATAAATGTCTCAAGACGCTTTATAAAAATTTAATTATGGTTTAATGAAAAACATTAAGTTTCCTGGTAAATCGATATTACAGTTGCTGGTCATAAAATTAGAATATCATGAAGAAGTAGATTTATTTCAGTAGTTCCATTCAAAAAGTGAAACACATACTGATATAGTTCAAATCTATACTTTTTTCATTTTGATTATAACTTGCAACTAATGAAAGACCCAAATTCAGTATGTCAGAAAATTTGCCGTCTAACAGGAGGTTTTAGAGCGCTTCATGCTTCCTGCTACTGACCTACTTTGTCCAGATGTAGATTTCTTTTACCAATAGGACTTGGTACCTGCACACACTGCCAAAGCTATCAGTAGCCATTGTATCTCTGTTCTTGATTGGCCAGAAAAATGTCCTAACATTAACCCCGTGGAAAATCTATGGGGTGTTGTGAAAAGGAAGATGCAAAATGTCAGACCCAACAATTTAGAAGAGCTGAAGGCCACTATTAGACCGACATGGGCTCTCATAACACAACATAAAATACTTTTTTTTGCATTGGTCTTAATTTGTATTCTACTTTTTGAGATTCTGAATTTGGGATTTTTATTTTATTACTTTGTACAGTTTTATATATTTATTCAACATCAAAAATCCAAATTAAAAGAAATAAACATTTGAAACATATCAGTCTGTGTATAATGAATGAATCTGATATACAAGTTTCCCTTTTTGATTGGAATTACTGAAATAAATCAACTTTTTCATGATATTCTAATTTAATGACCAGCACCTGTATATAACATACTGATCTAGTGAATCTGTTATTGATATGTTTATTACACAGAATCAGCGCTATATGTGATATGTATTATAGTTTAAGTGCTTTTTTTTACAACTTTTTATTGTCTGTTTATGTCCAATATTATACATAAAAACTAAGCCTTGATGTTGCAACATCAAACAGGTTGAGGTGATTGTTCCTCTCAGATTTTTTTCCAAGAACTCCCATCATCTGTCATTTTCTAAGAGATTCAATAACAGCCTTAATGCACCTCCCTCTTCTCGCAGACATCAAACAGCAGTTTGTTTTAGACCAACTCTTTATGCTGCGTAGGTTTATGCTGCATTAACGATTTTGTAATACCAGACTTGTTGAAAGATGAAATTTGTGATATCCTGTCCATCAGAGTGCACGTCCTACTGAAAACCAGAGATGCTGGACAGACTCAAACTGGGGCTCCTGCTGCACTGGCTGATTCTTTCCCTGCTGAGCCCGGCCGACGAAGCGTCGTCTCTGGGGCTCACAGTGCACGTTGTTCCTCTGGACGACAGTGGAGGGAAAACGGTGGGCAAAATCTTCCTCTCCTCTGAAAAGACGCTTTGTAGCCACCGTCTTTAAGCCTGATCTAGCTCTAACACTGAGCGCTGACTTCACTTATGATTTCTGTTCAAATGCATCAAGTGTGTTTTAAAGTTGTTTTTTAAGCAAAATATATATTGTGTCTTGTATTTCTGTTTTTAAATAAGCTGTAATTTATTTGCTCCCCAGAAAGATAATTATTCCTCTAAAAATACATGAAAATAATATTTTCTTTTTTTCCCCCTTTCTCCATAATATATTTTGTTTATTGAGGAGGAGGGGGAAAGCTACACAAACCAATCTATAGCCATAGGTGAAAACTCAGGCATCTGCAGCCCTTCACTAGCTGCATCCAGATCTGATAACAGCCTGACCTTTTGAAACATGAATAGGCAGGCCAAAAGATATTGGGAAAAGAACACATCCTGCCCTGATTTGAAGAAATTCAAAAACCAATGAAAAAGCGAATCGCCACCACCTGTCAAGTTTAGAAAAGATAACAAATTCCTCTGGGAATTGAGTAAGCCTCAGAAAGAACCATTACACCTAAGTTAAGATCAGGGTCTGGGATTCAATAATATGAAAGTCCATCCAAAAAAAATTCTTCATGATCTGGATATTTTTGATGAAATGTTGTGTGGAGTCGCAAGACTGAAGAAGAAAAGGTGTGTTTAAAGCTATAAATGACATAAGCTAGCATATTTGACAGAAAAACATCTTAGTGGCAGTCTGCTATAGCATCTTGATAATCTGGGGACTGCTTCAGGACCTGAATGATTTACCATTAGTGATGGAATCATAAATTCTGCTCCCTATCAGAAAATCCTAATGTCTATTTGCTAGTTGTGACTTCAAACCTAACGCACTTTGGGTAAGACTCTGCAAAGACTAATATTTCTTCATTAAAACCGTCCAATGTGAATGAATTAGAACAATTTTGCAAGTAAGACTGGGACAAAATTCCTCCAACGCTGCTGTTGTAACTGCGGTAAGCGCAATTGTTTGGTTTAGGGGACAGTTTGTCTTTTTTTCACAAGTGGCCAGGCTGTTTGGACACTTTTTTTCCCCTTTACCTTAGAGTAAAAACTTTGCTTTTGTATTCACTTGGGTAATATTAGTCTTATTTAAATTTTAATTAACAATATAAATATAATATAAATAATATTTTTTCTACAGCACTGTAAATAATAATTTTGTCTTTTTTTCCTCTTGCAGGTGCGAGCTCATTTCAGCGTCATTACTCCCTCTCCTTGTCCTGATTTATCCGAAGTTTGTGCTGCAGGAGACGACTGTCAGGCCCACCGCACCTCCTTACCTTTCAGCTACACCAAACCCAGCCCTGAGTGGTGTGTCCGCCAGTGGCAGAAGACCGTGCCAAGCAATTATAAGGCTCTACTCACTTTAGGGTAAGAAATCTCTATTTATAACTCCCAAATTGTAAACGCGTATAAAAATCACAACTTCCAAGAAGGTTTTTTTTTTCTTTTCAAAATTTTTAAGACCTGAAAAACACACATGGAATTTGAATTTGATGACATACTTGCTGCAGGTATGTGCTACCTGGCTGCTGCTTTTTATAGGGTTGTTTTCTACTCCACATTCAGTAAACACTTGGGATGCATACATTCCTTCAATAGGTCCATTATACACACCTCATCGTTACAGAAATATGCTACAGTCATAAAACAAAAATAGACTCAGACGCAGGTTTTATACATAAAAAAGAAGTAAATTAGAGAAAGCTTTGCCGTTACATTTGAATGTGTCTTGTTCTCTCTTTTTCGGTAAATCACCCTTTAGAGGACCGCAACTTTCTTTTTTTGTCATTAATCACAGATGTCAATGTAAAAAAAAAAGAAAATACATTTTCTCGTGTCCTTTTATTGTTTTACCTTAGGTCCAAGACAGAGTTTTATGTCTCAATAAATGCAGACCCAAAGATTCGGGCGAATAACGGGAAACTCAACACACCTGCTTTTGTGGCTCTCCCACCTCCACTAAGGTAACACACTCACGTGAAGCTAAAAATGTCTTTACATTGACCAAGACATGTTTTTATATTCTTTCTTGGTAACCAAATAAAATGTAAGAATTAAATCTAAGCCTTATACATCTGAAAAATGTAGGGGAACAGAAAACGACCACATTTGAAACATTTAAGCTAGGGATGCAACGATACCACTTTATTCAAACGGATACAATACCGATACTTAGATCTGAGTACTAGTTGATACAGAGCACCAATGCTGATACTTCTACCATACAAAAAATTGGAAGACGGGTTTTATTTTCTTCTCTGCTTGTTACAACAAATGATGGTGAATTAGATAAAAAAACATAATAAAAATGTCTACAAAACTGAAATTTCAAGCAGAAGATAAACACTTTCTGTGAAATTATTACAGAGCTTCCACATTTTAAGTATCAGTTCATGGTATTGGTTGACTAACCGATACCGATACATGTACATTAGAATTGTATCGGCCCTGATACCAGTATCAGTATCAGTGCATCCCTGGTTTAAACCTCTCCATTATCCATGTATTTGGAAGTGTTGCCACTAAACCTGAAAACGCCTCCCTCTTCTATTGTAGCAGTTTATTTCATCTGTCTCTAAGAAAGGCCAAAAAGTTCATAAAATATTATGTTTGTTGAGTTTTTGTCAAGTTTGTTTCTAGGGACTGAATTATGTGTTGCTGATACTCATTTTATTATGACTGTGCTATTGGATCAGGGCCAGTGTGAATTGTCCTGCCGACTTCCATATCTCAGTGAAGGACCTGGATGGGGACAAAGTGAGATGCCGTTTCGCTCTTGCTGACAACGGAGAGTGTCGGGACTGTACTCCTCACACTTTCATGGAGCTGGATGAGGTGAATCTTCTTGGTTTCATGACCTGAATGTTATTTTTAGGTAGCTAAGATTGGGGGGGGTCATTCTAGATTTAAAACTAAAAATAATAATTATTGAAATTCACTTATTTAAAATTAATCTGTGCTGTTATCAGGCAGCTGGAGGGAAAGGCAGGCAAACTGGAGTAAACAAACTGGAACAGGGTAGAAACAAAGCATGTTCTGTGTTCAAGTAAATATATACAGTGTTCACTTTAGAGGAACTGAAGTACAACATACAAATACCTAAATTACATTATTTAGATATAAATTCATTATATGATTAGACCTGTATAAGATCTGCAAAGCTCCTCATCTCTGTATGTCATGATTCCCGACTTCACTTTACAAAGCACCTAAAAAAATCTGAAATTAGAATAATTTTAAATGAGAAAACATGTATAACAGTTGCTAACTGTTGTTTCTGCAAATTCTTAAATTATTAAATGTACATAGTCTTTCAAGGTAAATATGAAATGATGGAGGTGGTTGTGTGTTTTGTACCCTTAAGATAAAAAAACAAACAATTCTGGTGAAGACCAGAAACAGAAAATATAGTTTTCCCCACGACTCTTAGCTGCAGCTATTTAGTTACATTTCCTGCAGTTAAATATGACACCTTCCAACCAATACAGTTTCATCCAGGCTGTCCAGCCCCAAAAGTCTGTTTTCGCAGATGAAACTGAGAAGTTCTTGCCACGTTTTGCAAACACTAACCTTAATTTCTTAATCTCACCGCTCAGCTAAATTGTGTAAAAGATTCAAGGAAGCAACACGTTAAGAAATATTAAAGCACCAGCTCTCAGCCAGTAAAGAAATATATAGTAACTGTGAAGGACTTTTTTTTCAAATGTGACAATTAGTTGTGGATTAGAATAAGGTTTTGATTTTACAGTACACTCAGTTAAAATCCAGAGTGAGTGTCTTTATATATTTTGAATTTTTGTAACCAACCTGTGTGTGGATTTTTATCTTTTTAACTGTTTAACCTGACTCTACTGAAAGTTTTAGTCGTGTTCATTAATACTCTATCATATTCTACATGCTGTTTGGTCAAACCTTTTAAACAGGGGAGCTGCACTCTGACGTTTACTGGAAAAGCAGCCGTAGGACAATACTTCATATACCTGATGGCAGAGGACCTGATTCCTTCGCCTCCAACAAGAAAGAATATAAATAACTCGCCCCTCAGCTCTGTTCCTGTGCACCTCTCTCTCACGGGTGAGCCTTTTCTTCACATGCTGTCATGTGAGAAAAAAACAAAGTACAGCATTGTTCAGTTCAGATTACGCTTCAGGTAAAGTATCTAGACCTCCGCAGTTCTCAGCCTTTAGAAATCGAAATATTACCAACTGCATAGTATGGTATGCTGTTTCATGAAGTATCCTTTATTATTTGGCAGACGGCGTTACATATCTTCCAGATATATGGACAAAAGGAATAGCTTTTTTTCAAAGTCACTGGTTACGTCAATCCAACATGGCATGGTTTGAAAGCAATGTGCCAAATATTCTAGAGTGACGGAGAAAACTTTTTTCTATATTGGAGATAATGTCTCAGGCTGCTTCTCAGCTTGTTTTGGAGCAGGAATGGTGGGGTCACTTTTTAAAATGCTGCTGCTTCTTCTTCTTCTCTCGGCTTTTCCCTTCAGGGGTCGCCACAGCCAATCATCTGTCTATATTTAGCCCTATCCTCTGCATCCACTGCCCTCACACCAGCTAACTTCATGTCCTCCCTCACATCCATAAATCTCCTTTTCTGACTTCCTCTCTGCCTCTTGCATGGAGGCTCCATGTTGGGGGTAAAATGTTTTTTTTTCTGAAGAACTTACTTTTTCCTGTTGATTGACTAAAAGGTAGTAAGGTCCATCTCCTCTTTTGATAAAATACTGGGTACCTTTCCACAATAAGTATAGCATCCTAGTTATCGCTGAATCATCTTGAAACTGAAAAAGGTTTCATTATTTATTTGATGTTCAACATAAATCACACTTGGATTTAGTTAATGATTTAGCTAGGGATGAACCGATACTGGTATCGAGTATTGGCCCGATACGTCTAATGTACATGTATTGGTATCTGTTCAACTTAACCGATACCTTGAACCTGTACTAAAAATGTAAAATGCAATAAATTCACAAAAAAATATTCATTTTTCACTTGAAATTCTATTTTTGTGGTAATTTAATATTTTACATATGTTATTTTGTCTTAGTTCTGTTTAGTTAGTAAAGTCTGGTGCCTTTAGCCTCTTCAAGAAAGGTATAAGGTGGAAGGTATACAGTTTGTTAATTTGACAATAGTATCGGATCGGTATCTGGTATCGACAGATACACAAAATCCAGGCATCGGTATCGGGACTGAAAAAGTCGGATCGGTGCACCCCTACATTCAGCTAAATATTTCTTATGATTAAACAAATCGAAATGACACGTCAAAGAAAGAAAGAAAGAAAGAAAGAAAGAAAGAAAGAAAGAAAAAGAAAGAAAGAAAGAAATGTCACAATCCACCTCTGTTCCTCAAACTAAAACTTACACATTTGTCAACAGGTAATTTAGTCAATTCTTCCTAAGCAAATAGGGAAGTGTCTGATTTTTGAGTCAAGTTCATTGCTGCTATTAAGAAGTATGGAAAAAAGGGGATGAAGAAAAAGGTCTAAATGTTGTACTATTTCTTTCTTTCTTGCTCTTCAGGGGTGTAAAATATTATAACAGATCTTTGAATAAACAACAAATACTTTATTTTGTTAATGTCTCGTGTTAATCTTGTCCCATATCAAAGGCATGCAGGTGCAGATTTAAAACTTCTTAGATCAGGAGTTGGTGAAAAGAATCTGATTATAAATATCAAACTGAAATAGGAGGAATATTTGCAGGATACCTTATCCTAGGATCTTTAATTTACTCATTTATTTGAATAAACTTTGTTCTAATTTTATACTAAAATTGCAGTATTTGAAGTGTTTCGATTTGTCTCTGCTTTCTCTTTAGTGGAGGAGTCAGCTGCAGGCTGCAGTTATAATCCCTTGCCACTTGATGGGACCTCAGACAGAGACTCTGTACAATTCGTCCTGCCATTCCAGGAGGTGACATTCAACCCTAACTACAAGTCGGACCTGGAGAGGTGCGTCATCAAGAAACCTTAAATATCTCCTTCCTGTAAAAGTTGTCATGGTGTGTTTTTTGGTCACTGAAGACACAGCAGGAGGTTACACAAGAACAGGAAAAGATGCGTCGTCGTTTTAGCCTCGCTGAAACAAACTGAAACAAAACACACACACAACTTGGAACGGAGCTTGTTAAATGATAGAAATAGTTGCAAAGACCTAAGGGTGAAGTATTTTAAACCATACTGATCCAAAATCCTTTTGAAAATGATGCTTTAATAAGAACTTTACAGCAAAACTGAGCTGAATTGAATGTTTAATTTTTCACTAAATGTTAATGGATGCACATTTCTCCATAAACAGTATTACATAAAGCATTACTTTATCTTGTTCAGAACTAAAGTGGTCCCCCTATTTTCCTCCGAAGTTCTCACACTGTAATTCTCTGAAGCATTTTTTATCAAACTTTTTAGCTTTGTATATTTACATTTTTGGGTATATATATATATATTTTTTTTTTTAGCTCTATGGTGGGCGAATTATTTGAATTGGTTGACTAATATGGTTGTTGTTAACTATATATTGCCTTTTTTCCTTTCCTTTCCTACTTTCTTTTTTGCAATTTCAGCATTATCATGACTATTTATGTTCATAATTCATGAAAAGCTTAACTACAGAAAAAAACCCCACATTTGTAATGATTAAAATGGCTACATGGTACAAGATGTTTTGTTTATTGATATGAAATAAAGATGAGAAGAAAAAAAAGGAATGCATGGATATGAAATGGTGATAATATGGGAAATTAAAATATTATGTTTACTAGTGTACTCCTTTGTTAGTTACTAGCATTGTTGCTAAAAAATAGGCTAAAAGGAGAAAAAAATTATTCTAAGTGCTTCAGTGAAAGTAAAATGAATTCTCTTATCTCTTGGACTTTCATCTGTCATCCAAACATCTTTTTAATTTCTGAACAGAGTTCAATTGTGTCCTGCTGAAGCACTTACGATTTTCATGTTCTGGATGACGGAGAATTTCACAACGCTCTAACCAGGAGGTGTTTTTTCACACACACTCAAGGTTATAAAGAAATCCAGAGAGGGAAGCATTCATGATCCTTGCACGATGCAAATTTTTTAACATTCTACGTAACCTCCGATTCATAACTGTGCCTCTGTGTCACGAAATATGAAATAAATCTCTCTTTTCAGCTATCTACAGGGGACTTAGTTGTGTTTAAACCAATAGGAACAAGAAGAACAAGTATGTGGAGAACACAAGGGGGTTCAGTCCCCCCTTAATGTGATCTAACTGTGACTTTTTTAGATTCCTTGATCATGAAAACATCTCTCTAGCACCTGGAATAGAATAGAATAGAATAATCTTTAATAGTCCCACCAGGGGAAATTCGGTCGTAAACAGCAGCCAAAGAAACAGCAAATATACAACATATGTAACAGAACAGAAAAATATATACAAAAAAAATACAATAATAGACAGAATATGTACATCAACACAGAATAAGAATATGTACATCAGGTTGAAAATAATGTGCAAATTATAGCGGTGTGGTTGTTTAGTGCAAAATGTAAGATACAGTGCAGGTGTAAAATATTTATATTTGTTGGGAGCAGTTTTTGTTGTACAGTCTTACAGCTGCAGGGAGGAAGCGCTCCTTTGTGCATCTAGGATGCAGCAGTCTTTCACTGAATGAGCTCTGCAGTTCAGCAACATTTCCATGCATGGGGTGGGAGACTCTGTCCATCAGAGATGTTATTTTAGCCAGAGTCCTTCTGTCTCCCACCACCTGCACTGGATCCAGGCTGCATCCTAGAACAGAGCTGGCCTACCTGATGAGTTTATCCAACCTCTTCCTCTAAGCTGTCGATAAACTACTGCTCCAACATACAGTACTGTAAAAAATGACGGAGGCCACCACAGAGTCATAGAAGGTCCTTAAGGCGCTCCCTGGACTCCAAATGACCTCAGCCTCCTCAGCAGGTAGAGTCTGCTCTGACCCTTGCTGTAAAGAGCATCAGTGTTGTGGCTCCAGTCCAGTTTATTGTTTAGGTGAACACCCAGGTACCTATAAGAGTCCACTATCTCAATGTCCACTCACTGGATGTTCACAGGTGTCAGTGTGCTGGGTCTGTGTCTCCGGAAGTCCACCACCAACTCCTTGGTTTTTCCAGCGTTGATCACAGCGATATTATAACCTCCCCTAATTAGGTAATAATTTGGTTATGTTTTCACCAGGCTTTGGCTGTTAGCAACAATTTATACGGATATGATGTTATTTTAATGAGGAAATCCAAAAACTTGGCTAGTTCAGTGGTTATTCATGTAAAATCCCTTTTTTAGTCATCGCAGTTTTCACATTAACCCCAAATTCTAATTATTTCTTTCTGGTCTCATTGCAGACATTTTCTGAAAATTGTATCAAAATCCACAGATAACTTTTTGAATTATGTTGCTAACTTACAAACCCTGGTGAACATAACCCTCTTTGCAGAGGCAATAAGACTATGGTGGTAATACGGCGCCTTGAAACCATTTTTCCTACCCTTTAGCTTTTTCACCTTTTGTCACATTTTTACCAGAAATGTCAGTTTTTTACATCAGTCAATTTTTTTAGGCTTTTACGAGACAGATCAAGCAAACACAAAGCATAATTGTGAAAGGATTGGGAAGGGATACAATGTTTTTCAAAGATAAATATTAATTCAATCAGTCCCCATTGCTGTAATTCAATTCCAAAATACTTTATTGATGCCCCTTAGTAAAATCAGGTTCACCCAATTACCTTCAGAAGTCGCTTAAGTAGTAACGAGCGTTTTCTTTGCTTACTTGCAGTGTTGTGGAGATTGCTGTGATCGGCCCCCCTGGCCTGTACAGGGTTGGCTTTGTATCCATCAGCAACCTGGCCAAACTGACCATGGCCTGGATCCGCTCCGAAAACAACCTGACCCAGCTTTTGCCTGTCTGTTTCGTTGCAAACACCAAGAGGTTTGTTATTACCATGTAAAATAATGAATTGTCAATATTCTGAACACAGCATAGTGTGGCTGCATATTTACAGCTTTGTTAAGTGGTTAAAATGTGTCTTACTTGCTACAACGTCAAAGGAAAGCTGTAAAAACATAGTATTTTTATTTATAGTATTTTTTATGGATTTCATATGTTCTACATCCTAAATTCAGATTTCAAATGCATAATCTGTTTGTTTTATTATTTGCTTATTGACAAAATGTCCGGAGTTTTCCTTTCCACACAGATATTTACATTATCACCAAATGCTTGTTGTGTACAATTACTATGGTTACTATGACACAAGCAGTATGATGCAGTCCAACTCATTTGCATATGGTAAAATGGTCTGATCAGTTTTTCTTGTTTAACCAGTTTTCAGTCAGAGCTGCGATGCCTATGGTTGTACCAAAGTAAGACTCATACTTTTGATAGTTATCATTTGCAGTAAGCCTCGCCAACATGCTTTCATTTGTTCAAACTGCTAAAATATATATCTTTTAATCCTTTCAGGGGAGATGAGGACTCTGCCTGATGGAACAGGTTAAATTACAATAACATTTTGTGTTTTCATAATTGGCTGTGTTTGTGTCAATACTAAACTAATTAGCAATCTGCTGGTAATATTTGCCTTTCAGAGCTGAGGTGCAACCAGACAGAGATGTCTCTGCTGCTCCCTGTGACCTCCCTCAGCGATGTCGACCTGGATGAATTGCAGCTCAACAGCCCCACCTGCCAAGTCACCCACAACAGCACATACTTGACTGCACACATACCCTTGAGTGGCTGTGGAACAAAGGCTGTGGTAAAATTAATTTTTTCTTCCTTCCTTAACTTTAAATGTACAAACATGAATAGATGAGGTAAAAGAGTATTAACTAGAAAGGAAATGGGATGCAGACCGCCCCAAACACTGAACACGTATAAATAGATTGCATTTAATTCCCTGAAGTTGGGATAAGGGAGAAGTTGGTCTAATGAGAGGTAGTTAGCAGTCTGTATCTTATTATTGAACAACCGTACACTATATGAAAAAGGGTAATCTTTCTTTTTATTTTATTGATAGATCAACATAAACTAATGCATTAAAGTGAAAAGGAAGAAAACCCGTCCATGGTCTTCAAGATTTGTTTTCAGCAATCCTCAGCCAATGCTTTGAAGACCTACAGTCAGGTCCATAAATATTGGGACATCGACACAATGCTAACATTTTTGGCTCTATACACCACCACAATGGATATCAAATGAAACAAACAAGATGTGCTTTAACTGCAGACTGTCAGCTTTTATTTGAGGGTATTTACATCCAAATCAGGTGAACGGTGTAGGAAGTACAACAGTTTGCATTTGTGCCTCCCACTTGTTAAGGGACCAAAAGTAATGGGACAGAATAAGAACCATAAATGAAACTTATACATTTTAATACTTGGTTGCAAATCCTTTGCAGTCAATTACAGCCTGAAGTCTGGAACACATAGACGTCACCAGACGTTGGGTTTCGTCCCTGGTGATGCTCTGCCAGGCCTCTACTGCAACAGTCTTCAGTTCCTGCTTGTTCCTGGGGCATTTTCCCTTCAGGTTTGTCTTCAGCAAGTGAAATGCATGCTCAGTCGGATTCAGGTCAGGTGATTGACTTGGCCATTGCAAAACAGTCACTTCTTTCCCTTCAAAAACTCTTTGCTTGCTTATGCAGTATGCTTTGGGTCATTGTCCATCTGCACTGTGAAGCGCCGTCCAATGAGTTCTGAGGCATTTGGCTGAATATGAGCAGATAATATTGCCCGAAATACTTCAGAATTCATCGTTCTGCTTTTGTCAGCAGTCACATCATCAATAAATACAAGAGAACCAGTTCCACTGGCAGCCATACATGCCAACGCCATGACACTTGCAGCACCATGCTTAACTGATGAGGTGGTATGCATAGGTTCCTGAGCACTTCCTTTCAGTCTCCATACTCTTCTCATCACTCTGGTAAGAGTTGATCTCGGTCTCATCTGTCCATAGGATGTTGTTCCAGAACAGTGAAGGCTTTTTTAGATGTTTGGAAAACTCTAATCTGGCCTTCCTGTTTTTGGGGCTCACCAATGATTTACATCTTGTGGTGAACCCTCTGTTTTCACACTGGTGGAGTCTTCTCTTGATTGTTGACTTTGACACAGATACACCTACCTCCTGGAGAGTGTTCTTGACCTGGCCAACTGTTGTGAGGGGTGTTTTCTTCACCAGGGAAAGGATTCTTCGGTCATCCACCACAGTTTTCCGTGGTCTTCCGGGGCTTTTGGTGTAGCTGAGCTCACCGGTGCGTTCCTTCTTTTTGAGAATGTTCCAAACTGTTTTTTTGGACACGCCTAATGTTTTTGCTATCTCTCTGATAGGTTTCTTTTGTTTTTTCAGCCTAATGATGGCTTGCTTCACTGATAGTGAGAGCTCTTTGGATCTCATCTTGAAAGTTGACAGCAACGGATTCCAAATGCAAATAGCACATTTGAAATGATCTCTGGACCTTTTATCTGCTCATTGTAATTGGGATAATGAGGGAATAACACACACCTGCCCATGGAACAGCTGAGAAGCCAATTGTCCCATTACTTTTGGTCCCTTAACAAGTGGGAAGCACATATGCAAACTGTTGTAATTCCTACACCGTTCACATTATTTGGATGTAAATTCCCTCAAATAAAAGCTGACTGTCTGCAGTTAAAGCACATCTTGTTCATTTCATTTGATTTCCATTGTGGTGGTGTATAGAGCCAAAAATGTTAGCATTGTGTCGATGTCCCAATATTTATGGACCTGACTGTATGTGGAACCACATCTCACTACCCTTACCATTCACATTATTCACTGTGGTCTAAAAGAGAAGGTCCCAATTGTATATATTTAGGCTTGTTGTGTAAAGTTACAAAATGTGAAAAATTTCAAGAGACATTAAAACTTCTGCAGAGTTTCAGGATGAGTTGGTAATGTCCATTATGGGAAATTTTACAACAACAACGCCTCCAATTTGATTTAATTAATGTTTAGTTTTTTAACAGCACAAACACGTATTTTTGCTTGCCTAAATCCAGTCATTGAGAAAACCTTTTGCTACGTCACGTTATACACCGAAATGCTTGGCATGAACAAAATGCTCTGTCTAAATTCCAACTCTCCTCTATTTTCTTGATTTCCCAGCACTCTGGTTCAGAACTGGTATATACCAACACCTTGAAAAGTGTGCATCACACCATGATCAGCCGCCGGCCCTCCCTCATCCTCCCACTGGCCTGCCGCATCCCAGGAGTTACGGTCAAGGGGCCAGAGTATGCCATCGGCATGCCCACAGAGAGAGAAACGTTTGGTGAAGTCAGAGTCT
The DNA here is from genome assembly GCA_028564705.1 of Apricaphanius iberus. Taxonomy (NCBI): domain Eukaryota; kingdom Metazoa; phylum Chordata; class Actinopteri; order Cyprinodontiformes; family Aphaniidae; genus Apricaphanius; species Apricaphanius iberus. Next base: position 1,825,347 of record JAPXFQ010002722.1, on the reverse strand, counting down.
GGCTTGAGTTTCACCTTCCAGGACAGGGGCCCCTGGCAAGGTTGACATCCACTCCCAGATTTCGCTCCAATTTCCCACCACTAGCAAGGTTTCGTCGGGAGGGAAGTAAAGAAAACAGCACCTCCAATAATGGCCCCCAAGCCGGTTTGGAACTTGAAGAGATGGTCGAGCAGCTGGACCTGTATGTTATGTCTAACTGCAGTGTCGATCGAGCTGAGATGATTGTGTCGGAATGTATGGAATCTGAAATGGAGGACTTCACTGTGAGCCGACCTATTTTGGAAAAAGGGTGAGTAATATTTTTGTTTGTTATTCGTCCTAAATTTATATTATTATTATTATTATTATTATTATTATTATTATTATTATTATTATTATTATTATTATTATTATTATTATTATTATTATCAAATATTGTTATTTACATCCTGCTGAAATTTGACAGTTACTAGCTGATCTCTCCTCAGTAGAAGGAAACATTAACATTGATCATTTTGCCTCAAATTTCCTTTATCAGGTGCATGATTTCCAACAACGTACTGGAAATTATTAAACAGGAAAAAACATTCAAGATTTACCGTCTGGATTTGAGCAGAAAGACAGCCTCTGGAACAAAGGTCTGTAATCCCATTCAACAACATCCATGTCACAACTTGTACTTTTTCTTTCTTCATGTCCCATGACCCATGGCTTTTTAGTTCTTTGCATTTTGCTTATTTACAAATGATATCAATGACATACTAGTTGGTTCATAACGTTGGATCAAACTGAACACCTTAAAACTTATATTTTAATAGTATATTTTACTTCGATTTTATGTGACCAACATGGTGGATAACGGGGAAGTTGGTGGAAAATGACAAACGGTATTAAATAAAAAAAACAAAAACAAAAAAAGGGGACGATGTACTCTCCTTTTGTTCTGATACCCCAAAATTAAACCCAGTACATTACAGTAAAACCAAGTGCCTTCAGAAGTAACTTAATTAATAAAAACAGGATCGTTCAGACCATTAACTGCCCAGACAGGTCAGAGGTTAAGTTGCAGAGGTTAGGTTATTTAAAGATTTTTTCAAGCTTTGAACATTTGGTTGAGCTACTGCTTAATATAGAATAGAATAGAATAGAATAGAATAGAATAGAATAGAATAGAGGGACAGATAACTGGAAGTATCCACATTCACACAAAAGTATGACTATAATATAAAAGAAACAAGTGGCTGCACAGTTAAGAGACATTTTACAAAGTTAAAAAATTGTCTAGAATTATGATCTGAGAGTTGAAAGGATAAAAGACATCAGCAAACATTCTTTCACTTTGCTGTCTACTGAAATACTTAAGCTATGTAAACAGAGCCTTTATCAGAGTAGCATAAATCCATGGCTCAGGTGGGAGAATCTGTTGACAGGACACCTGCTAGTTATTTACTCCACAAATCTGGCTGTTATATAATAGTAAAGAAAGGAAAGGAAATGTTGGAAAAAAGCTATTAAAACTGAAACAAGCCACATATTGGGAGCAAAAATCCAGAATGGTGTTGTAATGTGAAGGGTTCACATTTACACTTTTTGGTCTATATGGTGTAAAACTAACAATACACGTCCTCATGGTGGTTACACTTTTTTTTTCTATTTCTAAAAATTTTAAGCGAGTCGATTTGTTTAGATGAAAGACTGACTAAGAGGGACTCCGTATAAATGCATACCATTGTTAATTTTATTAGTGAAAATTTAAAAGACCATGTAAGCCGTTTTTTTTACTTTACAGTTATTCTGTTCTTAGTGTTTATCTGTTGCATAAAATCGCAGCAAAATATAAAAACGTTTGCATTTATAATGCGCGAAAAATGTTAATGAAGCTGAGAACAAATAATTATTGTATTCAGGCTTGTATTTGTATCCTATTTTCCATGTTATGTTATAAATATGTAATTGTTCTCAATATTAACAGCAGATCTTTGTACTTACAGATGTATGTAGAATGCAAACTCAATCTGTGCATCGCCACCAGGCCCTCTGACACATGCCCCGATCTGTGTGGCAACTCAAGCAGTTCCAGTATGCTGGTCGACAGCGTGTTCACCAGCACGTACTCTGTCCGCTCTGGACCTGTGAGCCTTTTGGTCAAGGATTTTATGAACAGAAACGAATCAGCAACTGCAGAACCGGCTAACAACACTGATGCCACTCCAACCAATAATACGCTGCCTACTTCCCCAAAAACTCCCACACCAACTTCTGCTCCTGGAATTACTCCACCAGCTTCTCAAATTCCCAGTATGACTACCACAAACAATATAGTCACTGGTAATACCACACTATCTCAAGGTAAAAAATCAGCTTCAGTGGATTGCTGTTAGGACATTATTTATACTAGACAGTTTATGCAATATTTGTAATATTAGTCTCTAACACACTGAGGAAGTACTAAAACAATTAGTAACCTTAGAGACCGATTGCCTAATATGGATGTCAGTTTAAAACACCTATAGTTAATCCCAAAATGTTTCATACCTCTGGCAGATTTCGGTTCAAAGTAGGGATGCACCGATATTGATACTGGTATTGGGGCTGATACCATTCTAATGTACTCTTATTGGTATCGGTTAGTTAACCGGTACCATGAACTGATACTTAAAATGTGGAAAGTGCAATAATTCCACAGAAAATTTACATTTTTCACTTTAATCTTTTGTTTTGTGGTTATTTAAATGTTTTTAATCTCCAAAATCGTTTGTTGTAACAAGCAGAGAAAATCTTGATTATCATTTCTGAGAACAAAACAAGGGTTTCTGCCTCTGCTGCATGAAACTAGAGTGAGAGAGAAAAAAAAAAGTGGTTTTTAATACTGTTTGAGTGATGTCGAGGTTGTTTTCTAAGGGAAACAAAATTCTTGTTTAAATTGAACTCCTTTTTTAATCTAAATCTACCAGGGATATGGATAATTTTGGTATTAACTTTAGCTTTTTACCTGATATAAAAAAAAAACTAAAACACACACCTAACTAACTACTGTTCTTCTTTTGCCGTGCAGCTCCAGAGGTGGCAACATCCAGCATAACTGGTGTGATCCTGATGACTATCACCATTTTCCTCCAAATGAACATCCTTCAATGAAAAATCTGCTGGACGATGGCCTGTCCGACAGTGGAGCATGCCATCTTTTGCTAGGAAACTTTGGCTGAGGAACAGCCAAGCTCATGCACTTTCTTACATTATGTAGTCATTAATCTTTTTTTTTATCATTATCTTTGAAGCAACATATATTTTTCTTAAAATGCTTTTTAAGGTTTTATTTACTGTTAAAAAGTCAAACTTATCTGATGGAAACACAGCTCATCGGATAAATTGCAAAATAACACTAACAATATTGAGAGTCCAATTTTTCTGGTTAAGCAGATTAAAAATTATTACTCTTTCTTTACCAGTCCTGTTTTTTTTTCAATATGTTTTACAAATGTGATCACTGTAGCTGAGAGACGATGTGTTTTCCAATGTGGATATTTTTGTCTTGCATATTATACATGACATTTGCACACATGCTAACTTTCCTTGAAAGAAGGACATGTGTGTATCATGTTATAAATCATGTAAATGTTAATAATAAATACTTATACAAACACTGAAATGCATTAATGCTGTCTTTTGTTACAAAGCTGTTCTAACATGCATGAAAGGTCAAAAGCAGAAATTAAGGCAAAATTATCAAAAGCAACTTACACTGACGGTGACTTACTGATGACATAAATGTTATATATTTCTAATTTATAAGTGTATTCTTACTTTACAATGCTGTGAAAAAGTGTTTTCCCCTTTTATAGATTTAGAATAATGATGCTAAACAAGGCAACTAAAGTGTGCTGGGCTTTAGATGTTGTACTGCACAATGTTTTGATTTTCTGCGATAGTCATCAATGCACTTTGGAGGGGAAAATCTCAAATATGGAAGTATATTTTGTCAATTTGTATATCATGGCTCTCACTGTTGTCCCAAAGCCTTAAAAATGAATACGTAACCCCTTTTAGACTGATAGAGGTCAATGACTTTTGATTATCATAAGTGAAATTTATTTAGATCATGATATTTGTTGCTGTTTGAAAACTTAAAACCAAGTTCATGTAGTTGAAAATGTTCTAATTTAGTTGGAAGATCTCTGAAATCAGGCCAGATTGCTCCTCCATTACTCCCAATTATTAGGTCTAGGTCTAACTGGTGGAACTGAATTTAGTGACATGTTGGTCATTTGGAAAACGGCACTTTGAATTTATTCCAATCCTTATTTAAATGTGTTTGATTCAAAACATGTAAGTGTAACAAAAAAAAGGGGGCAAATACATTTTCATAGTACTGTACGTTTCATAGTTGTTTTTTATCTAGTAGTTGATGTTTTTTTTGCGTTCTTATACACAAATTGATGCTAAAGAATATTTTACATCGGAACACACAATATTTACAAAAGCATCAGATTTCTGAAGGATGAGTGGGGGTTGTTACTTATACCCCTACCACTATGGGCCTGTTGTGCACTATGGTTTTGCACTAATCTGTCCACGTCTGCATGTTCTACAGTTGACAGCTAGCCTCACACGTAGCATGCTCACAACACCTTATTTTAGTGTCTTTAAGCAGATTTGCGCTCACTGACATTACTTTATTTGTTTTCATTCTGGAGTTCTGACCAATCCCAGTTCGATGTGGGCGGAGACTCTTTCGCATTTACAGTAGACCACGCCCCTATGTTCAAGGAACAGCGCTCCATACATACACTGTTGTTAGCGACGTAGCTACTACAGGCAGTTACATTTCTCACATTTAATTTGCCAACGCTTCTCAAAACTTTGCGTGTTATTCTCAAATCACCGGTCTGATAAATGCTGGAGTAGCAGGTCGCCGGGCGGGGAACCTTTACACCGGAGTGCAAAGTTGTAGTTAGTGGCAGCTGATTTAGGTAAGTTAATTTATGTTAGCCGAGAGATCCTGTGCTAATGGGGTTTGGTTGTTGTGCTAAGGTAGCCAGGAGCAATATAATCTTGCAGAAAAGGCTTAAAAATAAAGCAAGCGCTAGACGCTTTTTGGCTGTGATGGAAATGTGTAACTCTGTTTAATTCCAACTTCAAACTGAGAAATTCGGCAGCATCAAGGTTAGCCTGCACCGCCGAGAACTTACTGAGGCTAGTCGCCAATGAGGCTAGCAACGTGAATTAGCTGACAGGCTAATGTTAAGAAGCCAACCTGATCTATTTTACTGGTAGCTGGTTCTTGCAATTTCTATTTCACTCTTAAAAGTGAGTTTTGTTAAGAGACTATTGTTGCTGGAAGACACTATGTTTTTGGAAACTTTATCACAAAATTTAACGTTTACTTGAACGTGTATGCGACGTTTAAAAGCGTACAGCGGTAGCCCATTAGCTTGCTAGCGGTCTTCGTGAGCTAACATTACCTTAATGAATAACAATATAACTTTATTCAGGCAGCATGATATAGTGGTTACAAAAATGACAAAGTAAAGCGATCGATTACTGTACGACTGTAAGTTTTCCTTTCATGTCTTTACCCAGCAGACAGGGTAATGTCAGTTAAGCTCATCAGATGTTTGAATAAAGTGCTCTTTTAGGGATAACCCGACAGTGACAAGCCAATGCCTTGTGGTTCGGACTCGCTGATAACTTATAGACACCATCATAACTTGCTTGCCACATAAACTGAAACGGACGAAAGTCGACGTCAGCCATCAGACCAGCGAAAGCGGTCATCTTGCCGAAAACGGATAGCTCGGTGTTTAGCACGGAGGGGGAGGGGAGAAGAGAGGGCTGCAGCGAGCGACAGTGCCAGCGAAAATGGTGGCATAAATCGGATAAATGTTCGGGGTTTTTTTGTTACGCTACTTTACTAATGTCGCAGCGTCTCGCCCTGGCGTGTTTGCTTCTCGTTTCGAAGGAGAAAACCCGAAGCTAAATGTGCCAAAGACGCACTATCTGCGACTGAAACCTGTACGCTCAGCCACCGTGTTGTTCCCAGACGGCGGTGGAGGGCAGTGAGGCACAAAGACTACCCTCCTCTGGCTAAAGCCGATGACGTTTATTTAGGGAGCGTCAATAAATTACTTTCTATGAAGTATTCTTTCAGTTTTGCCCCTGGACGTTTTTTTTCTACAAAAAACCTTTTGTACAATCATCAGATCAGCTTTGTTGTTTTGTAGGAAAAAAAAAAGAAATGAACATTTATTTACTTCTTTTAGAACGTGTGGTAAAGCTTGAATTACCAGTGTTAAAAATAAAAATAAGCTCAGTCAATATTTGGTTTCTCTGGAGAGGGCAGATAACAATTCACATCTAGGCAAATATGTTACCCTAAAAAACGGGGAATTAATGTGCAGAAACGCATTTCATAGATTGATCGGCAATAAATAACAAACTAAACAATTATGAGAAAACTGTTTGCGGCTATTAGCATAGCACAATCTCCCAAATAGCTGTATGTCTAAGCTAAACCCTTTTCTCAAAGAAGACTAAAATAAGTTATATTAATATTTTATGTAACACCAAGATCACCTGTATTGGTTAAAACAAAGATAGTTGAAATTATCTTATTATCCACAACTTTCTATCCCCCCCCCTCCCCCCCACATTTTTTTTTTAAGCATTACAATTTACTTTAGCTTTAACTGTCAAGTAGGCCTGGGCAAAAAGATTGATTAAATTAATTAATTCAAATTTTTTGTTACCTGGGATTTGTGGGAAGTGTGTGTTTGGGGGTGGGGTGGAAAAAGAATAGTTAGTTGAATAAAGAAAAAACCTCTGTCATTGGTATCCAGATTGTGCATAACAGTATTTAGGATCAGAACCAGAGCTGTTGTTTGATATGGCAATTATTAAATAATTGTGGTTCAGTGTGTTGTGTGAATAGGGATGATAATGTGGCGGATGCATGTCTGACGAATCATTGCCGGTTGAAAATTATTGCTCGCTAAATAATCTAGATTTACACCCTGTTGTCCTGTTCAGTGTTTTCTAGGATGCAACATTGGATGGTTGCTTGACAGGAGGATGTAGCAGGCTGTGTTTCAAGGCTTTTAGGTTTAGACTGCCCACATTTCAAAAAGCAGAGCAGAAAGCTTACAACGTGCTTCTGTGTTCTCCCTTTTTAGCTCCATTGAGTATGTGTATACCATGAAGAGACGTGCAGAAGACCCGGAGCCAATTTTTGTGCAACAGCAACCGCACCGTCCCCCGGTTCAAGGCATCGGAGAAGGCTTTCAGCAGCGGGCCCTGGTCCCGACCCCACCTGTTGTTGAGGCTGCTGCAGACAACATGCAGCCCTCAGCCGGTATCCAGTACTCTCTCCCTCAGACTTACCAGGTATAATATGAGGCAGATTTTCCCCTACCTTCATAGCTATGTTTCTCGTCTGTGAGACGATAAAGGAAATTTCTTTTTGTTTACCACAACAACCTTTAGAAACATGCTTTTTATACAGTGAATATTTGAGTATTTACGTGGATCATTCTTCTGTATTTTTTGTCATAAAGGTGCCTACTTTGCCTCAAAGCACAAGTGGACATGGACACAACAATACTACACCTCATATTGGCCCTCATACGCACAGCCTGGCTGTCCAGTCACAGGCACCCGCAGTGGTCCCAGGCCTTGTTCATCCACCTACACCCATAGCTTCAGTGCAAGGACACCAGCAGCAGTTTCAGAGATTAAAGGTTTGGATAACCCCATGATTTTGGTTTCTGGGTGAAGATAGTTTACTTTATCCAAAACAAAAATGGTTGTATTATAACATGGCTGCACACAAAAAACGGGATATGTAGGATATCATTTTTTACTCTTTGCTTTTCAGGTTGAAGATGCTCTGTCCTATCTGGATCAAGTCAAACTGCAGTTTGGGAATCAGCCTCAAGTTTATAATGATTTTCTCGACATTATGAAAGAGTTTAAGTCTCAGAGGTCAGTTCTGTTGATGTTGGTTGATTCTAGGGAAAAAAAAGAGAAATAATATGTAGTTGTTTCAAATTCTTAACCTCAGAGTATATTTGTTGAGTAAGTTAAATGTATCATAAAATCATAATGCAATATCATGGCTTCTGTCTCTACAGCATAGACACACCTGGAGTCATCAACCGTGTGTCGCAGCTCTTTAAGGGCCACCCGGACCTTATTATGGGTTTTAACACTTTCCTGCCACCCGGTTATAAGATTGAGGTTCAAACCAACGATCTGGTCAATGTAACCACGCCTGGTCAGATACACTACATAACTCCTCAAGGTATATCTGTACAAAACATCCCAGCGGTGACTGGAGCATCCAGCCAGCCTTCTGGCCACCACCAGCATCAGAGTCTCCCCCAGACCAGCCTGCACACCACCACCACCCCAACAGTCGCCACTCAGCCTGCTTTAAACAAAGCCAGCAAGGTAGAATACTTATTCACCTAGACGCTAGCAGTAGGAACTCACAGGGTGTAGCAGTGTAACATATTTTTGCACTGTTGTTTCTCTCCTCAGCTTATTCAGTCTCCAGCCCACACACCCACCAGCCAGCCGAACCCATCCATCCCATCGTATGCTTCCCCGCGCTCTCCTTCGGTTCAGCCCCACACTCCTGTCAGCAGCACGCCGTCTAGCGGGCCAGCTCTCCAGAACAACCAACCGGTGGAGTTTAACCACGCCATAAATTACGTCAACAAGATTAAGAATCGCTTCCAGGGCCAGCCAGATATCTACAAGGCCTTCCTGGAAATCCTGCACACCTACCAGGTAAAAAAAAAAGGAAAACTCTTTTAACATTTTAGAATCGCTGGAGCTTTAGGAAAAAAGTTAAATTCACACCTGTTGATTTTGATTGATGAATGTTTTAGAAAGAACAGCGGAATGCTAAAGAAGCGGGGGGTAACTACACACCAGCTCTGACTGAACATGAGGTCTACACTCAAGTGGCCCGACTTTTTAAGAACCAGGAGGACCTGCTGTCAGAATTTGGGCAGTTCCTGCCAGATGCAAATAGTTCAGTGGTGAGTCTCTAAATGCAGCCACGATGTGATCATACAGCGGTAACTCGGTCGGTGTTTAGTTTGTTACTCGATGTTTAATAAAAAATACTTTGTATTCTCTTGCATTTCTATTAAATGCTGCTTGATCCTAAAAGTTATACATGTAGTCGTCTCAAGTTTAGGCCTTAAAAAGTCTGAATTACTCCAGATTTTCCCTAATAGGCTCATATTCCATTTAGTTATGTCCTAAATGTTTTTTTCATTCATTAAATTATTATATTCGGACATAGCTAAATCAGACTAAATATGTTGGCTGGAAAAAATGGAATTTCTGTTTTCGGATACAACCTGTGTTGTACAATGCTACTATGAAAAAGTATTAAAGTTGGGTAACTTGACTATGACTTAACACAGTCAAAAGTGCCAGCACAAATTGTTATATTGCTTGCATAATAGGTTTTTTAAATTGCAAATCATACATCTTTAAAAATCCTACATTTAAATTTATTAATACAATCCATGTCTGAGTATCGTATTTCCATTAAAATGTGTCTAAAATGACGTTAAGTCAAATGTTTTGTTTGTTGCACATCACACAGCCTTTAAATATGCTTGAGCACATTCAGAAGCTTTTATTTGAAATGTAATTGTGTAACTTAAATGTTTTACTGAACATAATGTCAGTGGTTTGTCTATTTCATACGTTTTGTTAGTTTTGAAGAAACTCCTTTCAAAATAAAAATCCATTTTGCTTCCTGTTATTTTTGAAACATGTGGTCCTTTGCGCAGCTGTTGGGGAAGAGTCCACCAGATAGAGCAGAGTCCGTGCGCAACGATCACGGTCCCACAGTAAAGAGACCCTCACTGAACAACAAACAGAGACTGAATCAAAATGGTCTGCCAGTCAGGAGACCTGGAGGAGTGGGATCCACACCGCCCTTCAAGGTACACAGTGACACTTACCTGTCTTAATGGCATGTCTTTTCTCCAGATAATTCTGTTGTATGCTGTTAATTTCTACCTGAACATGTAAACTGTTATTTTGCAATTATTTGAATAAAAATAAAACTCCAGTTATGGAACGTGTTGGAACTTTTGCAGAAAAAGGCACTTGTCATTGGAAAAGGCCACGGCATGGCGGAAGTCGGCAAACTCAGTACAAGCACTGAAACCATGTTCTTTGAGAAGGTCAGTTTTATTATATTTAGGGCTCATATTTAAAATAAAATCTTTAATGAAGTAAATTTTTGATAACATGTTTACGGTATAAAGAAATGATCTAAAATCCTCCTTGCTTTGCCAAAACAATAAAACACAGGTGAAGAAGGCTCTACGGAGCTCAGAGGCATACGACAACTTCCTCCGATGTCTGCACATCTTCAACCAGGAAGTGATTTCTCGCACAGAGCTGGTCCAGTTAGTTATTCCATTTATTGGGTAAGCCTGTGGCTGTTTGGATGCCTGTAGTTTCTGTAGACATAAGTGCATAACCATTGATGTCCACATTAACCTCGTGGTTATCCTCGTATTTTCCCAGAAAATTCCCGGAGCTTTTCACTTGGTTTAAGAACTTCTTGGGCTACCGGGAGTCTAGCCATGGGGAGCTGAGCCACGCAGAGAGTTTACCCAAGGAGCGCTCCACAGAGGGTATAGCCATGGAGATCGATTATGCTTCCTGCAAGAGGCTGGGGTCCAGCTACAGAGCACTGCCAAAGAGCTACCAGCAGCCCAAGTGCACAGGAAGAACACCGTTGTGCAGAGAGGTTAGAATCATTTGGTTTCTCAGATGGTATTGTTTTATGCAAATAGTTTATTTGGACGTTTTAATCTGAACTTAATTTTTTTTTTTTTTGTAGGTTTTAAATGATACATGGGTGTCTTTTCCATCATGGTCAGAGGATTCCACATTCGTGAGTTCTAAGAAGACTCAGTATGAGGAGCATATTTACAGATGTGAAGATGAGCGCTTTGAGGTAAGGAATGATCCTTCCTATTCTTTGAACTATGTCCTATTATGTCTCTTAGCCACCACAAACTTCTGTGTATTTTATTGGGATTTTGTGTGATGGACCAACTCAAAGTAGCACATTATTGTAAAGGGGAGAAATCAAACCTGTAAAACCTTTGGCCCACGTCCACTGATATGTTATGTCCCAGTAAACTTAAACTTAGTTTAGTTTATTAGTTTATTTGGACAGGAACAACGCACATTAGTCAATGTTTCTGTAAATGCACCACTATTTGTTATAAAGCTAGTTTGCAAGCTTAGTCCCTGTGTAAGATCTAACATGCCATGCAGAGAAAAAGAACAGAAAATATATAAAAATAAAAGAAGCAAAAATCCGTGACAATAAAACAATACATTAAATTCAACCGTTAACAGCAGACAGTACAGGTATGCAGCATAAAATCACAACAGGATGATTACCTTGATCTATCTGCTGTTATGGTAATTACAGCTGCAGAGTTTAACAGAAATGAGTGCTAAGACTGTCTGATGCAACTACAATAGGATGCAGATGGATTGTGTAGAATTAATATTATAAATACAAATAAAATAGAGATCGACAATATTGATGTCACAGTGGGGACGTCTTCAGAACACGCATAAATATACAACAACCCCCGCCAAATATTTAGCCTACTTCTCATAATGCACAACAAAGATGGGTCCTCGCCTATACTAAAAAGGTAGCTTTTTTTGTTTGTTCGATAGGATAAAGTGCGGTTGCTTTCACCTCTGATTTACTTGTTACTTTGAAACCTCCCCGGTCCGCTTGCTTGATGTGCCAAAGTTCTCTGGGTTGTGTTCACACTGATCCAAAAGGTCCGTACCGAGTTGGGGATGGTAACAAATGTGCCATGCTGTCTCAGTCCTTTTAGAAAGATCACAGACATCGAGAAGTTTTCTTCATCCAGACTTACAGGGTTTTTTGGTACAAGTAAACAGCAAATTAGCCTCGTGAGAAGAATGGAGAACCTGCGTTCAGACCACAAGCTTTGTCAGCATCAACCAACGCTCAGAAAGCGAATAGTTCGACGCATTTACACAGAAGATACATTGTTAAGTTGAAGCTTGCAAAGCTCGTAGGCGGGCCTTTTCTCTTCCGGTATTTTAAACACTCGCGGATCGTGGTTGGCTAGGCAGCGTCCACGTTGGGCAACGTCCCCCCAGTGAGAAGCTCTAATTGTTTGCCGTACTGTGTCAAGAGCGGACAGTCAAAAGTTCAACTCAGAGCCTACCAGCTGAACTTTTGCGTTGCTAGTGTTACGAGCTTTGAAGCTTGAAACGCAGGAAGAGCTTGAAAAGTTGACGGAGGTCTTTAGGACCTCTGCTTATATGGAAGTGTTTCTGTTGCTACTGCTACCTCTTTTAACAGGATTTGTAGTAGGGCTGAATGATTTTGGAAAATAATCTAATTGCAATTTGTTTTCTTCAATATTGCAATTGCGATTTAATTTGCAAATGTTTTTATGGGGCTTTTCTCAAGCATTTTGTAATTAATGCAAGCAAAACTATTATGTATTATAAACAGATTTTTTATAAATAATTTATTCTATTCCCTAGGCTAGACTTATTTTAAGACAAAGGCAAATGAAGCATGGCTGAATATAAACAACTTTACTACTTAAATCATCACATTCTATGGTGATCGCCGTTGTTATGCAATCAAGGTTTTCTTCCTATTGATCCCAGCTGGTAATTCCCTCCGGCTGCAATGTTTTCCTCCGTGGGGTTATCTGGTAAGTAGCATGCTTGAAGCAACAATCTCTGAATTTTAATTCTCCATCGATCTAATGCATTTTCAGACTCTGGTATGGCTCCGTAGTGCGGTTTGATCACAGGTCAGTTGTTACAAAATACTCCGCTGTTTTCGGTGCGGTTTTAACTTTCTGTCGGCATTTTTTATACAGCGCAGGTTAAATGTGGCAAAAATGTGTTCGTGAGATTAAATCCTAGGTCATTCATCATGCTTATCAAAGCATACCCTTAGCTATGAACCCCATTATAGCACGAATTACTTCGGTTTGCTGTTTTTTTATGTTCGTGAGGACAGATTCTGTCAAACGGCTCGGTCAGCGATCCCTGTCGGCCGGAAATTTGTTTACTGGAAATTAAAACACTGGTGGCGGTCATTTTAGCCTTAGTTGTTGATAAAGTTTTGCAGTGTACCTCGTGAGGCAGCAAGGCGGGTTCTGTGTTACCTGCCGTTGCGCAGCATCAAAGGAATCATAGGAAATCTCATTTTGTCACATTGCGATTTAATGCATATGCAATTATTCGTTCAGCCGTAATTTGTAATGTTACATGTTAAGGTAAGGAAAGCAAGGAAGGTTAATAAAATTTACATCTCTATTTTTATTATCATTATTGAAGTGCAGTTTTGGGTGTTGACACTGGATACGCCATTGTATTTATTGTTTTAAGAGAGACAGGATCTATTTAATTGCTTTTGGTGCAACATTTTCTAACAGAGAAAGAGTCTTTTTTTTTTTCATGGTTTTTTGTTTGTATTATTCATTTAAAAGTTCTGGTTCTGGACTTTCCAGTGCTAAATAACGGTTTAATTGTTGCATTTTAGAGGGTGTACTTGAATTATTGTGATATATTAACATTTCATAAGTGGTTATTTTGGTCTCGATGATGTAGACAATAATATCGTTTATCGTCAATAATTTGTGGGACAATATATTGTCATTTGTTATCGTCCCAGGCCTAACATGATAGCTTTATGATTTCCACCACCAATGGGTGATGGTGTGTTCAGGGTTTGTAAAGTTAGTTTTTTATTGATCTGTCACTGAATCACAGTAAAAGAAATTAAGGTTTGTAATTGTAACTTTAAAAAAAGTTTTTTTAAAACGTCTAGAGGTATGAACTTTTTTTCTGTTCAATTTAACGTCTGGGTAGACCAGGACGATCTTTTAATAAAGCAAATGTAATTTCACTGTATTCTATGCAGCTGGACATCGTGTTGGAGAACAACCTTGCCACAATACGAGTTCTGGAGACGGTGCAAAGGAGGCTCTCTCGCATGTCTGCTGAGGAGCAGCTGCGGTTCAGGCTGGACAACACGATGGGCGGTTCCTCCGAGGTCATTCACCGTAAAGCCATTCAGCGGATATACGGAGACAAAGCTCCTGACATCATCGACGGCCTCAAGAGAAACCCTGCTGTGTCTGTACCCATAGTTCTGAAAAGGTAACCGGGGTCACCTTTAATCTCCCAGCTCCCGCCAACATGCCTTCATCTGATTAACCCTAACGTGTTTCATCACTTGTTCAGGTTAAAAATGAAGGAAGAGGAGTGGAAAGAAGCCCAGAGAGGGTTCAACAAAATCTGGCGGGAGCAGAACGAGAAATATTACCTGAAGTCACTGGACCATCAAGGCATAAACTTCAAGCAGAATGACACCAAAGTGCTACGCTCCAAGTCTTTACTTAATGAAATTGAGATGTTATATGAAGATGTAAGTAATTTTAAGGATTTTATGCCTTTATGTCTTTTACTGGCTCTGTATCGTCTTACTTTCTATAATTTAGTCCCTCGTGTGTTTTACATCTCTATTCTCTTACATTACCTAAGTTTGTATTTATTCATCACGGGTAGAGCTGGTGTTCTGACAAAACTCCAAACCCATCAGAATGGGGGAGCCTAAGCCACGGCCTTCTCCTTCCGGTCCATGAGTCACCTACTGACTAGGCATTTTAATTGTGAATCAAATAAATCCCAAAACACAGTCGAAAATTTACATAATTAGATATCATTTAAACTGAGTTACAACATATGTGTGATTCAGGACGTAAGACAAAGCGGATCAGAAAATAACTTTTGTCGCTTCATTGACTTCCATTCAGTATTTTTTCGGCCAGTGGACCCACGGGCCGACCGGAAGGGGAGGAGACTTAGGTTCCCTATGACATACCTTCGGTTAATGTGCAGCATGTTTTGTTCTTCTGTTGTGCTGACAAGGATTTAAAGGAAATATTAAATACACAATGTAATAAAATACGATAACATCTGTAATTTCCCTCTTGATTAACCTGACACTGGACGTGTCCCACTGCACAGCATCATGCTCTGTGGAAGGGGAGGGGGATGAATAATCAGTGCACAGGTCATAATAATAATAATATTAATTCCCAGCTCATCTGGGGCAGCTTTCAGAACAGATCTGCAAGTTTCTGATATGATGCTAAACAATCTTGTCCAAGGCTCAAAAAATGCTAGTGCTGTCTGAAACTGATCATGGGAATAGGTATGGTTATTAGGTCTAATTCTGAAGCTGGGTGCTTTGAGGAAAAAAAATATAAATTCAAACTTGCATACCAATCTTTTTAAAATTCAGAGAACATGTATATGTTTTATTACTAAGTCCTGTTAAGAAAAAAATTAAAACAAATCTTTAAAAGCAGACCATGAATAGAGCCAGACCAATAAGTGAGTATACGTGTGGAATTGGGTAGTTTACATTTATTTGCTTAACTGACCGGTTTTCTGTTTTGCGCCCTACAGCGCCAGGAGCGAGCCTCGGAGGAAACCGCCAGCCCACCACCGACCGGCCCTCACATGACTCAGAGTTACGAGGATAGCCAGATCCTGGAGGACGCCGCTGCTCTCATCATCCACCACGTCAAACGACAAGTGGGCATTCAGAAAGAAGACAAGTTCAAGATCAAACAGATAATCCACCATTTCATCCCTGACCTTCTGTTTGCGCGACGTGGCGAGCTCTCCGACCTGGAGGAAGAGGAAGAAGAGGAGGAAGAAGACATGGAGACGAATCAAGAAGGCCCCAAGAAGCACAACGGCCTGCCGGGCTGCAGTCCGTCCAAGTCGAAGCTCTTGTTCACCAACACGGCAGCTCAAAAACTGCAGGGCACAGATGATGCCTATAACCTGTTTTTCGTGAACAACTACTGGTACGTTTTCTTCCGCCTTCATCACATTCTCTGCTCCCGTTTACTGCGGATCTACGGGCAGGCCGAGAAGCAGATTGAAGAGGACACCCGCGAGCGAGCGTGGGAAAGGGACGTCCTGGGCCTGAAAAGGGACAAGAATGAAAATCCAGCCATCCAGCTGAAGATGAAGGAGCCAAGTAAGAGCGAGATTGAAGCTTTATCTTTAGCGCTCTCCACAGTCCTCTCATACGACTCACATGGAGCTTCTGTAGATTCAGGTTTTAGAAGTGTTGATTGTGAACAACATGCAGTTCTTCTTACAATATCAGCTTCCTGGAAGAATTGATTGAAGACTTGAAAATATATATTTTTTACATTCCAGTGTAAAGTCTTTCAATTTTCTGATTTTATGAACAATTTAAACAGAATGGGAGACAACAAATCAACCACTAAACAGATTGGCAAAATATGAGAAGCCATTCTGCTGTTCTGCCTTTACTTTAACTATGTAAAGGAACCTTGCTAGAAGATGGAAGTAAAGCTTATTTCAAGTAAAGTAAAGCTGCCTCAGGTTAAAATAACGTTTATTTTCAAGTTTATAAAGGAAAACATTAATGAGTAAAAAGAAGCATCTGTGTTTGCAGACTTTGTTCCCAACAACAGCTGAACAATATTTTATTGAATCTCAGTCATCATCACAAATACCAATATGGGTCAAATTGTAACTACAGTATTTGTTTAGCTGTTATAAGTGCCGTGTAATCACACAGTATTTTATTTTAGTTATCAAGAGGCAAAAGCGTAGTAATTTCAAACACCATCATGATATGCAACTATAATGCAGAGCAATGAACTTGTGCTGCGCTATTCGCAGCTCCATTTATCAGAGGATCTTATACATGAAAAACGTGGTTTTGAAATATTTTGGCAGCACACTAGCATTTATTATTTTTATTTTTGGGTAGCTCACTGCTGAAAACAGCAATATATATATATATATATATATATATATATATATATATATATAAATTAGCCCAACCTTTCTCTCCCGGGACTCCTCCCCAAATTACAGCCTTACGTCACACGCTACCAAAGACCTACTTGTTACTATATTACTATAGTATAAACGGGAAATTTTCGCTGTAATTACTGTACTCTATGTTTCAGATAAATTGAAATCAAAATCTTAAAATTGTACCTCGTCATTCAACATAACGGGAAGCTTGTTTGAACAGCAGCAAAAACTGACCTTCTGTCCGGAGTATATATTTATGTTTCAAAGTTTTAAAAAATCTTTAAAATGCTAGTGCAGTTGTATACTATGGTATATGGCTGGTGCTCCACAAGATTTTTTTTTTTTTCTCAAGTCCCTCCTCTCTCCCATAGACTCAAATTCAAATTGACAGCTGAATTTATTTAGGTGATAAAAAATATATATTTATAGTTTTCTCGTTTAAATAATCCAGACAGCAGCTTTAACCTTTTAAAAAACATGATTTAAAAAGAAGTTTTGCACTGAGCTTAGCTAAGGATTTCCTCACTTGTTCATGGTGCATCATATATTACAGTCTACACCCCAAAAACTCTGTTCATGTTGTTTTCTGTCTGCAGTGGATGTTGACGTTGAAGACTTCTATTCGGTGTTTCTGGAAATGGTGCGAAATCTTCTGGACGGTAACATGGAGCCGGCTCAGTACGAGGACTCCCTGAGGGAAATGTTTACCATCCACGCCTACATCGCCTTCACCATGGACAAACTGATCCAAAGCATTGTCCGCCAGGTCGGTACTTTAAAGAAACACTGTAGAAAGCATCAATGCTTTTTTGCATTGGGTATTATAGGTTATGATTGAGCTTGACGATTTGTAGTTTTGCAGATCCATAACTGTATCGTTGTTCATGTTCATTCTAAGCCCTTGAACGTCTGCTGCTGTTTATAGTTCATGTTTGACTTTACATCTTACAGCTCCAGCACCTCGTTACCGATGACATATGTGTGCGTGTAATGGACATGTACCTGACGGAAAGTGCCAAAAAAGCAACAGGGGGCGCTCTTTCTACGCAGACATCCAGAGCTACAGCAGAGGGGGCCTACCAGCGCAAAGCAGAGCAGCTTATGTCAGATGAAAACTGCTTCAAGGTACCAATTCAGGAGACATTAAAGAATAAGGGTCTCCAGCAGGCCTTCTGGGAGATCATCCACTGATTGTTGGTGTTTTGCACAGTTCAATTTCATGAAGAACAGAGGGGCCGTGAATCTGGCAGTGGAGCTGCTTGATACAGAAGAGGAGAACTCTGATGAGCCAGCAGATGCAGAAGTAAGAATCAAAACGGGTTCAAGGAAATATTTGGCAGTTGGATAAGAATACATTTTTAAAAAAATTCTTTGGGTTGCTAATGGTGCTTTTAGTCGTTGGAATCAGGAAATTCAGAGTAGGAAAAATAAACTGTAACGCCCCCCCAAAGTCGGACTTCCCTCTCGGAAGGTCAGAGATACAGGCTGTTTCCCAATGTCAAGGCGCCTTGCTTCCGAGGACATTGTCCTTCCTTGGTCAAAGAAAACTGTTTGGAACAGACTGGCCTATACGTGACCACGGCTCCCGGCGGCTTACATGCTCTGTTCACGTCCCGCCCCTCGTAGTAGCATTGTAGCGTAGTCGCGTTACTTCAGGCATGGAACTGGAAATGTATAATGAGGACACAGTTCTCCTGCAATTGGCTGATGCTCATAGCTACATATTTATCATCACTGTACTATGGTATTTTAATGCTGGCTGAAGGACGTCATCGTTACAGATATCTGTATGCTGAAAAATGTTTTGCTGTAATGTCTGAGTTTCTGATCTATAATTGAAATAAGCAATCATTCTTTGATGCTTTTCTATTTTGTATTTATAATAATCTAAAATTGTAGACTAGAAATAAAGGTAACTTTCAGAATTTAAAGAAGAAAAAATTAAGATTGTAAGCCTATATATGTTTATTTATATATATTTTTATATTCCTGCTCTTCACAGAAATGGTCAGACTACGTGAGCAGGTACCTGAACTCAGATACTGCATCTCCGGAGCTACGTGAGCATTTGGCCCAGAAACCAGTTTTCCTCCCCAGGTGAGACTCCAGCCACGTCTCCCTCCTGTCTTTAACCCCACCCACCCCCTCCGACTGTGCTCTGGGGCTCTTGTCAGCCGAGTTGTTGCATCATTTACAGAATGTTAAACAAGCTGCCAAAAACAACTTGTTAGAAGAGATAAAAGCAAGGCCAGACACGCAGGGCTGTTTTATACAATTAGACATAATGTGGACATTACAAGCTCAGCTGTTTTAGTGAGAGAAGCTGATGGGTTGCTGGAGTTTAACGTTTACCAGACCGTATCAGTCGAGTGCAAAAAGTAGAACTGTTTTCGCTTCTAAAGATGAACACTGCCTTTCTTGGAAGTTTGCACTTTATTTGGTCATCGCTTTAGAAAACACGACTACTTATTCAGTTTAGTTTTAACAGAAATTATTTATTATGAAGCATTTTTTTTAAATATTGTTTTAGCTTGATTTAGTTCAAAGCTTTTAAATAAGATGAGCAATGGGTTGGAGTTCATTACCTTATAATTACATTAGAGATACACCAGTTAGAGTTCTGTGGCTGATTTTCGGACTATAACAACAGCTATCCAATTCTTATATTAAAGTTTCATGTTTCTTTTATAGACTATTTCTTTAGTTCTTTTAACCTTGGCTTGAGAGAACAAACTCTTGAGTTTAGTAACTTAACTAAAATCAAAGACCTCGGGATAGGGAATGTTTTTTTTATCTTGTCATACTCTGTGTTTGTATACAGATCAAAGTGTTGTATGTGACTTCTGTTTGCAACTTTAAATGGTCAGATGTGCTCAAACTGTGGTCAGTTGGTGTAAACTGCACACCCCAGAATATTTTTTCTTTGTCAAAAAAAAAATCATGCCTATGGTAATTTTGTTTTTGTTTGTTTTATAGAAAAATGTTGGTAGAGCAAAACTTGTACAGAAAATAGGGTTTGTTAATAAACTATATGTGTAAATGATTTGTTCTTAGTGCTTTCTTTCCTGACGCTGTAGAGCTGTGCCAGAAAGATGTAGTCATGACTGTTGGATTCACAAGCTGTGTGTTATTTATTTAATTTAATTTTTTTTCATTTTTAAGCACAAATAGTCACTCACTGTTTGGTTTTTCTCAACTCACTGGGTCTTGGCTGTGATTATTCATCTGGGCCATCTATATTTTTTACCCTTCTCCCCATTTCATGAAATATGGAGGGAATTAATATCTTATAAAATACAATTCCTTACATAAATTATCAATTTGAGCGAAATTTCTAGAGTTTTTTTTGTTGTTTTTTCTCTTCATCGTCATGGTCATAGCACGCGTTTTATCATTGGTGCAAGTTTGTACAGAAGTATTTTCAGTAAATATTTTTGATATGTATATGTTAGGCAGCAGTTTTCTAGTGTTTGATAAATTGGCCTCACTGTCATGTCTTTTAAGTGGAGCTCTGAATGCAAAAAAAAAAATGCTTCACGGCTTCAGTCCTCACTCATCTATCCCCTCAGCGGTAAGTACACATTTAAAACCTTGATTCCAGTGGGGTGAATAATTGCTTCTTTTTTTTGGCCTCCTGCACAAAAATTGGGATCAATCAATACTTGTTTACTGAGGGTTTTTTCTGTTTCTTTCATTCTTTTTAAATTCTTTTTTTGAACAATGCTAAGAGCACAGTGTAGAATTATTACGACTCGTGCTTCTGCTGCTCCTTTAGATCTCTATTTCCCTCGAATGATTTGACTCCTTAAAACGTAAAGCTAATACTTGGTGAGTTGGAATGCATTGGTTGGAATTTTCTGTTTTATTTTTTGCCTGTATATAGTGTGTATAAAAGTGATAAAAGTGTTCCAGTCTGTTGCATGTATTTTATCTGTCTTTTTTTTTTTTTATCATATTAAGGAATTTGAGACGGATACGAAAATGCCAGAGAGGATGGGAGCAGCTGCAGCAGGAACGGATCACTAAAGGCCCCTCTGACAAGTCGCAGGATGGCAGCAGTGAGCTCAAGATGGAGTGCATGTTCAAACTAAACTCCTACAAGATGGTTTACGTCTGCAAGTCTGAGGACTATATGTACAGGCACACTGCACTCTCCAGAGCTCATCAAGTGAGTACAGCTAGAAATATTTGCCAAGGGTTTAATCTTTTTTCAAGAGTTCGGTAGAAAACTGGATTTGATGTATTTACATGGAAAGTAAATTAATAAGACCTTCTTTTTTTTATTCAAAACTGATTTTGTGCCTGGTTAGCACTATGTGTATTTTTCCATCAAATCCACTGACTCTGACTGATAGAACTGGGTCTAAGCTGAAACAAAGGCCAGAGGAAAGAAATCCTGATTTAATCAACGCAAGTTAATGGAGTCCAACAATATATTAAGCTGCACTTCTTGCTTTTTTTAAGCTCAACCAATTTTAATCATTAATGTAATGTCAGGTCCTTTATTAGCAACTGTTGGTGCCAATAGACTCTATTGAAATAATGTGTCTTAGACACAGCTAATTGGGTTCCTGTAAGGCAGGGGTGGGGAACCTTGGCCCTCATCCTTGGCCCTCATTTCCATGTTTCCCTGCGCAAACACACCTGAATAAAATGAACTAGTAATTGTGCAAAACTTTATTGGCTTTTGGAACCATTTGATTTGAGTCAGGTGTGTTGAAGCAGGGTTGCCTGGAAAACTTAGAGGAATGCAGCCAGGGTTCCCCACACCTGCTGTAAGGTGTCCTTGTTAATACTGTTGTCTTTCAGGAAGAAGGTTCTTGGTTAGAACACAGGCCTCAGGTCTTTCTGTATGGAGTTTGCATGTTCTTCACCTACATTTGGGGGTTCTCTCTGGGTACTTTGGCCTCATACCACATTCCATAAAACAAAACTGTTAGGTTCATTGGCTGGCTGCTAAAGCTGCCGAAGCAGTTGCTTTCTTCTTCAGTGGGCTAAGGGAGGCTCTACAAAGGCCACTTTATCTAGCTGCTGCCCCTCTGGTGAACTCTGGCACTGTAACTTATTTCCGAGATGCTGTTTTTGCCCTTTCAAAAAGTAAAATCCAGCTTCTTAGAAAACATCTAGGGCTCAAGCCCAAGTAGCCACCCCCTAAATCCGCCCCTGGTGGCAACCCTAGTCACAAGTAGCTTTATAGACCTAAATAAGTGCACAATTAAATTTCTTTGCTACAAGATTAAATCAGAATATAAGAAACTGCTGCTTTCAACTTTAGAATTTTAGATTTAAAAGGATGTGGATTAACTCCTGGAAGTGCGAGATTCTTAAAAGAATCATTTATGTATTGTAACTAAAAACAATCCCAAAGGGGAACTCTTTAAGTGTGTTTAATTAGCTCACAACTTTAATTCACTGACACATCACACTGAAGTGTGCTGAGACAGATTTTTGATCTCCGTTTTATCGGACGTGACGACGTCTCAGAATTATACAGGTTGGAAGAGGAATGCTGGAACCCGGAGCATCGGTCACTGACCAAATGCTGCCAGTGTGTGTTGTTTCGTAGCAAATAACCGTGTCGCATTTAACAATGCGCGTTTTAACGCTGCAGATGTGTAGTAGTTCATCTCACGTCACTAATGCCAGTCTTTGTATTCCCTTGTTGAAAACTTAGAACCTTACCTTAACTTTAAGGTTTCCAAAAGATTGCCAACTAATCCAGAATGTTCCATGATAGTAGATAAAAGCTCAAAAGTATTTAACAGCAACTTCAGTTTTCTCTCCCCTTATTGAAGTTAAGCGGCAGTCTTCATCAAAAGCCAACACGGAATCCTTGGAAAAACTAATTCCCTTTAAATAGCGTCTTCCATCTTTTCCGCTTCCTTGAATGTTGTAAGCAACTAAGCGATCTAGAAAATAGTCAACTTTGAGTCTCCTTCCGTTGGTGAATTTTGATTCGTTCACTGATCAGATGTAAAGGTCCAATTTTTAGTTGCTGCCTGATCAGGGCCAATCAAGTGTAGAATCGGCAGCTACAATCACCGGTTGATGTCTCTGTTGCATCTCTGCTACTTAAGGCCAAATTTTCTGTGCTATTCACTTATTCTCTACTTTCTCCTCTCATCTATGTTGCTTTAGTCCCACCAGCGGGTGAACACACGTCTGCACGGACGCTTCCAGACCTGGCTGGACGCCTGGGCCCAGAAACACGTGACGACTGAAATGGCCACCAGCACTCACAAGTGGCTGATGGGAGATGCGGAAGAGGGACTGTTGTCCTGTACCACCACCTGCAGCCCCGAAGTCCTCCACTATCTCAACATTAACAAGTACCGGGTGCAGTACAGGACACTGTAGTTCAACGCCATCTGGGTTTAGACATCTTCACATGACAAACTGCCAGAGAAGAATGAATTTCCTTCCAACACTGAACTCTGCTGCCAAAAGATAATTGTTTTTTTTTTGTTTTCTAGCTCAAATCCTCCAAAAGATGCACGAAAGCCTATCAATAGGGTGATAAAACGCTCTCACACACCTACCCAGGTTTTAGTGAAATTAAGATGTTCCACCACTTAAATTAAAACTGCTGAAGGACAAAAACCTTCATGACCTGGGAATTTCCTTTTACCTCTGTTAACGTGGCCTCCAGCTGCAAACCTTTTTAGGCTTTGAATGTTTTCGGTCAGCGCTGAAGGTCAAACGACGCACTAAACATACAATATGAAAATATGTGTTCAACATTTCCGGCAACTCCTCGGTAGATGCTTGGCATTAGTAGTACAATGTCAGCTCCTTATGTCAACAACAGTAACTTATAGTTGCCCAAAATGTGTGTTTGTGTTTTTTGTAAATATGATGTTTATAATTAGATTTTTTTTTTTAAATCAGTTGTCATTGGTGTGTAGCATACAATTTATATAAATATATATATATATATTGAGAGAGAGCGAGATTGTCAGAATTTAGCCAGAGGATGCAAAGACTTTATCAAGAAAAGGCAAAGTTTTACCGTTTTTTTTTTTTTTATTTGTTTTTTTTTACCAAAGGACATTATCTACAGACATGTTTTTTAATTATTTTAGTCCGCTGAACATCTTCCCAAAGAGTTTGTTTAGTAAAAAAAACAAGACAAAAAAATGTGCTCGTTTATAACGCAATTGGATCCATTTTATGTGCGTTTCTATTGTCGGTTTTTAGGACAACACGGTTTTAAGATGATTGAATGTAGCTGAGTCTGAGCAGCACTTCAAATTTTTTTCTTGTGAATGAACTTTGCAAAAAAACATATTTACAATCTTTGCAGAACGCTTAATGATATCCCAGCATATCAGTAATAAACCAGAATACAGGTTTGAACTTTAATAGTTTGTCAACAGCACAGTTTTTTGGGTAAACGCCAACCTCATGAATTGTGTACAGTTTAAGGATAAAAAGGAAAGCAATAATTTCTCGAGTCATAGTTTAATAAAGCAAATTTGTATTTCTTGCTGGAATACAATGTGGATATTGAATGCCCATAAAGGAGTGCATTCAAACTAAGGCTTTTTATTGCCCTAATTTGGTTTTGCCTTTTAATGAAATGTCCTTTTTTGGTATTTTAGAGGAAATTAGATGGAAGAGAGATACACTTCATATTTAATGCTGGACTGAGTCTCACATGTTACAAGAGTACATGTGGGCAGCAGTCTATCGTTTTAAGTTCACACATGAAATGTTACATGGGACAGACACTTGTGAGAGGAAAAAGGAAGATCCCTGACAACCACAAAGAGTCAGTTTCTTTGGAGGTACTAAACGCAGCGGTCAGTATAATAACCAGCTGCAGACAATCTTAAAATAGTTTCATACCTGGGTTTTTATTTTTGTATTTGCCACGTTTGTTACAGAATATCAGAGGCAGTCGCGGGGGAGCCGATTGTACATACAGAGATTGTTTGTACCTCGTTTAATATGTCACTTCTCTTGACTTATATGATGTTGTACATGAGTGTTAGTATGGTGTTTGGCATTAAAATATCCTTTCAGTAGACAGAAACTAATTTGCCTTCATTCTTTGCAAGTAATACTTAATTGTGTTTTTGCATGTTAGCAGTTTGTCTTGGATGAAATGGTTCTGTAGGCTCCTGGAGCAACCCTTTCTCCAGGTTCCTCCTGTGCGTATCTGGACTCCCTCTGGTTACTCTGACTTCCACCTGAGCCAAATATGCGCAGATTAGATTAACTGGCCAGCCTAAAATGCTCCAGATAGTTTGTGCATGCATGGTTGTTCATCCTGAATGTCTCGACGTCGTAACTTGTCCATGGTCTACCCTACCTCTTTGCTTAATGAGTGCTGGAGAAATGGCACTGGTCCCACCTTATCTCTACAGCCAATAAAATATCTGTGCACAAAAGAATGGATGAAAGGTTCTGCAGCAAACGGTTTGAACATCTGAACAGTTTTATTGAGATTAGACCAGTTGGTTCTGCCTGCAATAATAAATGTGTTTGTTGTAGCAAAAAAAAAGCAATACCACAGAATTATGTACAAGAAAGAAAGCTAAAGTCAGTCTTATAAATTATACAAAGGTGCACACCACAGGGATTAGGGTCTCTTGCAAAAGTATTAATTTAACCTCTCCACATTTTTTCACATTTCAGCCAAAATGATTGCAGCCCCTTTTAATAAAACATTTCAAGGTTGGATTTATTACCTCCAACAAGAAGGTTATGTTTCACAGTGGCTTGTTTGTTAGCAACATGACTCAAAGAGATGTGGGTTAATTTTGATGACATTTTCAGGAAATATCTGCAAGGGTATAAGGAACACGTGATTAGAATTTGGCTGGGATTGGTTAAACCGCCATCACAGAAAAAGTGATTTAAATTAATAACTACTTGACTAATGATATCACTGTGAATCCAGCTGCTAAAGGTGTGTTTTCATGGTCAAGGAATCAAAAAAAAAAAAGTTAGGATTAGATCCGAACATTTGGACGGGGGCTGAGCTGCCTTGGTGGACGTCTGATCGGACCGAGCGCTTTTCTAGTTTTTGTGAGGCTAAGGCAGTAAGCTGGATGTAGAACAACAGCTGCTGCCTTGTTTCTGAAAACTAAAAGCTGTGCAGGATAAAGCTGTGATTTACGAATGAGCACAGGGAGCTCCGAGGTACCTCGTCCTCAGACATATTTATGAATGGTCCAAATGTCTGGTATAGTCTGATGCAACTAAATGAACTCTAGTGAAACACATTTTAGTAAAAAAAAAAAAAAAAACCTTCCTGATGAGTAAACAAAGAACACATTTTTTGTCTTTTAAAATCAGGTTGAATGCAGCTGATTTATGAACAAAGCATCACAAAGACGAAGGAACACAGCAGAGAGGTCAGGGATGAAGTTATGGGGAAGTTTAGGCTTGGCTTCTACAGCGATATCCCAAACTCTGAACGTCAAATTTAGCACTGTTCGATCTCTTATCTGAAAAGTTTGGAAGAACTAAAGGGTTCCTCGTTCGGATGAGGGAGTCTGTCAGCACTGCTCTATGAATTGTGCAAACCAGGAATCTGACCTTGACTGAAGAGTAGCAAGAAGAAAGCTGACGTTGAAAGAAAGCAACTTGCCAAAAAAACTTTTGCAAGGCATCAAATTTGAGACCAATTGTTCAGACATCAACGGGGTGTCACTTGAGTGTTAACTGTGCTTGGAGGAACAAAGGCGTCTACTGTGATCGAACGTAGATCCGGGTGCAGATCACTTCGTCTGCTCCAAAGATCTGAAAGGAAATGAGAGGGAAAATGAAAAACAACTTCGTCGTCTGTCCTAGCTATGAAGCGCTTGTCCTCTAGACTAGTGGGGTCAAACTCCAGTCCTCGAGGGCCGGAGTCCTGCAACTTTTAGAAAATTCTCTGAGTCAACACACCTAAATCTAATAATTAGGTCACCAGGAGACCACATAACCCAACTGCTTACTGACAAGACAATTTAACAAATAGATTTAGGTGAGTTGGACCAGGAACTCATCTAAATGTTGCAGGACACTGGCCCTTGAGGACTAGAGTTTGACATGTTTATCATGTGGTTTTCTGAAGGCTTCTGTTCAATTTATAAAGACAATCGGGTTTCAAAATAGTTCCTCCAAACATTTCCCCTAAAGTCGATATAACCAGTTTGATGGTAAAACTGATCATTTCAACACGTCTGACACGATTCCTTTAATAAGCCGATCAGCATAGAGAAGAATAGCTGTGTTCAAAAATAATAGCAGCCCAACATCTCTTCCCCAAATCACGTTTTTTAGTAGAAGTTCTATTTATACTTGGTAAATAATTCAGTAGTCTGCGTAGCAGAATACTAGAAAACCGAGAGACCCAACAAACATGATAATGATTGAATTCTGCAGAATTAAATCGCTCAATGAAAGGCGTTAAATATTATAGCATTCACCAGAGAGGGTAAAAACAAAGAAATGTGGAACATGACGTACGTATAGCTCTGCTGAAATGATCCCAAATGCTTTAAGCTGGAAATTAAAATCAAAGACGTGGAAAAAAAAAAGTTATTTAAACAACCATTTGACAGGATCTGAGAACATACAGCTGTTGTTCTGCTTCAGGGTGTTTAAAGTAGGGCTACAGTCATATGTGAGTACTGTAACAATCAGAATACGCCCATGTGAAGCCAGGCCAAAGAATATATTCACTAGCAACATTTTGGGGACTAAATAAACCAAGCTTTTATAATCAAAATATCATCTTGCTGATTCACAGGAAAGTTCATATGTAGATTTTGATAATCCTTTTTTTCTTTTGTTTTGGTTTTTCCTTTTTAAACCCACTACTTATGAATGCAACTGTATCTGCAAAATGGTCAATCCTAATCCAGTGTCCATGTAGAGCTTTAAAACTCTGGAGTGCCCCCCTTTGGAGAAATGTGTTACATGAGTTAAAATTCTTAGATTTATTTCTAAATGTTTGCTTTTTGTTGTGTTTTTTTGTTTGTCAGGTAGGTATTCACCTTTTATTGTTTTGCATCAGAAGTTCAAAAAGTTGAAGCACATTTTTTTTTAACTCTGCTGCTCTCCTGTGATTGTTTAAGATTAACAGGTTAGATGCTTACATTTACATTATGGAAATAACTTTTTTTTAAATATATATCTGGCCTCTAACACACAGAGTACCAGAGACTATTGTCATTTAAATCGACTTAAATTAAGCACTGCAGCTGCCAGGTTTGCATTCTTAATGAAATGTTTTGTTGTCCGGAGTAAAACAAAGTAAAACGCTGGAGCGGCAGAGATTTATGGGCTTCTTGGGGAGTGCTGTAGAAAACCGGTTTGTTCGACAGTACGTGTCATTACCCCAGGCGGTGTGGAGTGGCAGGGTGAGGGGGGGAGAAGGGTTGGAGCTGGGCTTAATTGAGGACTCCATCTGTCAAGGGAGTGAGATGGTGTGGGAGGCATTAACTGGAGGTAACACCAGGGTTCTTTTAAAACCATTCATCAGTCAGGAGAATACAGGAGGACACATGCAGCGCTGCACACCCTCATTAGGCCAGATTCACCTGGCTTCAATCTTACTAAATAATGTGGGAATAATTCTTTTCTTTGTTTTTTAGTTGTTTTTTTCAACAATATTTACTGAGCTGAAAATGTGAGTAAAATGTGTACAAGATTGGTCGCATGGAAAAGTGAGAGTGGTTCTCCTATTGTCAAGCATTTAACACATTTAAGTTTTTCCCCAAATAATTCCCTTAAATTATCATTATATTCATCAATGGAAACACAAAAACAATTATTGTCATTAGCTGACGAAACCATTGCCTTTTCTACAGTAATGAAATACAATTTTGGACTATTACACAACTTACAAAATGTACCTTTGGATTTACAGTAAATTATTTTTGCTGCTACTCATTATTAATTATTCTGTGTCTATCTTAAAATAAGAGCTTAATTTCAATAATCGAATTATTATCCCAAATAAATTCATATTGATTCACTCATCTATCTTCTACACTTTTACTGTATTCCTAAGAGTACAGTAATACATACTAGCAATTAGTTGCCTCTATGTTAAGCACCCACTCCAACTTCAAGCCAGTTTCTGATTATTCAACAAATCAAAAAGCTTTGTGTTCCATTTTTTTGTTTATTCCACATTTATAATCCACAGGTGTAATCGCACTGTAACGGTTTCTGGTTTTTGATTTATGGATTTGGTCTAATACTGTATTAAAACATGCAAGGAACCAAATAATTTGTATATATAAATATACAAGTCTTGCTACTTTTATAAGTTGTTTATCTGCATCTTGATATTAATCTAAAGTGTTTGCAGAGGGATCAACTCTCCAATGATACACGAACATTGGTTGGATAAAATGCTGTCAGCTTTTAATCAGTTGCATAAATTCTGATAGTTTTGAAATTATGACATACATAAATTTCTTTCTACAAACCTTCCAAATTATTCTGCCATTGCAAATGGCATTTTAAAGGTTGTTTAGGTTATTCACTTGAAACTGTTCTTGTCGGTATCTAATGTTACAAAGATATAAATTAAATAAGTTATGAAGTTACCATAGCTAAAGTTATTTTTCCTAATTCTTGTAGATCTTAAATATAAATACTGAGTCTTAAAAGGCATGTTGTTGCAAGGCTAAGTTTAGAACAACACTGGAAAATGGTTCCTAACAATTAGGGAGCATTTTAACAACTCATTTTTTTACTTCAACCATCCAAGCCTGCGCTTCCAACGTTCCTAAAGTTTAGGCAATCTTTCTGACCTCTTTTCACTCTCTTGTATAAAAATTTGTGATTTCATCTTTTCACCCCCAAACAATTCAGTTCCAACATTCCTATCAGATTATAGTCTATCACTCCAACATGAATAGACAAACACGCCCCCGTCTTAAACAAAACCACATTTTTGAGAAGAGAAATCTTTGTCACATTTGAAAACCTACATTCAGTCCAAATTACTGCCTCTCCCAAATGTTTCCCTGATTGCCTCTCTGCAGAGGTGAGTCAGTGTCCGTACAGACATCTCCATCCAAGCCAAACTGGACAGCCTTTTCCATCTTGTTTTAGTTTCTTTTATATTCATCAGGCCAGTAAACCCAGAACAGATGTTTATAGGTTTCTCACAAGATTTTTTTTTTAAACGCAGGAACTGGAATCAGACGTGTTTATGATGGATGCAAGGGCATGAAATGATAGGAGGAATGCCACATCAAACATAAAGCACTGAACTTTCAGTCCTTTTAAAGTGCTTTTTAATAGAAGCCCTGAGAAAACTGTATGCTTTTTATTTTTGCTGGATAAAAAAAGAAAAATAATGCTTTGTTCCCACATGCTTTACTGTTAAAGGAATTCTTATACACTATCCGAGACAGTGATAAATGAATGACACTTTCAATTTTCTGAGATTTAAGTAGACTTCCTGGAACTGATGCTGGTTTTATTAATGATTAAACTTCTTTTCAGCTTCTCACGTTTGTTTCAATCACATTTTTGTTTACTTAAAAAATAACATTACAATTTTTAAATAACCTAAATGTATCCTTTTACCTTATAAAGTACATGCAAGTGAATCTGAATAGGTTAGAATGCCAATGAGCGGTTAATTTAAATATACCGTAACTCTATGGGGTTTATCGAGCACAATGATATCATTAAATCAACATATCCATTTGTTTGAGAAACACAGATGAACACGGCACCCCATATTAGTGCATTTAAATGCGGTGAGAGCAAGCCCAATAATTGCCTTAGTCCGACTGAATTTGGACTTTTGAGATGCATGTAAACATCCTAGTACGGCTGAAGTCAAACCGAACTGGCCTACTCTGAATCGAGCTAATAGACCCAGATAACTTTGTTAAAAACCACCTTTCTCTGCATGTAAACCACATCCCAGGTTAGTCGAGCTATGACTAGCCTGGGAAATTCCCTTTCCGGAAGTGAGGAGACGGTGGAAGCAGGAATAACATCGGTACGACAAAAACACAGTAGCAAGAACACATGTAACACAATCAAAAATATACAGTGCTGCAACATTGTCGTCCGTTTCTTCGCTCCTTGTGCGTATCCTGTTTTTACTCCATCTGTTTCACTGCAGCGTGCATTTGTTCACTACTTGTGTTGCGCTATCGGCCAACCGGAAGGATACCAACAAAAAAGGGGGGGTGTCGCCACAGTCGCAGAGTCAAACACACTTCAGTCAATAATTAGATTTGACATGAAAAGTCTGATAAAGCTCGATTAAGATGCCCATGTAAATGCACTGTGGAGACATCACCAGGACCTTGAACTACAAATGAACTACAGATGACTGTCAGTAGATGCTTCTGATATCCTTTTTCTTTTCAGGATCATCTTAACACAAGACATGCAACAGTTATAGCCCATTTTTAGACTATATCTTCATGGGAGTGCTTTTTTCATCCACTCAACTTTCCAATATAGTTGGATACAGCATCTCTGTGAACAGAAAGCATCTTGTGTAAAGATGTTTTGCTGTTAGCGCTCCTCATGTAGAGTATCAATGACTCTTTACTAGACCACTGTTAAATCAGCTGTTTTCTCAGAGACATCCCATAATCTTACATAATCTTTTCATATGAAAGATGTTTTTCATTATCCGGTTTTATGTATTATTCATGCTCTGTTTGAGAAACTGAAGTTTGGGTTATTATTACCTGAAAGCCATAATTAAAATGCCAGAAACATATCATTTAGAGTTATGATTCTGTATGTGTATTTAATTATTTTTTTTAATTACAAAAAAAATATGTATGAAGGCGAAGACACATCTGTTAAACTTAAACTGCCTGTTATTCCAAAGAAATATGGATTCATACACACACACACACACATATTTTTGTCAAATTTTGTTGTTGAAGTTGCCCTTGAGCAAATATTTACAATATTTTATCAGAGAATGGTTCAACACTCTGTCCTGACCAATTCTTAAACAATTTTTGCTGTATATTTGCAATACTGAATATATCATAACATGAAAACACATGATGACCTCTTGCCATAACACTCTTGATTTACATCAATATTATCATTATTTTTTTATAAAGTACAGACTGTTCTTTATCCAAACCCTGTGTTTTGTGTCCCACTGTGAATAAAGCCAGTAGTTTCCAAGTCTGTCACTTTGTGAAGCCTCCAAACATCTGCTTGGAGGTTTTGTTGTAAATCGATCTCTCTAAGATGAGGCTGTTTGAAAACCCCGAAGTAAGAGAAAGCAAGCAAAAAAAAAACCCAACTATATAAATGAGACCATTCTGAGCTCCAAAAGCACCAGATCCTCTTATTTTTCACCATTTTGTTATCTCAAGTAAACTCTCACCAATATGAGTTCATCCCCTTTGAGTTCTCGGCTCCAGAAGGTTTTTGGACCGTTCCCGCTCAACAGAGTCTGTTTGCAGTAAATCTTGTTTTCTGTCTCCCATGTGGCAAAACTCTGCAAAAAGTCATCAGTTTAAAACACTATTGAAATTCCAACTTTAGCTTCACCTGTGCCCAGTATAATACAAGAGATATAAAACATAAAATAATAATATAAAATAAAAGAGGCAATTGTATTTTTACAGTTTAGTGTGGTTCTATTGTAAAGTGTATAAATGAAACTAAAGTTGGTCAGCTCGGGTGCAAATTTCAATTTCATATCCTTCATGTATTTATTAAGTTTTGTCCGTATTTTCTTTTCTTGATACCGATTTATGTTTGCCACCGGTTTGTTTAAGTTACCTTACACTTTCTGCCATCCACCGTCTCCTCATTGAACTCCTCGCCTACGATGAAGTTGATCTCCGTGGTACGGACTGTGGTGGATGTCTTGATGTAGAAGTGGTCGCCGTTCTGTTTAATCTCTACGTGAGGCTTGGATGCAGCTGCCCCTGCTACCTTCCTCAACATGGCGTTCACACCTGAGATTCGCACAAAAAGGTTACGTCCATTAATGATATTTCAGCTCCTATTAAGTCTTTGTGTTATTAAGCTTTCTTTATTCATTGATTACTGCCTGAATCAGATGGCTGTTGCTTTACTACCTCTGCTGAAAAGGTTGTATTGCTGTATTTTGGAGTTTGTATGTGATAGAGCAAAAAGGAGGTGTTTGATAGTGAAGAGATGAAATCATAGTTTTCAAATTTTTCACGAAATAATGGTGTGGTTTGCATTCATATTCCGCCCTTCTGCAAAATCTGTTTCAACCAACTGCCTTCAGAAGTCATATCCAACAGAGTTGATCTACATATAATTTAATTTCTCTATCAATACAGCTGTTCCCCAATGTTCTTTAATAGCTTTGCTGAAGAACATTAGACCAGGTCACTGTAAGAGCTGTGAGGAAGTTTAATAAATGGAAAGCGTAAAGCAAAACTGGAAACCTACAAATACACATCCGTCCATCTAAACCAACAGGTCAGGAAAGGAAAGTTATATTCCGAGAAACAGCCAGGAAGTCCATAGGACTGTGTGTTCCATAGGAACTGCAAGGATGAATCTGTAGATGGGACCCAAACTGAACCGTTGGCATAGATGCAACAAGCTATGTGTGGCATGAAACTAACACTACACATCAATCCAAACACACCATCCCCAAAAGATATGTGGTGGTAGGTAGAGTACGATAAGAGTACGAGGAAACGACTCAGATGAAGGTTCAGCTTTCAGAACACTGACACCAAACGCTTTGAGCTACAGAGGTATTGTTAGGATCAGAGCACATCCATGTCTTAAGTCAGTACCGAAATCCCTTTGAGAATCTGTTGTAAAATTTGCTAACTGATGCATTAACAGATGATCCCTGCATTGGATTATTTGTAAAGTACTTTGAAAACCAAACATCCTCTCCCTTCTACTTCACTGTTATCCTCCAGTTTATGTTGGTTGATCACATTAAATTCAAATAAAATACATCACAGTTTAATGTGGGTTTAATGTGACAAGTCTGAACAGTTCAAACGCCTTCATTTTAGGCAGCCATGCCATATAAAATCTATCACTTTCAATGAATCTGTTTGCTTTTTATACACAGAAAATGAAACAGGATCCATCAGCAGCTGCACGTTAGATTAATCTCAGCAGATGTTGAAAATATGGAGATTGCAGCGACAAGGCGATGAGAGGGAGGAATGCTGATGCTGTCGACTTTGTTTGACTCTCCTGCAGATTGTGATAAATTCTGTCCTCCAAATGGGTGGAAAAACTATTAACCCTCTATCAGGGAGTTACAGAGCAAACAATCCGATGTTTGACTGCTTTGGTCTGTTTCCACTTTTTCCAAGTTCACTCCCACCTTATGCATAGGGCAAAAGCATTATCCAGATTTTTTTTATTTGCAGCAAAATATTTTTTTTTAATTCAAAATATAATTGTATTCTCACAAAAATATGCAGTTTTGAGTGGAAAATCCGGAGTCTATTTTTAATATGGTGAAACGTTCTGGTAAGTTGGAGCTCCAATGTGATCCATTTGTTTGGAAATTACTGAATAATCTCTCCAGGTAAATCCTTGTGCTTTGCAAAACATAGCTTGCTATAGTTTCCCCGTTTGCATTAAATTGGCCATTTAAAAGACAAAAAAAAAAAAAAAACATGAAAGAAAACAGCATTCTTACCCAAGGCTTTGAGCAAGTCGTCAAAGTTCTCGCTGCTTTTCATTTTCCAGGTGCCTGAAAAATTTGCCATTTCTCTTGTCCTGTTGTGAGCCGGCCGGTGCCTTCTGTCTTTTGACTTCTCAGCTGCCTTTCTTTAGGCTATTTCTCTCTGTCCATCTCTTCTCTCCCTCCCTCTTCCCCGTGTGTAATGATCCAACACATCAGACCAACCCCACCACCCGCCTCCACCTCTGCTTCCCCTACACACACACACACACACACTTTACTGTTAGCTTTCTCTGTGAGATCTCCCTGTTATCAGCCATTTCACAATACATTCAAACTAGAATCTTTATTTAATTCGCTCCTTGTTTTTGTTTGCAGTCTACCTCAACTCAAAACTGACTTGTGTTTTTTCAGGCTTGAATACAGTGTTTGAAAATTCATAATCAAAAGGTTTTGGGGATCCGTAAGATGTTTTATTGGCAATGGTGAGGTGAGCCTTTTATGTCTTTTTGCAATTCATTGGTGAACGAAAGCCTTAAAAATAGCTCTGTAAGCCTTTCTAGTCGTTGTTTCTCATCAGTTCTTTACTGACTTTAGACGTGGAATGTAGTTTTTTGTTTTACATATTTTAGCCTTCTTCATGCTATCTGACATGTTCTGTTTATATCATACGGATTCTACTGGGCTGACAGTAATCAGGGCTTAGTGTGGTTATTAAAATATAAAACAAATTGTTAGATTTAAACAAATTTGCTTAAAAATAATTTATGGCCTAACAAGAGGGCACTTCTATTTTAATTAGGGCTTGATCAGTTTGGTTACCTCTTATCTCTTAACTCAATTGAAAGTTGCATTTTGTATTTACTCCTTATATCTTTGCTGTTAAAATGTATTTGATGAACTAAAACATTTAAGAGTGGAAAAAAAGCTAAACCAGAAGAAATCTGCAAGCTGTCAAATACTTTTTCACTCCACTGTATTAACCTCTTTATATTAACTCTAACAGACTGTTGTCATGTAGTATAAATAGGCTATAGGTTAGCTCCAAGCTAACTTCCTTTTGGAGCGGGTCCGAGACCAAAGTGGACTTCTATCATCTTTAAGAACTTAAATCTCAGAAACACATTTTTTATGTCAACACTATTTTGTTAACCTTCATTATGTTTGTATTAGCCGATGATTACACAGGGATGAAGAAATACATATTTGATATAATATTTGATATAATAAATAATTTATGATATTTTGGGATAAATAAAGTATCTGTCTATCTATCTTTATTAATACAGCTCCTAATGATTAGTTAAACATGAAATAGAGACACATTTCAATGTACCATCAGGGATCTTTCTGTGTGAAACTAAAAAAGGAACATTTAACTGAATTATTTTACAAATTAGCAAAGTGAAGATTAATGTATGTCATTAATTGTGTAATTTGGGGATTTTACTCATTGAATATGAGTTTTACAAAAGAAACTACCATCGATTGGTTTTTACAGGTGAACTACACAGCAAAGTATATTTACAGACCTGACTTTCTACTTATCTAAATTCTATGTCCCCCCCCTTAAAAAAACTCTTGCTTCTATCACTAATGGTAAACAATCCACCATCAGAAAGACTTAGGCATTTTCAGGCGGGTATTTTTAGGATGCAAAAAAAGACTAAAGATGACATTGTTGTTGTCACTGTATGACATCTAATGCCTCCGGTTCATTTCATACCTAACTGAAAGATAACATTGTGTCCCCTTCTCTTCTCTCCTGTGGGGTTCCTCATGGATCACTTCGTGGCCCCTTGTTATTTTCGTTGTATTTATTTCCACTCGGCACAATGGGTATGTTTTTTCCTTTTAATGCAGATGGCACCATAGGTTTATATACCTCTTAATTGTGACCATTCTTATTCTTTAAATTCCCTTTTGAGATGTATTGAGGTCCAAGTATGGATGTCTAATTTTCTTCATTTTATTTACAAAATGTCAAAAGTCATGCAATTCAGTCCTAGGGTTACTAGTGAACCTTGTTTGATTGACCTTGGCTCCTGACAATAAAAAATTGGAGATTGATTTTACTTTAGGGCTGCACGGTGGCGCAGTGGTTAGCGCTGTTGCCTTGCAGCAAGAAGGTCGTGGGTTCGTATCCCGGCCCAGGGTCTTTCTGCATGGAGTTTGCATGTTCTCCCCGTGTATGCGTGGGTTCTCTCCGGGTACTCCGGCTTCCTCCCACAGTCCAAAAACATGCATGATAGGTGAATTGATCACTCTAAATTGTCCCTAGGAATGAATGTGAGTGTGAATGGTTGTCTGTCTCTCTGTGTTGGCCCTGCAACAGACTGGCGTCCTGTTCAGAGTGTACCCTGCCTAACGCCTGATAATTGCTGGGATAGGCTCCAGCTGCCCCGTGACCCTGAATTGGATAAGCGGTTAAGAAGATGGATGGATGGATGGATGGATTTTACTTTAGAGGATCAGTGCTTTGATGAAAATCTAGATTTTATCATCGATGGAAGATTGCCTATGCTAAGCATATGCTTTTAGAACAGGATTTTGAAACAGTGATTAATGCCTTTATTACATCATGCCTTGATAATTGCAGTTCATCATATCTTGTCTCCCAGCCCCCGCTTTCTCGCCTCCAACTGGTGCAGAATTTGGCTGTATGCCTTTTAAATGGAACAAAGAAAGGTGAATACATCACCCTGATTCTAGCCTCACTGCATTGGCTGCCAGACCTCCCATTTTAAAGGGGATTTTATTTCTGTTTAAATCTTATATGGTCTCACCATGTCCTCACTTTCTATTTTTAAATCTCTTTTCAAAAAGCCCTTTTTTTCTTTGGTATTCATCTGAGCATGAGAGCTTTTAATAGTGTCATGGTTTTATGGCATTTCAATATCTTATGATTTTATATAATATATTAAATATTTTTATAGCTGTGTTTATGTAGTTTTAAATGGCCTGTGTTTGTATAGCGCTTTACTTAGTGCCTACAGACTGCAAAGTGCTTTACACCACATTCAGTCATTCACACACACTAGTTAGCTATATTGTAGCCACAGCTGCCCTGGGGTGCACTGACAGAGGTGAGGCTGCAGGACACTGGTGCCACCAGTACACAACGGTGAGGTTTGTCTGCAAAGGACATAACGACTGAGAAAGTTGAAGCAGGGCTTGAACCGGCAATCCTCTGATTGCCAGACAAACTCCCAACTCCTGAGCCACGGTCAGTTTTAATCACTAGATTTGTGATTATGTATTTTTATTTCTTACTCTATGTGAAGCACTAAGGTCAGTTTTTGCTGTTAAGTGCTATTAAACTTGTTGGCTTCTTTTGCAATATTCAAGTATATCCAAATATAAAAGTATTTTTCTTGAACTGACTGTGGACGAGAACATTATATATTGCTCTATATGCAGTTAAAGGTATTTGTTAATCCAACACGCTGCAGCAAGAGATTTGTCAAATATTAAGAAGAGAGATCACGTTTCTCCTGGTTTTGGCTTTCATTCATTAAGTCCATGTTAAATCCAGAATATAATTTAAAATCCTCCTTAAATATAAAGCCCTTAATAATCAAACTCCATCATACATCTGAGATCTGAAAGAGCACTTTGCTCTCAGACTGCAGCTTTACTGGTAGTTCCTATGATTTCTAAAAGTAGAAGGAAGATCTTTTAGTGATCAGGCTCATTTCCTGTAGAACCAGCTCCCAGTTTTAGTCTGTGAGGCAGGTACTCTGTCTACTTTTAAGACCAGGCTTAAAACCTTCCTTATTGATAAAGTTTACAGTGAGAGCGGCTAAGGTTATCCTGAGATATCTCTATAGTTACTAGTTCACTGTTTTTCTCTCTCCGCAGAAGTTAGAGCTGGGCTGTGAAACCTTGTTGGAATGGGGCATTGGCTGGGATGATGCACCCAGTAACATATAAAGTACTCTTCCATCAGTTATTTTTGTTTCTCTGCTCTTTTTTTCTCAAACTCCCAGACGGTCGTGGCAGATGACCGGTTATACTGAGCCAGGTTCTGCTGGAGGTTTCTTCCTACTAAGAGGGAGTTTTTCCTCTCCACTGTCACTACATGCTTGCTTAGTATCAGTGATTGCTGTGTCAACGACACAATGCAGGACACTGTCTACTGTTGCCACATGTTGGTCCATCAGGGATGAATGCTGCAAGTTGATTCAATGCAATCTCCTTGATATAAAACTTTTAAACTGATTGGAATGTATGTATGATTTAATTTAGATGAGTTGTAAACTACCTTGAGATGATGTGCTGGTAATTGGCGCTATCAAAAAGCTGAATTAAATTACATATAGTTCTTTGTTTTTTGTGTGGTTTTGTTTGTTTCCTGTAATGACAGCTATATAAATATCTGTATGCTAACCAAACATTTTGGGAAACAAAACTGACAGAAAAATGTATCATTCAGGAAGATCTTCAGTTTATTTCCCAATGCTAGATTCCTTTTGCAGACCCAAACAGGTTTAATCTCTTTCTGCTCCATGTTCAACTTTGGAACAAATCTACTTTACAGTTACAGAAACCTGCCAGATTTCACTGCAACTCAGGCTTAAGTAATGTGAATAAAAACACTACGATTTATGTTTGTTTGGAACATGTATTCTATGTGCCCAGCTTTTATGGGCTTTCTTACTAGGAAGTATAAGGATTAGACACCAATATAAATAAAAATCTTTCCTTCTAAAAGCTGTTAGGTCTCGGGGGCTTCTTAAATCTCTAAACACCCTTCACATTGCTTCTTCTTCCTTTCGATCATTTTGGGGCCGATCTCTTCCACAGCCACCTTTACATCCCATGAGAATGAGGGGCCCTTCCTCTAACCCCGGCCAAGTCAGATTTGTTCCCTTTCTGACACACTCTAATCAATCTTTTTGACAAAGTGCTTCCCAGACACGGCTTGATAATTAAGGCAAAGAGCAGAAAAAGGGGGGCACTCCGTCATCCCACCAGGAACTGTCAGAGAGCCTCAAAGAGGGCCTCCCTGTTTGTTTCATTCATCTGTGGATTTGTCTGCTCGTCTCCGGGTGTTTTTTTTTCTTCCAAAACAGGATGTTTGGATAAAAAGGAGGTAGTTAAAAAATGTTAAGTGAAACTTTTGAAAAGAGAAAATTTTAGATGTAAGCGTGCAGTCTGCTGCCCTCTGTTGGCAAGTTTATGAAAGGTTTGAGAGAAAGTTGTTCTTATTTATCATCCCTGCACAACTAATTCAAAATCTTATTTATACAACTTTATGGATTTATCTTTAAAAATTTGTGTTTTTGTTATTGCCATCAAAAGGAAAACATTTAACTGTGACGATTACCAATGATTAATGTTAGTAAATACTTCCATAAATGCAGGCTCAGAACTTTTTATCTTAAACACAAATTAAAATAACATTTCATTAAAATGTTCCATCCATTTGGTTAGACTGCTTTTTAAACCTTCTGCAGAAACTTTGATTTCAATTTCTAATAGGGATGCACCAATACTGGTATTGGGTATCAATGCTGATACTGTTCGTATGTACTGTAACGGTTAGTTAAGTTAGTGAACCGATACTTAAAAAATGGAAACTCTGCAATAATTTCATTAAAAAAATTATTTTTCACTTTAAAGTTTAGTTTTGTTGTAATTTTCTTCAATATTGTTTCTTACCTAATTAATATTATCCAATTAACCATCATTTGTTGTAACAAGCAGAGAAGAAAATAAAACCTGTCTCCAATTCATAGCATTTTTTGTATCTGGTAGAAGTATCTGTATTGGTACTCGGAATCGGCAAATACTCAAATCCAAGTATCGTTATCGTATCGGTTCGAAAAAAGTGGTATGGTTGCATCCCTCATTTCTAACCAGCATAATGAGATATGACCTTTGGTGTCATGGAGTCCCTTTCCATAAGATGTATTTTCACACCACACATCTAGAAAACCCATTAACACCACATTAACACAATCTGATTTTTTCCCCCTTGGACCTTATCTTCACTGAATACTCCCTGAGGACAGTATAAGAAGGAACATTATTGACTTTCCTCAAAAATATGCAACAGATCTGATACCAAATACTCATTTACAAAGTTTCTTAGGATCTTTTAGGGGACAGGATTCAGAGTTTAAAGAAACAGTTAAAGGGATTTTTTATGAGGCTCTGTGGAGTTGTTGGCAGCCATCAGTATCTTGTAAGAAGATCCTTAATGCAACTTACTGACGCGGTCAGAGAAGCTATATGACGAAAAGTAAAAATCAGTAATAACTTCAACACTAAAATGTTCAACACTTTAAAAGTTTTCATTTAGTTCTCAGGTAGTCAACTACTAAAATACCTGATGGTTAACTATAAAGACAAAATCTTTCTTTTAACTAACAGATTTGATCCACACAATGAAATTGCGATTCGAAAGTATTAAGATGTACAAAATAAGGTTTTTTCCATCAGTGGCTAAATTGTGAAAAATATTGCTAGTGAAAAAAACTTGGGTGCAACTTTATAACCCTAGTCTTTTTGTACTCATCTATGACAAAACATTAGGTTTCACCTAACTACACAGAAATACCATTAGGACACTCCCACCATTGGAGCTGTGGAGGGTCTTTGAGGTCTCTGCCCCACCTGAGTGCCTTAGGCATTGTTGTAACTTGTGGAAGGTTTCCTGAGACCAACAAACTGTGAATGGTTGTGAAACTGCCTGGGGAAGAGCTCTGGTCTTACAACGATGACGCCTGGTTTGATGAAATGAAAGAAATTATCTACGTTAAACATGGAAAAACAGACGTTAAAGAGAGGGAGGGGATTTAGGTTTTATCTGCCAATAACTTCCAAGAACCAGATTTTTTGTTGCCAAGTATACTGATTTTAACATGAAATCCAATAATTTACAGACCTTAAGTGAAAAGTTTACCAGGCTCTGCTTCTTACAGGAAAAACATTCTGTATGGGGCTCAGCATTGAAATCTAGCTCTACAGAGCTACAAACACGTTTGCCTGTTACTGATCAAAGGATATAAATAAGACAGACCAAATGAATA
This sequence comes from Apricaphanius iberus, assembly GCA_028564705.1. Taxonomy (NCBI): domain Eukaryota; kingdom Metazoa; phylum Chordata; class Actinopteri; order Cyprinodontiformes; family Aphaniidae; genus Apricaphanius; species Apricaphanius iberus. The sequence continues at coordinate 1,783,797 of JAPXFQ010002722.1, read as the reverse complement.
TTGTTTTAATCACATGTATTTTAGAGATAAGTTTTAACAACAGTTGCAGGGGTCAATCACAAAATTCAAAAACACATTTAGTGATAATTGGAACTGTACAAAAAAATGAAAGTCAGCATTATTTGTCAGGAGATCCACAGGCTTCGATTTTATCATCTCCATAGTTCAAAGGACCACAGTTCGACAAGTCTGGATGAGCAAATAATATCTGCACAGTTCTGGATTCATTAAAAGTAAAAATCTTTCTGCAACCATCTACTAAAACCTGCTCTTACTCTCAGTCCTTTTCAACACCTTCTCATTTATGTCACATTTAAAAATTGTTCAATTCAATAATTTGAGTGGACAGTAAAATATAATCTCATTTCTAATCTGTAACTGATTTCTTTTTTTCTGTATGAGACATTCATACAACAGCAGCAAGCTGCATTGAACTGCAACACTATCACAAAATAAGAACCAAAAACAGCAACATGACACTGACATGGAAAGCTTTGTGGTTTTCCCTCCAGAATGAAAATAAATTAGGTAAAATAAGCTCCCTTAGGATATGTTGACACAAATAACTAACAGCAAAAGTATATTCACATTTTGTGCTGAACAGGACAAAACGTTATTGCACTCAAATCATTCACAAAAGGGTCATGGTGTTCATTCAGAGTTTCTTTCAGTTTTAATTAGCTTAATGGAAAGATTTTAATTATACAATAAAGCCCTAAATCATTAAGCCAAACTTAAACACCAGGAGAAATACTCATAAAATAGTGTACTTGTTTTGCAATCGAGAGACTGTTGGATTTTCCATCATATGACTAATTTTTGCCATAAAATTTTTTTTAAAACACAAAGCGGATTGTCCAGATTTTGACTGAAGGCAAGATGTAAAACAAAAGGCAATTAAAAAGCCTGTTTGGCAAAAACTGAAGACTACATTAGTTAGTGTGCATTTCTGAGCTGTAACCTCACAGGAAGCAGCGAGTTGCTTTAGGGCAGCACTAACAGGTTCATAGTCAAAATAATTTCATCTTTTTTTCCCCTATAAAAACACCAAAAAGTTTGAACATGAATAAAAAGAATTGAATAGGTTTTTCTGCAGGTCCAATGCTGACGTCACTGCGAAGCTTTTTGTTTCAAACAGCAACAAACTAAACATTTTATATCTGCAAATAAACTCCTACCGTTACTGCTTAGCAAAAACCTGACGACGTGATGTTCTCACACCGTTCTGTACTTGTACTTCTGTACACAGTAAGTCAACAAAAGGGATGATTGTTAAAAATGGCACATGGTCCGAGTACTTTGAGATTTTTCTTTTCTTTTTACCAGTGTCTCGAATCTACCAGCTCTGGTCGCAGGCTCAGTTTTTTCAGCGTCTCATAGCCAACTACTATGACGATGGCGGTGGGCGTGGATGAAATGATGCGCGCCGACAGTCCTTTGGTCAGTCCCCAGTAGCCCTCCTCTTTGATCAACTGCCTGAACGTCTCAATGACTGAGGTCCTCCCTTCAACCTAAACACACAATCAGGAAATGTTTTAGGCCTGATAGCTTTAATTGTTCATTTATTGATTAAAGAGAAATGAAAAGTCACAAGATAATTGCAAGAATCTAAACAGTAAAAAGAACAAAGAAATTAGAGACACCGCTGACCCTTCTTAGAAGCCCAAACTGGTATTTTCTTCACTGGGAGCAATACAGTAGGTTAAAGTTTTGGGACTGTAGTAATTTAAGCCGTTACGCCCGCATTTTTGGGGGCATGCCTTCTAGAGTAACATTTAACTTTCAATCATTTGTTATTACAGACACCTACGGTTTGTCTAAACAGTTGGTCTTCTTTATAATAAAAAGCTGCTAATGCGTTTTTTTTTTCCAGGTGGAATTCTTATTTCATATTTTCTGTCTTTTAACCTTAATTACTCATGCCCACTAAGATTTACTTGAAAATCTTCACATTTACAGTATTCCCATAGACCTTCCTTTTGGATGAGAGCAACTTGAACATTTTAGACTTTTTACAAGCTGTAAAAAGCCTTCCAGAGTATAGGTATGGCAAATTTGGAAAAAAAAAAACACACAAAAAACAGCCTAGGGTTTAAGAGATTAAAAGTCTTTCAGAATATAGACAACTGCTTATGAAAAAAAAAAATGGAAACACACAGCACAACAAGACTAGAACAGTCTTTGATAAAAACGTACCCTAATGACAGACATCAGTTTGTTTAGATACATTATATCCACTCTGACCGCTACAGGAAACTTGTGGTATACCTCAAGGTTTTGTATCAAGTCCTGAACTTTTTAAATTGTACATAAACAACATTGTTGCATGATATATAAAAAAGAAAAGTATAAAGTGTCAAGCAGCTTGTTAACTTGCATTAACAAATATTGGAACTGTATGGTTGGAAGAAACACTGTATAAAAACAAAGCCACAATATTCCAGTTTCCCCTAAATCAAAGCAGAAATTACTTGACATCTCATATAAATAATATGTGCATTAATTAAGTTACTAACCTATTTTATTTTTTAACTATAAAAAATTTACTGGGCCAAACATTGCTATTTTGTAAAATTGCAGTTGGTTCATTGTTGATTCAAGTGATTCATTGCAAAAGTTCTGATAAAGTAGATACATCGTTTTTCGCTACTTTCTTCCACAATTTCAAACATTAAAAGTCATACAAATTAAGGTAAAGGCTACTTTTATGTCACAGTGATTGTAAGAATGCATAGATATAGATATAATTCAATTTGTTTTATCCAAACTCCATAGTAACAACATTTTGATTGGCTCAGATTCTCTGAAAAGATCCTCAGCCATCTGCTTTTTAAATGACCTGCACACAAAATGGTCATCTCCTATATGTAGTGGAAGCTGTACGACAGGTCTACATGGAGGACCAAAACTGACAATTAAAACTGAAAGCAGAAATATATATATATACATTTTGTTTTTCCTTACATATGCATTCCTTGTTTTTACATTCCCTCTTCTCCTCTTTAACCTTATGCATTTCTGCCTAATTATGCTAATGAAGAGGGCTGCCCTTCTTGGTCCAACTCCTCTGCTATTGGTCAATAGACAGGAAGGAGCAGTATCCATGTGCAGATTGATTGTGCATGCCTTCAACAAGCCACTTGCTCCAAAATCTGGAGAACTAACGGTTCAGCTTCATTATCAGTCCTGCAGGAAGTAGCCTCTCACTCAAAATGTCTATGCAAAACAATAACTAGTCATCACTGACTGTATTACTTTCAGCTAAAATACCAACAGGTCTTAATTCCTCTGCAATCTTCTGAGACATCTCTGGTAGGACTGCACCTCCTATCAAACAAGGTGCTCTCCTGAAAAGGCATGCACAATAAGGCCGTTTTCACATGTGTGGCCGTACCAGAAAACGGCCAGAGAAAATGCTAATTTTTTCTGTTCACATGGCACGGATCTCTGCCCGTATTTGAATCCAGTGTTTTACTACAAATAAACAGCAGGTGGCGGCATACAAATAATTCTGTAGTTCTCCAACAAACAAGGGAGTGAGAAGTACCGACGTCATAAAACGAGCGACAGCCTAGAATGTAAACAAACTGGTCTACTGGTCAGCTGCTACCTGAAGCCATCTACAGGGTGAGTGTTGTAGTAAACCCGCCGTTTTGTAATCTCTGCTGTGTTGCTGTGGGATGCTTGAATCGCGTTGTTTTGGTATTTGTATGGTCGCGAGGTGATTCTGTAATTTCGGCCGGCGGTGTCGTCATTTCCGCGTGGAGCGCGTCTATTGTCTTGAGTACGGCCAGAGTACGGGTTGTGTTCACATGGTACGTGACCGCTCGTACCTGGACTCGGATACTACCTCCAAGGCAGGTCTCTCTGGCCGTATCCTGGCACGGTACAGTCTGCGTTCACATGGTACGAAATAAGTGGATTTTGACCAAATACCGTACCCGAGTACGGACTCCCGTACCATGTGAAAGCGCCCTGAATCTGCCCATGGATACTGCTCCTTCCTGTTTATTGACCAATAGCGGAGGAGTTGGACCAAGAAGAGCATAATGAGCCAAAAAAGCATATGGTAAAAATATGGAGACAAGTGAATGTAAAAACAAGGAATGCATGTATGAGAAAAAAAAAAAAAAATATATATATATATATATATATATATATATATTTTCTTTTCTTCAAAAATGTATGTAATAATAAAAAATAAAAATAAAAGATACATTTCTTTGCAAAAATGCATCTATAAAGAAAAGGAAAAAAACAGGATGTCTACATTTCTGCCTTTATTTTTAATTATGTCCATTTTGGTCCTCCATAGTCCTGTCCTCTTTGCCTTCCCTGAATAAAGAGCCCGACTGCATGCAGCTTAAATAAAGGGAGGAAATGTAGATAAAGACATGACTAGGCCTGTCACGATAACACATTTTGTTGGGCGATTAATTGCCCCAGAGATTATTGTGATAATTGAGCTCATTTTCAACAAATGCAATCATGCTTGTAAACACTGAAATATAAATACACTTCAATTACTAAAGAAAAATGATCCGTTCAATTGGAAGACATTTTTATTATCTAATATAAATAAAATAAAAAAGTATCCTAAAAAATGCATACATAAAAGCCGACAAATTATACAGCACGCTATTAATACTTAAATTCAGATCGCTATGTCTGCAAATCCAGCCAGCGTCTTCGTATAAACAACAATGTAATTCAAGACAAGTGATGAGGTACAGCTACCTGTACTCTGGCTCTGACCACGTCCATTGGGTTGGTAACGGTCGACGCAGTCGCAGCAGCTAAAGGTCCGGCCATGGCCTGAAGGATCAGGTGTGGGCAGTCACTGGGAGCCAGTTTAGAGAGTTGCTCTGTTGAACGTTGCATACAGACAGTTTATAACCTCAACTAGACCCCAGACTAGAAGACATAACTACCGTTCATCTAAAGCAATGAAATAGAGCCGTGTTAAAGTTTGATTTCTCAGGTTTAAGAAAGCAGATCCTATGAATCTGAGTTTGTTCTTCTTTCAGAAACTAATTCACACCTCGACTGTTTAGAGCTTCCACTCATTAAAAAGAATAAATAAAAATGCTTACCGGCATAGAAGTGATAGAAAGGCCACCAGACTGCACTGTTTGGGATGTAAGTGAGTAAAGAAGCCACGTATCCTCTGTAGAAGCCACGGAAGCCATCGACGGCAAAAATCTGAGCCACAATGTTCCTGGTTTGGCCGAAAACCTTTGCTGGCTTCCCGGTCTGCGCGTTTGAACTGAGCCGGAAACGAGTGAGATGCTCCCCCTGGCCCTGCATCATCAGCTGCTGCGACACAACGTCTATGGGCACGGTGATGCTCTGAGCAACCAGGGAAGCAGAGCCCCCCGCCACCAGCGACTTGACCGTATTGTCCTCGGAATACTGGGAGACGTACTTCCTCACCAGCTCGTAGGTGGTTATGTACGCCTGGCCTGAGATCAGAGTGAAGGTGTTCACCATGAAGCCGCGGTACAGGCCCCGGACGCCCTCCGCCCGAAGGATCTTGAAGAAGGCATCAAAGGTCCCGCTGTAGAGCGATTTTCCTTTCTGCACCTGGAGTCGGGTCCGGATCAGTGTGGCCGGGTAGACGGTAGCCCGAATGGTCATCGTCATGAATATCCCGAAAGAGTAGAATTTCCTCTTATCAAGGTCCTCCCACTCGATGATCTGGATGTTCCTTTTCTGCTGCATCCTGCCCGCTGTGGTTCCCCCCCCCATCAGACTGTGGCGGCCTGGAAACAACAGGCGTGGGTAAGGAAAGGTTTAGTGATGTCTTACAACTGCATAATCAAGAATAAGGATTTAGACAGACAGCACATCGTTAATGTATTCGTATTAGTTCAGTCTTCACATTCTGCTACACTGCAGCACACATTTACATTGATTTCATACAGGGACCTTGTTGGAAAGAGCCAGCCCGGAGAGTTTATTTAGATTTCTAGGCTAAAAATACCAACAAAGAGTAATTCATTATTGTGGAGGGAAAAATGACAATGTTTTATGTTTTAACAAACAATTTGAAAGGTTCACCATGCATCCGTATTTAGCCCCTTTTACTACCAAAATGAAATCCAGTGCAAACAACTGCCTTCACATGTCACCTAATTAGTAAATACAAACCTCCAAACTTGTGTAAATACAGTTCTTTGAAAGTCTTATTAGAGAACACTGGTGAATAAACAGCATCATGATGACCAAAGAACAGTCATGGGTAGGGTTCTGGAGAAGTTTGGAGCAGGGTTAGGTTGTAAAACAATATCAAAAGCTTTGACGTCTTTCACTCAGTCAACCATCTGACTCTGCCAAGACAGGGTTGTCTATGGGAAATCAAAAAAAAAAAAACAGCAGGACAAAGCAAGGACAACGTTCGTCTTTTAAAAAAAGTCAAGAAAATCTGTTGAAATGAAACAAATTTCAAAGACTTCGTGTGATTACTTTAGTAAGAAGTTGTGGAGCGTAGTGTTCAAAGCTTCCCGTACTTTATATAGGCCACAAGAGGAAACACTGTAATGTGTTTTCATCCGTGATTTGAGTCAAAATAACCAAATAGGTCAGTATGTCTGAGCTGTTGATCAAAGGTCAAGGCTGGCTAAAGCTAGCTTTGTAAAGGTAGGGAAACTAATGGCTTAGGCCAACAACACACGGAGTCGTGCTACTTTGATAACACCGGTTCAATAAATGTCTCTTCTCTTATGCAGTCTACAGTAAATATGATCATCTGGGAAGGAGGCTGACCCTGGACTCTAAAGGACACAGCGTTCCCACACCGGGAATGGAAAGGGTGGATTTTTTTTAACCAATGGCAAAAGCCACATTCTAAACAAAGCGACTCAGACAGCTAAGAATCTAATAGTTGTGTTATAGATAACAGCTTTTTACCCGATGGACGTGTCCGTTAGCCCATGTTCGCTGTAACTAAGCTAACTCCGAGTTACACAATGTTAGCATTTCTGAAAAAATAACATTAACAAATTATTTCCTCACCAGACAGACATTCTGTAACCCCTAAGACATATTCAGGTAACAACTAAGACTTGAAATCCCAGAAGTAGTGGGTTACGGCGCTTACTAGAGTCGCTAAGTAGAGATAACCTCCTCGTTTTGCTACTTCAGTTCTTCCTGCTCTCATTCAAACGCCATGCTGCCCGACCAGCCAATCGCGTTCATCTTCCTCTTCTTCGTTGGTATTCCATGGTAAATGAAGTAGTTTTTGCTGCATTACCGCCGCTCTCTGGTTTTACTCGTCCTCTTGTCCTTTCCTAAAGTATGTCTTTTCTGAAATTATAAGATATGAGTAGTAACCAGTGTTGGGAAAGTTACAAAGAAACTGTAATATATTTCACATTACTAGTTACAATGTCAAAAATGTAATATGTTTGCATTACATATTACTGCCAAAAAAATGTAACTGAGTTACACTACGTTAAGTTCCTTTTGGCTAAACATTTTAAATATCTAACACGACTTCTAAGCACCGTAACTTATCAATTTACATTTTACACAAGTGTCACACCACAAATACTGTATTTTTAACAGTATTTTATTAAAATTAAGTCTCAAGTTCCTTTGCATGCCTTCTATTTCATGGTAATGTTTGTTAACTCTAATCAAAAGAAGGTGCTGAAAGTGCTCATCACAAAGATGGTTGACAAAGATGAGACTCCGATGTCTGAAGTCTTACAGCAGATGGTTAGGAAAACAGTGTGGATAATGTTTAAATGTACAGTCCATCTTTTCCTCAGCCGTCCTGATTCTCTGATGTTTTAGTTTTGAGCAACAGGAAGTGGATGGTGGATCTTGTTCTATGGTTTCCAACTTGATTTGGTCTGTTGCATTAGATGGCCAGAAAAACGATTTAAAATGCATTTGTAACTTGAGTTACTGAAATTGTAACTGGTAATATATTGCTGTATATTTTGTGAGTAATGCATTACACTACTCAGTTACTGAAAAAAGTAATATATTCCTGTAACTCATTACTTTTGTAATGCATTACTCCTAACACTGGTAGTAACTAGTTACAATAGCGTACTTTTTACTTTTACTTTAGTAATATCTTATGAAGTATCGTTAGTCTTACTTGAACAATGTTTGTCTACTCTTCTATCCTCAGCGAATAACTTCACTGAAGAAACCGGAACGCTTGTTTTAAACGAAACATTGAGACTCATACATACAGTTTATGTTGATGTAGCTAATACCTCTTATTTGTACAAAGCTTTATCATTTTTACTTTATTTTCTATCTGCTGAGGCTGCTGTGCCATTTGGAGGTCAGGTAGGGGTACCTACCCTGGTCAGAAAAAAAGGTTTTAAAAAAAATAAGAAATATCTTCACATTTTTGTCCAATTACATACTTTTTAATATTAGATCATATGCTACGATCTCAGAACAAACAAATAGTCATGTACTCAATACTTGAGAAGTTATTTTTCACCAAGTGCTTTTTTACTCTCGAGTAATTTTTTGGATGAATACTTTGTACTTTTACTTGAGTAAACTATGTTCAAATAGTGCTGCTTTCACCTGTGTTCAGTTTTTGGCTAATCTACTCACCTCTGGAAATAATAGTCTATTTTTATTTTAGAATTAGAATTTTACACATCTTTGTCATTTTTATTTACAGACCAAATTTCAACCTACAGTCACCAGTGATATTAATGCAACAACTTTATTTTACTCGTATTTTATGTAGATCTAAACTGTTTTGTGTGTTTTTTTGTTTGTTTTTTCTGATTGGATGCCTATCTATTCCTGCTAAATCCTTAGATTTCCCAGAAAAAAAATTTTTTAGGATCTGTTTGGGAACAATTAACATGCGTGTGTGGAAAAACAAAGGAAGGCAACTGTGCCTCTTTTAACAATTTTCAGATTTGTAAAGCAAATCAGCTCACTGTTGTAACTGTTTAATTTAAGTAAGAGTTGAACAAGTTTCACAAACCTATAAAAATAAAGAAGTGGGGAAAAGAAGTCCAGTGATAGGTTTTACTATGTTTATTAAGGTGAAAAAAATGCATGTATTGTCTTTTCTTTACTGTTCTTTAAACCTTTGTTTTTAGAGATATCCATATTACCAGTTACTGCTTCTAAATAAGAAACGTGATAAACAACATCAGGTTGAGACAGACTACCAAAACTTAATAAATAAAAGAAAAAAATATAAAAGCTAACCCAGATGGTTGCAAAATCCCCATCAGAGATGATAAATCCTTGACATTTTTTTTCACTTGAGTTTGGACTCACACATTATTGGATATCTCAGTCACATCCAGATTGGGATTAAAGTGCAACTGGTTGTGCTTTACATGAATGTTATTGGATCTTCGTAACTCCTGACACTTGAAGAAACTATTTTGGCTCCAGTGACGGCTTCTTTCTTCCTTTCTTGGTTGCTATGAAAACCTTGTGAGCAGATGTTTACATCTGACTGGATTATTCCAGATACTCCTCATGGCTGCAAGTGAACGGGCCTCCAGACTGTGAGAGGCTGGTTTAAAATGATCGTGAACAGGGGAATGGATGCATTTAAACCTACACATCTTTAAGCAAAATAAAAATATTAAACTTGGAAAAAGTATTCATGCAATTTTTTTATTATACATATATATAATTCTGAACTGCATAATCTGAAATTTGTCACACAAAATGAATAATTACTGTAAGTGGAACCTCCATCTTCATCTGAGGTCTTTTGGGGCCACGGCCGTATTATAATAGGGAAAAATATGGGCACACGCCTAGGGGCCCAAGCCCACTGGGGGCCCCCCATGCCTGCTGGGGATCTACTTGAGCAGTTTGAGGAAGAAAAAAAAAGTATTTAGATTTAAATCATGGCAGAGATCAGGAGTGGTGGAGATAACCCATAAAATCCATACTATTTTTATTTTAGTTACATAGTACTTAAGGTGCTGTTGGGGAAACCATGGTAACATGCCCCGCCCCCTAACACCAACAGTAGTCCGTTGGCTCCACTGACCGTTATAATTATTAAAAATGGCTAATGTATTTGGTTTCCTTACTGCTGAATCATGTAAAGCACCTTCAATTGCCTTGTGTTGAAAGTGTGCAATATAAATAAAGTTGCCTTGCCTTGCCTAACATCGGATGATACTGATGTTATTTCAGATATATTTTTGCATTCCTCGACAAAATCCATGTTTTCATGGTTCGAATTATGAGAAGCAGAAAGGAGGAGTGAATCAGAAGCAGAGAGACCGATTCAGATTTGTAAAAGTATTTATTTAACTTTGCATTTATTTTCAATTAATGATCAAATGCTTTATGATGGACTGGCGACCTGTCCAGGGTGTACCCCGCCTCTCGCCCGTTGACAGCTGGAGATAGGCACCAGCACCCTGTGACCCATTAAGGATTAAGCGGTTAAGAAAATGGATGGATGGAGGGATGCTTTAAAGCAATAGTCAAGTTTACTAACACTGCACAATTTTTAATAATATTGAAGAATAAAATATGAGGAAGACAGGCAAAGCTGCAGAAGGGCAGGACTGGAGAGCTGTGAGGCAAAATAACTGAAAGAGCGCTGAGAGACAAGTGGGGAGCAGTGAGACAGGACAAAATAAATTAACGGGTATGCATCTCTATGCCCATGGGCCCCTGCTTTCATAATCCAGTCCTCTTTGGGGCCTCTGTTCCTATCCACCTTCTCATCAGCTTTCCATATCCCGTTGAAGGAATTCCAACCCCAGAGCATAATGCATTTTTCATGTTGCTCAAAAAGTTCAATGTATGTATGAGCTGACCTTCTTCCACATGCATGCACTGCAAAAATGATTTTCAAGAAAGCAAAAATACCTTCCTTATAGATATATTTTTTTCCTTTTTTAAATATATTATCTCATTTTAAGACATCTTCTCAAGAAAATTTTAATTTGTTCCATTTGCAGACTTTAAAAATCACTACAAGCAAAAACAATCTTTTATTGACTTTTTTATCTAAATTTTTAGAGTAGCTTTATTTCAGTGTGAGTTATATCTTTTCTTTCAACTAGAGCTTTTGATTTGCACTATCTTCATGCTCTATGATAAAGGCCAGGATTGTTTTATTGTTTTTTCTTGAAGTTATGGACACGAAATTGACATAAGGAGGAAGAAAGAAAGAAGGTGAAGAAGAGGAACAGGATCGGTAAAAGTGTGAACTGACAATACAAGATAGGGAGGTAAACAAAGAACACAAGAAAACATTCAGTCCTCCACCTCTGTTGGACGGCAGAGAAGTGGAAAAAACAAAACAAACAAAAACAACCAATAGAATAGAAAAACTTTAACAAAAAAGATCTAGTAATATAAGAATTGTACATTCCCTACGCACAAAAATGGATTAATGAACACACCACTAATGTTTCTGGTAAGCTCCTGGTATCAACTATCTATTGACCTCAGCTCCGTCCACACCAATGTCCCCACACCTATGTGTGTGTGCAAGCATGCAGGTGTAAATACAATTTCCCCATGCAAGTGATTGATAGCTGGTGTAAGGAGCCGTCAATCCGTCCGACAGGAATCGACACAGACATGAAGCAGGTCGGAGACATATTCGACCAGAGTCCCCCCAGACCGCAGGGGCCACATGCGGACCAGCGCAGGGCCGACCGCCCACCAAGAGAGGAACAGATGGAAACACCAGGGGAACACCCAGCAGCGGTAATGCCGGGGCCCGGGAGGTCACAGGGACGACCCCACTTGTTCCGCCGGAAACTGGCTACGCCAGGGTGGGCCCGGACCAGGATCCGGAGGCCACGTGGTGGGCCCCAACCAGGGATCGGCCGACAAGGGTACCCCGCAAGGCAGGAAGGAACAGCAGCCGCCTGACGGATGCCACCCTGGGCCAATTCCCCCCCCTCCCCCCGGTAACAACCCAACCCAGCGACTCCCCGCCACAAGAGAGGCCCCCAGCACCGCCAGCGCACCAAGGGCCCCCGCGCTGAGGTAGGAACCCAGCACACCACCGACTTGGATACCCCGGCCACACCGCGCTGTGCCCCAGAGCAGACCAAGGCCCCAGGCGGCGGACCCACCAGGCCGACATCCACCACCCTTGCATTTGCCGTCCGATGGCCAGGAAGCAACCGAACCCAGCGCCCCCACCCACCAGCCCTCACCCCACCACCTGGCCAGCCCACCGCTGCGGCCAACTGACACCGGCCAATGGGCCCGACCCCAGCACCTCACAGAGTACTTGGACCATGACTCAGGAGCCACGTCCAGTGCCAATATGGCTGACCGGGCCCAGAGACGCCGCCCACCAGCCGTGCCCACCCACTGACCCCCTAACGTGTAGGTACGGCAAGGGGCCATCGGGGAGCCGCCGACAAGAACCAGGGAGATGGAAAAGGCAGCAGCGCCCGCCGGCCACCGGCTGACCACAGACCCCCCAAACGACACCGGTGGCAGAGGCCCCCCCACCGGCCAAGCCCCGGTCGGGACCACAGTTAGGGGGCGCAGGGCCTCAGAACACGAGCCCCAGGCCTAGCCCAGACCCATCCCAGAGCAGCACAGCACCAGGCCAGTAACCCATGTCTGCCAGCGCAACCCCCCTAAGGTGCCGCATGCAGCCACTAGGAGTCACCACCCAAAGCCTCCAAAGTCCCACCCCACTTTCAACCACAAAGTCAAAGGCCAGGCTTGTGAAGAGCCTGACTGAAATATGTCTTCTTCCTAAGTTGTAGATGCATGGGACACCATTATCTTGACATCATGACCAGTCTTGTGCCCCCATCCCATTATAAAGTTATCTTTTGATCCCCATGGAATATGTTAGGAGAGTAAGAGATTGAATTCTGTAAAAGTCAGCAGATTTAAGAGAGAGGGATAATGCTAATTGTAAAAAAATGGACGCAGGAACTTTAAAAAAAAAAAATTGTTTTCTATGTGAATCTTTTCTCAGCATCGGATATCACAGCTTACTCCTGCATGCTTCACAAAACCTGGCAATAAGTCAAAAAAAGGGAAAAAATTTAATTCGCACACAACTAGTAGGATAGAGGCCCATCAAATGTTCTTCTATTGGAAAAGAAATACGGTTTCTTCTGGCTGATGTAGTAGGGGAGACTGGGGCTGGTTGTCTCATGGGTTGATTGTCATGTTGCTTGTTCCAGGTACACTAGATGGCGATGTGGTACAATTTTGATATCAAACTGTTAGCCTTTGATAGCTTACTCATATACAGTTGCAATTTTGCTAAGCAGACACATAGCGTTGAGGTGAATTTTTAATTTTAATGGGAGTACATTTTCATGTTGGTGTTGTTTTTGTATTGAGAGCTTGTAGGTTATTAGTCATTCAAAAAAACAAAACAATAAAAAGCCAAAAGTAGTAGCTTTATTTTGAGTCATCTTTTAGCTATCAAGCTAAAGCCATGTGGCAGCTAGCTTAACATGTTAGTCAAGAAGTCAGTTGGGGATGGTTGTCACATTTGACTCAAGTATTAGAATCTGTTTTGTTTTTTCAACTGAGGATGTGCAGACAGTGACATCTTTTGTGTCTTTGTCTTTTGTTTATAGAATGGTCAGGAATGCATAATGAAATGATAATAAATAGGTTTTAGCATTGAAAATTGTTTCATTTTATTTATCAACACAGTAGACAATTCAAGTAACCAATCCCCTACTTTAATCCAATTTAAACATATGGCTATTGACGACAACTATCATAAAGGTGGTATTCGTATTAAAAATTATCTGCAGTTTCTAGCTTTAAAACTGAAAAGTTACATATCTTTTAAGATGATGATGTAATTTATCACTAAAATTCTATTGAATCTCTACACATTGTGTCAGAGTGTCTTTGATGGTTAATTACTTCCTGGTACAATACATTGTAAAAGTAAAAATTATACACATTTAAAAACAAAGACCCCAATTTTTCATTTAATGTATGAATTAATGGTGAAAGATTTTTGAAGATGAGCAATTCATGCATGAGTTAAAATTGTGACAACCAACCCCGGTCTCCCCTAACACAGGAGCTTAGCTGCTTCTTCCACAGAATTAGACTTTTATTCAGCTCCTCTGTGTAAGGGGAATTCAACAGTTTTTGACATAATTTATGGAAATAAATAATACACATGTCTTTCGTGGAGGCTATGAGTAAATTGATTATAAGCTATAAAGGTTAACTACAAAAAAAAGCTACTCTTGAGTGCTTCTGTGTTTCAGTCTGAGCCTGACTGTCCTCTCAAATTCAATTCTTTGAAAATGTATTGCTAGAGATTCCTTTCTCTGATATTAAATCAATGACAATGCAATTGTTAGGGCTTCTTCGGATGGATTACATATTTAGAATTGACATTATTAACTAAATCTGACAGGAATGCTTTTCTTCTCTGATAAAAAAAAGATCCATCTTGAAGAGGTGAGTACCCAACTGTTTTATAGCATATTGAACCAAGTATGACCTGCTATTCCGTTCTTTAAAGAAGAAATATGCAAATAAAACAAAAAAGGTAATGCAGTTCTCCAATATGTACACTAGATGGCAATGTAGTTGTTCAATCTAAACAAACAAGTCAGTATGATCTGGAGCTTCTTGTTTTTCTTTCCCAAATTTGACTTTGTGTTCTTGACATACCCTCTACTGAACCGTTTGGTGATGAATTATTTTTAGTCATAGATTTGTTCCTCATAATTCAAAGAGGACATCATGATTAGCAGGCCTGAGACATGAAAGCTGCACAGATATGCGGATAGCTTTATTACCATCCGCTGAGATGTAACTCTCATTGTTAGAACACTGGAACCATTAGATGAAACCTCTTTTTTACCACCTCCTCCCAGCCTTATTACCGACAGATACATTTGCTTTGTCTCGTCGTCTCCCATTAGGGTATTTTAGGGGAAGACACACTGTGTCTGGCCCCCCCATCTCCCTCCCCTTTCATGACTTTCCACAGCCTACCATCCTCCATCTACAGTAATTGCCCTGCTTAGTTTTATTGCTGCATCTGTGACTGTGACAGCTCAATCAGCGGATTGGCCTTTCATGAACACGGCACCCAAACCGCGCTTTGTGTCCGTCTGTCCTTGTTACCATTTTATAGTTGGCACCTGCGGGCAATTTCCACCTCAAACTGCCTTCAAGGGGGTTTTAAAAAATAAAGTATTTCTATTGTGCTTAAGCAAAAAGTTTCACTGCTTCAAAAAAAAAATCATTAGTTAATAGAAACAATGCTGGCTTTCAAGCAAATAAAAGAAGAGACAGATGTGGTTTCAGTGCGAGACACTGGCATTTAAACTAAGAAGATATAATATAGGCCTGCTTTCTAACACTTCAGTGGCTGTTAAGCTTTGCAAGCAGATGCATCATTAAATACAGTGTATATTCAGGGTAGTATATCACTTATATGCTTTTCAGTACACTGGCTGACTCTCTAAGTAGAGCTTTTAGACAGTTGTGAACAATTTTCTGAGCCAAATCACATCGCAAAGATGTCTTGGAAATCTGTAAGTGGTACAACAAACGCTGTCATGATGACACACCACATTAGGATTCCTTTTGTTTTTGACCATGAGACTGCAACTGATTGTGTCTAATGTGACATAAAGTACAGACCAAAAGTTTGTACACACTTTCTCATTCAGTGCGTTTTCTTTATTTTCATGACTATTTACATTGTAGATTCTCACTGAAGGCATCAACACTATGAATGAACACATATGGAATTATTTAGTAATTTACAAAAAAGTGTAAAATAACCTGGCCTCCAAAGTCACCGGAGCTGAACCCAATGGAGATGATTTGGGGTGAGCTGAACCGCAGAGTTAAGGCAAAAGGGCCAACAAGTACTAAGCATCTCTGGGAACTCCTTCAAAACTGTTGGAAAACCATTTTGGGCGACTACCTCTTGAAGCTGAAGAGAATGCAAAGCAGTAATCAGAGCAAAGGGTGAATACTTTGAGAAATCTAAAATATAACACATGTATTCAGTTATTTCCCCCTTTTTGTTTAAGTACATACAGTAATCCCATAGTTTTGATGCCCTTAATTGAGAATCTATGTAGTCATGAAAAGAAAGAAAACGCATTGAATAAGAAGGTGTCCAAACTTTTGGTCTGTACTGTATGTTAGGGGAAAAGAGAAAATCGCTCTACTGTTCATGCTAATGTTAGCAGCTAACAAGCTAACTAGCTCACACAGGCTACTGTCCGTGTTTGTCGTCCGCCACAGTCGGCTTCCCTTTAAGAAGCTCAGACAACACAAAAAAAATAGTATAGTATGTTTAATTACATTAGTGCAAAATGAGGATGCTTTGGTGAGGTAGTTCTACATGCAAGCTATATATAGGTGACATGTAAATTAGATAGCAGCTCACAATTTCCAATGTTTGTTCCTTCTTAAACTCAAGTTTAGATTTTGACTTTGTTATACAAAATGCTTGGATTGGTTTATTTAGAACTAATTAAATGCTTAAGTTTAATATTTATCTGTATAATCTGATTTCAACTGAAATTAATTAATGTTAAAATTACATAATAAAAACTGTAATTATCTTATTTAGGATTGAGTTTAACAATCCATAATAATTTCTTTATGACAATTTTCCAAAGGTTCATGGTTGCAATGACAACCCAACATGTTCTAACAACAAGTGACCAGAGCCTCGTAAAAGTCATTCTGTCCACATGGATGCATGAAACCACAACATCCAGTGCAAAGCAAAAGTCACTATACTTTTTAAACAGTTTAACATTTTCAACCACAAAGTCAAATGTGTTTTACTGGAATGTTTAGGAACAACTCAAAGTCGTGCTTAGTCATAACATGGAAGAAAAAAATATATTGTTTATTTTTATTCATTAAAACTATGAAGAGTGGAGTGCAATCTGCCCCTTTTGATTCTGACACCCCAAAGGTAACTCAAATAGGACCACTGCATCCAGAAGTCAATCAGTTAATAGTTTGTCAGTGTGTAATATAAAATCAATATAAATAGAACTGTTCTGTGGTGGCCTCAAAGGCTTGTTTGTAAGCAAGGCAAGGCAATTTTATTTGTACAGCACAATTTCAGCAACAAGGTAATTCAAGGTCCGCAACATGATTTGGTGGTAGAGAAACAAACAATACATGTAAAAGCATGAAAAGTAAACAACAATTAAGCGTCATTTAATCATTTAATCAAAGGCAGCTTCTAACAAATGAGTTTGGAGTTTTGATTTAAAGCAGCTCAGTGTTTCAGCAGCGGAAGTTTGTTCCAGATAAGGGGAGCGTTAAAACTGAAAGCTGCTTCTCCATGTTTGGTTCTGATTCTAGGGATGATTAGTTGACTAAAGTTGGAGGACCTGATGGGTGGTTGGTATATTTTGGAGCTAAGCCATTTAATTAGAAACATGAAGACCAAAGAGCAGTTAGGCAGAAAAACTATGACACATCTGCAAACTTACCAAGACATGGTTATCCAGCTAAACTGACGGGATAGGGAGGAGAGCGTTGATCATAGAAGCAGTCTAGAGTCTCAGTTTAAATCTGGAGGAGTTTCAGAGATCCAGAACCTGTTGTGATGGCAACTATGACTCATAAATCTCAAAAAAAGAAAAAGAAATTCAAATTTAAAGTTTGTGACAAGCTATGCAGGTGACACGGTAAACATGAACAACACTGTGTATCACCCTGAACACATCCTCACCATGGGGAAACCTCATGCTACAACATCAATATGACATTCAAGCGTAATCAATAATTCTGCAACTACAAGGTTAAACAGAAAAGATTTTCTGAGTTTCAACAGCCCTGTAGGGTTTTGTCACCCTTTTGCATTGAATGCCTTTTTACTGCCTTTCCCGAGCACCAACCTTTGCTCACAGAAGTTTTCTTTAATTGAGAGAATAAATGAGAGAGTTTTCCAACAGGGAGGATGAACAGTTTTGAAAAAAAAACAAAAAAAAAAACAAAAAAACCCACTTGTTTACAGAGGCAAGAAATGGCCAAAGCAAGAGGGATCCTTCATTAATCATCGTGGAACTTTGAAACAGGCTGAATTCTGCCCAATTACTCCCATGGCACCGGGGAATTTTAGATAAAGACCAAGGGTCCTGCACTCTGTCATTATTGGCAATATAACAGGTCGGTGGAAATAATCAGTGCCTCGGCCTGTTTTAGTTGTGAGGAAGCTTGTCTTTTAAAGCATCCACAGACATGCAGAACGATGCAGACACTCATCTATGTAGATGAAACTCTCAAACATCTCAAAGCAGGAGGAGAGGATTGGGTTAGCATAACGGATTCTGGACGCTTTTGTCTCTCTGAAAGAAGGCAACTACCTGAGATTGCTTTCCACTGGGTATGACTGAGAGGAATATGAAATGTTCCTCTGTTTGATACAAGGCTATTTTGTACCCTCGTTGCTCATTCATTGCTTTCAAGCCTTGGTTCTTATTCTTTCTGCCTCTTTTTCCAACACTTGCTTTGTCCACAAAGCTTCTTTGATGCTCTTTATCCCAGCTACTTTAACCCTTAATGGGGCTTTAGAAGAGTGTGAAGCTGCAGCAGGTTGAAGGGCAGAAAAAGCTCTTCAAAGTAAGGGACTTAAATCTAAAATACCATCTCTGGGTGTTGCTTTTACTTAAGTTTTTGGATTTTATTGAGTACTGCAAAATCTATTTTTGGTTTTTTTTTGCTTCCTTTTTAGTCAGATATAAGCTGTTTTTTTTTGCTTAAAACAGAATGAAAGTTAATATGCACACGGTCATATTAAATGAGCAATTCTGGGTTTATTACGAGAGCTAGCTTTGTGATTTGAGCAGCACAGGTTTCTGCCAACAATCACACGACTCGAGAGGCTTTTATCGGCCCCCTGCGTTTGCTCCTTCCGCATGTCAGCCTGCTGCTTTCTGGCCAAAATGTGTTGGTGAAAAACGCTTTAGCGCCACAATGCAGAGGTTCCAAAAGCAATCACAGAAAAGGAGGAAGGGAATTTAACTGTTGAAAATGCCATCAGCTTTGATGAGTGCTAAACTACCAGCCTTTAGGTGAACAGGGGGGCTGCGTTTGGTGACAAAGTGAAGAAGTTATTGAAAAATGTCATAAATCTTATACTGTCGCTGCATGCAAAAATAAACTGCATATTTTTTTCTGCATTATTGTAGACTAGGGAGTGCAGAAGCATAACTTGAAGACCTTATTTTACCACAACACACCAAACAGTTCTGTTTTTAAAATGAAAAACGATATAACATGGAAATAGTAAAATACTAGCTCACCTATGGGAGCATAACTAAAAGAAAACAGGGTTCCATTTTGGGGCCCCTACAGTTTAACATCTAGACGCTCCTATATTACCCATATTACCATGCCATAAGTATGCGGCTGACACTCTGCAGATGATACTCAGGTTTATATTACAATTTTACCAGGTGACTTTGAAACCTTCCACACCCCAAGTAAATGCATTAAGAGAATTAATGGATGGATGCGCCACAATTCAGATAGATTACTTTAACAGTGTCTTCATAAGTCTGCCTAAAACGTCAGACAGCTGCAGCTGATCCAGAACGCTGCTGCTCGCATCCTCAAGAAAACCAGGAGAGTGGAGCACATCCCCCCAGTTCTAAAGTCCTTACACTGGCTCCCTGTAGCTCAGAGAATAGACTTCAAAATACTTTTACAAGTTTATAAATGCCTAAATGGCTTAGCACCAAAGTATGCTGAAGCTCTGTTGTCACTATCCCAACCACTCAGGTCTACAAGGTCTAGTCTAATCATACCTAGAATTAGAACCAAACATGGAGAACCAAGCTTATCTGGAACAAACTTCCTGCCTTGGTGGGGTATAGAACACGTGCAGTCTCTGCCACACCTCCATAGCGAGTTACCATGAACTGCCACTAGCACAAAACCTGGGTGCTCCATTATGCAGGTGGTTACTACTATTTTCTGACATTTGCTCATTACCTACGACAAAGGGAATAACTGATATCAGTAAATGGAAAATAAAATCTGGGCTAAAAGTTCATTTTTAATGCAATAATTATGATGGTGTGAAAAGTTTTTTTATTTATTTTTTTTTTGCACATTCCTGGATGATTTTCTCATCATGCTTGGATACTTTATTTATGCTTTGGGCATCTCTCTGCAATACACATTTTCTGTTGTGGACAATGACGTACAGTGGCCGCAGGTGCACCTGTTGAGGCAGAGTCACACAAAATTACTCGAGCTAATCTATATTAATCATTACATTTGGTAACAACAATGTACCTCTCAGAGACGCCACTCATTCTATGCCGCTACAGGCTCTGCATCTGTTGCTGCAGAGAGAACGAGACAATGGCTGAAAACGATACGGCTCAGGGCTGCTCGCCTCCTCCACAGAATCTATCTCCCTGTACTCTGTTCCCTCTGGAGAAGGAAGTGGAGTAAAAAACCTCAACCTCCAGATTGTTTCCCTCTGAGGCAATGGAGCTCGCGTAACTATGGCTCTCTCTAACTCTGCTCTGCTGCAACATGTCAGTCACAGCCCAGACCACGCCCAGCCCTTCCACCACCCACTTGTTCCCTGGTCCGTCAGGCAACGCCTCTTTTTGAGCCGTTTTTCAAAAATAAATGTGGGCGGGGTTATACTCTGGTAGGGGGGTGAGTTACAAGGAGCATCAGCACACACTGAGCAGTGTATGAACTGACCTGCACACCCAAATCAAAACAGACATTTTATGCTGATACCAAAACACGTCTTATCTACTTAAGATCATCCCTGAAGTTTCCAAACTCTTGCACCTAGTCTGGGTCACAGATGCATACGCGTGAACCAGTCTTGGCGGGTCAGAGTTATTAGTAGCATGTGGCATCTTTAACGCTCACTCTACTAAGTCTACAGTATGAAGAAATAAATCATAACACAAATCATACCCAAGCTGTTGTTCTCGCATTAAAGGTTGGATATGGAACATGAACACAATCTGGTGTGTTTAGGTTGTAGTTGCAAGAACAGAACAATCATTCCGGCGGTTGGGTTGCCTGGTTCGCTGCCGATACTTCCAGTGACTAACCTGAACAGTGTCCAGTGAGGAATGTATCATAGAGAGTTTAACTGACTGCTAACGTTAGCCAAGTTTGCAAGTGAGTTAGCTTACCAAATTTGGAGGAGAGTAACCATTTTCGTGTGTGTTTGATGCTGTGGAACTGTGTGATGTGGGCCCATCTAGTGTAGGCTTCACATAGATCTACTGTAGTTTCCATCTCCGGTCACTCCTCTCCTGAGACGGATAACGATACTTCCGGGGCTCTGAAGCAGCTGTTTGACTTGCCGACTCCGCCATTTTTCCCAGTGCCAGCAGAGCTGTGCCGACCATATAGTTGGATCATAGAGACCATATCTATCAACCCGCAACGGCAGCCGCTACTGGCTGGTAGATGTAAACATAATGGCGTTTTCGTGCCCATCCAAATTTACATTTTATTATAATTTTATTTGTATAATCTTTTATGGAAACGTTTTTCTTCCATTGTGCACCCCACTACACGCCCCATGAACGCATTACTAATTTTTTATGTAGCTTTTTATGAAATTGTTCCATACTTAACTTTAAATCCTTGACATAATGACCAGACAATATTCTCACATCATCTGCCATGTCTCGGTAGATTTGCACTTTCTTTTGCAGTCTTTGCATTTTCAAATTATGGACTTAACTGTGCTCTTTGAGATATACAAAATTCAAAATTTCAGATCATTTTATAAACAAACACTGCTTTAAAACTTCTCAACCTTCTCTCTGACCTAAGTGTTCCTAAGCGCTGTTCCTTGGTCTTCATTATGCCATTTCTTCCCTGATGTTCTCTAACAAACCTCTAAGACCTCCCCAGAACAAAGCGATTCGTAATGAGAATAAATAACACACACTGTATTGACTAATGGGGTGACTTCGGAAGGCAATTATAAATCTGGGGCATTATATTAAAATGGGTTCAATATATAACCTGATAGATTTTGATTTTCTAAAAGAACAACAAAAAATTATTTTCCCTCCATCTTGCAAATATACACTACTTTGTATTGATCCACCACATTAGAAGACATGTTAGAAAAGTGACCATATGTAAAACAGTTTAGGAAGTGCTAATATTTTTACTAAAGCATAGTCTATATCACAGAACAGGCAACAAAACGGACCAATAAACAAGTGTGAGATTACTGGCTTGGTAACAGCTGCCACTCTCTGTCCTCGATGCAAACAATGTTCCATCTTCCCTAAATATTGAGAGGCTTCGCCATGGTAACCGTGGTTGGTAGGATTATTGAAGGAGGCTTTTGTCTGACTAAATAACAATGCTTCCTTCTGATGTTGGTGTGTGAGGAATGCAGACAGGAAAGCAAAAGTTAAACTCATAAACCCAACTTTATTTTAATTTGCACCATGATGCCTCTATGTCCCCATTTAATACATTCAGTATATACATTTGGCCATGAGGGACTTTACAGAGATGCGTTACACTAGTGCATACATACGTGGCACGAAAATGTACACCAGGAAAACTCAGACATGCCACGTTACCACAATAAAGCAATAACACGAGAGACGACCCGGGGCAAGTCGATGGCTGATGTACGCAGATACAGACACACGTGCATTCACACTCTCAGTTAACTTTATGCATGCACATCAACACACATCCACACAATCTTTAAGACACTTCTGATGGAGAGAGGGGCTCTTTCAGGTTTCCAAAATATAAATATAAGGATGTCAAGAATGTCTCTGCTGACTGCAGCAAGTTCCTCCCCCTCGTCACAAGTCCCTTCCCCCCGACTCCCTTGCACTCTTCCCCTACTTGTATCCAATTTCCTTTTCCCCAAAAGCTAAGGCCTCTCAGCAGGCAGCGCTGCCATCATACATGGGCTCTTTCCTTTAGTAGAGTGGTAATCATCAGCAGCAGCAATTAAATAAAGAGCCACTCCTGTCATTATCAGATCTGCTAAACCCTGAACATTCGCAACAAAGAAAGGACACAGTACATAGTTTAGTATAAAATTTGCTCTCTATCTTCGGCTATCTTATCTCAAGAAAACACAGGTCCACAATGACGACATACTATTCCTCATTAAAGCACAAAGAGACACCCTCCGAATGCACAGTTTCTGCTGACAGCACCGTCTGTTCGCTCACTTCCTGGGACTCTAACCAGGTCACTTTCCTGAATTCGGTTCCCTCTCCTCCTGTTGTACCATCATAAGCTTTTCAGTGAGGCACAAACTCCAACCCATTTCCCATTTCAATAACTGCAGTTTATAGTTGCATAGCACACAGCAGCAGTCATGGTGAAAGCTACAATGTATTCCACTTTCAAAATAATTAGCTCTGAATCTTTTGGGTCATTTCCAACCTAAAACATTTTGCTGTTACGCGCTCATTAAAGCATCGTAAAGTATTTTGTAAGTTATAAGACGTGCGTTAGGCAGTCGTGTTAAGACTGCATCTATGATGTGACGCTTTGAGCAAATCCATTTGGTTTGACTTAGGAGAAATATAACAGGGTGGGACCGAGAACCAAACAGTGCTGCCTTGATGTGCAAAAAGGTATAGATAGAAACGAAAAACAAAAACACCTTTCAGTGTAGTTTTTTTAAGAGTTTAGAGGTGAAACAAAGAGCTAGTATCAAATAAAGCATTTGAGCACAAACAATAAGCAGGTACCTGCAGGGTTAAACTGTATTTGCACACATTCTCTTACGCATTCAAACAGCGAACAGGTGGACATAGTGTTGGACATCTGGAGGTTTAAATGCAAAGTGGTAGCATGATACGTTGAAGGTTGGTGTTTTTCCTGTTCGGACAGGCAGCACTGATTGATGTGTCAGCTGGTCGAGTGGCTGTGAGGTCGGATGGATGGGTGGGTGGAGGGGTGCTTGACAACCTTGTTGGATATGTGTCTCATCCACAAGCGCGCACTTAGCAGAACAGGAGATGACAACAAAAAACAAACACAAACTCAAAAATCAAGTCTTGAAAAATCCCAAGAGCCCAGAAGGAGGAGGGTGAGCAGGCTGGAGTGGAAAAACCGTCGCTAATAATTACCCAGAATAAATAACAGTCACAGAACAATCGCTGAAAGCAGAATTAGCTGATCTAAGTGGACTTATTTGACCCCCATGCATAAGGCATTAAGCAAACCTTTGTTACTGACATCACATAGTATTTATAACAGTGATGATACATACAGTTCCTGATCTGAAACAAAAAGGGTTGTTTTTATATTTCTGATCATTTTATAAAGAAAGGAGAAAAAAATATTCCTAAAACCAATGACACAGTTTTAAGGTGATGGGGAATGTCACAGGGAGAGCAGATCGATGTCTACAATCCCATTGTACCTATTGATCTGCAGATGGGGGAATGAAATTGATTTTCTGAGGTAGACAATGCAGGCATATTTCATTCTACCCCCATGCAAAGCCATTCCCAACAGGCATAGTGAGGCTAATTTGGTCCATTTGGACAGGCTCTGGTCCTCCAGCCTTGGCCAATTGTACTGTGTCAGATTGGTTGACCCATCCATCATGAATTTCCTGCCCGTCTCACCACTGTGGTACTTACACCGTCACTGGCGTGTTACACCCACTCAGTGATGGATAGCAGACAACATGCACTATGACAATATAGAGATATCAGTCTGATAAGCTCAAAGGCCTGTTGTTTACCCGCAGCTGGGGATTCATACCCGGTCAGGTTATTCAATATAAGGTCCACAAGGACATAACTGCGTATTATGCAACATAAATTTTTCCTCTCTTCTTTTACCTTCAAGTCCCCTTTGAAATACAACTAAAGCAAGAACAGTGCCTATCCAAATGAGATACTCGAATATGTGAAACGGGTACAGACAGAGTAGGATAAAAGACTGACCCCAGTGACCAATGATATGTTGTACCTCTCTTTTTTTCGTTGAGTGTTAAGTGCTATGAGCTCAACAATTTCTGAAATTATGCTCATCAGACAATCAGTCTACAACGTGATAAATGTACGTCCGCATAAATAAAACACAAAGTTATAAAATCATCTGGAATACAGAGTCTGTTTGTATGAGATCGTATGAAAGTGGCCTTCGAAACCCATCTGGAATCTATCAGCCAGCGAGGTGAGTAAGAATCAGCAGTTTCGGATGCCAAAGTTCATGTTCTCGTGATTTCAGCCCAGAAGGAAGGGAAGGGAAGCGCAGAGCCATGAGGATGGGCCCAGAGAGTCCTGTGGCGGGATCAGACGACTTCCACGTGCCCCACAGCACTATAGTGTCCTGATTCCTACGGGGTACAGCAGGGACATGTGTTCTGCCCCCTTGATGGGCAGCTTGCGGCTTGAGTAGAAGTGTATGATCTCAGGTACGCTGTCAAAGGGCCCACTGTTCTGGCCCAGGATGTACTTGTTCTCCTTGGTCCGTGACAGCTTCATGTGCATGAAGCCCTGGCTGCTCCTGAACACAGACGAGAGAGATGGAGGAAAATAAAAGGCAAACCGTTAGCAGATATTCGACAGAAAAACCTCCAGACTGTCCAGGACTAAGATTAAAAATAAATAACATATTTATTGCTCAAAACATTCAGGAGGTGAGAATGGGAAGACTAGAGCTCTCTATGGATCATATCTTCCTGATTGACAGCTGCTTCTGTATTCCAAATTAGCAGCGACTTCTAAAATGCAACAGTGTTCTAAAAGCCGGATTACCTCTGATAATGCTGAGGCCACCTGAGGCGGAGACTAAAAGCGAAGGTTGCTTAAGGTGCCTGGTTTTCAAGCAGCTCATAAAGATGGGGCTAATGAACCCTGGATAAATCACTTAAGCTACAGCAATAAAAGCACAGCAAATTAAAAGCCCCGTGTGTGCCAGGAGCTTTGGATCGATACATTTTACAGTGTGCCAGTAATCTTTTGCTTAAAAATAGAACTACTAAGTTTTGTGAGAAGGGTGGGGGGAGATGGTTGACAAGAGTCGGTTTTATTAAGGGAAAATACATGACTAATGTTTCCTATGTGGTGCAATAAATATACACTTAAGAGAATTAGTTTTGATCAAAGCATTAACATGAAATCTCTTTCAATCATCCCCTAATGCTTCTAACATGTTAGCATTACGTTAGGCTCAAACATATGCTTACACTTTACACGTGTTTAACATGATCTGAAATTATATTTTTCCCAACTCACTGAACTCCCATCTGTTCTTTTTTAAAGTTTTATTCCTGAAATGTAAACTCTGGATTAAAAAAAATAAACTGGAGAAAACCGCAACCTTTACATTAGGAAAATAAGACTGAAAAAGGAATAAGGATTATGATAACTCATAAAGCCATCCATTAAGCGTGAGTGCTATGAAGGAGGCAGTTTCTGGTCTCTGGTACATCATGGTTTTCTAATTATTAAAAAAAAGCATGGGTTAAAAAGCTAAATTTACCATTGTACTACTTTTTTGGTTCAAGTTCCTTTTTCTTATCAAAGAAGAAGCAAAATCCCAACACTAATGGTCAATAATGAAATCCAAACTATTGATTATATAAAAGCTTCTTCAGTTTAGAACAAGTTGTGTTTAATGCACTAAAAAGCAAAATGAGACTTCTAAAAGGTTTAAATTACAGGGTTCCTATACATGTTCAGACTTCTACATTTCTCCATTATTCTTGGTCAATTTTTAAAGCATACTGTATATACAAAACATTACTTAAAATTTAAGGCAGATGTTTTTAAAATTGATGGGCTTTGAATATGAAACCTACAAAAAACAAACTGATTAATTGAGGGATGGATGGAAGAATAGGTCAATGGGTGAATCGATGATAGGTGGATGATACATAAAATGGCTGGAATTAAAAGACTGAATGGTAAATTAACAAAAGGATTTGACAGAGACTTGGATGAAAGACAAATATGGATAGACCGACAGTCGTATCAATGGATTGATGTTCGACAGACATCAACAAGTGCATGAGTTGAAAATTATATTTTTGTGTATTGATGGATGGATTTTTTCATTTTCTTTTCTTTTTTCATGCTTATCTACACTTGGAAAATGCTTTAATTTAACTTATAAATATACTCTAATAACAAGTTATCTAGTGATAAAGTTTTTAAACAAAAGGATGATCAAGCTATGCACCTTTTAAAAATTTGCTTAACATTTTTATTAAATCATATTTTGAAACTGTCTGCACTGTAAAACAGATTTATGTCAGTCAATGTTGTTTACACTTTTCGTTGTAGACTGGCATTAAGGATCAGTGTTATCACAGTTACTTCGAATAGTAATCTGATTACTCCTTCCCGGTTTTGCCAATACCCACTTAATTGGAAGTGCATTCTAAGAGTAAGGCCAGAAAGATACTTGCTTTAACCTCACATTGACGCCAGCAGCAGGCTGCGTCCTGGGCACATACTTACTTGCCTGCGCACTGCACATACTATCAGAGAGTACCACTAGGGGGCACAGTACAGAACTCAGACTAAGGAAATAATCAGCTGTTTAATTTTCAGATTATGACAGAAAAAGACAGCAGCAGTGTCGTAGAAGGTACAGTATGGAGGCCCATATTTACTGCTTTTGTTGCTCGTTTTCCTATTGCTTTTGCTGCCGTTGAAAGAGTGTCATCTACTACTCTTTTTGCTAAAAACAATTATAAAAATAGTAACATGCAGTGGCTTGAACAAGTAACAATTAATTTGATTACGGGTATGGAATTAACTCGATAGATTAGTTGTTACTGAATAAGTGGTCATATTAGGAATAACGCATTACTGGCATCACTGGTAGGGATACAGAGCAAGTATATTTGAGGTTCTAAAAGCCAGATATATCATGTATTAATAAAAAAGAAGAAATTAAACAAGTGAGAAACGAGCACATATTCCTGTTTAGGGACTATAAAAAACAAACGCAATTTCCAACATATCCTGCTATACATACATTCACATAGTTTTATCTGCAATAAGCAGATGCACAAACAAGGCTTTAGGCACATTTAATGCAAGTATGTGCTTTACATGTCACGTACTAGAGCTGGCGGTCGTGTTCCCTCCTCCCTGCATATAAATAAACAAACCGCAGAAACATATATACATCCACAGGGTTCAATTAAAGGACAACCATTAAGAATGAATAAAGGAGAATACATAAATAGAGACTAAAACGAATGAGGAGTGCTTTTAGGAATTCAGCTGCCGTAAATTTTGAGATTACAGAGAATACATCAGGATTCAAGTCTCTAGCGCTACATGGAGTCTAAAGTGAGTGAAGCTAAAAAGCATTTTAAAGACTAGATAAATCAGAAATGCTGGTTTAGTTACAAATGGAAGTAAACAGAACTAAGAGACTGCTCCATTACAGCCCCTCTGGCTCCCATTTTGGAGCACAACCATTTATAGTTTCATCACATTACGAAGAGAATGGGACAAATGTTTCCCCTAATGCACCTCTTTCCAGTTTCATTATTCTGCACGCAGTGCCATCAAAGCTTATTTAAAGATAAATATAATCTAATGTGCAAAATGCTTTTGATGAATCTTCAACGCGAGCACTGCGCTGGTTGGAGGGCGTTAGGTTACTTAGAGCCACACTTAAAAAGGCAAACGCATCAATAACAGCGTTTTTAGATTCCCGGCTGGTTTTCCAGTCAGTGTTCAGAGCTCCTTATCGTGTTACAGTCCAGCAGAGACGGAAACCAGGACAACAGAGGAGCAACACAGCAGTAATAAAATGAATTTGGGGCTGTTTTTAGAGTAGACAGGCCTTTTGTAGCGTTATCATATCCCTGTCTTTGTGGACCCTCTATTTGTGTAATCAGGATGAATCTCACCGGGGAGGTCTGCTGTCGTATTTATTGAAGTTTATGACTTTGATTTGAACCGAGCGGCACTCATAGCAGGAAAAGCCTGACAGCTTATCTCCACCTTCAGCATATTGGATTGCTTTGTGAATGATGCTCTCTGCATTATGAATCCACAGCAGTTGAAAACTGAGAAGTCATCAGCCAAAATGATGATGACCCTGTGGGACTTTTATTCAGGGATCCGATCCTGTGTTCCTATCATTTCACATGAGGATGAACAGAATAATACTAACTGGGAGGATTCATACCTGGCAGTTGCTATTATTATTTAATAATGAAAAATTATAACAAGGACAGGTGTATTAGCTCAAAATATTTGAGTGCCTTGAAAATATTTCGAATTTAGTTTGTTAATATAAACAGAACTTATTTAGATTCATTATACAAAATGTGATATATTTCATGCGTTTAGTTATAATAAATTGGATAATTATGGTTTACAGCCAAAGAAAGCCTAAAAGTCAATTTCTTAGAAAATTTGATTATTGCATATTGCAGAAATGTCAAAGTCCTGAGAATTGCATTTATAATTAATACTGTATTAGCATCTAAAACCTAGCTGGGTCTCCTTTTTTGGAAATACTGAATCAACTTGGCATGCAGGTGACCAGTCTGTTGTAGCGCTGACTGTTAAGAAGGTCCAAGTTGCTTCGTCTCGTCTGGTTTCTGGGTCTGATGGCATCTTCCTATTGACCATACCTCCTAGATTTTCTCCAATGTTTGGGTCAGGCAAGTTTGTTGGTCAGCAATGTACAGAGAAACCACGGAACTGGCACTTTTGTCATTGTAACCATGTGCCAAGTCCTGCTAGAAAACAAAATCAGCATCTCACTAAAGCCTTTCATTAACGAGAAGTGCAAGGCTTAAAGCCATCTTTACCCTCGTTGTTTCTGCAGACAACATTTACTTTTTCCTTCCACCTAACTTGGCATAGTGGCACAGTTGTCAGTAAGGTTGCGTTGCAGAAAGTAGGGCCTTGCGTTTTTACTAATTCTCCACTTGTCTGTGTGGGATCTCTCTGCATACTCTGTCTTTCTCCAACAGTCCAAAAAAATCAAACACACATGCAAGGATTTTTACCAGCTGAATATAGCATCACTATGTCAGCACGCTGGCAATCAAACAGAATCAGCTAGAAACACTGAAAATTTATACACTCAGACAGTTGAGACAAGCCGCACAAATCTGCTCTGTGATGAGAGAAATGGGACAATGGTGCGCTCTGAAAACCTGAGGGGTTTAAAAATGTTTCAGACATGCCTAAGACAAGGAAAAAAGGGAAATGGTGTGAGGCAGTTGAGCAGGAAAAAGGGTAATAAGTACCGTGAAACAGAGAAGTGAGCTTTCTGTTCAGTTACAAACGACTGAAGAGGCAAAAGGTCTTAGCAACGCCTGTCCTTATCAATAATGTAATGCACATTTGTGCCACCTCATGGCCTCATACAATTTTCAGGGACCTCAGACATGGAGGCCGTTCACCTTTGCTTTCCGCTCATTTTCTGTGGCAGTAGGAACTCGTGTGAGGAGGCCGAACCCGGAGCACCTCTGCCTGCAAGGGTGGTGGCACCTGTCACTCTAACGGATCAGATCTTTCTCTGGGCTTTGCATGATTCAAGTCAAGGTCACGACAAGCTTTTCTGTGAAACCCAGCAGCTCACACATACAGTATAAATACACAGTATTTTGTTACATTACAAGCGCAAACTTAAATGTGTTTTAAATGGGATTGTAGACCAAAACACACACAGCAGAACAGAAGCAGTGGGAATCTAACATTGTTACTAACAAATTTCTTGTGTGGCATGCATTTGTATTCTTATCCTTTCCAATCCGATAGCCCTAAACAAGCAACTTCCTTTAGAAGATTAATTGAATTCAACAGTGTACTCATAAATCCAGCAGTTCTGTGAAAGCCTCAGCAGTTTGTTAGAGAACACTAGTGAACAAATGGCTCAATGGAGAAAACAAAATACACCAAACATGTCATAATTAGGTGAAGACGTTTTAAATAAGGTTTGTATATTAAACAATTTAACAAGCTTTGGATGTCTCACAGGCAGTTTTGGGCAAGTTAACAAAAAACAATTTGTAATATATTTTATATTACTAGTTACATGGAATATATTTGCATTACATATGCTTTCTCAAAATATTTAACCGAGTTACACTACTTTAAGTTACTTTTGGCAAAATGTCTTAAATAAATAATGTGATTTTTAAATACTGCAACTTATCAATTTACATTTTACACACGTGGGAAACCACAAATGCTGTATTTTCTAACACTACATCTCAAGTATGGATGACCATCTCTGCCAAAATTGTCAATAAATAAATAAATATGTGAATAAACAAATAAACGGGTAAATACAATTTGAAAATAAATAAATCTGGATATATATTCATATTTCTTTATTTATTTCCAAATTTTTTTATGGAATTATTCCCACATTTCAAGATCTGATTTATTTACAGGAGTGTATTCTAATAAGGGGGATGTTGGCCTAAAGTCTGATTGGTCAGCGTAAATCTCTGTAGGTTTACGCTGAAGTGGCTAAGGATATGACTATTTGCATGTCTCCAAAAAGGCAGAAGGTGCAGACCTACATCTAACCCATGATCTTTGGCAACGCTTGATGTCCAGAGAAGATCCCAATGCAGTCTGACTGATCTTGAGCAAATTTTTAAAGATGAATGGGCACAAGGAAATGTGTAAGTATTTCAGAGGCATTCCCCAGAATAAAGAATTAGAGCTGTAATTGCATTGACAGCTGAACGTTTTGACTTAGGAGAGCTGAATGCCATACCTTTTTGATTTTTAAAGTAAAGATCCAAACATAAAAACATGTAGGATTTTATTTTTATGTCACAATTACGCACTTTGCATTTTGATTTGGTCTATCACATAAAATCCCAACAAAAAACCCTGAAGTTTATTTTGCCTGACTAAACAAAAAAAATTCCAAAGTGTTAATACTTTTAGAGCTTTTTCTAATACCTTGTACAAAACTGAGCCAAATGTTTTTTTTACCGCCTGGTTGTAATTGGTCTGGGGAAAACGACAACAAAATGCTACATAGTGTCAGTAAATCCTTTAATCTTGCAATCTGATATTTCATCTGCAGCCGCAAAACCCAGAGCATTAGCTCATGTGAATTTCATACTAATGGTACAAATAAGAAAATGGGTTCTAGTAGTTTTATAACTATTACTAAAAGAAAAAGCTTAATCTAAACCGAATATGTGTCTGGTCTTTATGTGATTTAGCTTTAGTGGATTTACAGATGTATTAAACTTTAAACTCAAGTCTTTAGGTGAGAAAATAAGTAGGTCCAGATTCTTCCTTTAACATTATTTATTTGTGGCTAAAATGTGTAGTGTCTGTCAGGAAAGGGATTTTGTGGACAGTGAGAACTTCAGGAAAGACAGTGTTAGTATTTGGAGAAAAAGATAACATTCCTAAGCCTGATGGGGCTAAGCCTGAGGGGCTGAAAGACAATTAAAACTTTGTAAGGAATTTTGGGACATTTCTTTACAGAAATGAAACTGATTACTTTGAAGATACGTCTCAGAATTGAGATTGTAAAAACACAAATCCTTCTGTAAAACATGTCGAGGCATTGTGTTATGGCCATGCATGTTTCTAACAAGACAGGCTACCATGGAGTGTGGTAATGTAATCTTTTTACAGAAACACGATGACCAAAATAACATCAAGACCACGAAAATTTGAATGCAATGCCAAAACTGTGAATATATTTTCAAAAATCGAAGGTCAAAGTCAGCATTTTACCCGCTTTTTGTCTACATTTTTCTTATAAGTATACAGTTATATAAGCCTGCTGAATGACGATTATAATTGTTTCACAGGGATTTTTTCTAACTGAAACAACCATGCATTCAAATGTCAAATATCTCTTCAAGGCCTTTTAAAGTATATTTTGCAAATCCAAATCCAAAAGTTTACCTAATTTATTGCTGACAGTAATCCAGTGGTTAGGCTTTAAATATGAGACACTGAAGACACACTGGAAGAGGGATAAAAGAAAAGGAAGATTTTCTCTTCTTCCAGAAGGGGTGAAGCCAAACTCTAATAAGGTATTCGGAAACGGACAAATAATGTTTTTTATGAATACTTATTTTAAACAAATACTTTAAAAATATTTGTATTCGGGAGGAAGAAAACTTTGATATCAAAAAGCTGCGTTTCCCCATGAGACAGCAGTGTATGCCCCCTGGATGAGTGAGTGATGTTCAGGAGTCAGAGATGGGAGGGTAAAGAGATCACTGACACAGCTGCTCTACACAGCAACAGAGAAGGGTTAACATAGCGAAGAAACTTAACTGCAAGACTATCCATCCATCCATCCATCCATCCATCTTCCTCCGCTTATCCGGGGTCGGGTCGCGGGGGCAGTAGCCTAAGCAAGGAGACCCAGACTTGCCTCTCCCCGGCCACTTGGGCCAGCTCCTCGGGAGGAATCCCGAGGCGTTCCCAGGCCAGCTGGGAGACATAATCTCTCCAACGGGTCCTGGGTCTTCCCCTGGGTCTCCTCCCGGTGGGACATGCCCGGAACACCTCACCAGGGAGGCGTCCAGGAGGCATCCTGACTAGATGCCCGAGCCACCTCAACTGGCTCCTCTCGATGTGGAGGAGCAGCGGCTCTACTCTGAGCTCCCTCCGGATGACCGAGCTTCTCACCCTATCTCTAAGGGAGAGCCCAGCCACCCTACGGAGGAAACTCATTTCAGCCGCCTGTATCCGCGATCTCGTTCTTTCGGTCACCACCCAGCGTTCGTGACCATAGATGAGGGTAGGAACGTAGATCGACCGGTAAATCGAGAGCTTCGCCTTTCGACTCAGCTCTCTCTTCACCACGACAGACCGGTACAGCGCCCGCATGACTGCAGACGCCCTACCAATCCGTCCATCGATCTCCCGCTCCATTTTTCCCTCATTCGTGAACAAGACCCCCAGATACCTAAACTCCTCCACTTGAGGAAGGACCTCATCCCCAACCCGAAGAGAGCACCCTACCCTTTTCCGACTCAAGACCATGGTCTCGGATTTGGAGGTGCTGATCCTCATCCCAGCCGCTTCACACTCGGCTGCGAACCGCTCCAACGAGAGCTGTAGATCACGTTCAGACGAAGCCAACAAGACCACATCATCTGCGAAAAGCAGAGACCCGATCCTGAGGTCACCAAAACGGATCCCCTCAACACCTTGGCTGCACCTAGAAATCCTGTCCATAAACGTTATGAACAGGATCGGTGATAAAGGGCAACCTTGGCGGAGTCCAACTCTCACTGGAAACGAGTCCGACTTACTGCCGGCAATGCGAACCAGACTCTGACACCGGTCATATAGGGACCTAACAGCCCGTATCAGAGGGCCTGGTACCCCATACTCCCGGAGTACCCCCCACAGGACACCCCGAGGGACACGGTCGAACGCCTTCTCCAAGTCCACAAAGCACATGTAGACTGGTTGGGCGAACTCCCACGCACCCTCCAGGACCCTGCCGAGGGTGTAGAGCTGGTCCAGTGTTCCACGGCCAGGACGAAAACCGCATTGTTCCTCCTGGATCCGAGGTTCGACTATCCGTCGTACCCTCCTCTCCAGAACCCCTGAATAGACCTTACCAGGGAGGCTCAGAAGTGTGATCCCCCTGTAGTTGGAACACACTCTGTGGTCCCCCTTTTTAAAGAGGGGGACCACCACCCCGGTCTGCCAATCCAAGGGAACTGCCCCCGATGTCCACGCAATATTGCAGAGCCGCGTCAACCAACACAGCCCTACAACATCCAGAGCCTTGAGGAACTCCGGCCGAATCTCATCCACCCCCGGAGCCTTACCACCGAGGAGCTTTTTAACAACCTCGGCGACTTCAGCCCCAGAGATTGGAGAGTCCGTCCCAGAGTCCCCAGACTCTGCTTCCAAACAGGAAGGCGTGTCGGTGGGATTGAGGAGGTCTTCGAAGTATTCCATCCACCGACCCAAAACGTCCCGCGTTGAGGTCAGCAGCACACCGCCCCCACTGTAAACAGTGTTGGCGGCAGACCGCTTCCCCCCCCTGAGACGCCGGATGGTGGACCAGAATCGCTTCGAAGCCATACGGAAGTCGTTCTCCATGGTCTCTCCAAACTCCTCCCACGCCCGAGTTTTTGCCTCAGCGACCATCCGAGCCGCACTCCGCTTGGCCTGCCGGTACCTATCAGCTGCTTCCGGAGTCCCACAGGCCAAGAAGGCCCGATAGGACTCCTTCTTCAGCTTGACAGCATCCCTCACCGCCGGTGTCCACCAGCGGGTTCGAGGGTTGCCGCCACGACAGGCACCAACTACCTTGCGGCCACAACTACGGTCAGCCGCTTCGACAATGGAGGCACGGAACATGGCCCATTCGGACTCAATGTCCCCCGCCTCCCCCGGGACGTGTTTGAAGTCCTGTCGGAGGTGAGAGTTGAAACCCCTTCTGACAGGAGACTCCGCCAGACGTTCCCAGCAGACCCTCACAACACGTTTGGGCCTACCAGGTCTGTCCGGCGTCTTCCCCCACCACCGGAGCCTACTCACCACCAGGTAGTGGTCGGTGGATAGCTCCGCCCCTCTCTTCACCCGAGTGTCCAAAACATGCGGCCGCAGGTCAGATGAAACGACAACCAGGTCGATCATCGAGCCGCGGCCTAGGGTGTCCTGGTGCCAAGTGCACACATGAACACCCTTATGCTTGAACATGGTGTTCGTTATGGACAATCCATGACGAGCACAGAAGTCCAACAACAAAACACCGCTCGGGTTCAGATCGGGGGGGCCATACCGCCCAACCACGCCTCTCCAGGTCTCACTGTCATTGCCAACGTGAGCGTTGAAGTCTCCCAGGAGAATGAGGGAGTCTCCAGAAGGAGCACTCTCCAGCACCCCCTCCAAGGACTCCAAGAAGGGTGGGTAGTCTGATCTACTGTTCGGTGCATAAGCACAAACAATAGTCAGCACCCGTCCCCCCACCCGTAGGCGGAGGGAGGCTACCCTCTCACTCACCGGGGTAAACCCCAACGTACAGGCGCCGAGATGGGGGGCAACAAGTATGCCCACCCCAGCTCGGCGCCTCTCACCGGGAGCAACTCCAGAGTGGAAGAGAGTCCAACCCCTCTCGAGGAGACGGGTTCCAGAGCCAGAGCCATGCGTCGAGGCAAGGCCGACGATGTCCAGTCGGAACCTCTCAGCCTCGCACACCAGCTCCGGCTCCTTCCCCACCAGAGAGGTGACGTTCCACGTCCCAAGAGCCAGCTTCTGCAGCCGAGGATCGGACCGCCAAGGTCCCCGCCTTCGGCCACCGCCCGTCTTGCACGGCACCCGACCCCTATGGCCCCTCCCACAGGTGGTGAGCTCATGGGAAGGGGGGCCCATGTTTCCTCTTCGGGCTAAGCCCGGCCGGGCCCCATGGAAAAAGGCCCGGCCACCAGGCGCTCGCCAACGTGCCCCACCTCCAGGCCTGGCTCCAGAGTGGGGCCCCGGTGACCCGCGTCCGGGCGAGGGAACACTAGATCCATATATTTTATTCATCATAGGGGTTAACTGCAAGACTATCTTTGTTGAATTGGTTTTTGTACCTTAACTTGTTTTGGGAGGCAGTTTATAACTTTCGGGAAGTGGAGACTTTTCTACTGTGCTGCATTAGTATTGATGTCTGCAATGGGGTACTCTCATCTTTGCTCTAGTTACGTAGCTCTGTTAGGTCAGTAATTTAGACAATAGGCTGTTGAAAGAGTAACGTTAATGTTCGGTTGAAAAGGATAAAACAAGGCTCCTGTCATTTATTAACTTAAATGAAACTCTTCACATGGATTTGGGGAACCAAATAGAAAAGAGTGTGCCTGCTGAGCCATCTCTTGGTCCTCCACCTGCCAAAAAAAAAACTTGCTCAAGTTCTGTGTGGAAGCATTTTACAGTCACTGCTGCAGATAAACCCAAAGTGATATGTAATATGTGCAAAAGTCAAATCAGCAGAGGCAGAGATATCAAACATCTGCTATGCATAATCACACGCACTTAAAGAATCCTCTCCTGGCACTGTATGCCAACCCCCCACCAGCACCAATCACAACCATGTTCTGCCCCTGTTGTTTTTTTTTCCAATGACGTTCCTGTTACATGTTCATCACTTGATTTATGGAAAAACAACAATGAATATTGCATATCCATAATTATTATAACAGATAATTAAATATATTAGAAGTGTAATGCAAAAAAAATAAATAATAATTTATGCCTATTTTGATTTTTACTCTAATGCAAATACTTTTTCAGACATGTAGTGGATCTGCATCCCATCGGTCTATTCAACTTTTCAATGGTAATTACTGCATAAAAACAAGAGGCAGCTAGAGCAAAAGCAGATGATCACTCTGGAAAAAAAACAAAACAAAAAAAAAACTACATGAGCAGTGAACAGAATAATTTTCCCTTCCAAGACATATGAGCCTCTGCCAAGATGAGCTATGCTGTTATTAAAAAGGCTAATCAGTGTCTCTTTGCGTATTATAGTTTCATCTCACATCAGAGTTAACAGAGGGTGCAGAGTATGAATCAAGTCCAACTCATAAAAAAAACAAAAAAACTAAATCTCACTAGGATGCTGAATTTATGTTACTAGAGGGTTAAAAGTTCAGGCAGCTTGAACTGTGCATCAGTTTGTCCTTATTATGCTGCAGGTAAAAACCAAAAGTGACTGCTCTGTGGGGCTTTGACGCAGAGATGTCCTCCAACGGAGAACACACTAGTTTCTAAAACTAATTAGATAGGCCCCTTTTAACCCTCAGCAGGATGCATCAATGAGTAGGGGGTCTGCGACCATCCTGTAAACGGCAACCAAGCTGTGGGCATGTCACAAATTAAGGAGAAGATGCTGTCAAGAGGGTGAACAAAGGAGATGTGGAGGAAAGAGTAGGACCAGGAGGTACAGCAGTTAGAAGAGCGGTTTAAAGGATGAAATTATTTACATACAAAAAAAGTAAGAGTCAGCAGTCCAACAGAGTACAGGTATACAACTTGTTCATGCTGTCCTCTCAACCAGCAGCCATTTGTGGCAGGTGGTCGTTCTGTTGGAGATTTCTTCCTGCTAAAAGGAAGCCGTTCTAAGGCTTTACAATTTTGTGAGAATATAGGGTTGCAATATTATTGTTCAATGTTGTAATTAGGATATTGTTTGAGAATAACCTTTATTTCTTTAATGGACTGGCAACCTGTCCAGGGTGTTCCCCGCCTTTCACTCAATACATGCAGGAGATAGGCACCAGCCCCCCCATGAATCTTTGAGGATAAGCGGAATCGATAATGGATGAAAAACCTATATTTGCCTTATAAAAAAACATATTTTTATCCTTTAGATTTCTGACCTTAGCCACTAAGCTCCATATCAGACATGGGGATAAAGGCCAGTGAAAAGAACATCTGTAGGGCCAAATTTGGCTTTCATATGTCGCACCTGAAGTAGTACAGCTGATCAGATATCTCGGCATGGCAGCGGTTTCTGAATACAAAATGGGAAACATTGTTACTTCAATGAAATTTGTTATCCGTCATTCGGTGTCGCTCTACTTTCCATTGCCATCACATACTGAGTAAGGAGGAGAGATAATGACAAGAGATTGGTAGAAAAGGACACTATGAATTAAATTGGACTGTAGTGTTTCATCATTTTAATACCACTGGATTTCACAAATTTGACAATATATACAGACGTGGACAAAATTGTTGGTACCCTTCATTAAAAAAGAAAAACTCATAATGGTCACAGAAATAACTTTAATCTGACAAAAGTAATAATAAATAAAAATTATATAAATGTTGACCAATGAAAGTCAGACATTGCTTTTCATCCATGCTTCAACGGAATTATTTAAAAAATAAATGCATGAAACAGGCCTGGACAAAAATGATGGTACCCACAACTTAATATTTGGTTGCACAACCTTTTGAGGCAATCACTGCAATCAAATGATTCCTGTAACTGTCAATGAGACTTCTGCACCTCTCAGCAGGTATTTTGGCCCACTCCTCATGAGCAAACTGTTCTAGCTGTTTCCGGTTTGAAGGGCGCCTTTTCCAGACAGCACGTTTCAGCTCCTTCCAAAGATGCTCAATAGGATTGAGATCTTCTTGGATGTTTTTAGCTGTGTGTTTTGGGTCATTTTCCTGTTGTAAGACCCGTGACCTGCGACTGAGACCATGCTTTCTGACACTGGCCAGCACATTTCTCTCTAGAATCCCCTGATAGTCTTGAGATTTCATTGTACCCTGCACAGATTCAAGACACCCTGTGTCAGATGCAGCAAATCAGCCCCAGAACATAACCGAGCCTCCCCCATGTTTCACAGTAGGGACCGTGTTCTTTTCTAGATATGCTTCGTTTTTCCGTCTGCGAACATAGAGCTGATGTGCCTTGGCAAAAAGTTAAATTTTTGTCTCATCTGTCCACAGGACATTCTCCCAGAAGCTTTGTGGCTAGTCAGCATGTAGTTTGGCATACTCCACTCTGTTTTTTTTAATGATTTGTCCTCTGGCTCAAACAGCGAAGGATGTTCCGATCTGACACTGATGTTCCTTGAGCATAAAGTTCAGCTTGGATCTATTTTGAAGTCTTTCTAGGCTCTTTTGTTACCATTTGGATTATCCGTCTCTTTGATCTGTCATCAATTTTCCTCCTGCAGCCACATCCAGGGAGGTTGGCTACAGTCCCATGGATCGTACATTACTGAATGACATGTGCAGCTGTAGTCACAGAAACATCTAGCTGCTTGGAGATGGTCTTATAGCCTTTACAGTTAACATGCTTGTCTATGATTTTCTTTCTCATCTCCTGAGACAACTCTTTCCTTTGCTTCCTCTGGTTTATATTGAGTGTGGTACACACCACGTCACCAAACAACACAGTGACTACCTGGAGTCCTATATATAGGCCCACTGAGTGATTACAGGATTGTAGACACCTAGGATGCTGATTAGTGGACATACCTTGGATTAACATGTCCCTTTGGTCACATTATTTTCATTCTTTTCTAGGGGTACCATAATTTTTGTCCAGGCCTGTTTCATGCATTTATTTTTTAAATAATTCTGTTGAAGCATGGATGAAAAGCAATGTCTGACTTTCATTGGTCAACATTTATATAATTTTTATTTATTATTACTTTTTTCAGATTAAAGTTATTTCTGTGACCATTATGAGTTTTTCTTTTATTTAATGAAGGGTACCAACAATTTTGTCCATGTCTGTACTTCTGTAAAAGGCATGGGTTGTGTTTGGCAAGCGTTAATAGCACAAACACCACAGAACACACTGTTTTAATAAAAAAATTAAAACAACCATCACAGTTAAACTAACACTACTTTACGCTATGCTGTTGATTTTTACCCAAAAAAAGAGAGACTGATCCAGAATTCAGAGCTTTGAACAATACATGAACTGCAAAATAAGGGCTGCACAATATAACATCACGGCACCAAAGTGTGCATTAATGATTTTGTATAAAGGACTGTTGATGATGCAGTATTTGTTGAGTTTTTATGTCTCGTTATTAGTTCCAGTAATAAAATTCTCAGTTGAAGTGATTAGGTACTATCATCCAGATAATAATGGTAACAAAAAGAGTGTTAGAAGTATATCCTAAAGTAGAGGAGTCCTACTTATAAATATTCATTAATCGAAGTGACAAGGTAAAGTATCTCAGAATGGACTGCTGTTCTGAGGGATTACAGATTGAATGGATATTATTAGACCAAAAATGCACTGAAACACCATAATCAACCATTTTCTTTGGTCAGTTGCTGAAATGTATTATTAGGGTAAAATAAAGTTTCAATACTAAGAATGGGATTTCAAATTTTATTGTTCAATTTCCACACTATTAGAAAAAAAAGATTAAAGAATTTTTGTCAAACATCCTTTTTTTTTAATTACTTATTTCAGTCTATAAACCTGCCTTAAATTTTTTTTTATTTTTTATTTTTTTTAACCTTTGGGAAAATTATTGGCCTAAAACGGCTCTTTAACTTTATATGGTGTTGGATTAATTGAATTATATATTTTTGTTTCTAATTGGAAAGGAACTGGGCCTAATCTGCTTGTCAAGTCCACAGACTGAATGTATCCAATAGGTCTGTATTGCTGTTATGAGATTGCTTTTTACAACTCACAAACTTCACTGATCTTGAGTAACACTTTAAACTGGCAAAGTACTGTTTGCCATTTATTCGCTGGAGAAATGTGTTGTTCTTACTTAAGGGAGAGGGAGTAGTCGTTCTTGCTGGTCTCGCTGTTTCTCACTAAGTAGCTGGCCTCCTTGCACATCCTGAGCAGAGACTCTGCATCTGTTCGGCTGATGGCTCCGTGGTACCAGCTGCATCCAACAGCAAGGAATAATGATAAACAAAAAAGATGGTAAGGTTAAAAACACTGGAACAAAGCAAAACAATAAAAAAAACAAAAATCACACTCACAACTGGCTTTCCAGAGGCATTGTGGGATCAATTCGTTCCCCGAGCGAGGAGCTGCTGTGGTCCAGTGAAGTCATTTTGGTGTTGACCAAACAACCACTGGAATGTCGCTGCAGCGGGCGAGTTTTACCATCCTTGGTGGGTGACATTCGGGACTTTTCCACGCCATCAAACTGAACTATAATGAAGAAAAAAAATAAGAATAGGTTTATGCTGCTAAAAATACAGGCTAAAAATAAATCAACTATATTGTTAGACTTTGGCCAGAAATTGGTATAAAAGCTATCAAGATAATGGTCTTCTTATAGTGTTTTTGATCAGAAAGGAGCTAAAGTCCCAGTAGGCATGGAAGGCTGCTAACTGTTGGTCAGCTGGCTACTACACTGTTCACTCTCAGGAATGCAAAAGGAATTCCATTGCTTAAAAATATTTCCTGTTGTGAAATGACAGCACTAATTTAAAAAAACCCTACACACTTCACTTTTATTAAGATAGAAAAATTCTAAACTACAGCTGATAAGCTACATAAAGCCTTTTACCAACTGCTGGCTCGCTACCTGAGCAGATAGCACAACTAATTCAGCAGCTAAAATCAGCTGGTTTAACTGGTGTTAATCTAAAACAGCAAAGAAACATTATTTGGTGGTAGAGAAACAAACAGCATATAATTAAAAACAGATATTTAGGAATAGCATAAAAGAAAATTTAAGAAAAAATGTATTAGAACATTACTTAAAGGCAGCTCTAAACAGAAGGGTTTTAATCTTTGATTTAAAAGAACCTAACGAATCAGCAGCTTTGCAGTTGTCTGAAAGTTTATTACAGATTTGTGGCGCATAGAAACTGAAAGCTGCTTCTCCATGTTTGGTTCTAATTCTAGGGATGTTTAGTAAACTAGAGTTGGAGGACCTGAGAGGTCTGCTGGGTTGGTATGGTGACAACAGGTCTTCAACATACTTTGGTGCTAAACCATTTAGTGATTTATAAACTAGTAGGAGTATTTTAAAGTCTATTCTCTGAGCTACAGGGAGCCAGTGTAAGGACTTTATAACTGGGGTGATGTGCTTTCCTTTCCTGGTTCTAGTGAGAATGCGAGCAGCAGCGTTCTGGATCAGCTACAGCTGTCTGAGCGACTTTTTAGGTAGACCTGTTAGGACACTGTTGCAGTAAACAATCCTAATAAAGATGAATGCATGGATGAGTTTTTCAAGGTCCTTTTGTGACATTAGTCCTTTAAACCTAGAAATGACGGCACAACATTCGGTGCAATAAGCTTTTCAAAACAATTATTATATTTTGTAGATGTTTAATCCATGTTTCAGAGTTAT
Source organism: Apricaphanius iberus (assembly GCA_028564705.1). Classification (NCBI taxonomy): domain Eukaryota; kingdom Metazoa; phylum Chordata; class Actinopteri; order Cyprinodontiformes; family Aphaniidae; genus Apricaphanius; species Apricaphanius iberus. The sequence goes on along the minus strand of JAPXFQ010002722.1, from coordinate 1,741,121 downwards.
AAGATAAAATCAATTATGGCTGTACTTGTCAATATACTATAATATTTGTAGTAGCATCTGATTTTTTTCCCCCTGTTGCTTTTCTTCTTTAAATAAAAGTACATTTTTTATGTGTTGCTTGAAAAGCTAAAACAAACACTGAAATGATGTAATTTTTACTCAAGTTTATCATCAATGTCATCCTGGGCAATGCCTGTTGCTTCTGGTCCTGCTAGAATTCAGGTTAAGGTCACTTGAATGCAGCAGGTATTTCTAAAGCTTACTAAATCGTGCATCTGTTAAATCTACACCAGTGGAAAAGTGTGAGAACAGAAAGCACAGAGCAAGGCTTTTGTTTATCTCACACTTTCTCCACTGGTGTAGATTTTAACAGATGCACGATTTAGTAAGCTTTAGAAATACCTGCTGCATTCAAGTGACCTTAACCTGAATTCTAGCAGGACCAGAAGCAACAGGCATTGCCCAGGATGACATTGATGATAAACTTGAGTAAAAATTACATCATTTCAGTGGTTTTTTTAGCTTTCAGCAACACAATAAAAATGTACTTTTATTTAAAGAAGAAAAGCAACAGGGGAAAAAAATCAGATGCTACTACAAATATTATAGTATATTGACAAGTACAGCCATATTGATTTTATCTTATAACTCTGAAACATGGATTAGACCTACTACAAAATATAATAATGTTTTGAAAAGCTTATTGCACCAATGTTGTGCCGTCATTTCTAGGTTTAAGAGGACTAATGTCACAAAAGGTACCTTTGAAAAAATTCATCCATGCATTCATCTTATTAGGATTGTTTACTGCAACAGTGTCCTAACAGGTCTACCTAAAAAGTCGCTCAGACAGCTGTAGCTGATCCAGAACGCTGCTGCTCTGCATACTCACTAGAACCAGGAAAGGAGAGCACATCACCCCAGTTTTAAAGTCTATTCTCTGAGCTACAGGGAGCCAGTGTAAGGACTTTATAACTGGGGTGATGTGCTTTCCTTTCCTGGTTCTAGTGAGAATGCGAGCAGCAGCGTTCTGGATCAGCTACAGCTGTCTGAGCGACTTTTTAGGTAGACCTGTTAGGACACTGTTGCAGTAAACAATCCTAATAAAGATGAATGCATGGATGAGTTTTTCAAGGTCCTTTTGTGACATTAGTCCTTTAAACCTAGAAATGACGGCACAACATTCGGTGCAATAAGCTTTTCAAAACAATTATTATATTTTGTAGATGTTTAATCCATGTTTCAGAGTTATAAGATAAAATCAATTATGGCTGTACTTGTCAATATACTATAATATTTGTAGTAGCATCTGATTTTTTTCCCCCTGTTGCTTTTCTTCTTTAAATAAAAGTACATTTTTTATGTGTTGCTTGAAAAGCTAAAACAAACACTGAAATGATGTAATTTTTACTCAAGTTTATCATCAATGTCATCCTGGGCAATGCCTGTTGCTTCTGGTCCTGCTAGAATTCAGGTTAAGGTCACTTGAATGCAGCAGGTATTTCTAAAGCTTACTAAATCGTGCATCTGTTAAATCTACACCAGTGGAAAAGTGTGAGAACAAAAGCCATGGCTGTGCTTTCGCAAACACACGCCCACACACTCTCTTTGTACAAGTCATCCAACAGAAGGACGTGTACACACTGTAGACGAGACATAAATCAGTCTGCGCACACATTCCTCTGAGAGAGAAAGAAAAAAAAAAAACACATGCAAACTTCCTTCAAAGCATTCAAACAACTCCATGTGTCTATAAAGTTTTACGTCTGATAAAGTATTGGTGAGCAGTTGCTGTTTGAGTCGATGCAATGTGCAAACAAGCACATCTGAAGAGTCCATATGGGTAAATAGCAATATACTCACTATTCTACAAGTTAAATATTAAACGGGCAGTCAAACTCCTACGGTCAGCTCTAGAAATGTTCCTCTGGCTAGTCCATAGAGAACAGTTTGATGGTACAAGGGGGCTTCAGATGACCTGCACTGATTACATCACCGCCAGAGTATACACCGTGTGTATTCTCAGCCAAATCAGCTCACAGAGAAAGGCACGGAGGGTTGCTCACTGAGGCTAACGGATGAAAGAATTATTAATGGATAGAAAAGAAATAGGCTACAAGGCTGAAAGACTGGACACTGGAGGGTGGAGCGGTGATCATGAGAGGTGGTCAAACTGCGTATATGTGTGGGAGGGATTCAGCTGTTTTTCCACAGTCATCCATCACTGTAATTGATGTCAAAACACCCCAAGGTTTGGGGAAAGAAAACAGTTTGCAGCCACTGACACGCTTCCCAAGCAATAACTGAAGGGAGGCTTCCAGCATCAGACATACATGAAGTATCAGGTGGGGACTGTTTTAAAGGCAAGAGCCACACAGGCTTGTATCAAAATGGTTACTGTACTGAAAATGTAACGTCTGGTTTTGGTACATGGTCAGTCTTGCATTTTGTGCTCTCATTATCCTGCCTGAAGATGGCGCTGACAGACAGACAGACAGACAGACAGACAGACAGACGGGCATGGAGATCTTAACAGCCTGTAGATGGAGACGGGCCTACATCAGTCTAGACTCTCCAGTCTTTTTAGAGAGGATTGCATTGATAACAGAGTCTGTCTGTCGGCCAACAATAAGGCCTACGCTGAGCAACAGGGTTGATTGTGAAAAAAGAAAAAAATCTATTAATAACAACAAAAAAATTTGAGGAGTAAAATTAAACAACTGAGGTGGAAAAATTGATTGTTGGTGACACTTTAATGCAATTTTAGGGTCACCAACGACAATCATATTGACAAAATCAGAATTGTTTCTTTATTAAGCAACAGAAAAAGATGTGCACACATAAGTATAGAAGCGTTCAAGTTTAATGAACGATTTCCACATTTAGTTAGCTGCGGTCCGGATAATTTTTTTATCTAACAAAGTTTTATATATCCTTAAAATGATAGTTGGGTTCAGTACTATGATAGGAGGCTAGTGCTTCACAACATTTGTTATTTTTCCCTCGTTCCTCTAATAGATCCTTAAAGTGATAGACTGGACTTTGTAAGAAAAAAGAAAGAAAGGGATATGATTAAAAAAAAAAAAAAAAAACGACACAAGCTCCCTCCCCCTCCCTTTCTGATTGGTCTTGAAGCTGCGCCCACTTTTCCGTGCACGCTTCAGGTCAATGGGCCAAGACGTGTGGAGGAGAGAGAGAAAACAACTAGAGTGTCAACAATGGAGTTATCAGAGGTGAGGATGCTTTTTTGGTTTGAAATCGGTATCTTCTGCTCTTGAGCTGAGTGTTGATCCATGGCTGCGCTCGGGACTAATGGCAGAGGCTCGATTCGGAGGCTCAGTGTAAACCAAAAACTTAGCATGCGCGCAGTTACGAGCACACAGCGTTCGTGATGATTGACAGCCGTTGGCATCACTTGATTGGTTGAAGTGGACGGCACCGTGGCTTCTGAGCCATAGCTGAGATACTGTAATGTTATAATTCATAAAATCACTTATTTTTTATCAACATTTAAGGCCAGGAGGTCAATTTAATACAATTCTTAAAATGTGTAATTCATTTAGAGATCCAAACTATCACTTTAATTCACACTGAAAGTCAAATTTTTTTATCCAATAGAATTCGAGTTATCAGCTGTCAATCAACATATCGCACAAACCGGTGGATATGAAGCCGCACACACAGTACTGTTTCTAAAGGCAGAGAGCGGTCATGGAGCAGTCGCAGCAAACTTCTGCTAAATAGTTAGCCACTCCACGGCTACCCAGGGCTACATCAACTTCAGAAAGAAAAACAAAGGAAAGTACGGCGACTAACTTGATGAAAAACGCCTTAGAGACCGGAGTGGCGTGTTAACCCGTTACGTGTTCCTCCCTCGAATTACAAAAGAGATGCGTTTCAACACTGGAGATGGGCTATCTGCGAATTTTAAAAGGCTTCAAACCGATGCAGTTTTGGCCACATTTCTGCTAATCAGGTAAGACATTAAAATACTCAATAAAGCAAATCAATATAACAATTTATTAATAAAGCACACAATCTTATGCTGTGAGATCACATCAGTGCCCAATTAAAAGGGAGGGGGGTGGAGGGAGCTGATGCGTCCAAAAAAAAAGTGTCTCCCTGAAATACTCTGGACTGTGGCTTTAATACGGTTTTAAATAGATTTTTGTCAAGTTTACATAAATATGAATTTTATTTATTAATGTACTCCATATTTTGCTGTTTATTTAAACCATGTCATGAACATGAACTAATGTCCAGTAAGGCTGCTGAAGAAGACTGCTGTTACTTTACGTCCAACCACCAGGGGCTCCCCTTGACCTCCACATTCAACCCCAGGCTGAACTCGTTGTCCTTAAGCTCACTGATGCGTTTCCTTAAACATAAACTCATGGAAATGATTATTCCAAATGACTGATTGTTATCTTGGCCTCTGCACTTCTGTTCGTTATAGGGTTGCGTTTGAGTCTTGCAACAGCAGTCAAATTGTACTGCTGCATGACAGTTGAGTAAATTGTGGGTCTAACATCGGACCCACGGAGGAGCAAAACTGCAACTCCAATTTTCTCCAGTCTGATGCTCCGACTGCAGGCAGTCAAACGATGGCGCCATGTTGCATTCAAGTGAATATGAAGAGATTTACAAGTTAGTTTTCTTCATGCAACCCATCTTAACCCCATGCTGACCGCTTGAAAAATAAAGAAAGTCAGACAAGGACGTAGCTTATGTGTTTGCATGAGAAATAGCGTTTCCATGGAAACCGACGGAGGAGGGACGCAAGAGATGCATGTTAGCTCCACTCAGCCCCTGTCAGTGCTGACAGATCATAACATGAAGATGCAGCCCATTGCTCTGACTTCTTCGCTTTCAATTTTGCTCTTCCTGTTTGCATATGTCTGGTCCTACCTCTTCCTCTGCTGCTTCCCGTCACCAACCCTTTTGATCTCTGCATCTAACACCCTCTGGGAAAGACTTAGACTCTTGGCCTGTTTGCTGTTAACACTTGCTTGTGAGTGACAGGAGGAGGAAAATAAGACTGTAGAAAAGGGGTTCTTGTGCTTTTTACTACAATTAGGGGTGTCAAATTACGAGTTAACTGCAATTAATTACAACAATTTTTATCCTAATCTATTTCTAAGCTTTCATTTTATTGCTTCTGTATGCTAGTTGCCTTTAAATGAAAAAAGTTTTTATGCTTTGGAGCTTTTGTGCTTTTGTTGTTAGGGCTTAACCACACCCTGAAGTGGAGATCGAAGGCTGTAAATTTATAAGCTGACTGTCTTCTATTGTCGTAGGGATGGAGGGCAAGTTGAGAAGAAGCGGGGAGTTGCAGACAGTCTACTAAACGTATCTATTTTAGATCACTCTAGCGATTCTCTTTCAAAAATAGAATTGACTAGTGACAAATCTAGCAACTTTTTATGGGGTTCTTGGAGAGTTTTGGGTGAGGCATGTAACATTACTCTTCTCACCGAGCAACAGGGCGCTCTACCGTCTCAGACCGCTCACAGACAGAAGGCAACCAGTCTGCACCGCATGCTGGAGCTCAACCTGGCCGTTTCAGCTGTATGGCAAGCCATTGTAATAAAAAATAAGGCTTATATTAACAGTAATACATCTGGAATCAGGGCAAATATTAGCCCCACTGTGTCCAGAATGCTAATGAACAGGGCACGCTTGAAGAAGATGTTTGCATTCACCACTTAGGACTAGTAAGAAAAACAACAATGTAAATGCTGTGACTGCATCTCTTCAGGTCTGTTAAATACAATAGATTACTTCATAAAGCCACTTTATAAATAATATATAATCTAACCTTTGTTTGACCATAATTGTGTAAGGAATTTTAATGAAATTACCTCAAGACGAGGGGTTTTCTCAGCAATTAGGTGAGATTAAAAATCTGATTAAATAGATTAGTTAACTACAGATCATAATTAATTAATTTCAACGTTTTTTTTAATCTTATGACGGCACTAACTAAAATGTGTTTGTCTGAATAGATGAATAAAAACCATTAAAGCTTGGTAAAGTTACCTGAAGATGAATTTGGTCATCCTGCCGTTATGAAAACGGCATCTCTGTATTCCATTTTGTGATTTACCTCGGCTTTTCACGTTTCCTCTATTTGTAAAACTGTGGGGGTCAGATTTAGGGTTCTTACAAAATTGAAAGTTTCTTTTGACGTTAGTTAAACTTTGTTCTTTTACTCCAGTTGTACAAAAGGCTGAGTGCCTTCTCTCTACGGAGTTTGCCCCATCACCCTTACCTGTCAGCACTCCTCTGCAGGGAGCCTATATACTTCCAGAAGAAAGCATTACTCTGAAGGGACCCTAAATGAAACAAAAGCAATGATTATATTTGTTCAAGTGTGAATGGACTCGTGTCTGCTTCTTTTGCCAGCCATCTCACCCATGGCGGCTTCAGACGATTAAAGAGTTATGTTTTAAGGTCGAATACAAGGAGGAGCGAGGGAAACCAATTCCTTTTTCATTCTTTGGAGAGCACAGTCCCGAGAAATGGCCGACAAGAGACTGACAAGAGGATTGGTTCACCGGTGAACAAAAGACTTGGAGGCAGGCTAAGAACGGTGCGTCGGGGGCGCATTGAGACAGGCACACACACGCTTGTGTGTATGCACACGCGTCTCACCATAAACACTAAGACACATAGTGAAATATGTCGGGGTATCTGGGATTGTTATCAGTCCTGTTGCTTGTAAAGTGCCGCAAATGGAATCTGGGTATCAGATTGAACTGTCAGTTAGATGGTGACTGATGGCTGCAAAGCCTGTCCCCTTCAAGCACGTATCTCCCTTCAGAGACTGCCGTGAAGAAACACCAACACGCACACAGAGGGGAATGGTGTGGGGGAGCAACCTGATTTATTTGGACACAAACATAAATGTCAAATGGCTATTACAGTGATGGAATCTGCAGAGCAATACTAATCAACAGAGCAAATCAAAGCTCAGCGCGATGGAATTTTATGACAAAACCAATGAGAATGCGTCCTAAAGTTGGAGTCTTCTGTGAAAACAAACTACTGTGAATACAGAAGTGATGCAAAAGGATTCAAACCGCTTTACATGTTACTTTACAACAAAATTGGGATTTTATGTGTTCGGCCCTCAGACAATGGGGCAGAATTTGTGAACAAAAAGTGATGAATATATATATATATATATATTTCACCAGAAAGAAAATTCTGAAAAGTAAACTCAAGTCCAAATGTCTTTAGAAGTAACCTCATTAGTAAATTGACCTCATATGTGTGTACCTTAATTTCAGAGTTTTAACGAGAGAATAAGCCAAGAAGGCAACAGAGGCTCTTGAGATGTTGTAAGATCTACAGCTCATGTGAGAAAATCTGTTAATACAAATACTAGTCCTGATCTAAAAAAGAAATCTGAGCTTTTTGGAAGAGTAAAGCAAGAAAAAAGTAACTGTCGTGGGAAAGCTGTAAGAAATCCTGTGTGCAGTTTGCCAGACATGCCATAATCAGATCAGACTATGATTGAACATTTTAACCTACATGGTGGTGACAGCATGAATCTGTGGGTTTTACTTTCATCAGCAAGGCACAAGAGGTGATAGGAGTTGTTGGAAAAAATAAGGGAAATACTGGAAGAAAAACTCTTGATGCTGCAAAAGTTTTGGAACATACAAATATGCAAATCTTGAAGAGAAACAACCCTAGAGGACATAAATAACAGAAGCAAATTGTACCTCCAAAATCTACTAGGGTTTTTTTTTTTTGCATTTAACAATAAGACACTTTGTTATCTTGGTATGTCACATAAATTGCAGATAAAAAAACTTGGAACATATTGGTTAAAATGTGACAAAATGTAAACAACAAAAATCTAGTTCTGGATACTTTCGCAAAACACTATTTTATATATATATATATATATATATATATATATATATATATATATAAAAAAAAAAAACTGAAAATGAAAGATGAAGGAACACTAGTTACAGCTGATCCTGAGGAATTACACCCCATCCACAGCTGCACACACTGCCGCACAAATTTCTCTAATTATGCTGGCTAATTAATTCTCATTTGCTAATGACACTCCCATCAAAAAGGATGACAACTCTGAAGGGCGACGTGTGTCACAGACGGCTGCCTTTTAAGGTGAAAATTAAGTTTTACAGACTGGATGTGTGGACATAATTCACCGATCTGCAGGACATTACAATCTACTAGATGCAAAAACTCTTATTCAGAACATCCAGATTGTCCAGAATTTGTAGCTTTAGAAAGAGATAATGTTGAAATTATTTCTGTTTTATATTGTATATTAAGATAGCAATTGGGTGCTGAAATAATGGTTAAGTTGATGAACGTTAATGATATGGTCTTAGAGCTCTGTTGCGGTTGAATCTGGAAGTTAAAGCTGTGGATTCTACCTTTTAAAAAAAATTTTGTTCTTCTCTTTTTAAGGTTTGAAAAATAAGCTTTAATTAAGTTGTCCCAGATATTACAAGCCACTTCATCTGTTTTAAACAAAACTTTGCATTAAAAGAAATCTAGGACCATTGAAGGGAAGGAAGAGAAGACGCTTCAAAGCGTGGATAATTATTTCATGCAAAAAACAAAGGAGAATAGATCCTTATTATACTCAGACAAATATGTCCCCATTTATATGTAGATTGAATATCTGCAGTGGCAATCTGCATTGCAGTCGTGATAATGAGGCTGAACTGACAATGCTGACTTTTGTTGTACATTGTTTTTCTTCTTGTCTTGGTTAGAACAAAGTGGTCATAAAATGGCATTTATGAATTTCATCATAATTTAACTCCTCAATCCTTTCTCTCTGTCACTGACTCACTCAAACTGCAGTCGTCAGCTCCATCACATAACCTTGCTTCCATTGCTCATCTTCAATCCCCAATCTTTACATTACTCCTTAGTAATGTCCTGGTGTGGAAGTGAAGATCTACCGGCCCCAAATAGAGCCCATTGTAACTATATTCACTAAAGCTGTTTAGGCCATCACCCCCTGTGTTTCTGACACACAAACCTTTGACCTGAAAGATGTAGACTGGGGCCACACTTGCTAGGATGGAGAGAGGATCGCTTTACAGGACGGCATACTAAAACTCCCTCACGTCACACTGGGGACTAGAGAGTTTCCCATGGATCTGTGAGCATAAATCAGCTCCTCACCCTGTCCTCGCCTATAGTGCACAGTGGTGTCCTCTTTCATGGCCCCACTCTGAGCTTTCCCACTCCGTCTGCGGAAAATCCCATTCCTGGGATTAGTTGAGCAACATATCCTATTTTCCCCTGGATAAGTAAACCAGTCAGATTGTGTGTGCACAAGCTCAAAATATCAACCACTGCCTCTCTGTTAAATGACATCCTTGTCAATTGTGTCCATTATAATGATGATTAAGTCAACAACTAAAACTGCCACGAAGGAGTCTGTTTTTTTAAATAACTTAAAGTAATCCACTTGTAGAAAACAGCAGGTCAAAGGAACATCTGGGACGGTTATGAGTATGTTGACAAGAGGAAATGGGGGTCACGACGAAAGGCAATGACGCATGGAGACGGCAGTTCAGCACAATTAAAACTAATGAGGCTTCATCTTAAAACCTGCCCAGCAGTTAGTGATTTTCTGCCACATGTAATCCAGATGGAAAAGTGCAATCATTACAACGCTAATTCCTAAAGCCAAATCATTCAGTTCATCTCACACTCTTTCAGGAAGTCACCATCGATTAGAAAATGCTACTCTTTGATTCTTTATCTTATTTGTTTTGTAAGTTATACATGCTTGACATTTTTTTGTTATTGTAATTTCTCCCCAAAAGCAAAAAATTAAATATGATTGAAATTGTCAGCGGGGATTTATTTCTAACAAACTGGTTTCAGTGCTGTTTGCTTTGTACCAGTTCTTTATTGTATTCCATAGGCAACATCTTACACTAGTAACAGGAAAACGGTGCTTTCTCAGAACCAACTAGAAACTGGAGCTGTATATGAGCTTGCATTGGTCGGCAAAATCCAAGGCAAAATAGGGGAAACTGAAGTTTAACATTAAGAAAAAGTTTATCTAAAAGTGGAATACCATAAGATCACCGTTCCTTCCCCACAGTTTATTTTAATATCACCTATACCAGAGTTTAAGTAACGTCGATGCACAACAAAAACAAATAATCACAGCTGAAATTTTCTGTGAAATCCTGAAATTTAAATTCGGACCGAGTGCATCTCTGTCTTGTTACAATTAGTATCCGTTGATGAAGCCTACTTCTGGAACTCCCTTTTTCTGGTGATGCTGCAACCAACTGGGATCTTTATTCAAATCAAGTTTCAGTTCACTTTATTCAAATAACACCATTTCACATAAATATAATCTATAATCTATCTATACAAGTCAAATATGCCCAATTCACATCCAAATATATACAATTAATCTGATAAAAATCTCAACAACCAAATTAAACTGCCTACATTTACGTAGTTATGAAATTTTGCAGCAGTCTCTGAACGAGTACAAGCAAGTGACAACAGTGGAAAGAAACAACTGCCTTTTAACAGGAAGAAAGCATTAGAAGCATTGAAAAACACCACTTGGGGTGCATAGTATTATTAAACTAAGACGCTGATATTTTGGTATCTGTTTGGAAAATGATGTCATATTTGAAGTTAAATAGTTGGCCTTCGCAAAGATTGAGGATCGAATAGGAATTTTAGGGCGAGATATTAATAGTTACGCAGTGATATGGGTCTGAGTTAGCTCTATGGTATTTGGAAATAAAACTGAGCCTTTTGATAGAAACAGTTAATTGATTCTGGCAGCAGCGCTGGTCATGTAGTGGAACTGCTTTGGTGAATAAAAAAAAAACTAAATGAAAAATCAAAGACATAATTACTTACCAAAATAAATAAATTAGTTCACAGATGGATGGAAGAACGGACACACAGAAGGCTGAGGGTGAAGGGCAATTAATTGGAAATATGCTTGACACCAACACCCACCATGGTGGTGCTGGTCACAGCTCGTCGGTCCAGGAGACGGCTGAGCTGTCTGGGAAGGAGACTCGAGCTCCTCTGTTAGGGGAGGGCTGGTGTTGAGTTGGCCAACAGGAGGGGGCCACGGTAGGTCCTTGATCACTTTAATCTCTACTGCAAGTGTTGCCAAAAGAGAGAAAGATGGAGGGAAGAAAAGAGAACAGCAGCAAAAGGTGAAGGAGGGAAGTAATGATAGAAGTGAGGAAAAAGAGAAAAGATACAAAAAAGGTAAGTTAGAAATACTCCAGATATGAGCAGAAGATGGAGGCTACTAGAGGAGAACAGATTTATAGAATGAACAAAGAATCAGCAGCACCTGAGGACAAGAAAAGATAAGAATGCAACAGGATAGGAAAGGAAAGAAAGTAAGGTTAGATCTAAAAGTAGGAGCTGATGATATTGTTATTGAGCTTGGAGATACAAAAATGGATCACAGTGAGCTAAAAACTAAACTGACTTAATGCTAAACCAAACTTTCTCCTGAAAGGTTACCTTCTATTTTCCACTCTGCACTCTCCAAATCTCCTGTTGTCTAAAAGACTATCAATGACATTGAGAGGGAATAGCATTTCGGTATGACCAGAGATAAAGTAAAACAAGTTCCTCAAGGTCTAATTCATAATGTGGGATAAAAAGCAATGTAATAATCTGGAGAACCTGCAATACAATAAATTAGGGTTAAAAGTGCAGGATACAGATGGCAGCGTCAGACATTCTGTTATTATTCTGAATTTAGCCTTCCCTATTAAGATAAAGAGCAGTGTAGATAATATCTATCACTGTCAGGCACCTCACGCTAATCTATCCATGCACTGGGCACTACACAGGCTTTTGCCCTCCAGATAATGTATGCCTCATGTCTGGACAAAGCATTAGCAGGATAAATCGAGCGCTCTTGCGGTAGCCCATCTGTTTTCAACGTAGGGCAACTTGTAAAATAGCTGAGAATGCTGAATAAAAGAGATGCAGAGAGAAGATTTTTTGTTTTTCTTTATCCAAGGATGCCTGCATCGGAACTAAGGCTAATGAATACACAAGTATTCCAGCAGACATATCTTTGGAAGAGCTCTTTCCAGAGGTTGGATTAATTAAGCTGATATTATATTGATCCATCTTTTGGCATGCTTCTGTGTCAAAACATGAGAAAATAATATTTTAAAGATGATAAGTATCGCCATAACGCCACCCTTTTTGTTAGCATCAGTATACTAACAGGGGAGTAAAATTCAGTGCTGCGCAATGTGAAGAGAAAAAAAATGTTACTTTTAACTGTCTTGCTTTATTTTGTTTTTTTAAAATAAATAATTGAAGGAAATATTGATATGGAACTTCAAGTTTAATACTAAGTGGCACCAGGTGTTCAAATAATAAGTAGCTCAATTAATCAAACTAGTTCACACTTCTCTCAGTTCTACAGTTCAGCATGCTGAGGTAAGTTTATCTTCTTCGGTGCTAAAAGAGCGTCTGCATGAAATAGCGTCTGCATGAAATAGCAGGGATTAAAGAAATGTTGGTGGGCCATAAATGGCATTTGCTTAGCACTTATGGAAAACTCATAAGAGTGGAACATTGCATGTTTTATCTGTGTTCTAAAAGTTGCAACAATTATGCAGGAAAAATCTTCAGCAGAACCACAAAAAAAACAAACCCAAAAGCACATTGTAGTCTGTCTTACCAAGGGTTCAAACTGAGTATGCTGTGGTGTGAAATATAAAGGAAGGTGATGCTAGAGTTCTATCGAGCTAAAGCTGTGTTTCTTAAAAGCACAGTAAATTATGCAAGTCTCCACACTGGACTAAATGTCTTAAATAAATGCAAGTATTGTGTATAAATTAGGATGGTGTGAGATGCCACCCTGGTCAGCTGTAGTAGTGGCATGTTGTACTGCAGTTATAATTACAAGCAAAATAAGTAAGAACAAATTAACTGAGATGTAGAACTAATAATCATTCACAGAAGCAGCACAGTAGAGAATACTGCTAGTACAAAACGAAGAGAATGAGAATGAGCAAACAATTGCTGATTGTTACTTTTTCTGCTTTCATTTTACTTCTAATGGTGCGTTCATACCGCACGCTTTGTCAGCATCAAGCAATGCTCAAAGTGACTGGTTCGATGCATATATACAGACGGCAGATACATTTTTAAGATGAAGCTTGCAAAGCTCATAGACGGGCCTTTCTCTGTTGGATGTTTTAAACGCGGATCGTGGTTGGCTGGGTAACGTCGACGCCGGACAATGTCACTACACTGAAATGCTCTGATTGGTTGCCGTGCTGCGTCCAGAGTGTTAGGTCCATCAAACGTTCAGTTAGCTGAACTTCTGCGTTGCTACCGTTTGGCGCTTTGAAGCTTGAAAAGCTTGAAAAGTTGAGGCAGCCAACGCACATAAAGCGTCGCAGAGACTGCGATGCTACTCTGACGGCCTCAACCATAGACTTCACATTTAATTTTGCCGCTGCTGACGCTGCTTTTTGGGGCGGTGTGAATGCACAATAAGTTGCATAAATGATCTGTCAATGGCATGAAACCCAACTCAAAACTGTTCCAGTTTCCAGTTCTAAAAACAGTGGCTTTTTTAAATGATATGCTCAGCAACCAGGTAATTAACTATTAGCAGAATAACAAACTAACTAAATAAATAAAAAATTGAAAAACTTTATCAGAACTTTTCGCATTTTGAGCTTTCAAACATTCACAAAAAGGTTGTATAGTACTGTGTGTGTGTGTTTGTGTAAAAGATAAATAAATAAATCACCAGAAGTGCTTAGACAGTAGTACCAACTTTTAGCAACCTGTTTGGATTTTACTTTTTAAATGTCAGCTTTTAAACAAACAGAAAAACTGACAACATATTATTTAACCGGCCCTGTATTGGATAGCTCCTTTTTTAATCAAGTAACATAAAACTAAAAAAGGCCAAGTTCCATTGTACTACTGTTTGAAAAAGGATTGTCACGATGTAGGGACTTGGCATCTACAAAGGGGATGCTTAAAAAAGACAGAATCACTGGTGTGAATAATATGTCACAGTAAAAGATCCATGTGACAACTGTACTTTACATAACCCATTTTGAAAAGGGGGGGGGGGGGGGGGTTGCTATACTGTCTACCTAAACATTTGATATAATTTTTTTAACTGGTCGGTTTTCAATAGAAACACAAACATGATGCTATAGATTTATGTGTTTTCCATCCTGCAAGCAAAAGCATCACTGTGGCTATTCTGCATCTTATAATGAGGAGCAATATCTACAAGCTGATACTGTAGGGGAAGGGGGAAAATTGGAGAATATTCAATCTGACAAGCAATTAAATGGCTGGGCTGGTGGTGTCGGGGGGCAAATCTACCAATAGGTTGCTGGAGGAAGGAGCATTTGCCGTCTATACTGGTGGGAAATGTGTGCAATGGCAGTGGAAGGTCAGAAACTCCAAGACCCAATATGACTTTCTCCAATTTGTGGTGAAGTAAGGGACTCTCTTGCTATGAGATTAAAAGCCCAATGCTCATTTCACATTGCAGATTAGCGTGTAATTGTGTGGGGAGCAGAAGGCTGCCTGAACCCTGCAGCCTCACTGTGGGGACGAGGAGATGCTGCGGGTGAAAGTGTTTGAGACTCGACTGTTTGAAAAGCTGAATAAATGCATTTAGCACTGTGAAAATAATAAAACTGTTTGAGTACCATTGTTTTAATTTAAATAAAAATCAGACTGCCTCACCGTTAATGTATTAAACACCATTTCAAGTCCTGAAGCATTCACTAGTTCTAGAGATATTGTTGCAAGTTTCACAAGAACACCTTTATACTTTCCCTTGCTTTTAAAGAAAGCTCCAAATTAAAAGTAGAGCCTGCATGGCCCCGTCTTTCACATTTGCATGCCATACTAAATAAATTATTAAACCCTGACTGATACATGTAATAGTTCTGTTAGTAACTTCCTTTAGTCTGCATAATTAGCAAGTGGAAATCACATCCAATCTTGCAAAGGTTTATATATACCTGTAAGTCTTTGACATTTTTGGTTGAAGCTTGACAAAATGTGTAGTATTTGATAGTATTTAAGTATTTGATTTGAGTATTTTGTGTAACAACACAAACGTGTGCCTTTAACGTTGCTCCCACAACTGCTCTTTACTTGGTGAAATCCAGCATCACACTGCCACTATTATGTTTCAAAGAAGGGATAGAGCCTTCAGGATTATGTGCAACTGCACATAACGCTATTGTGCAAGCAACAAACATGCATTACTTTCCCCTTTACAGTTACAATTTCTGTTGGTCTATAACATAAAGTCCCAATAATATAGATGATATAGCTGTATGGTCACAAAATGTAACAAAACCCAAGTGCCGTAAATACTTTTTTCTTTGTGATGAACTTGAAACAATGCTTGTGCAGCAAACCGATACTGTCTGGAAAAATACTGTAAACTCCATTATGATTGCTCAAAAGATGTGTCCAGTTTTCCCTCTATGAAATAAAAGGTAATTATAAAAATTGAAATGCATGGCTCATAAGCTGGCAAAGCTTTGTGTTCTCTTTACCTTCCAATCCCATCCCGTTGTGATCGATATGCTTCGTTCTCATTTACATAATCCCTGATCCACATTAGTAAATAACTCTTTGTAGACAAAAGGGCCAAAGCAGATTATTGATTCTGAGTCATCAAAGAATCTGTCAATTCAAGCAGATGATAGCACAAAATTGGAACCACATGAATATAAGCAGGTGTATGTGTCATTATAAGGTGCAGCCCATTTAAAGTATAATTTTAAATCTTTGCTACTTTCTCCTTTTTTTCTTTCAAAAGAAGATTCATTTTTTAAATCCACATATTTTGTTTACCAGAGCCTTTCAATCGCTCATGGCACTACATCAGTTTCAGCAGTGGAGAACCTTAAATCTTCAGGTCGGCTCTTTTCCACCAATGGAATTCAGTCTAGTTCTGCTTAATTCAGCTGGCTAATTGCCTGCATATTCACAACAGGCTGGAAGATTGTAATGTTTATGCTGCACATTATGAGCACCGGAGCTTTGCAAACAAAACTCTGCTCTCCTGAAATTGTGTTTTTCCCATCTGCACCTAAATTATTACAGATAACAACAGTGTAATGCTCCGGGGAAACTGAAATGCCACCTCATAATCTCTGCACACTGCATCCGTCACATTATACGGTCCCCCTCTTTTTCACAGCGTAGATCTGTTTTGAAAGATGTTGTGATTGAATTAAAAAGGAAGAAGGCGCAGGCAAATAGGTGACAGAGATGAATTGACAGCAATGCTTTCCCTCCCCGATCTGGCCAGCTGCAGCTTCCACTTGGGGTCAAGCTGGCAAAGAAATGCTTCTGCGTTCTGTGAGGGATGGTTGGCGTGCTGTTGTGTGGCCAATGTGTGTGAGTGAAGATAAGACCAGTGGAAGCGGTCTGTTGAAGACGGCAGGACAAATTTGAGCCTCATGAAAGAGGCCTGTCAGCAAGGTTATCAGCAGGTTGTTGCAGCACAGGCCACAAGAAGAAGGCCGGGCTGCGCTTTGACAGACAACGCTGAGGGAAATCAAACCAGGCAAGCCACAAGAAACAGATCCACAGCAGCCACAAAACAGCTGGCTTTAACCGTGGTGCAGTGATACAGGGCAAAACTGTAACTGAATCAGTTCTTTAATGCAGAACATTAAACTCAAGTTTCAGACTTTGGGGTCATTAAACGCATAAAGGTTATTAAAAATAAAAAAAACATAAAACTTCTTCTCCAAGACCTGTGATCCCATGGAAGAAAATATACTTGACCCTGGGCAACAAGATTAGGTATCAGTGGAGTTCAGTCCCATTTTTGTTGTTACGAGGGTCAGCTTTCCCATGGTGAGGTGTCCCCATCTCAGTGTGTGGCTGACAACATATCCACTGCTAAAACATACATGATGAGAAATTCAAGCAGAACCTTCCCCTGCCTGACTTGCCTGTTTCTTTCTAAACAACTGTTGAAGATGTAGTCTTAAATTAAGAGAAGCAAAAAAAATGTCTAAAAAAAACAAAGACGACAACTTAACAGAACACGCAGATATTGATAAAGTTATAAATAATATTTTTCATTATAATAATGAATTCATTCTTTAACTGAATTCTGATGAGATTTCACCATATGTTTTTTTGGAACGGGTGGATTAGCTTGATGTAGGCTTCCTTTGCACCATGCAGCCAAGCTGCTCCACACCAACTCAATGTTTCGATCCAGAGCTACAGTCAGAACGATATCGGATCCTGTTGTAGGATGAAACTGGCCTCAATCAACTGTGAACAGGTTATGGTGTTGTATCAAATAATCCTGTGAGGTCAAATCTCCTGTTTTTGGAGTCTTTTCATTTGTTATGGCTCTCACCGATGTTCTTCTGTCTTTTACCAAGAACCTAAACTTGAACTATGTTAACACATTTTTTCTATTCTTTATTGTTTAATATCAGAGCTCTTTCACCCATCCTACCCATTACAATTTCCTAGATTTGATAGCTCAATTTTAAATCACTGCAAAATTGATTGTTTTTAAATTGCACAAATTAGTTTTTTGGTTTTCTTCCCAACAACAGACATTTGTTTTGTAATCTTGTATGAAGCATTACTGTAGACGGTGATATTCTGCTGGGTATCCATAAACTTCACCTCCAGACTCATCCATCACCCGCTGAGCTGCCAGGAGGGAGGCATGAAGGGGTTGTGGCGAGTGCGTGTTTTCAGAGCGAAGTTTGGGGAGAGTGAGGATGAGTGATTAACCAAACTCAAAGTACACAGCCTCCCAACACCCTAACAAGGTAGGACATTTACATTCCATTGCATACCTGTCAGGAGATAGTCCAGTAGTGAATAATAACAGCAGATCAAGTGCTGCGAAGAGGCGAGTATGCGAGTGATGGCTGAGAAAAAAATGGGCTGCAGCATGGAACATTACTTTGCTTCTCTTCCTCTGCTGCTGATGAAGATAAATAGTCTCTTAAAGTGATTGTGCCATTGTATTGTACCATAGAGTGTGTAGCTAGAGGTTTGTTGTTTCACACCCAACTTCAAATATTATTTTAAGGTTGCAAATCATGATTAACCACCAATAATTCTTTCAAAGAGGCTTTTAGTTCCATCAAATTTATTAGCATATATAAACTTTAAATGTTTGGAAGATTCTGAAACAAGAGGCGTGAACATTAATCACTGATATAATAAAGTCATGAAGGGCTTCAGCAATGACAGACAAATCACTGAGGAAAATGTCCCTTCTAGCTCACTAAAAGTGCTTAAAGCTAAAGTTAAACTCTAAGTGACTCATTGGTCTGATTATCATAAGTACATGAATGTCAGAAATTAATTCTCTACCTAGAAACCTGAAACAGACTATCTGCATTGTGTTGGTTTAATTTGCCTTACTGGATTTTAATCTGATATCTTTTTTTTAAAGTTATGTAATGTTTGTATGCTTGATGTCTAAAATGACCCCAGGAAGAGTAGCTAATTCAGCATCTAAAAGCTAATGGGAATCAAAACAAAATAAACCATTACTGATTAAGAGGCTAAAAAAAAGACAGTTAAAATTTCAACTACCATATTTTCCAGACTATAAGCTGCGACATTTTTCTCAATGCTTTTTTACATACAGCTTTTAAATCGGTATGGTTTATTTAAAGGTGCTGTATCATGCCATTTTACAGCTTTCAACTTCTGGGATAGACATATATTTGATAAAATGTTACCGGTGATGTTCTACAATATTAATTTGTCCTGAAATTTAACTTGTATCCTGTAGTTAATGTTAGACCACGGAGTGTAACGGCTCGTTTCTCTATAAATCCGCCTCCCGCTCGCTACGCTCCGCTCCCCTCCCCCGCTCTGCTGCGCTTTAGAGCCGGGAGGAGATCACACTGAAACAAACAGTGCTAAGCTTCATCACAAACAGTATTCTCACAAGAATTTGAAAATCACGAAGCACCACAATGAAACTCCGTTATATTAAGGCTCAGATGTTTGGTTTATTATTTTGTTGTTGTAAAGTCTATCTCCGTTGCTAAAACTCCAGGAATTAGACACAAAACCAACACAGCTGCATCCACTAAGCAAATCTTTTCAGCCCAATATATAAAAAAGCCGTGGGTGTTTGCACCCGATTACTGAAGATTCTGAGATGCTGCGGATCAATTAATTAACCACACAATGCTGTTATAAGAGCACATAAGCAGCTTGATAAATGGCTAACACACATTAGCATTAGCATGTAGCCACTTACTTCTCTGTCCATCAGACATCTTTGTTCTTTGATCCAGCTGCTGTTCTTTAGGAATGTAGAATAAAATCCTGCAATCCATGCAGCCAAACGGGTGTTTTCACAGAGAAAGTAAAACAATCCAACAAAAAAAGTGTTTTCAGCTGCCAAAAACCGAAGCAGCCATCAACTGTGAGAAGGAGGAGGGTGTGTTTGAAAATCTACCAGGGGTAAGCCGCCCCTTGATATTGCATGATATAGCTCCTTTAAGCATTTTTACAGCTAACGGCCATTAGAGGGCCTCCTTGATCTATGGATTGTACAAGTTACGTCTAATGGTGCGTTCACACCGCAAACTTTGTCAGCGTCAAGCGATGCTCCCAACGCATCTAGTTTGACGCATATACATGCAAAGCACGTGGGTGGGCGACGTCACTACAGTGACACGCTCTGATTGGTTGGCACACTGCGTCACGTCCGTCAAAAGTTCAGCTAGCTGAACTTCTGTGTTGTTTGCGTTTGCTGCTTAAAATGCAGGTAACGCTTGAAAAATTGACAAAAAGCGCCGCAGAGACCCTGTCGACCTCTGACGGACTCCACCATAGACTTTACATGTAATCTTGCCGCACTTGACGCTGACGCCTTTAAGAGACTGGAAAAGAGCGAGAGAGAGAGAAGGAAGATTGTACGAACATTACGAGAGTGAGACAGTTTGCAAAAAAAAAAAAAAACGGTTTTCATGCACAAACCCTAATTTTGGAAAACAAATGAAGACATAGGTATGATACCGCTTTTAAGGTAAAGGGGGTCAATTTGGTTTTTAAAGAAGGAAATACAGTAGCTTCATATACTATTGGCATCATAAAGAACTGTCTCAATGCAGTAAGAGGAAAAATACATGAAAGCATAACACATGTGGCCTGAACTTGAAGACTTTCTAGAAGATTGCCTGAACACAAAGAGGGCAAATGGTAATTAAACGTTAAAATACCTGCAGCCTATAATCGGGTGTGGCTTGTATGCTTGTATTTGTACACATTTGTGGTTTTTCCCTACAATAGGCTGGTGCAGCTTAAAATCAGTTGCGCTTTATAGTCCGAAAATTACACGCAATTATTTTGTGATTAGTCTTAAATAATACCAATTAAACTGCCATTATTCAAGGGTTTATAAAGACTACATATTTGAGAACTGGCCACCAGATACTGATCGGCAAATCTTTACAATAAAGTAAACCCAGGGTTTTCTTGTTTCAGTCATTCCTGAAAAAGTGTAGTTACACAAACTCAAAAAAAAATGTCTAGAATTGTAAACAGAATATCAAACTGTCTCTTTAGTAAAACCCAAAGATGAAGATCACCAGGGAATCTAGAGTAAAACAGCTGCAGGATGCAGATAAAAATCTGTTAAAGATGGTTGTTAAAGTAATCCGGAGGTGCAGAGGAGCTCTAATCACAGCGCCACTGGCCATCCTACTCATGGAATAAAAATCTTCACTGCACTACCAGTCTACAATCAAGCTCCCAAACAGTTATATATCAGATACACGAATCACTTCATGTCACAGTTTGAGTATTCTCTGCATATCATCAACCTAAAAGTATAAAACTTTTTGTCAACATACCGTAGAGACAATATGCATAAAAAATCATGACAATAAACCATGTGTAAGACTGCAATGTTGTTTTTTTGTCTTTTATATTTAATACAATGATGATTTGAAGTCCCCATATTGTCAAGAGAGAAAAGGGAGTACATGTAAGTAACAATTATGTTGTTGTAAGAGTAATAGTATAGGCCTTTATGCAAATTAAACAAGAGCAGGGCAAAACACTAATCCTTTCCTCTAGAACTGTTATGGAAAACAATTTATCTGACATAAACTTTTGGTGCACTGATATTCCTGCTTTACAGCAAACTGTGTTAATTCAGCATATCTAAACTAGGCTATTTATGTAAAATTAAAAAGGTCTGTATGCACTTCTATCAAAGAAAACACTGGTTGAAAGAATGGCATAGCTTGGAAATGTATGTGCCTGAATCCTCAAGCTCTCTGCAATGAAGATACAAGTGTCAAAAGACTATGACGTTAAGAGAAATAAAATAGGCAGCACCGATTCACACAGGCACACTTCTACACTGAAGAGCTGAATGGAAATGCATTGAGTTGGGCAGGTTGCAAAGATAAGAGACCCACAATGTTAGACCTCAAAAGGTAGGAACGTTAATGTAAGCCTTTTGATGTCTAGATCCAAGGTTCGTATATACTGACACCTGAGAAGGCAAACAAGTCTGTGTTTGCTCGGTTTGTCCCCGAGATGCTGCTCTCTTTTTTTTCAAACAGTGGGGAATTAATTTTGACTGACTGAAAGAGTTTCAACCAGAACATTAATCACAGTAGACCTGCATTCTTATTTAAAAAAGACATCTAACTACCAATGTCTTTAATTTGAAGCCAAACAGCGATTCAAGTAGAGCTAAATGAACAAAACAGGAGGGCACTGTTTCGAAGGGGAGAGTTGAAACGGGAATGTGTTAGACGGCATTGTTTAGCATACTGTTCACTGAGTGTTGCTTGACAGAAAAGTATTGAGTGGGAGAAGGTAGGGGATTAACTTTTAATCTCAGACAGAAACAGAGCAATGTTAAGACCTCAAAGGAGCAAACAAAAGGCAAAAAAAAGAAGGCAAAAAAAAAAAAAACACCTTTGGAACCTGACAGGTGAATAGATGGTTACATGGCATTTTTTTCAGGTCAAGTCTGCTTCCAGAAAAATAACTTCAGTTGTCATCTTTTGCGTTTTAAAATCTTCAACACAGGCAAGTTTTTTTTTTTTTTTTTTTGCTGTGTTCTCACTCAGAGATAACAAGTCCATGTATCTTTAAGTACTGCAGGCTGTTACATACTGGTACTCTCATTACTTGCGGATATGCACTAAACAGTCCCCTAAGCCCATTTTTCCTCCCTCCACAAATGAGATTCATGAACTCACAAGCACTTTAATGTCACATAAGAGTCTACACACACTGAAAGTAGATACATATTAAACCACAACCCTATTAGTCTGATGGTTACCAAGCAGCTTTTCAACCATCTCAATGATTTTATACAGTTATCAGAGGTAACATCTGTTTTTAGGAGCTGGCAGGGCCAAAGGAACATTTCCATGCGTTTAATGAAGTGTGGAACCATATTGTTTTTACTCCCTTAAATGTAAAAAGTTGTCCATGCGTTACGGATACGGTCAGCATGTTTTGTTTAATCACTTCTAAAACTAAAATGACACAATCAAAAATGATTCCATGTGTAGCACTCTTGGATAATTCTGAATGAAAGACATCAAAGTTCAGTTCTTTGGTAGTCCACAAAAATACAAAACAAATACATAATACAATCTCCCCCTACTATGTCTAGGAAATTTGTCTGAATGTCTAGGAAATTTGCCATGACTGAAGGTAATTTTTTTCTATAAAATTTTTTTTTCTATAAAATAAAATTCAATTGATAGCCATCTAACAAAAGTAAGACATACAAAACAGATAATTACATTACATTCATAACTGAAACCAGAAATATGACCTTGCAGAAGTTTACCCAATTCAGCAAATGTCCAACAGTAAGGGACAAGAAAATGGAGTGATATTTTTAGTAAAATCAAAAATAAAATTGGATTACATGAAACCATGATAACACCCACTGAAAAGGGTCTTTAAAATGGTAAAGTGAATGTGGCTTATGAAAGAAAATATAACCTGACATTTGGAATAAAGAAAATCACTAAAAATACATGTTTGTTCTAATGAGTACAGATTTCTATTTAAAGCTTTGATTAAACCCAAACACTTAACAGCTTTCAAGTCATCTCTCTACCCTTCAGGGGGCTGTAATTTACGTTAACGTTTATTCCTCCTAATCTTTAGCGCGTTTTCTAATTTCGTCCACTTTCTGGACAAGCTGGATAAGCCTGCTTATCAAAACTGGAAAGTATTATTCGAACTTGAAGAGAAATGCTAATGGTGATAAGTCGCTTTGGCATGCTCAAGCTTTTCATTTTAGAGGATAGACAAGTTTTGTTAGATTAGATAGCATTTTTAAAATGTTATGACATTTAACGTGTTATCAAATAACTTTTTTACATTTTGCGCCACTGATAGTTTTACTGTTAAAATGGACTGTCACTAGTGTTGTCCACAGATGATAAATCTTTCAGCCTGAAATTGAAGATAAAGACCATTTGCAAATATCTGCACATATTAAATACCACTGAAAAATAAATAAAAATGCGAGTAATATCGTTATAAACGACTTTTCCTAGCAAAAAGAGACTTGCTATTACCCAGTCTTTCCACCGGACGCGTCAGCAGCACGTTACACTGGCTTATTCTGCTGCTTGGCCCTTTCCACTGGGGGCGTATGAGGCATGTAGCAGCAGGGAAGCAGCTGTCACAGAGAGAGCACGAAATCACGCAATTTGAATGGGGTAAAAAAATTTTTTTCACATTAATAGGTAGAATAAATTCCCCATCTTGCCCTAAAACAGCAGATACGTCACTCCATCCTTTATCCTCCTAGACGTCAACTTTATAAAAAATGTGACTGGGGTCAAACATGATTGAGAGTTTCTTCCCTTCAATGATCAATCGTTCGTCGTCCATGATGAAACACCGGGCCGCACAGGTAGTGACCTTTTTTTAAGTGAAGCCACCGGAGAGCAGCATGTTTCGTTTATTTTGATAATTTTCGGATGCCGAGCCGTCTGATTTCCTTTCTTCCCCTATCCAAAATGTCCAAATTTACGTGTTTCAGAGGCGTACCGCATAGAAAATAGAACTGCTGTGTATATTTAGAAAAGTGCTGCGACACGACGCTCCTGTGACAGGGCAGACTCGTGCTGCTTTCGCCTCCGTTGGAAAGGGTTCTATTAACTACTGTGGTGGCAATCAGCTGTGTATGACGTGCTGCTTAATAAACACTAGCTCGATTTTTATTCATCCATGTGCACTGCAATTAATATTTACATTTTGATGTTCATGGTGTGGTGACTAAAAGCTAGAACGCTGAATTGACAAACATTGATTCCCAGTGCAACAAGGTATGGGGAGGAAAGTGCACCAGGAAACACGTCTGCAGGGGTGAAGCAAGGAGGTCATGAACCCCTTTAAAAACCGTTAATAAACTAGTTTTATAACTCTACTTTACATTAGTCCATATTATATAGGTTGAACATTATGAGAAAAGATCTGGGTTCACTGAAGTTACATTAACCAGGTGCGAATGAGATTAAAATATCTGAAGGATTTGGTTTTAATACAAAATATTTTATTCTGCCATGCATGTTGATTAATTATGTCACCCAATCTTTTAAACAGTGGGTGTTTTAAGAATAATGATGGTAAAACACTAAAAACACTACATTGAATTTGAGTATTGACCAATTGTTTCGAAAGTAATTAGTAGTTGAGAAAATAAAGTGATCCTTGATAAAACGACTGAGCCAGGTCAGGGTTTTCAAGATGGTAAATGTTAATAAAAAATTCCTAACTCTAAAATAGAGTTCACAATTTACAAATTACATAGAGAAAAATCACCTTGCTTTTAATACAACAAGTTAATTCACTCTATTAGCTTTTTTTCACTTTAAAAATGGTAAAGGTGGTGAAATATATGTTTTTATCTCTTTAGATAACAGTCACGTAATGGATTAATACTGCATCTGTTTTAATCTGGAATTCTTCTTTATATTTCTCAGTTTTAGTAACCAATCAGCTGTACAAAGAAAGCTTTCTTTACTTGCATTCCTACAGTAAAAAGGCCATTGATCACATCAGTGTTTCTTTAATTGCAGTGTTAATTTTCTTTCTGCTGGGTCCCCCCGCTGGAAAAGGTTTTCACCCTGTACACATGGCATCTTTTCTTTTGAGTATCAGCGAATGATCATTGCAGTTGCTACACTTATGTCTGTAAAGGGCTAATTTGAAGCATTTTTAAAAACATTTGCCTTTTAGAGTCCACTTCAAACCCCAAGCAGCATCCTGATAATGTCATTCAAATTAAGCCATATTTTGCAGCATCGATTAATGTGGGTCGATTTCGATAAAATGACATTTTAGACCCAAATAGCATTGACATTTTGACTAATTAACCTTCTAAAGGAAGGCTTCAAGTAGGAAGGCTTTCACAGCATTCCCAGTAAGAAAGTAATCTTCAAGTTAAGGCATCAGTGTCTAACAACAACACATTATATACAGAGAAAGAAAGACACTCCTAAGCCCATTTCCAGTGGTACCTGTGAGGGATTTAGAAGAAGTGGAGTCCTTTCTTCCAGGGGGATCTGATCCAGTTCCACTTACAGAGCCCTCGTAGCTAATGCAGTCATAACAAAGCAGAGCTGTTCAAGAATAAAAAAAAGAAAAAATATATATAAAGAGCAAACTGGCGATAAAAAATATTAAAAGTTATAGATTTTCTGTGTCTGTCTTGTTTTTTGTTGTTGTAATTTAAAATGTATATTTGTCTTCCAAAGCCACAGGCTTAAAAGGAACAGCCCTGTTTGATGTTATGGCTGTGTTAGCCATGCTCAAGCTCTCAGACTACAGTTGCTACCTGCACCTACATGCATCTGCATAACCAACCAGCCCCCTCCCTAAGCAGCTTAGGTATCACCGCAGTTTGAACTGGAAGGAGTTGGACCATAACAGCAAACATTAGCCAGGACACCTGCAAAATGAATCTAGGACAGAAACACAAACCCCAAGCAGGAAGTAAAAACAAAGAGGTTAAAGAAGCAGCAGCACCAGAACCTGGCAGAAGCCCATAATGAAATTTGTTAGCGCTGGAAAGACAGAAACTTGAGTTAGTAAAGCAAAAGAGATTGGTTTGTGTTATTATTGAGTCACACATTTTACATGTCTGTGATGCAGTTTCTGCAAAAATACAAAGAGCTCAACGCTGTAAGAGGGACTGAGGTCTAAGGTTTTGAAATGAAAAGTAACATTGCTCAACAAACAGAACAGAGGCCTTTCCAATCTGAAGTTTCAGTTAGGACCAAAGGAGCACATGCAACCCTTTATTCACAGGAGTAAACTACAGCCAATGTTAACTGCATCTACCGCTTAACAGTCAGGGTTTATACCTGCAAAGGCTTTGGAAATCCTCTCTTTTTTCCACTCCCAAGGTTGGTCGTACTCCTCCGGGGGCCGCTCATCATCCTGGGGGAGTCTGCTCTCTCTGGGGCAGCGTAAGTCGGAGTCGCCGCCGTTTTCCGTCGGCTCATACGGAGTGTCGTACAGAGGCAGCTGCCTGACCGGTCCGTCCTTAGGGCCTCGACCACTTGATCTGATCTCTGCAATAGGAAGAAAGGATCATTCGTCACCGAGAAGTTTCTAAAGGGTAAGATTATCAAGAGTTTGAATGTAATTGAACATCTCATCAGAAAAGATGAAAGAACAAAGTTGAAATGAGAAAACAGTTTGAGATCCAAACAAAAATAACTTAATCTAGCACACCGATATCTTGTCTGTCTAAGTGCAGCCAAAACATAACATCATTTATTGAGCTATATCTACTGAAGGAGCCACTGACGCTCTCGTGTGCACAGAATTGTACTCTAGATATATAGTTTACAGCTTCTTCCAGCATTATTGCCACCCCCAGGTACTTAATGAAAAATATGATGCCGCTCTTTCCCGTAACATTTTACCCTACCTTCCTAAGCATACGACTAAACAAACTCTAGTGAAACCAGCTTTCTTTAGAAGACAATATACGGAGAAGTTAAAAGGAGGGTTAGTTTCTGAAACAAAATGATAAAAGGTATGAATACATCACAAAACACTGTTCCAACCCTCATCCACCTGAGACATGACCGAAACTGAGAGGTGAAGATTAATGAGAAAAGCAGCAAAGAGGCCCGTGCGCTGACTTGGGGGAGCACTAGAGGTTCACAGCTCAGGTTGGAGAATCTGTAGACAGGACATCTATTGTTCGGACACACTTTAGACCCAGTGCCCTATACAACGCTGCAGCAAATCTATAGATTTGTACTGGCTAATGGCCTCTGGGGGGCACTAAATAGCAGGAAGCGCAAAAGTGAGAGACATGTAGGGAAAGATTAGGAACCGAAGAAGACAGTGGTTTTGATTTTGAATGGTTATTTGTTTTTTCGCATCATGCACACATACTTTTAATTAAAAACACAAATAAATGCATAAGATCCAGCTATAAAGTTAGGCTTGGCATCAACAGATCAATGATGAGACGTTGGCTTTAGAGGGAGAGACGAGGAGGAACACGAAGGTAGCAACAAAGACTTTTCCGGTAGGCTAGAGTATGTTTTGTAAAAACATTTTTAAAACCATTTATGACTAATTTCATCTAACAAATGAGGTCTTTGGAATCCGTAATGCGGAAAGGGCGAAAATGTTTATGATGAATCCATATCTTTGAATGACACCATGTACAAACAGCCCATCATTAACAGTAATAAAGCAGAATGCTGTATGTGAAAAGGCAAAAAAGGTATCAGTGTATTGCACAACAACAACGCACGATTCTTCTGATGTTGGTGGATTTACATAAACCGATAAGGGCAACAATTGTCAATGTTCAAAGATGAAGTGTACTAAATTCTCAATCTTGCTTGTTGCTATAAACCCTCTGGACAAGATAAAAAAAAAATAAAAAATTGCTGTGATTTGTCAAGAATGTCAAAATGTATTTCACAATAATCAAACATTTACAGCTAGAAAATAAAACAATTTTTAATGTCGGTCCAACAATTTGGAGTGGAACCCATAAGAGGGATTAGTTTGAGCCAAACCATCAGAATTGGAGGTAAGGAATCTGAGTGCAAAAGGAAAACACAAACTACTCTGTTAACACGAAGAGCTTTTTACCAAACATGTGGGTTGTGCAAAAACACATGTACGCATAATGGCTTGTTTGCTTTTGTAATCTTCACACAGGGAGCCCACATGTTTTCGACCTAGATTTAGCTTTTCAAAGCATGAAACCTTTTCCAGATCTCTGGCTTATCTATAGTTATGCCTCTTTGAGTGTCCCTTTTTTCTACAAAAAACAGTAAATGTGTAAAATTATCAGGAAGATACAGTTCCTTGGAAGGATGTGTGGGCTTCTAAACTGTCTGAGATATTTACTTTCCAGCACCAGATAGGCTTATCTCAGACACCTCAAAGATAGTTTAAAAGTGCTGAGAATCTGAGTTATTCAAAATAATTTAAATATAAATTTCTCCATGTAAATAGTGAGGGGAAAAGCTAGATCAACCTTGAATTTATATTTCAGTATTTTGTATTCTTGTTGTGAATCTACATAACTGCATTAAACCAGAAGTAAGATGCCCATCCCATTTCCTTCTCCATGTAAGCAGGTAAAAAAAGACCTGACTGTTAATGAAGCCCCATGTCCTTGAAAGCCCCCCCTCCCCTCCCCCAGTCTTCCTCTACTCACATAAAGTTGTTAGGAGGCGGCACCCTTCCTCCAAGGCCACATGAAGCTGTTTGAGACCAGCACAATCATAGCGCAAGGCAATTTGAAAAGAATGAAATATTATGCCACACTACTGCATAATCGCCTTTTAGCCCAAGGGAGCTCTTGCGGAAAAATGAGCAGTGCACTGAGCCTAATGGAGCAACCCACTACTGGTGATGGTGGTGGTTGTGGTGAGGCAGAATGAGGCAGGGCTTGTATCACAAGGTAATCCTGCACAAACTTGCAGTCTTTGATTTGAACAGTAAAGGGACCGCTGCATATCCAAAAATTAGACAAAAAAAAGCAAACTTCTATAATTCACTTAAAAGGTGAACCTCTTATATATATTTATTACACACAGAGTTAATATTACAAGTGTTTAAGTGAATTCTGAAAATCATAAATTATAGATTATGTCAACTCAAAGACTAATTTCTTAGAAAATGTTAACATTACATGAAACTAATGAAAAATTATTTTAATAGATACATATTAGCTTGCTGAGAAATATGTACTATATGTACACTAAATACTATGTCAGGACATTAAATCCAATATTGGGACTTTTGTATGTGACATATTATCAGACTTTGGAGTTCATAAAACACTTTGGACCAGAGCTTGTCACTTACTGTGGAAGCCTCATTTTACCTTAAACAACTTGGGTCATGTGCCTATCCACTCTCCTTGCAGACCCTGGAAGCTCGATTTCCATATAAAATGCAAACTCTACCAAAGTGCGAGAATGCTAGCGCTCCACGCTTCGTAATTCTCCCTCAAACTACTAAATTGAATTTACTTCACAGTTTTCCGAAGGTTGTCATAATCCCTGTTGCATGTGCATCTTTTTCTACCATACTTTTTCCATCCACTCAACTTTCCACTAATAACCTTGGAATGTTAATAGTGCCCTCTGCTTGAGCAAAAAAGCTTTTATAGCTTACACTCCCTTCGGAGGATGGGAACAACTTACAGTTGGACAACAATATGCAGGCCATAACATAACATTTATGGAGTGAAAAGGAAAATGAATTTTGAGCTCCCTTCATCTCTAAACCCAAAGAAAGCATTTGAAATATCTCATCTATCCATGAAATGTTTCTGTTCTGGGATGTTTGGGATAAATTTTTCTTGAAAGGAAACTAATAGTAGTAAAAGAAGGAAACCAAAAACAAAAAGATTTTTTTTTTAACCGTTTATATGAGAAGTGATTTCTTCTAAGGTTAGGAGTTAGCTATGCAAGACTTGATAAACTGCTGCACATTACTGGCTCAAATCGAAAGCATTCCCCCCCCCCCCTTGACCCGTTTCCCTTCTACATCCAGTTCCTCCCTCCCTCCCTCCTTCTGTCTGTCATCATCGCCTTTCTCCTGGGCGGGGACGTATCTGTCCAGGGAAATTATGCTGATTGACATGACTATAGGCTGCATGTTGAAACACAGCTGCAGTCTGTCTTCAGTCTTAGATTTCTAGCCTCTGTTAGGGGTCAGAGGTCAGGCAGCCACACCCTCCCTTGATGTCCTTCCTACTTTTCCCCTCCCCGGATGTCCTGGAGTTCCTTTCCAGATGCTGCGTTTCCTCTCTCTTTATATAACTTCTCACATCTCTTCTATCCATTGCTTACAGCAGCATGACAAGTCTGATTTATGTCACCATTGTCACTCAAGCACTGTATTTTACACGTACAATGGCCACGAGAGAATAAGAAGCCCCAGGGCTAACCATTATTTAAAATAACATGTTGTTGCTTTAGATATTGTAAGAAGCAATCAAACTTCGGATAAAGCATTGTGCCCTTTATCTCGTTTCCCACAAAGCATGTGATTGATGCTACAACAATGTATCACAGATTTTTGTACTGCTTAACTTTCTTTTTCTGTAGTTATTTTTGACTTACTTTACAACATTTTTAATAAAGCTGGTAGTCTACCTTTTTAAAAAGGATGCATCTGAGCATACTATGACAGCAGAACATGGACACACAGAGAGCTCTGGATTAAACCAAACAACATTACCAGCAACCAACCTGGCAGGGGCTTCCTGCTGCACATCAAGAGCTGACCAGACCTCAGGGTTCTCATCGTCTGGACCGCTCTTATTTTGATTGTCCGTGTTTTCTTACAAAATGTTTACATTTACAAGAAAGTGGAAACCAACTGCATAAATGCTCTTTGATTGTATAACGGATGCCTCAGAAATGTATAAGAGAAAATGCATTAATCTGCTGTTGGACTTGAGTGCCGCCCACCTGCACCTGTGTGAAGATTGTCTGGGTTTGATTGATGCATACAGATTAAATTGAATTGACTTCACAAACATAGAAAACAATGGTCAGAAATCAGTTACACTTTAAAGGACTTCCCCTCCTGCTTCACCTATCGGATTTTCTTTATTAAATGTCATCTTTTCAGGAAAGTAAAACATTAACAAGGTTAAAAAGGAAAACAGAAATAAACTAGACAGCTACATATCCTCCTTGTCATCTGTTAATCAATAATGCATGGATATCTCTCATTGAAACCGGTTAGAGATCGTGAAAATGTGTCACAAGACTAAAGTGCAAATCACCCCCAAATCTTTTTTTTTGCTCAGAACTTGTTATACGAGTCTCTAACAGTGCTGTCTATAAGTCATTATTTTTGGTTATTCTTATATGGCATCATTATATTTTATTTTATTAAATCTTAGTAAAAATATTAATTTTCTACTAGAAAAACGTCAGTGGAGTGCCCTCTTCAGTAGAGCTGTGTTGAAATAGTTGAAACATCGATTCTGAATCGATTTTTATAGAAATCGAATCGATTCACAAGTTCAAAAATCGATTTTATTTTTTAGAATAGTTTGCCCTTTTTAAAGATGAAATGGGAAGGAACAGTCCAGACAGCCATTTTAAGTTTTGTGTCTGACAGGGTTAATACAGTTTTCCATGGTGAACTGTTTCTCACCCAGTGTTAAATCATTGAATTTCTGGCATATAATTAAGATAACAGTAAAAAAAGAAGCTTTTAATAGCACTGACCGATATCAATACTGAATTGGATCAGATTGAATCGAATCGATTCCAACTCTTGAGAATCGAATCGATTCTTGAAATTTGAATGGGGCATTGCAACTGGCTCTGCCTTTATAGCTGACGTCAGCGATCCCGCCACAGCTCTGTTGCAAGATGGAGTTGAAAGAGCAAGGAAGTGCGGACACCGCCCAGCCCTCAGTCCACCAGGCATGATAAAAGTGAAAAGCAGCAGTGTCAAAGAGATAATTAAAAAAAGCAGGTACTACAGTCATTAGTTTTCATCCTCAGTCAATTTATGAATAAACTCTCACCTTGCACAGCATTAATATAGTTATGTCCATGTCTACTTGGTGGATCTTTGTCATACACAGTAACACATATTCCAAGTTTGCAAGCTTTGTTCGTCAGTAAAGATACACCTAGTCTTTGATATCTTGTAAACAGTGCCAAAGCCATGTGCAGCTGAGAGAAAAGCTGTAGTATTAGATAAATCGGCTATGCCTAATGGTCTCCTTAAAAACAATATTTTTATCAATCTATGAAAAGATAAATTAGCATCTATGTTTACTTATTTAAATGTAAGGTATGGGAAGGATTAGCTGTACAGTATTGTAGCCTATTGGTGTTGCTGTAAATATCACATTTGTCCATCTTTAAAGGAGGATGTGTTCCTGTGGGTTGCAATGTCTTCGTCAGCCTCCTGCGGTCCAAACGAAAACAGAAATAAAGCATCCCTTCCTTGGCTCAGTGCGCCAAGCCTGCAGTGGCTGCACACTAAAGCACACGTTTATCTGTGTGCATATATATATATATATATATATATATATATATTCATCCATGCATTGCATTATTTTGGCTTCAAGCCTTCCTAGAAATGGCCTGTTTCTCCTGTAGGCCATCCTTACATCTATGCTGAAGAAGCAGAGTTACAGTAACTTGCAGAACCTACAGAACCAGGTCACCTTTGTCAACTAAGACATTTGGCTAAATAGTACCTCAATGCCTGCACCGATGTGTGCTCTGGGATTCTTTTTTTTTTTTTTTTTTTTTTTTGCTTCCAGAGACGGCCAGAGGGAATAGAAGCTGAACACCATCTTCAACAACACAGTGACACATACATGTATTCATTCCCTCAATGGGGAAGAGCTCAACCCTAAAGAGAGCACAATGAAAGCAGAAAACAAAATAAAGGCGGGTGATGACGGAAGTCAACCAGACAAACAAACCGACAAGGAGAGGGGAAAGGCTGAGAGCGTTGAAGAGAGATGGCAGAGATGTTATGAAAAAAAAAAAAAAACTGGGACAGAGTAAAAAGAGAAGGAGAGGAGAAAATTTGAAATACACAGGTGTAAGGTTGTCAGAGAGGAAGAAATTAACAAAGAGACTGACAGAAAGTTGGGAGATTGATAGAAAACATATAGGGAATTGTAATTAACAAAAATTACTTAGGAGTAAAGACAAAATAACTTTTACTAACTTGTAAGAAGTCCAGAAGAAAGCAACCATTCAGGAGAAACACAGTCAACTGGATGGTTGTTAGTCATTCTGTCCACCCATCTAGTGTTTATTGAAGAGTAGCAATAACAAGGTAATTATTAAAGGAAGCACTAAGAACCCAGTTTCTATTTTGCTCCAATCCATGTATGTGGACAAGGTTGCTTTAATGAGATGACAACAATATCTAACGTTTTGGCTAGCAAACAAAATACCATGTACAGCAGAAAACTAACAGTACATCACGCTAAGAACATTGTCACCGTGGCGTTACACTGTGGTGGTTGCTCAGGGAAATCCCAGAAGAACAAAGGCTTGACATCGGTCAATGACCCTAAAACAGATAAAGCTACGATATAATTATACACCTCAAACCACACAGTATGTTAGAATGATCTAGTCAAAGTCATAATTGGGATGTGTTCAGGTCTCTCCAGCCAATCTGAAGAAACGATTTTGCAAAAAAGAATGGGCAAAAACCTTAGTCTCCTTGAATTTGCACAAATAACTCTACCTTACAGTTATGCACTACATTGTGTTGGTGTATTAAAGAGCTCATAACCCATCCCCCCACAAATATATATATATATATATATATATATATATATATATATATTTTGTTTTTAAGAGGTATGACCAATTTTGCAAGGCACTGAAGGAACCAAAAATAAGGTACTCTGTGACTGCTGTATACCTCTGACTCATTGTCCAACAGCAATGCATCCACTTTGAAACATTCTAGACTAGACCAAAGTGTTGAGTCACTACTGGCAGACAGACGGTGCTAGAAAACCATCTTGCTTGCAACAAGATCAAAACAAAAGAAAAACAAAAAAAGGGCTGAAAAGAGAGCAAGAGGTCAAGAAATAAAACAAAGAGACAAAATAATATAATTCCATTATATCCGTATCTGCCATTCTTAAAGGATTACTGATTGAAAAAGTCTGGCAGTAATGAGTGATTAACTGGATTTACTGTTTACAAAGAGATGGTGCAACACGATAAAGCGACTCTGGATTTGGATCCTGCCTCATTGTGTGACTTTAGCAATACCTCAACTATGCAAATGCTTTCTCACTGCAGGGTGGATGCATGGATGGTGGCATTGATCCGTCACAAAGCGTATCTGCAATTACGCCTCCTTAGGACTGAAGTGAAAGCTCATTAATAGGAGATGAATTGGTACAGCGGATTGGAAAAATGCCCATCTACCTACATGAATCACGAAAATAGCCCTCACAGCAAACTAATGCAGCTCTGCAGTGCGCAAACCAATGGCAAACATCAGACCAGCGCCAACACATATGATGAATTATTTGTTGTTGCCTTCAATTGCACTGCAGCAGTAGAAATTCCATTTGGATGACAGTCTGGCACAAAGACGCAGGCATCTTTGCTTGACACACACAGAGAATATCTCAATGTGAGGCAATGACAGGCTGCTTGGATGATGCTGTTGGATTCGGAGTTGCCTCAGAGCCTTCCGAGACCAGAGCGATTTTTCTGCAGGCAGTGAATCTGAGCCACGCTCGTTCTGTCGCCATTGTTCCAGCGCCGAGATAAGGCTAGCGGCGGATTAGACGAGAGTGCACCCAGAGTTCAGGTTGCATATAACTGGTGAAAAGAGAACCCTAGAACGTGATTGGTTTCAGAAGGCAGAAGAGAGAAGATAAGCAGGGTGCAAGAGAGGAAAAAAGGATACGGGCAGATCGTAAAAGGAAAAAGCAAGGTATTGGAGTCAGTGGGTGCCTGTCTTCATGAGGCCTAATCTGCCTAGGTGGTCGCAGAAGAGCCTGATGACACTTGGACATGCCTATGATGAATAGCCACTTTATGCCTCTGCACCAAGGGGGGTCAATAGCCCATTAATGGTGATAGGCCTCCAGCAACAGTCAGCAAAGACCCGCTCGCACCTCTTCCTGCCTCAACCTTCAACCAGCTCACATCCCCCAAGGGGATGTCAAGACTGCTCATTCAAGTCGTCTCTGCAAGAATGAGAAGAGGAAACAAAAAAGACTGGAAGCCGAGCGTGCAAAAATAAAGTCATGGGCTGAACAAGGGTAATGTAGATGAAGTGGTTGCATTTATTCATATTTTACCTTTATGTTACTGAGTTATAGGGAGTCTGTTCTTTATTTTATAAGTGGGTCTTGCCTGGAGGTGCTGGGGGAAGTAACCATGTCAACTTCAAGTAAACGCCAAGCACAACATCTTCACAGCACTTTGATATACAATCCTTGCAGCAAATTGTAATTGCTAAAGAAGTAAACAAGGGTCACATATGTGAATATGTGCAACATGACATCTTGTCCCAGAGGCTATCAGAAACAGGCATTTCAGCTGAGTTCAACTAAGTTTCAGATTATATTTGTGGTTGTAAGTAGTGTATAACTTAGTGGCCTTACTTCCTGTGGCAAGAAGGTCAAAAAAGTATACATCTAGATTCTGTATTAGGGACAACACTTTTTTAATACAATGTATATTAGTAATCTGGGACTGAATCTTTATCCGCCCCCCTCTATACTGAGGACACAGTTGGTTATCTTCATACAAGCACAGATTCCCTAGTGTACGTCTTCGAGTTGCATTTGACATTCAGTCTGGGGCTGCAAGATTAAGGAAAATATAACTTTCTTGTTTATTATTGTGATGACATGGATTTCAAATCATCTCAATGAATCCAACATTACCAGTTAGATTTAGCATCTTGTTCACCAAGATCTATTTCAGCAGTGATGATAAAGATGGTGAAACCTATCTAAATGGCCAAATATATGAATAGTTGGAAAACCTCATTTTGCAAAGCAGTTGAAATATTGTAGCTAATGCAAAACAAGCAAATATTTAATCTAAACAGTCTTTTGCGAGTTCAATATATTACTACTGCTATGACAACTGTGGTTGAATGCATTTGATAGCTCCAAATCAGTCTTGTTTTAGGCTGCAGTTTTTCCAGCTGTTGTGTTCCCAAAAGATATCAAATCTTAAGATTTGTCTTGACATTTTAATTGATAATCTCCTTATTACATCCCATGCTGACCATGCTTTATAAACACTCAAACTGGGCTCATTCTATTAACATCTTTTTTATTTTTATTTTGCAAGAATAACAGATGGATGGCATCTTGGCAGATTTTCAGGTTTGCATTAAGGTTTTATCCGCTGATTCCAACTTTGCGGGACCGCCCCCACACAGCAAATAAAATGAAAATGAGATGCAGGTTCTTTGATTGGGATTGTAGTTTTAAATCCAATAGAAAATAAAGGAATTACACAATCATCCCCTATATTTGAAGAAGCTTAACATTATCTGATTGGTATATAAAAAGAAGTCAAGTAAGTACATTATATTGGTTTGTGTTGAGGTGCACATGTATATATGCATGGTTGCTTAACCAGCATCTCCATGTTTCCCTGTCCTGGACTGGCGACCTGTTCAGCATGGACAATGCCTCTTCCGCCCAATGACCACTGAAAATAAATAGGCTTAGGGAATAAATTGATAGGTAGGTATTATGGACTGAACATGAAAGCTTTTAATTTTAATACATTTAATGAAAAGAAGAAAAATAAAGATTTTTCATAGTTTGAAAGGCAATATTTTTCCACCTATAATCTCTGGTCACCGCATTGTCTGCATCTACAAAAAATAAATTACTTGCTTGACATTATTTGTACAGATACAGAATGCTGCTGTACTCAGAGTAAAAGACCCCTAATATATTTAGTGTTCCTTCAGTACTGAACATAGTATTCAAGAAAAAAAGCCTTTTTTAACCCTCACTTTCACTTGGGAAAAACTGCAACTGGATCTGAAGCTTTGCATTTTATTTCAACAGAAGTATGTCCAATAAAACTGAAGGACAAATGAAACAGCACAACAGGAGGATTATGGCTGTTTTTCATGTTTAATATTACTATTTTCCCTTGGTTTCTTCCTTGTTAATTTCTTGTATGAATTACATTACCATTACTGTTATCTAGCATGTTTGCTTAAAAACTGCCATCTTTTGACTAATACTAATTCTAATACTTTAAGTGGTGCAAAAACCTCAGAAAGAGTATGAGCCCTTTAATCCCTTTATGCTTTATTTTCCCTTTTATGTGATAATCTGTTAATCTCCTGCCACACCAAAACGATGCAAGAAAAAAAAAAAGATGCAACCAAATAAATCAGGGGAATGAAGTTGTAACACTTCCGAGCTCAGTGTAGCTGACAGTCGCTTTCGTCTTGCTGAGCTGTCTCTCATTAGCACAAACTGATGCACTCTGAGACGCGACATACATATTTTACTCACAAACAGGGTTCAAAACAAAGGTCCAAAGCCTTCATTGTTTTCCTGTGGTAACATTGCACAAACTGAACTCTGTACAACCTAATTTTTACTAATAGACAGGCAAGTCTGAACTACAAGTGCATACCAGTGTCATTTAAAAAACAAAGCATACCGTTACCCCTGCAGAAACATCAAGACTCAGGCTTATTCAGAGTCATATCATCCACATATAATAAAACTGCAGCAAAATCAGTTAAACCAGTTTCATTTGTTAAATACAGAAACTTTAATCTTCTCAGAGTAAAAAAAAGAGGAATGTTTTGGAGCTTGAGGCTGAGAGGGAGGGAGAAAGGCGGAATGCTTGGTATTGATTTGTTCCCTTTTTCTGAGATGGCTACTTTTGTTGAAGCACCGCTGGGACCTGTTTACCATTCCATCCAGTCTAGAGGACAGCCATGTCCTCAGGGAAGCGTGCATCAGAAAAGCTTTGGCAATGCAAACAGTTATACAAGCGACGAGCACGTTCTTTTGGTGGTGTGGGCTGCTTTGACCTTCAGAGGGGTCCTTTCTCCTGGTCAGCGCTCCCTGCATGATTATACGTAGAGAATAAATAACATCGAGCTGGATTACACCAGTAAGCTGCTAACGGTATTTACATGACTGAGCGTGATCTGATCGCGGTCACCCTGCTTCTAAACACATAAAACACAACATGAACAACCGGAAAAATTGCACAAAAAGAGAACCCAAGAGAGCTCGGGGTGGGGTGGGGTGGGGGGCTTGTAAATGTTTCCCATTACATTTCAACGATTTACAGGATTTTATGAGCTGCTGCAGAACCTCAGAGTTAAGATTCACAACTGCAGGA
Source organism: Apricaphanius iberus (assembly GCA_028564705.1). Taxonomy (NCBI): domain Eukaryota; kingdom Metazoa; phylum Chordata; class Actinopteri; order Cyprinodontiformes; family Aphaniidae; genus Apricaphanius; species Apricaphanius iberus. The sequence continues at coordinate 1,702,701 of JAPXFQ010002722.1, read as the reverse complement.
TTTTTATTTTATTTTTTTAAGTGATGCATATTTTTGACACATGATGCAAAATAACTGGATAAGACTGCAGTGCATTCGGCTAAATGAAAATGAAGCATTCAGCAAAACAGCATTTCTCATAATACAGAATGTGATTTAACCCATAATTTGGTTATTCTGGGGTCGTAACAAAAAGCATGGCGAAGACTCAGTCGGAAAAGTGGCTCAGAATCCATATTGCGGGAGGGGGTTTATTAGGTTTTCATGTCTGATGTTTTCTTAAGTTATCACAATTACGAGACACGACAGTCTACCACAGATCAAGTCAAAAACCGTGCTGGGCTACATTTACCGGCGCCATTACTAAAGTATAACTATCTCATACTAAACAACTTGTAAAAATCCAAACTTTTTACATTTATTTCTGTGGGAAAAAAAAATCTAGATTTATAAAAAAACAAAACACTTTTGACATAGATTTACAGGTGGTGCAATTGGTGTCAATGGTTTGTAGAACACCCTTTTTCCAAAAGGACAGCACTTAGTCTTCTATATCATTTCACGGGGCTAAATCATACAGGGAGATAGAGATATTTAACCATTCCACTCTGCACATCTCTTTATAACATCAGGAGAGCAATATTCTCTTTTGTACATTCCTGAAGAATGTAGGTCTGCAGTCTGAGATTGCCTCTACCTTTGTGAACAAGATAACGTAATTGAGGCAAGCATTAAAAATGAATGCAAATAGAATCTATATTTATTTTGAACATAGATGAAATATTCCACACAATAACTTACATTAAGGCCTTCTGTGGCCTTCTCAGTTTTGTTTTGTTTTTTACCTTAGAAAGAATCATAGGCCCACAGCATCACAGGCACTCTACCATGGTTAACAGTTGGGACAAGATGCTTTTTCAAATATTCATAGCATAGGAGCTACTATTTGTACCAAATATGCCGCTAGGTGTAATTTCCTTGTGGTTGCAAATGATTGCTTACTCAGTAGGAACATTTTGATTAGGGTCAGGTGTTGTTGGTTGCAAGGACCAAACGGATATAAAAATTAGTTGTGGAATGCAAATCGTAAATAGCCTGTATTTGTATAGCGCTTTACTTAGTCCCCATTCACTCACACATTCAGACGACGATGGCAAGTTACTTTGTAGCCACAGCTTCCATGGGGGACACTGACAGACGCGAGGCTGCCGGACACTGGCAGCCAACAGTCAGAGCACGTTGCTCGAACCAGCAACCTTCCACTTACAAAACAAACTCCCAACTCCTGAGCCACGGTCGCCCCCCAAATTTAGTCAATGGTAAGCAATAAATGCTTACGATGACAAATTGGGCACCACTGGAATTTTTGGACTTTCTCAATACCACATGTTTTATTCGCAACCATGTCATCCTCACCCATCACGCAACTCAGACTATATGTAGAGGGAAGTCTATGCTTGAAGCCACTGTCTCATGCCAAACCGACCTGAGGTGTTTATTGCTGAAACTGTTACAATTAGTTAAAGTCCCATTGAGTTTAGCTAACTCTACACCTTGATGTTCATAAAGGTAGGACAGACAACTTGTCTGGATTGGCTAGCCAAGAACTAGAAGGTTGATAGATAACATCTAACAGTTGTTATGGAAATCTTGTTCCTCTTGGCGTTGTTGGCCAATGCACATTTTCCTTTGGGAGTGGCGCATGTCGGCCATCGGCTGGACCCCGGGTGTTTACAGATACATTATAGGGCTGAGGCTACCACAAATACATCTTGTAATAATCGGTACCATCAGTACCAATATGAGCTTGTCAGTGATGCTGTTGCATTTATACATCTATGTGTGTATTTTGGCTGTATAGTTCTTAGGTTATATTGTTTGTTTTGTTATGTCAGGTTTTTCTCCCCTCCCTCTGCTTTCCTGTGGTTGTGGAGACGGACAGAGATGTTTTCTCGTGTTTTCTTTGTTCCCTTCCCTCTCTTGTATCTTTAACTTACAGTCTCCCTTTTAAAGACAAAGTTTGTTATTTTGTTTTCCAACCTGGACTTTATTTTTAGCAAAGATTATGTTCATTTACTCACCCAGACAAGTTTGGAGCTACTTTGAGACATTCGGGAGGACTTTATATCGAGTAGGGATCATTGTATAGCCATATAATGGGAGTCAATGGAGGCAGGAGTTTGTCATCTGTAATAAGGCATTATCTGCTTCAAAACTCATTCATTCAGCCATGTATTATTATTAAACACTGGCAGCACTCCCCTTCGTGTTTATAACGCCTCGGAAGTGATTGTTTTATTGGTTCTGGGGTGATTTAGAGGCAATAGTACAACTACACTATTGTGCTATTACAATGACGCAATTGCTGTGCTCCATCCCAGTTGTAGTCTCAGCGGGACTTTCACTCTGTGCAATATGGTGGTCAGTTAGACACAAATTTCTACTGCAGACATCAACATGACTTGCACTTACGTGATTCCAAATTGCACTAACTGAATGACCAATCAGACGAAATTCAGGGTCCACAGGCTCCTTTACCGGAAACTGCGCAGACTACAGCTGTAATGGCGGCGGATAAGACGTCATTGAAATCCAAGGTTAGTGTACGTTGGAATTGGTTACATTAAAAGCCTTTAAAGATCCCAGATGCTAATACCTTAACACCACCGAGACGTTCTGAACTCACTGGGGAATATCTCCAACTATTAATAAGAAAACATGGCTAAATTAAGGTGTTTTAGGGCGGATAATGCTTTATAACAGGAGGCGAACTCCCGCCCTGATTGACTCCAGTTATATGGAAATATGCCCATTGTGAGTAGATATGAACTCCATCTGATTGGCTCCAAGTAGTTCCAAAATTGTGTGGAATGAATAGAGGAACATAATATTCACTAGGAATAAGTTCTAGGTTGATAAAAAAAAAGGAACTTACCCTTCAAGTTCTTTTCATCCCTACCTCTCGTCTCTCTCTTCTCTTGTCCATAATATTGGGAGGGATGTGGGAAAGACCCACAGAAATTACTCATAAAGATCTATTACACATATATATGAAGAGTACTACAGCAATAGCCGTAAAGCTTCAATTGTAAGAGTAAATCTGTTGGACTTCTACTTGGTACTACTCAGACACCAATTCTGAGTGTCACACTGCCAAACAGGACATGTTAAAAAATAAAATTGAAAAAGAAATCAAAACAAAAATGCACAACTTAAAAAAAAAAGGGCTTCCGTTAAACTTATTATAAAGGGATTATAAAGGGATTATAAAGGGCAGTTATGAGTACCAACAACTTTACCACTGATGTTTTTGGAACACACGGCTTGAGTTTTTTAGTTTGTGATTATGCTAGTGTAGTAAAAACACATCCATCTTTTGGACTCTTTAAAGGTCTTCGGCAGTGGGACCCTTAAATGTGGCCATCACAAAGTTATATAAATGGCTACAAGTGCTTTGCACGAACCAAAGTGCAACATAAAAGAGTAAGCACTAAATTAAGCAGGATTAAAATGAAACTCTTCACCCAACGGCTTCTCCGTCCAAACGTCTGCCCTCCCTGATCCCTGTCTGTGTCCATCTGTAAAAAGTGAGCTACACAAGAATCCACCAAACCCAAGCTTGTGCGTGTGTGTGTGTTTCCATGTTTTTCTGCGCTCTTCAGCTTCTATTACATCAGATGTCCGATAGACTAGAGAGAAACTTCTGATAAACTCCAGTCAGATCTTTCAGCTCTGTCCAACCTGATTCAGAGTCACAGGGCAGATGAACTGCAGGAGAGGCTCAGAAAATATAATCTAGCTATGATGCTGGACATCAAAAAAGGGACTAATCTATTTAGCTTTGAATTAATAAATTGGACAGCTCTTTATATGCAGCAAGAACAGTATGTTAGTTTCCTTAAGCACAGAAAATGACCTAAACCAAAACAGAGAATCTAGCATAGATAATGCAGACTAATCAATGAATTAACATAACTTTTCAAAGATGAAATTGACCTAATAATATATATAGATTCATTATACATTTCAAGTATTTACTTTACACAAAAGATCGTAGATTTTAGTAAATGAAAATCATAAATTCAGTTTCTATGACTATTTGAATATTACACAAGGCTGATAAAAAAAAAAATTTGAAACTATTTTTTTGTTCTTTTCAAACATTGAAATAAAAACAAATATATAAGTACTTATAATGTAAGTGATTAAAAAGATTTATAATCTAGAAATATGTTCTGGCACAGAGATGACCTAAAGAATCATGGTGGTTGGGCTGGACAATATTAAAAAATATGCGATATAAACGATACAAAATTGCCGCGATAAAACATGTTGAAATTTTATTATTCTTGCGTTTAAAAATTAGAGCAACGAGCTGCAGCCGGTCTAGGTACCGGATCTGCTTAGTTAATTACATCTGGTCGGGGGCCTGCGCCTAGATACGAAGCATTACGACAGGCTGGACAATGACATAAGACTGCATGATAGGCTGGACGTTAGAACATTGGGAGCCTAAGTCCTGCCTTTCTACTCCCCTACTGCCAAAAAAAATTAATGAGAGTCAATGGAGCGATAAAAGTTAGTTTCTGACCTCGTTTGGAATTTGCCATGGATCAAACATATGATGTTCACGAATTTTAAAGACACATTTTGATGTAGAGAAAATGCTGATTTTTGAACGGTGGCAAAAGTTACTTTAGTTTTGTGGGAAAACACTTATTGGACCCCAACTGCAGAAGGAGACAAAATGGCTAGCCTCCAGGAAGGAAGGATCATTGAACACGGAGAAAACCACTATAAATCTGACTATGTGGAAAGTGGCAGCTATGCTGGGAGAGAAGCTGTTGGTGGACTGAGAGCCAGACGGTGTTAGCTCCATTACATTGTATATGCGACTTCTGATTTGTAGGTATTTTAATTACAAATTGTTATGGTGAAATAAATACCAAATCACTTGACAAAGTCCTAATACACATCATTAGTTACTTAAATCGAGTTACAACATATGTGTGATTCAGGACGTAAGACAAAACAGACCAGAAATTAACTTTCATCGCTCCATTGACTTGCGTTCATTATTTTTTTCAGTCAGGGGTCCTACAGGTAGGCGTTTTTTAAAATAACTTTATAAAACAAATACAAAGTATACAAAACACAAACAAATTAAGTATATAGAGGATTTCAACAGATACAAACAGCCAAGGGTGTTCTATAAATACCATACACAAAAAAAAAAAATATGTATATGAATTGTTTTTCAAAGCCTTTTTCCTGATATTATGATATAGTTTGGATGTATCAAAAACATGTATCATCTTTTTGGGGTTTTCTAAAAAAAAAAACATTTTCTTAAGGGTCTATGTAACCTGGTCTGAAATGGTTCTATCATTATTTTTATAAAGCAATATATATCATTATCGCAAGAGTCTGCAATGTAAATCTCAATATGAATTTTAGGCCATTTTGCCCATCCCTACATGGTGGTGAAGATGTCCAGGGAACAGGTAAGTTGGAATAGAGCACTTTTAAAGAATTTGTCTGTCCACAGATTTCTGTAGGTAAAACTTTTAATGATGAGTTAAGTGTAAGGAAAAACTGTGCTGGGAAAAGTTGCACAAGTAACAGGGATAAATATAACAGAGGATAGTAAGACAAGGCCTATTAACAGATATAGACTAGTCAGTATTAAAGCACCCTGGATTTCCTTTGGAGCTGAAGAGTTCCAAAGGGTTTAGTGCCACCATGCTACAATACTGTAGAAGTCATCTAAAAGCTGCGGCCAAGTACAGAGTGTACAAATTAGCATTTATTTTTTTACTTAGAAAATATTTTCTTTTATTGATTTGATTAGTTTTCAGAGCAACTGAATCCTCAATAATCCAAGTTAACAGAAGCAAACAGTTAAAACATATACCTCTGTAGAAACTTAATCTACACAATACATGAATTTCACTTTTGGAATTTAATTGCATAGGTCTATATGTAGTCTCTCACATAAACCAGCCCTAACGCACCACCGATAACAGAAATGAACACATTACTGCATGATTTGCATCTAGACATCCAACATATGAAACATAAAAACTGCTGAAAATTCTTCGTCTTCGAGATCCATGAAGATGGATGTCAATCAGACGGTCTGACTCGGCTGTCCTGGCAGACTACAAGGTGAGCTACAAGGACCAAAATGAATTCCTGTCAGCACACTTCATCAAATGCAGGTAGATCTTCTAATGATTTCCCTTGAGTAAAGTTTTTTCTTCTTAATAAAAACAATTTGTATGGGTTTTGTATTGTGATTCATCAAAATGTTTTCTGCCACTGATTTTTTTTATCAGCCATAAAACTGTCATCTAAACTAAAGCAGAGATTCTTGTTGCGATTGAGGTTTTTCATTAAACCTTTTTTGGCACTGATATTTTATAAGGTTGTTTGAGTGTTGAGATTTTATTTATTTACATACCCATTTATTGTTCGTGTCACACTGCATTGAAATCAAAATTCTAAATCCCTCGCTGGTTTTTGGGTCAATATTTGGTAAAGCTGCATGGGATGATGCATAATCTTTCTGAGGGAAGCATTTTTAAAATTTCATTAGCTCTCACATGGCTTACTTTTAATCAAAGGGCTTTAAAATTCATGGGGCGAGCTTACACGTCAATAGTGCTGAGCACCTGCCCCTGAGGAATAAACAAGACGATACGACAGCCAAATAAAAAGGAAGAGAAACAACAAGCCTAGAGGATGTCATTTCCACTGAAATGACAAGAATTCATTCCTGTAATATTTTCAATTTACATCGTATGGTCACTTGAGAGCCAGACTGAGAAAGAACGTTAAATGATAACACAATTCAGCTGTGACTGCAAAACATGAAACTCAAACTTCAGCTAAGCGTCGGTCTCAGCAATATCACTTATCAAATTTAGCTCAGATTTGAGTCGTTTCCACCTATTTAAAGCTCCCCTTAAGAAAACAAGCTTATGTTTCATAACGAGTGAAAGAAACAAGGGAAACTCCTAAAGACACTGAATACAAATTGGCCCTGAGGGCACACGGCAGAAAATGATAGCTTGTAAAGAGAACCGATTACCCATAAAAAAACAAAAGAAAAGTTGCAATGTAAATCCTGACTATGCTAGTTGTCCTACTAATGAGCAACGGCTGCCACTCATCTATAAACTTTAGTTCATAAAGGGCAGGAGTGGGAATGGTTTATAGGTCCCTGAGTAACACTGTGTGGGTGTAAGTTAACTGATTTCAAGATTATTCCTCTGAGACGTTCGGCGGAGAAGTGCCTGCTGTTCTGCAGCGCGGGAAACAAAACAAAACAAAAAGCTGCTACAATTAGCATGTTTAATTTTGACGGCTGTATTGGTGAGATCCCGGCAGGAAATGTGGTGCATCTGTAACAGAAATCTCATTTCAGCGTTGTGTTAGCTTTTTGTCTGAACAGCTGCTTTGTGCTCAGGCATCTCAGGAGTCTCTTTTGTGTTGGATAACAGACTGTTAACACGCGAGGTCGGAAGCTCAAATTTGTTTTATAGTCTTACATCAATTAGCAAAAGAGAGCACAAAAACTAAAGTCGTCTTGCTGATTGTATACTGCGGAACACTTGCATCAGTCATAACATTATGACCATGACAGGTGAACGGAAGCAGTGATTATCTCTTCATTTTGCCCACTGTAGGTAGCTGGAATGCATTACAGGGTTTCTAGATGTTTCAATTGTTTAAACACTCCCATAGTCTATTAAAAGCAATTTATGGCAAACTTATTTTTTTCCAGCAAATCAACAATTTTTTCTCACAACAAGACTGTAATTCCATAGCCACACAAACAACATTCATAAAAACGTATTATTAACAGTGTATTTTTTGAAAGAAAAACGAGGCAGACGTACAACTTTACCACCTATTATATATATAAAAAACAAAGGCTGGAGACATCAAAGACTTGTTGGTTACAAAAATCTAATTGATTAAGTGTAAGGCTGTTTGTGACTTCTTAATGCACTGCGGACACACTGCATTAGGCTGCAGATGAATATTGATTAGAATTTGCCAGTTGGATGCAGTGCACGCAACTAAAATGGCAACAAGAAGCTTCAAGATGCAGAACATTGATGCATTCAATCAAAAAAAAATGTTATCCCTTAGTTTACCAGATAAATTTTTAAAAAATTGCCTTTACCATCTTGACCTGGTCAGGTATTACTGCACACCATCTACACTCTTTCATAAAAACTCTAGTTTCCAATGGACCTTCTCTGCCACAAAGCAACATTTATAGAGAAATGGTAAAAAAAAAAAAAGCACAACTCTAAATTTGATGTGTTGATCTAGTAAAAATCCTCTCGGCTCAGTACAATGGAAGAAACATGTAGGCCCCACCTTCCACCACTAAAAGAATCTGCAGCTAAAATCTTGGTGGCTGATATCAGAGCACTTGTTTAGGAGTCCAGTGGAGTCCATGCCTGGATGAGTCAGGGCTTTATTGATGACAAAATGGGGATCGACAAGACTATTGGTAGATGGTCACATTGTTATGTCTGATCAGTGTATGAAAACTACTGTAAATTAATAACAAACATACTAATTAAGGCATAGATAAATAAACAGACTATAAAATCCATCATAAAAAGGAAACTATTAATTGCCTTATCCACCTTTATAACCAGTTGGAACTCTCTAACGATAGCCAGTATCTCTTGTGCCTAGCCACATGCTTGACTTTATGATACCTATGCTGGCTGAACTCCAGATATGTGGTTGGAGCATGTCACAGGGACTTCGTTACCAATTTTTAAATTTTTGCCAGCAGCATCAGAGGCATCACTAGTTGCTCAGGAACCTCTGCTATATATTCAGCCTGCTGTTGATTTTTATAGTTTGAGTGCCGCCTTCCCAAAAAACATCCTGATCCTGTAAAAAAAAGAAAAAAAAAAAAAAAAAGAAACAGTCATGCCAATAAAACCAGATGATGCTAAGTGAGTAATTTCTGCCTCATCTGCTTTCCCGGATCCAAAAAGGAGTAACTGTCATTGTGGAAAAAGGTTGACGATAGTGCCAAGCTATGTTTCATACTGGAAGAGGAAACAAATAAAAGGACTGCTCATCTATTCTGCATCAACTATGCAACACATGGCGATGAAGTAAAGGCAACTCCGACAGGCAGAGTATTTTTAAACCAAGGTTTTAAAAGAGGTAAGAAAGCCTTTTTAGGAAGTGAGCATGCACTAAAGGATCGGCACAGCTACTTCATCTACGGTTTCCCTCAGGAGTGTAATCATCTTCCCTGTGGTTTGGCTACATCCTCCAGCCTCAGCAGGAATGTGTGCTGCATCGCCAAAATTCCCTTCGCCAAAATGAGGATGCAAGCAAAACAAAGAGAGCCTGACCGTTAAGCGGACTGAGAGACGCATTCTGCCACAGGAACAGGGAGCGACTTTTCGTGGGGTTGCAAAGAGCTGCACAGCATGTTGTATAGAAGAATGCCCAAGTTGATTTAGGCCATCTCCTTTTTCTGCATCACATTATGTAAAAGAAGTACCACACAGACTGTTTTTTTCACAATGATTAGTTATAAACCCAACAAATTGAGCGCACACAAACATTAAAAACGTCACCACCGAGGCTATAACCATCTATTACTGAGCTCTTAATACCACGTCAGGGCCTAGTGAGGTTGCATATTCGCTTTCAGCCTGGTATTCAGCTGTTGACAGAACCAGCAAGTATAAGGCTTCTGGATTCCTCCCCTCCTGCAGCTGTGTGGGCGACTACAGTCATACATAGGTCCACATTAAGGAAAGGTCAGCTGGCTTACACACACGTATGAGACCTGCAGATAAACACACACATTACAGGGGACGTATAGACGGCACACAAGGAGCATACCAGGAACTGACAACCGCACGCACGCCCATAGACTCAACAAACCGGGGCCACGATACACCCTCCCCTCTGTGGGCTGACAAGTGTGGGCTGACAAAACCCATCCCGCTCAGAGCCGCTAACACATTCTTGCACCTGCTGCCTCCCTCCTGACTGCGGCTCATCAGTTTTCTTCGGGTGCACACACACACCAGATTCCACACTTGTGAGGTGGCTGAATGTCGAACAGTCATAATCTCTCCGCTATGCACAGTTGTGCTCTTAACCTCTGACAAATGTAATTCTAACTCGAGCTCTCTGTTTTCCCCTGATGAATAAAACATGTTGAGTAAGAGCCTCTGAGGGGGGGGGGGGAATTAGGCAGATGAAGAAATGGTGGGAGCAAATTTCCAGCAACTCAGTCCATGGTGAGAGATTTATGAGTTTGAATCGAATCTTGAGTGTCTATCGTGCTGTTTATGTGGACAATGTGATCTGAATACATATTTACCCCCTCACGGGTTTTTGTTTCTGCTATGCTAATTTTTTTTTAACAGATTAAACGCACAAGAATGTAAATAAATACAAAACGGAGCTTTCAAATGATTATTTACTTTGTCAAGATAAAGTCTGCGACCCTGCCTGGACATATGTGAATGAGCAGACTGCTACAATAAACTACATGTTGATCTTACTAACCAAGAAATGCCTGGGTAAAGTCTGACCTCTAGAATCAAGAAATCATCCACACAAGATCTTTAAAAGCACCACAGCATGACCCGATCAAAAGAAATTCAGGAACAGATGAGAAAGCAAAAGCTATTTCACATTTGTCCGTTTGGAACAGGGTAACAAAGCCATCGGCTTTTGGCTTTAAAGTGGTGCGACTTCAACACACACATCGATGGGTCACCCAGGAGTTCACAAAAGAACCCTGAACATTTCAAGCACTACAGACCTACAAATGCCACAGTTGGGGTCAGTATTTATTATCCAACAATAACTAGTACCATGGCATTCATTGGAGAAGCTGCCAAAAACAAAAACAACAACAAAAAAAAATCACCTTTAGGCCTCCCAAGACTTGGGAAAATGGTTTGGATCATGTTACCTTAAGTGTAAACCTAATAAAATGTAAAAAAAATCCAATGGTCTACTGAAAGGCTGCACCTAAATTTGAGATGTTGTGTATGACCTGAAACAGGCCATTTATCTTTAACAACCCTCAAAAGTGACTAAACTGACAAAACAAGGAAGAGTGGGTCGGATTTATTTAATATCGATGATGGAAAGTGACATTTTTTCCATAAATCCAGGCTAATTTGTTAATTTTCAAATAATATTGTTTGAAAACGGCATTACATTTGCTCAAATTATTTTGGTTTGACAAGAATTTTAGACATTTGTGTGTGACATCAAAGTAAAAAACAGACTTCCTCACAAAACTGTATATGAGTTTGGTAAGATTAAAAACGTGTGATAGATGCAGTTAGAGAGGGAGGCATGGAGGAAACGACACAACCGACCAAACATTACAGGGGAGACAGAAGCTCTGGTCCTGTGGGTGTGGAGATGAAAGACTAAGAAGTCTGACTTCTTGCACTTCCTGCTGAGACATAGGAAGCTACCAGAATCCTGTCAGGAAAAGGAGGGGCCAGTTTCTTCTGGCTCAGATTCTCCTGAGCTCGTCATTCTTTCTTTTTCATGTGTCAAAGATAACAAAAGTGTTTCAAACGTTATTGCATGCGTTCACCATGAAATCATTAAGAAGGAAAAAACAGCATGATTTATCGCTCATCATAGTTATTTACAAGAAGTTATGACTAAATCCTAAGGAGGTACACAAGAAAAACACTGGAAGTGTCTTATCACTATTCTCCCTGTGCACTGACATTTTCCACTGCTGTTGTTTTTTAATTCTTCTGGACACACGTTTGGATGATGTTCCACCAGCAAAAGCGTTCTCGGCTGGCTAAATGACCTTTCCATTGGCAGCTTGTGAAAAAGGGATAGAGTCTGGATTCAAAGGGTGAAAAATAGACACCAAGAACTTGAATAAAAACATATATAGATGATGTGATTGATGCAGATCAGAATCAGAATCAGCTTTAATGGCCAAGTATGACACATACAAGGAATTTGACTCCGGCAACTTTTCTCTCCAGTACAGAACTTAAATAAGTGAAATTAAAACGGAAATAAAAATAAATACAAATAAATAATAAAGGATAATATATACACCAAACCAGGGTTATTGTACAGTAAGTATATACAGCAGTGCAGAGTTTTAGTTTATTGTTCATGTGAATGGACTCACACTCTGTGACTATTCAGAGTTCATCAGAGCGACAGCCTGGGGGAAGAAACTGTTCTTGTGTCGGGTGGTTTTGGCGTACAGCGCTCTGTAACGCCGGCCTGAGGGGAGGAGCCTAAACAGGTTGTGGCCAGGGTGTGAGGGGTCAGTGGTGATTTTTCTGGCCCGCTTCTTGACCCTGGCCCGGAAAAGGTCCTCAATGGAGGGAAGATCAGTACATATGATCCTCTCTGAGGACCTGACTGATTATGGAGATTGCTCTATCCTGGTGTTTTTTTTCTACTAAAATGGTTACTTTTGAATGGCAGTCTGCTTCCATTAGAAAGTGTAATTAATAACATTTATTACCCGTTGAGGAGAACCCCCAACCTCGCCCTAAGCTTTAGTTCTGATACGCTAAAATGGATCGTGTAATGCCTGCAGGACAATTCAATTAGGAAAAAGGCATTTGATCACCATTACAACTCAGGATTCACAACCTAAAAGCATCATTTATCAGGATCATGGCCTACTGTATGGCATGGATAGATTAGATGTCCTGAATGTTTTCTGTAAGGTGACACATGGCTTCTTAGAACTGCTCAAGGTAAACGAGATTAGCTTCTCTGCCAAAAGTGAAGTCCAGCAGAATTAATGACACCGTTATGCTCGTTTCTTTCAATAAATCATCTTTCCATTGTTTTAGCTGTGATAAGTTCTGGTTGGGCTGGCATTTGTTGGTCCTCTCCTCCTAATTACACTCCTTTACTTAGCAAGCAGCTAAACCAATCAAAAGAAGCTCTCCTGCTGTGCAGCTCACTTTGAATTATGACACATTTCTACCTAGCACACAGAACTGTGTGAACAAAAGATCCACTTGTGCTGAGCCAAATAAAAGAAAACAAGGGAAAGTGGATAGTAAATAATTGGGGGGGGGAAAGGAAAACTATCAATATGCCAGAAGGTGTAACAGAGCAGTGTGCGGTCAGCCCTCAGAGCCAGCACATTCACTGTTGCCAGGTTGGCCTGCTGGGTTCTCTGCTTCTCTCAACAGTGCCCAGGCGCAGAGGGGAATCCAAGGTAATTTGTCCACTTGTTTGGATAAGCCACCATCTGCCACACTGAGAAAGGCCCCAGGCCCATCCACAAGCCTTTGTGCTGGACACAAATGCTAAACATATGAGCGCAACCAAGACCCAATCCAGTTTCATCAGAGAGCAACAAAAAAACGAAATAAGGCTCTACTCGGCAGAGGAAATGTCAAACAAAATGAAAAAAAGGCCATTATTACAGTAAAAATACAAGTACTTCTAAAATATTTCAGACATTTGAATCTAAAAAAAGTGCCATTTTATATATATTTTTTTTTATATACATTCTTTTTTAAATGTGGCATTTTCTCTTACTATTCTGTAGTTCTATTGGCTTGACATCCGTAAAGATTATAACAGAAAATTAACCATAAAGACCACAACCCTGGTTCATTCTTGCATAAAACTTCTTGATGCCTGATCATCAGTTCAAACAAATACGGCAAGTCATAGCACACAAATCAGGAAGGAGATTGACTCTGTGTCCCACTGATGGACATGTTTTGGTGTGAAAATGAATGAATCAACCCCAGAAAAGCAAAAGATATTTGTATAGACACTGGATCCAGCTAATACGACGTAGTCATTAAGGAACCATTTCTAAAGTGTTTTTCAAAAATTACCATCATTATCTTTGAATGAAAAGGGGAGAAGGTGTTTTGCTTTAGGAGGGATTGGTGCCGTTTATAAAATGATGATACCATGAGGGACGAAGATCTTATGGACATACTGAAACCATAAGAAATTAGCCAAAAGTGAAATATTGATTTGAAATTGGTCTTTAACATGACAATTGACCCTAGCATGCAGCCAAATAATTTAAAAGTGGTTCAAGGACATGAAAAATAACAAGGCCCTGATTCCAGTCCTACAAGTGGAAAGGTGTGTGGAAGCAATGAGGTATAAGAACTTTAGTTAGTTGCACCAGTTTTATCAGACAAGAGATCAAAATTATAGAAAATGATTGTGCAAAGGTTGTGGGGGGGGAAAACGCAACACAAGTTTGATCCATGATTTAGAGGTGAATCCACTAGAAACAAACAAAATGCAAATAAACTGCTCAATTCACAGAAAATGTGTAACATCTCTAAAAATCCAATCATGATTCTCACATAAAGCCAAAAAAGGCAATCCTTGATTACCTATAACAGGAAAAGCTTAGTCTAAATCAATGTCAGAGCATATGTAAATATAAGGGTTTAAATGTATCTATGAATGTGCTTAAGGATTATCAGTATGACCCAAAGAGTCACACATAGCGGCCAGCTTTTAGATGTGTTGTAACCATCTTTGACCTTGCATCTTTTCCATTACTGCTCTAGATTTTATCGCTGTGTCCATCAAGTTCTCCAGCTGTGAACAATTAACAGACAGAAAGCCTCTAAACTACACCGCCTGGATCAAACCACCACATGATAAGACCGTGGCGCCCTTCATACTCTGATAGATGGAGTGCACTTGAGAATAAACAAATCACATTCAAAAGCAAAGTGTAAAACAAATACTCAACACCCACATGGTCACAAGTAAAACATGCTAACACCTATCTTTGGCATGGGACTTCCTATACAGAATTATGACTTTAATTTTATTGGAAATGTACAGTATAGGACATTAAGTGGAAAGAAATGTAAGGCATAAATTCCTCCTTAAATTTTTCTAGGAAAAAAATAAAATAGAGATAACTTTCTGAATGTGGCAGTGAGATAAAGAAAAAACAGAAATAAGCACTTTGTATTAAAAACTTTTTAACTATATTTTCCCAATTCAAGAACACAGTCAGTATGACAATCAGTTTGAGTTAAAAGTACAATATGTAATATTCAAAGATTGTCAAAATGGAGTATTACAGTCCATGAAGAAAAACAACATAGTTAGCGCTCTGTCGCTCACCCCCTCCCTCCATGAATTTCGTAGGGAGTTACTGATCGGTCAGAACATACACTATGATGAGCAAATATGAGTTATACACAGTATAAGTTGAGAAGCAGACAAATACATTTCACTACAAGATTGAGTTGATGGTAATTAAAAAAGGTAGCTGGAGATATTTTTAGAGCTGAATATTTTACTAGTAGCATTGATAGCTTAACGTTAGCCTTTAGCCCGGTCAGTGTCAGATTGCAAATGGTGGTGCACGGTTTCGTGTTGAAAACTTGGCAACCTTACGGGCTCACATATGATTTGCCCTTGAACCAGGATTTATACACGCGGGACAGATGTCAACGCTGACCATGTCCCGTAGCAGCGTTTTTAAAAGAAAAGTGTATTACCATCCAGCCTGCAGAGATTGAAATATAACTTAATATTGTAACCTTCTTTCCAACATGATTGGGACATTAGACTGTTGTGTGATTAATTCAATGTAAAATTCTTACAAATTGAATCTTTAAAACCTTTGTCACTTGAAGTCCATTTGGACCACATCTTAAATATCCAAGTGAACCGTTTGTAGCTGTAGATGTGTGTTATAGAAAACCATCTGTTGCCTGAAGTGTCCTTTGTGAAGGACAGTATAGAAATTTTGCTGTCATTTGAACAACAGTTGTTTTTTAGAGAAAGGCGGACAAGTTCAATTTCTCAGCACTTACCGCTGCAACCTGAGCATCTGCATGTTCTCCTAGAATGCTGAACGAGTGCAAATTGCTGTAATGAAGCTATTTCATTATGGGGATGAGCAGTGCTGAATAAACAGGAACAACAAGGGAGAGTGCTTCATTGAGCCATCTGTGGAAGTACTTTGGCGAAAGTGGGGCTGTGTTTACAACACTGGTGGTTGGCAGAGAGACAGAGATGACATCTTGATGCGAGGAAAAACCACCATCCCCATAATCTTTACGCAAAACATATGTAGTATCAGAAAATGAAATTAGCCTTGGTTTTTATTTTTCTCCCTCGCTTTTTGAAGTCACTAGTTAAAAGACCACGGAAAAGGTCAGAAGCAAAGCGTTTGTATTATTTCACCTTTTATTACGACATAAACCAAACTCGATTTTATTGAAATTTCGTATGAAAGAACAGAACAAGGTATTTTGAAGGGAAAGGTAAAGTAAGTATCGTTTAAATTGTTTTCAGAAAAAATGCATTCAATCAACATTAACAGCTTTAGCTGCAAGTCTTTCAGGGAGTGTATCAGAAGTATTGTTTAACAAAAATACTTCTTTATGATGGTAATATTAAAGATTTGTCCTTACAGCACTGTAATGAAACATAGCCATTTAAAAAACTATTTTACATTTATTATTTATTTAATATTTCAACAGCTATAAGACATGAGGTGACGGCATGTTGTCTTGCCCGCTATTGAACAGTTTTTTAATAATGTTCTGTTAAATAAAGTAGGGAGAACAAACCTTTTAATAGCACTTTTTAAAATTTTTCCCGCTAATCCATTTAATCGATTGAGTCAAAACCCCATCCGATTCATAGATGATCCAATTAACCGTTTTTTACACCCCTAACAGTGAGTATGCTGTTCAGACTGCTGTGCAGTGTTAGTTTCCTGTTTACGGATGATCTCTGAAAAAAAATCACGAGCTGGGATTCTACTGAGAGCAGATAATGCAAAGGGAGACTCCATATTTATGTACACTAGGTGACTTCTGAAGGCAATGTAGGCAAGGCAGTGCATTTGAATTTAGGGGGTAATTTGTAATTTAAAAAAAATTAAAACCTTACTGGGTTTTCCTTTCACTTTACAACTATGAGCTACTTTGTGTTGGTGTATTACATAAAATTCCAATAAATGCAAAGAAAGATGAAGTCTCTTGCTTTGATCTAAAATGTTTTGGGGCCAAGGGCAGAACAGATTCAGTCTCTGATTGTGCCACAAAGGTTTAAAACATTAAGCCATTCAAACTTAAATACTAATTTTGCAATCCAAGGCTGTAACAATTATGTTAAATTCCTTATGATTTTGGAGGTAAGGTCTCCTATGACCTTCTGCTTATGGGTAGACATTAATTACTATCGCTTTCTGCTGCAATAAAGGCTATAAATTACTTTACTTTAATTCATGTCACGCTCCTCTGATAGGTACATGCTACAGATGAGTACATCCCCATCACATAAATCTCCATCCCTGCTAATGTGTCAGTCCGGATCAGCTCATTTTCATGCTGGGATCACATTCTCCAGACGTCATAATTACTTGTCTCCTGATATTCATTAAGCAACACGCAGATATCCGTCCTTCCCTCGATAGAGCCTAATTGACCGCTTTTAAAAGCTGAGCCAGTTTCTCCATTAGAACAAAAGACGGGCAGCCGAATGCATCGACGAATAAAAAGTGTTTGTGTGGAGGACACCCTGCACATTCTCTGCAATATGGAGAGCAGTAATGGGCTAGAAAACCTGTTCTCATTCTGCAGTCATTCTGGTGACAATGACAGAGGCCTGACAGCAGACCAACCTGCACCTGCAGCTCAGCACAAAGCTCTGGGACTTACCCATTTCTGTTGTGCAGAGACATTATTGCTAAATAAGCTATATGTTTAGGGAGTATACTTTATGTTCTAAGATACCTTTAAAAATAAACTGGTAAACATCTGACACAGCTAAAAAAAAAAAAACCTTAATTATCCAGATTTCAAAAAGTTGGCAAATCATACAGCATTATTAGAACTGGTTTGTAAAAATGTTCCAAACCCAGGGGATTAGGAAACACCTGCTAAATCAATTTGTGTGTTTTGCACCTGCAATATATTTTACCTCTAAATATTCTCCTAAACAGCTTTCCTAATAGACGGAACCAGGTGGGCATAACACATTTATGTATCCCTCTCAAATCAAAGATGTCTCTCTGAACAACACAATGAGCATTAACTGAGCCATATGAATCACTTCAAAGCCATTTCGCCAAAGCTTTTGGTCAGTCTGACGTCCAAGCGCAGCATTTAAATTATCCCTACTCTCATCCAGACAACGATGATACCTTTAATTCTTAGTAATGTCATTTGATGTCACAGTCAATCAGCTGATCGCACACGGACTGAGGTTCACGAGAGCAGAACAATCTAATTTCAGCTTCCTCTGTGTTTCTTCTATTTCATTCAGAGTAAAGATGTTGAAACACACGGGCATACTCATCGAACACTGAAGACATTTTAATTAACTGAATGAATAAATGTAACAGATATGTGACTATGAAAATTCCTAGTAGCAGAATTAGGATGTACATAGTTACATACCTTTTTTTTTTTTTATCTATGGCCCATATGAGGATATTTTTTTTAATGTATGTGTCAACTTAGTGACTGAGCCAGAGCCACATCAGCAAATTCAGTAGATTCCAAAAGCTTTGCACCTGTAAACTGTTTTACAATTTTGTCACATCTCAGCTAGAAACGTTCATCTTTATTTGGCTTTTACATAAACCAATATAAATTAAAGAAAAACAAAAATATGACCATATGATTTTTTTTTGCAAGTGTGGCCACTTTTCAATGCAACTAGAGCAGCTAGTCTTTTGTGTTATGCATCTATCAGTGCTTGGTGCTTCTCTGATGAATGCGCTCCTTGCCTGGCCTGTCAGTTTTCTTAGGGCTATATATCTTGGTAGGCTTGGAGCAGAGTTATATTTTTCTCATTTGCAGATTAAGTTTTTAATATGAAAACATTGGGATATTGTTTGGAAACATTAGAAGCAGCCATAAACCTTTTAACAAGTTGACCCCTGACCTGGTTTGGCAGTTTTGTCTTCATAATGCTGTCTGTTCATTAATGTTCTCTAATAAGGTTGTATTTATACTGAAATTAGATTGCATACAAGTGGACTCTACTAACTTAGGGTTTAATCACAACAGGTGGGTCTGTTACTTCACCTTCCTCGGCCTGGACCAACAGTTTTTTTTTGCTTCCATTACGCACAGAGGCATTTCACACAACAGGTGAAATGTTCATAATGTAGCTTATTTATCTGCACGATGTGGATTCTCCGTTTAGTTTGGATTCAATATACACAAAAATAAATGAAAATATAGTACTGAATAGGTTATCATTTAAATAATTGATGGAAAAAGATTGATAATTACTAGATTATATCTTTAAACTGTTGAAATGACCGAGAACTAAAGATTGTAGCGAGACCTCTGATACAGCTACGGACCTCAACAGAAATGTTTGAGCATCAAGAGTGCTGGATGCAACATGAGGTTTACAATAGTCTGGAAATAAATTGATTGTGTGGGACATTTACTTCTTAAGGCAGCACACATTAAAAACATGCCATAATACAAAAGACAAAAAAACACTTGCCACAAAGGTGGATGCCTGTTGAGACTTAAAAGTTAGCTATTTTGTTCACTTGGTCGGTTCAGTTGCCTTAAATCCTGATTTAGAGACCACCTTTTCAGCTACATCTCGGTTTGCTTATTTGGTGCACACCACAGTTTGCTGGGTTGTATTCATGGGTCGTGCAAATGGTCTGAACCAAGGGACAAAAATGAATTAGTTTGTTCAAAGCCAACTAAAAAAGGCTGCTGTGAATACGCCCTAAATAAATGTTCAGATTTTTATTTCTGAAATAATTTGAAAGGAATGTATTTTCCATCCATCCATCCATCCATCCATATAATTCTGTGATTGTAAAACTAAAAATACAGTATGTTCTAAGTTTTTATTACACAAAGAAAAAAATCTGACAGACAACATTTCAAAAAGAAAAATACATAAGTGATAGAAGAGATCCCCAACCTGACACGCCAGATGGTTAGTTACATAGAACTGGGAAGTCGTCCATGTAAAGTGTATGCAATAGGGCGGCTACTTAAAAAAAAAAAAAAGGCTTGGCAGGTGACTGGATGAAACCATCTGTGTATCAGTCTGAAAATCAGTGAATGTGGTTGGTACAAGTTGAGCAAAGTTTCATTTCAGAAGGGAAACATTTCTTATCTCAAACTTTGCTCTTTAAAATAATTCATCACCATCAGCTGATGATTTAACAGCATAGTATAAGTTTCTGCATCCGTTCATGGCACTAGCACTTAGGCAGGTCTGGTGAGGAAAACTGACACTGTGGTAAAGCTTTTTCCATGAGCATAGAATTTGTCAAAAGAACTGAATTTGAAATTTTGCAAGCAATCACTCTGGAAATTATTGCCATTAATAATGGTGCATCATATTTCCATCAGAAGTCGGAACTTGGTTTGGGGTCACCCCCGGGTAAACGGTGTTCCAGTCAAAGCTTTTGTGATTTCAATGTGTCCATACCCAGGTAGCCGTAGTTTTAGCACCTCTTATAAACATCGTTTTAAGCTGTACTTTCTATATACAAACACCCCTTTTATTTTGTTACGATTAAAGTTGCATGCTCTACATGTAAGATGGATTTTAGACACATTCTTAACAGCGTATCTTGTAATATAGACATTTTTCAACCACAGTTACTATTGCTGATGTGAGGAGCGGCCATATTGAAAGTCAAAGTCGGAGCAAAAACAAAATCTGTGACATTCCGAGTGGAAAGTCTTACTTTAGAGGGCGTTCCCGTTGATTTTTCCCAGTCTGAATTTGGAATTTTCGAGTACAAATAGAATGCACCATATATACTCAGACCACATCTTTACTCTATACTTCCAGGTAGAGCTGCGCGGTACTGCAAAATGTTCATATCAGAGCATTTTTTTCCATACAAGACTGCTCATATCCACATTATCTTATAAGAATAAATAATATAAAATGTAGATGTACATGTAGTACTGAAGAATCCCGCTAGGGGAAAGAGTACAGACTCAGACTGATAGTGCCAACGAAGAAGTAAAATAAACATGGCGACCGTAGGAGATTATTAGCTGGTTAATATTCAGATAACATAAAAAAAGACGGCACAAGTATCGTAGATGGTATGTAAGACATATTTACCACTATTTTTGATTTCTTTCCTACTGGTTTTGACCACGTGTACCCAAAGACGGTCAAATAGCGCTCAACACTCGCCCCTACTTGCAATAGCTCTTGTAAAAGATATGCTGTTTGCTTCACGTCTGACCTTTTAAAGCCGATAAACGTCTAAACTACGGACACAACTCCTCCTTTTGGAATTACTTCCCCAGCATTGTGTGCTTTGCTCTGGTAGCTCCTACCAGCAGCTGTACTTAGTTAAAAACTTTACTTTTCACACTGTGCTAAAGAGCATGTAGCAGTAAAATCGGTCCCTGCTGAAACACTTCCCCACATTAAACGTTCTTAAAGTTGTCTGAGCTATTCACCGGTATAGCGGTATATTAAAATTTCATGTCATAACGAAAATAAACACCGGTTTTTCGTATGAACCGGTATACCGCCCAGGCCTATAAACTTCCAGGAAGTTTATATCCACAGTTGATCAAAGGCAAAGTTCAACAAACACCATAAATGATCAGATCCTTCCAGTATGAAAACAAAGGCCTGGTTAGACTAATGCAGTAGGAAACCCATGAAAATGAATCAGGTCTAAGGAGAAACACAGATCTGGAAGCAGCTGTCTCAGATGGGTGTGGGATACAACAGCTCAGCACTCTCAGCAAGAAGAGTCAAATAATGGCATAACAGGACTTTCCTAAGGTTATTTAAGATCCAAACACTTTCCCACTCATAAAAAAAGCAAGGCAGCCATTCTGCTTCAGCTGTTTGCAGTCTCATCTCCTGATTCAACACTTTCCAGGGCTCGCCTTAGCTCGTTTAGGTCATTTTAATAATGCATCATCCACGGATCAAAGCCAATTAAGCGAGCAGCCTTTTCATTCCGATGCTCTTAACCTTGTAAAGTGTTCGTTTGTGATTAATAACTTATTAGCCGAAGTCGTATCACGTTTGGAGAGTGTTTGTAGATTGAGAGGTCTGCTGTGTGGGTGGCGATGTACAGCCATCGTTTTAGTCTTACTCAGGTCTCCTGGGTAAATCTGCTAGATTTAGTACATCTGCAGCCTCGGCAATAGCTACCTGCAAAGAAAATGGTTAACATCAGCTGATCCAGGTCTGTTTCAGTCAGCAAACCCGACTTATCAGTACACATCCTCAGAAGGCTGACTGAGGCATCAGGGTAATATTCCAGAACGACAAGGTGATGTTGATGAGGCCTTAAGGAAAAATGTATTATATATCCGCAAGAAAGCGTGTGTGTCCTTTAACAGGACAATCCTCCTATTTCATAATCAAACGTATTTACACTTCCAGATCTACAGAAGCAGTCTGTATTCAACTGCTAAATAAACAGTAACAGAGGCTGCATACTTTTGCAGAGGAGCAAATTCATCAGACTCATATCAAAATGGAGTTTCTCCAAAGGTGATAAAAGAAGAGGTTTTGGATAAATGTAAAAAATAAACGGAAGCTGATTTATACCCTGAAAAAGAGCTTCCATTTCGGTCATATGATCTACAGGATGCAGAACACAAGCACATAGTTTTGAGCCTACATCCCACATGGCTTCCACAAGTATATTTTTTATTGCAATAAATAATACCTCTATAAGCCTTTCTTATTAATCTAAGCTCTAGAGACAAAATTCTTTATTGCTGTAATGTCCTACCTTCACTCAGGACAGAAAACTGCAATCAGTTCCTTATAGCCAAGAAAAGAATAAAGACGCGAGAATCGTTACAGAAAGTGGAGAGATGAGCGGGATGTCAAACTCCCTTTCTTTCATTTTTTTTTAAAATCATGACCCATTTCTTTCATTGACTCCTCCTGTACATTCAGGCTTTTCTTCTCTCCCTCTGGTACATTTCCGTGCTTTCACAGGACGGAGGCCTGAAAAGGAATGGGAGTTTTCATACCGGATCTCATTTTCAATTAGAATCCCTCTCTTTTCCAAGAGGAAAAGCTGCCCAGCTCTTATGCAATATTCCTTCCAACAATCACACTTAGGGGCAGGCGGAAGAGACAGGAGGTGAAAAGACAGAAGAAAGGCAAAGACGTATGAAAGTATCCGTCACTGTCTTACAGACTGAGCGGCGTTTCGTATGTCAGGATATGAGTAGTGCAACTGTGCAGGGAAGTGAGGTCATTCTGTCTTCATCCACACTCTTGATACACAGAAACAACCACTGCTGCCACATGTATCCATGCCATTCTATTAATAAGTCGAGGCTTCGGCCAAACAAACGGACAGCCCAACTGATCATTTTGACCCCCCGGTCTCCTGTCAGGTCCTCAGCTGCCCTGTTCTGAGGTTGTAGTTTGCATTAAGGGCCCTGGCGAGATGGTGGGAAAGTAAAGAAACTGGAGCCAAGCTGGAACTGCAGAGAAACTTTGATAAATATGAGGGGGTGACAACCAAACCCCCCGGGGAAGTGGAGAGAAGCTAGAATGAGAAATGGGGGACGAAGGCAAGCCACACAGGTTTGGGGAATAGTGCTGCGGTGGCTGCACTGAAACCCCTTCTCTCCTCACCCCCCTACTAGTCCCTATCTTCACTTGGAAATACTAGGTCAGACTGCTTTACGAAAAGCTGTGGGCTACTTATGCTGGGACCGTCTGCATGGCACCTCTCCACTCAAGGGATCCTCAGGGAGTCCAATTACGCTAGATGACACTGTACCATATTGTCCAGTGGTGCAGTAACTGTGAAACGATAACAGGTGAGGAGTCGCACGTCGTTAAACAAACAAAACGCAGTCTAATCACTTCTCTCACACGCACACACACTTTTTGAATTGCCTGCAGTGGTTTGCATATTCACTACCTGCATGCAGAAATGTAACACTCAGAGCCAACAATCCCACTGGACTTCCACGTTAAAGATCAGGAGTTGCTCATAGGAAGAGAGGCCTCTGAAAATTCAATGCGTCTTTCAAGTAATAAGGAGGCAGGCTGCTGTATTTTGCTTCAGGTTATGTGCACCTGGAATGAAAAAGCTCAGCGACAAAGAAATACGAAACTAAATACAGAACACAGGCCAAGCATACTAAAATACACAACCTTAGGAAAAAAAACTACAGGGCCTAAGGTAAATAAAAGATAACTGATTGGAAGTCTAAACATTTTTAAGTTTAGTTTTAGACTTAAACCCAAATCAGATAGAATAGAGTTCTACCTGAGTTCATCTTCTATGGAGCAGTGGAGATCGAAAAAGACTGTCATCAGGCTGTCTTTCCCAGATTGGTGATCATCCGGTTGGGAAAATCAGCGGGATAAACAAGAAACCAAATAAAAAAGAATTTAACTGGATGGAGTTTTGTTAAACTGTTGAACTATTTGCATTTGAAACTTATCACAAAAAAAAACTGAACCAAGATTTTTTTTTTTAAACGGATGGACCTGTGTGAAGTCTTTTCAACCAATAAAATCACACAAAGACGTCAAAGAAAACTTTATAACAAAATATGTGTTCTTTAAAACTGAACAGCAAAGCTTTCTCCTACAGCAGTTGGAATAATCTGACAAATAAAACTAAATAAAAATGTTCATTCCTACATTCACTGGCTTTTAGTTTAGATCGGAAATGACATTGCTGTTTTGTTACTTTTACTGTTTGCTTCTTATCCACCATATTTATTGTTTTTACCTTACTATATATGCATTTTCTGTGCAGCATTTTAGACAACCATGTGTTGTTTTAAAGGTGCGATACAAATACAGTGTGGTCTGGTACAGTAAGCTTGAGCAGCTAGCCTGCAGTCAGTTGCTTAAACCCTGGAGCTCATATTTCTTCCCAGATGTATCTTTAAAACAGTTACCTAAATGAGAATGATGGGTGCCGCACTATTTAAATTTTGAACTTTTTTGAACCCAGAAATATTTACCCAACAGCTGAATTTCTTTGCAGTACGCAAAAAGTGCAGCAGTCCTCCATCAGCCAGCTGACGAACAGTGTGCAGCAACAGGTAAGGAAAGGGGATGCGTGGCAATTTCTGTTCACTGCTGAAACAACGATTGTTAAAAACAAGGTTGCCCCCGATACCGGTAACTAGGCCATGTCTAGTCACAATTTGTTTCTTTTTTCTTCTTCTAAAGTTTACACATTTTGGAGCAATATTTCATGCCAATGTAGCCAAACAAAGTCATTCAAATGTCAGCAGAAAAGTTGCTCTGAAAGACAAGATCCCCTTTAGAGGGGAAATATCATCATGCTTCAACATCAACTTATCTTCTCCCTCTTCTACTCCTTGGTGTTTATTCCCTCTCAAAGACTGCAGAGCACTACTCTGATTTTCTGATGCCTTCCCAAATGGCTTCAGTGTTTGTCTTCATTTGCAGTCTACTCTGGGTGGGGAAAAAAAGGACAGGATGAGAGGTGGCTATTGTCATTCTGATTCTCTTTAGTCTCCACACTAGGCAAGGAAATGACCCACCTTCTGCAATCCAAGTATAGTTGCTTTACTGTTGAAGTATTTTGTTGTGCTGAATTCAACCTCTTAACGAGAGCTGAGAATGAAGAAGGTAACCTCAGAGGACGCTTGCTCCCAAAGAGGATGCTTGCTCCCAAAAAGGACGCTTGCTCCCAAAAAGGACGCTTGCTCCCACAGAGGACGCTTGCTCCCAAAAGAATTTCTAAGAATTGTAAGTCGGTGGACCGGTTTAGCCATAAGAGCTTTCAGGTGATGTAAGAATAAAATAGGTGAAAGGGTATATTATTCCAGAAAATCTTTATTTTTTAGTTGACATTTTATTGTGGTCATTTTTATGAATATTTTTGTATTTAATTCACCATTTGTTGTAACAAGGAGAGAAGAAAATAGAACCAGTCTTGCAATTCATTGCATTATTTTGTGTGGTAGTATTCGCATTAGTACTCTGAATCAGCAACTACTCGGATCTAACTATTGGTAGTGTATCAGTTTGAAAAAAGTGGCATCATTGCATCCCTATATATTATATATAACTAAAGTGTTTACAGTTCCCAGTCACATGTGTAGCTTGGTAAAGAAGTATTGGCAACAGGATAATTATAATCTCAGCAGCCAGGTTCATCCCTCAGAATTATGAGCAAATATTTCTTTCAAAGATTAAGGTATTCTCCGAGGACATCTTATGATGCCAAGATCCAAATCATATGTAAAATTCAGAGGTGATAACAAAAAAAGCTTGGGATTAGCATTTGAATCAAAATGCCATTTGTAAACCATATGTATAACTTGTTCAAAACGTGTGCATAGCCTGTACATTTAATACAGTTATAACCTGTATATACTTAGATATATTTTAGATCTGTACATTGTATAAAGGTATGGTATAAATATACTATATGTTCTGGAATTTATCCATATTCTTGCAAAAGCACTTCTGGATGGATGTAAAATACATTTTGTTTCTTTGTACTTGTGAGATATGCAATGAAAAAGTTGAAATCTATTCTAAAGTCGTCATCCATCAATTATTTCCGGTGTTGAAAATTCAGAATCAGTCTGACTAAAGTTATTCATTTCAGTCTTTTTTATCCGTCTCTTTAATTCTGTTCACTAAACCTAAACCAAGAACGCAGCCAAGGGACACAAAGAGGAAAGAATAAAATACAAAATAAGGATAAATGAGGGTAAGACATGGAGCCAAGTATTTTTGTGTGTCTGTGGGTGCTGATGAACCAGGCAGAGAGGACATGAAAAGGCTTTCCTGTGGGGCAGCAGTCTGCTGTGAATGGACCAGCTGTTCCCTGCTCATGCTCGTGTCCCAGTGCCCACTGAGTGACCAGGGTCTGCCAAAATGAAGGACAGGCGAAGACTCAATGCAATGTGCAGCCTGAAAAAGCATGCTTTTACCATGAGTTCTATTCAAAGGTTACCAACAGGCCTTAAGGAGAACTGGGGAGGCCATATGCTCCAAGCAGGGAGAAGCTTCTGCTGCTTTTTCGTTTCTCTTTAGGACACAGTCCACCTTCATGCAACCCAAAGGGTAGCCTGAACTGACCTGGCACGGCTGGACTGTGGGGGTCGCAGGACCCCAAGGGAGGTGTTGATGCATCTTAAGTCTAAGACTGGATGGCCGGCGTAGCTGCCTGCTGACAGTGACATGTGGACCTGCTGACGGCGCACTGGGGTCAGGGCTGCAAGGAGTATGATGCAGCAACGTGGCAAGGGTCAAACCTGAGTTAGTTGGGTTGGTTGGAAAATAAAAGATACTTACAATTTCTTTGTGAGAAAGGGCAATCAAAAGCAGAGCAGAAAGACCGACTGAGTGCAGCCAGCTAATTGTTGACTTCTACAACTTGACTTTTTAATTTCTCCGAGTGAAAGACCTTGAATGTTTTCTCTCTGCAGGGAGTAAATCCACTCTGGCAGCATGAAGAAATTTAAAAAAGTTCAAACCGATGCATCACCTGTGGAGTCTCTGATGGGAAGCTTATGGGTCTCTAAATTAACCTGTGCAGCTTATCTCACTGAACACATTCTGTGGTAAAAAGCTTACATGCTCAGATTACAAAGTTGCTCTAGGACTTCATGAGTAAAAACGTGCCCTAAAACTTTCATCAGGAGCAAGAGATTAAAAGGATGCTGCAACAAACTGACTGATGGTATTTAAAGAGCAAATAACTGGATGTCAAGCTGCAATTACTATTTAACTTCACTTATAATTTAAGTCTGAGGCACAATTATTTTTCTCATCAGTAACAAACGACAAGCCAGTCATGCTATTTTATAAAAGAAGTAAAGTCATAACCTGTTCAGATGAATAGACTGACCCAAATACATCTGATATGTGAAAATGTGAATAAATCTAAGGTTTGCCACTAATTTTCCCAGAGGGCCACATGAGTAAATGATTGTAGTGGAGCGCTTGATTAGTTCAAAACTATGTTTAATAATATACTCTAAAATTAATTCAGTTGGAAACAGTCGGGATTGCAACTGAACAATGCAACAGCACAGAGTG
The DNA here is from genome assembly GCA_028564705.1 of Apricaphanius iberus. NCBI lineage: Eukaryota > Metazoa > Chordata > Actinopteri > Cyprinodontiformes > Aphaniidae > Apricaphanius > Apricaphanius iberus. The sequence continues at coordinate 1,674,675 of JAPXFQ010002722.1, read as the reverse complement.
AGCAAAATCAAACTTTATATCGTCTTAGGGTAAATGTATCCTTCATTGAAAAAAATGTGTCCTTATCTTGGGTGATTAAAAGCCACCACAGGAATGTTTCCCAATCAATATTTAAAGTTATTTTTTGGTATTTTGTAGTCTGCTCTGAGGAAAAGAAGCTCTAGGATGAAAGTGATTATTGACTACTAGCAGGAGGTTCATTAAATTTCTATCATGTTTTTTACTCTTTAAAATGGAGTGGTATGCAAAAGTTTTAAACATACAACTTAACGTCCAACTCCATTAGGGATGGACCGATACTAGTATTAGGCATCAGGACTGATACCGCTGTTATGTACTGTATCTGTAAAAGTTAACAGATACCATGAACAGATACCTAAAATGAGGAAACTCTGCAATAAGTTCACAGAAAATGTTTATTTTTCATTTGAATTTTTTGTCGTGTGGTCATTTTTGTCAAATTTTTTTTTTTTATCTAATTCACCACCATTTGTTGTAACACGCAGAAAAGGAAATAAAACCTGTCTTTCTATTCATTGCATTTTTTTGTATCAATATTGGTATTCGGCAAGTACTCAAATTCAAGTTTTCATACCATATCAGCTTGAACACAAAGGTGGCATCATTGCATCCCTAATCTCCACAATTAATTCAAATAACTAAAATGGGACCAACGTCAAAATCAACTATTTTGCTGATAAACTGTATAAGTCAGTGCCCAATGGTGCCATCTACACGTCAAGTCATTATTTTTTGGTATTTTAGCACATTTTAGTAAAAAGTGGAGTCTGTGGAGTGCCCTCTTCAGGTTAAAACTTTACACTGTACTGGAATTTGAATCGGGCATTGCTACTGCCCCACCTTTTATTGCCTACGTCAGTCATCCTGCTGCTGTGGAGTTTAATAGTGAAACATTAAATAGATATAGAGCTATAAACAGACAGAACCAACTACAAACGGGTCACTTACTTCATCTATTGACAGACGCAACCGGACATGTGATAAAAAAAAGTTGCCTGTGTTTCACCTGCTGCCCTGTATAAGCAACACATCTCTGTGTGCCACATCTGCTTGGGCTTAATGAGCTCTGAGGTCTGATAATGAAATTAGTGCCTAGAGAGAGAAGCGCAGCGACGAGGTTTCTTTCCTTTGCGAGCATCAAGGGACCACCCGAAAACAGACATTCATGTGCTGTCAGAACTCATCACAGACTGCTGCACTCATTTGCCTACATGCAAAAATAAACAACGAATAACATAATGTGAATGTAGATGAAGTGATGTCAATCGTGTCTTTTGCACAAAGACGTGTGGATAATTCATGATGAAGCTGGGACCACACATGTGGCAGTGATGTTTCTTTTTTCTAAGCTTCATGTGTCCAACTGACCACAGATGAAGTTAATAGTGACTCGTCGGACATAAAGCCCTTTTTTTAGAGGATGGATGATTTCCTACGACCAGTGAGACCTGAAAAGCTGAAATATTACAAGATAAGTCAGACCTTAATGCGCTGGTCAGTACAAGCTCTATGTGAACCATACACAAACCCATAAACCATTATGATGAGACCTGTTAGGATTTTTATGATACCCATTTCATCCTTTAATCCGATAAGATTTATTCCCAATTTTTATATCAAGCATTGCATTCACCATTTGTATTTGGCATCTGGTCATAAAATCTAACATTTCTTGAGAACATTTCAAACATAATAGAAATATTATGCTACGGAAAAAAAGTTCCTAAATGTAAAATAAAAACATTTGTAATATCTGATTTGTTTTTCAAATTGTTACTGTTTAGTGCCATGTGATGTCTCTAAGAGAATGAATAAAATACAGAGTCAGTGGGGAGCAAGAAAGTATTCAGTTTCAAATCAAACAATATGCTGCTTCTATATATAAAAAAAAAGAAAACACAACTGATAAAGTTTCTTAGAAAACCTTGGAAATAAGATCGATCATCTAGTCTACATTCATGCTGGAAAAAATTCAGCTTTAAATAAAAAACATTTAAATCGATATGCCACAGTGGATATTTGAATGAACTCTTTTCACCTTCATTTCTCACAGATTAGCCATGGGCTGGAATGAGATTCTCAAGGCAAAATAGCCTTCATATGTTTTATAGTATTGCATTATTTGCACAAAAGCTTAAAACACATCTTTTCTTTGAACTGTAAAGCAGCAACCGCATTGTTGATAAAAACACATGCGGAATAATAAAGTTTTAAATAATTATGTTAGCAAATAATTGTTAGCTATTATTTAGATTTTGAAACATATTAGCATAAATGCATCTTAAAACACCAACTAACTACACTCCAACCTCAGTGCTTATAAAATACATTTCAGCTTTTTTAACCAATCAGTAAATAACACTGGAAGTTTACAAAGTTAGTTAAATAGTCAGGTTATCTGCTCAGGTAGCCAGCATGCAGTTGACTGCTTACAAGACATGCTGCTATTCCTAAATAAGTGATTGCTGGTACTATTTATTTACCCCAAATCATTTTTGTTTTGGAGACTGTGCCACAGTAGGTAGAGAAGATGTCTTGTAATCGGTGGGTTGCAGGTTAAATTCCAGCTTCCTCCTGTTACATGCCAATATGCTCCTGGGCAAGGAACTTAACCCCAAGTTGCCTACTAAGCTGGATATCAGTGCAAGAATCTGAGTGTGAATGGGCGAATGCGGCTCGTGTGTAAAGCGCTTTGAGTGGTCAGTATGACTAGAAAAGCAATATATAAAGTTCAGTCCGTTTGCCATATTTTAATGAGGGGACAGATCTCTAAATAGCAACATTTGTCTTCTTTGAAACCAGGGAAAACTTTGGTAAACTTCTTTCTGCTGCTGACTGGCAGTGCCCAGCAACAAAAGGTGGGAGGCTGGTGTCACGTACCTCCAGGAATTAGCAGAATTGAAAGTATAAAAAAATGTACTTCAACAGTGAAGCCTAAACTTACAAGACAAATGTAACAGTTTTAAATAAGGATGCAGTATGATCAAAAATAAAAAGATAAAAATATGTAGTTGTTGTCAAGAAATGTAAATCTATGTATGTATGTATGAATGCATTCATGCATAGTAGATCTGATTTTAAAGCAGTTGATTCTAAACAAACTATGCCAGCAAGGTTGAGAGTTTTTGTTTGGCCTTAGCTTGATCAATGGCTCACCAGCAGCAAAGTGACAGGATGCCATGTTCCGTCAGAGGATGAGTCAGGCCACAGATTACATGTCTGACTGGTTTAACAGGGACTCGTACTCACCAAGTTACACCATCATTTTTGTCCGAGCCTCTAATCCCACAACTGCACATCGAATGGCGTTTTCGGTCTCAGAGTCTGATGACTTTTCTGCATTTCTGAGATCGGTATCCATGACTATTATAGGTGGAGTTAGGGTTTGAGATAGTTCTTCAGTTTCTTGTAGTTTATTTCTCGCAGTATTCAAATGTGGAACTTTCCCACACTAGTATACAAATGTGCAGTTTAAGGAAAAGTATGCAAACTTTTCAAATTCTCTAAATTAAAATCTAAAAGTGCTTTCAGATTACACTGATGCAGCTAGCTGCATTAAATAACATTCAACATGCAACAAGTAATTGCCTTCAGAATTCACCTAATAGTTGAACACAGTCCATGTGTTTGTGTTGTTTTTAAAAAAATCCCACTATAAATATAGTTCTGTTAGGAAGGCCTCAGATGTTTTCTTGAAGAGAATCGGTGAAAAAAAAAAAAAAAAAAAAAGCAATATAAATACGAATGGAAACACCAGCCATATATGGTATAACATTTTGGAGAAGTTTTAGACATGATCAAGTCAAACAATAACATTACAAGTTTTTAGCATCTCAAAAGTGGGCAGAAGTTTCCCTGGTCAAACAGATGCAAAACAGATTTTTTTCCCTATGCAAAATGCTATGTGTGGTGTAAAACTAACACTGCACCCACTATTACCTACTGTAAAATGTTGTTGTGGCAGTATCACAGTATGCACTGCTTTTCAGATATGGAAATTGATGGGGAGGGGTGTGTTCTGGAAGAAAATCGGATTTCAGACTGTGGTGGAGGTACAATTTATAGCATAATAATGAGTTTCAAGTTCAACATATAACCAGACCTACAATGAAAAAAAAAATGTTTATGTGGCCTAGTTAAAGTCACATTTTAAAACTCAGTAACTAGAAAAAAGGCAGAGTCAGAGAACTTTTCGAAACTGTCTAGGATCAGAGGACTACAGAATGATGGATAAAGCAAAAAAATAACTTTGAAAACCAGCATAAGACCACTGTCCTCCTTGGTTTCCTATAAAAAAAAATCTACCGTTATTATGTATTTCAAAGACAAGAGCCAGTGCAGTTAAAAAGCCTGTCAGCCACAGGAGCTCTAACCGCAGATCAGCCAACCTGTGCATCATCCCAGTGATGATTCCCTGAAGTCTCACTTGCACAGGGGTGACATTCCCACTGGATTTCTCTCAGCCAACTTCACACTCCACTAGAAACCACAAAATCTCACATTTTGTAACAGTGTTCCTCACTTACTGGCTTATTTATTTTGTTGGTGCATTTTCATCTGTTTACCCTCCGCCACCTCGTTTGAGCTTGGAGTTCATGGCATCAAGCATGTAATTCTAGTCATGATTCAGCCCTGACACGCTTGGATTGGCACTAGCTGGCTGGCTTGGGAAAAGACAAAGGCAGCCAGAGATTCAAAAGAAAAGGCAGCTATTGTACAAGTTACAGTTTAAAACCCTGTCTGAAAGAAATCTGGCACTGCTAATAAATCTGAAGGCAGTGTAACATATAAAAACAGGCACATACATGTAGATGTGTAACACTAGGAAAATTAAAAAGAAAAGATGAGGAAATAATAGCTTCCAACTACTGTTGAATATCCACAATGCTACTGTATACAGTGTTAACCTGGTGTTAAAAAGGTCGCCTGGGAGAGGCTTCCCCGGTCTGAACGTGTATGTTTTCTAGCTCTGCTTCTCTTAATCACCATGACCCAAAAGCCAATAGCCTGCACAAGTAAATCACCCAGGAAGGAGAATTCCAGGTGGCACATAATCCAGGAGAATCCGTTATCCAGCCCCACCAATCCCTCAGACAGTTAAATCACAGGTAAGATATTGGATTTGGTGAAGAAGGGGATCTTTACATTAATAATTCACTCTCAGTTCACGGCTGCATCTCATCTCCTTCAGACATTGGGACCATGCTGGTGCACATGGGAGGTGAGAAAACAAAATGTTTAAATGGAAATGAACCTCTTCCACCCCCCAACCTCAATCTCTGCATCCCACTCTTCTCTGATCTCCTGTTTGTGTTTTCATTCTTTTACTGCCACTCTTTGCTCTCGCCTGCTTGCCCATTTCTGGTTGACTGGGGACTGTCAGAAACGTTCAGCCTTTTATGCTGTCTGTATGTACGGAGATGCAGCATAAAATAAAAAGAGCAGATAATTGGCTAGATTTGGTATATAAGTACTCACACCCCATTAACTTTTTTTTTCTCACATTAGAACCACTTAATTTTATTCCCAGGGATAGACTAACACAAAATAAAATATATTTGTGATATGGAAGAAAAAGGATGCATGGCCATCAGATTTTTTTTATGAAGTGCTTCCATTCAATTCCCAAAATTGATTTAATTTTATTATGTTCTACAATTTAAAAAAGATCAAACTATAAAACTAACTGGAGATTTGAGTTATTATGTAAAATAGTACAAGCAGACATAGCCAAAGTAGAAAACAATATACCCACTTAGAAACAGCAAGTGGTTTGAAATATTTAAATTAGACTTTGCCCATAATGGAGAATGAAACATGCTTAAATCACTTTAGAGTTATTTTGATATTTTGACAACCTAGGCTCCCAGCTGTACTTGAATGCAGCATGGGCTCCATTGGAAAAATCCCTGATCAACGGGATTCTTAAGAATTTTTTTTTGTTAGTTGTCCTTTCAACAGATTCAGACACTGAGCTTCTATTACTCTTTTTGTATCCCTTATAAATCAGCATTATGCACGTTTTTGTATTTATCAAATGAAAAATAGGGTGACCATATTTTGACTTCCAAAAAAAGGTCACTTGACTTATTCCTGAAACACTTCAACAAATACTCTGTTATTCCTTGATCTGTAAAAAGAATGTGAAAAGTATAAATGTCCTCGGAAAAGAGGACAGTTGGTCACCCTACCTAAAAAGTCAAAAGTTCAACAAATATGAATACTTAAGCAAAGTACTGTTTTTCTGACCTTTTCTGAAAGAGATGCGGTATTGCAACGAAAAATGCATCAAAATAACTAATTAGGTGTCCCCAGTGGTCTCCCTTTCTACAGCTTTATCGTATCCACCACTGCTCTATACTGCTCTGTTACAGACACACCTTCAGTCTACTGGTCGTCCTCTCATTCCAGTCCTCCGTAGCCTCCTCTCTGTCTTTACCTCCATACCATTCCTCCCTTGACAGAGGCATCCTGCTCCCGATGCCGAGAAAACTTCCCCTCTCTGAGAGCTGCTGCCTCAAATGAGGCTCCTCGGCCACATGCCGTGTCAAATTAACAGGCTGCACCAAACTACCACATCTATAAGCCAGCAGCTGGGCCGCAGGCAAACCCATTGCCTCACCTCACCACACTCACAATCATATTCTGTTACATTGATAAGGTGGGAGGCAAACAAAAACAGCGGCGAAGAAGAAACAAGATGGAGCACTTTGCTGCTTAGAACAATCATTTGCTTAATTAATTTGTAATTTTACCTGTGAGATAAGATCAAACTATAGAAATTGTTGACAGAGTGGCAAAATAAAAAACTCCAAAGACTCTCAAGGTCTGTATGAAGGGACATTCAGAAACCTGTTGCAAATTTTTAATGGTTCATAATTCTGGTCTTTAAACATCAGTCTTAAAAGAGGCCGTTGGATGGGAATGTGTTTTATTCTGCAGCCATCCATCTAATTGGATGTTGAACACTGGAACACACTTGACATGCTCTGATAAGGTTATAATCTCCCTCGTGCCTTTATGGTGCTACTTCCGCATTTTATTTAATTGGCTGTCTCAGTCTTAAGCACGGTCTTGCCTCGCAACTGTGGAAAGGGAGGGAATGCTTATGGGAAACAAAACATATGCAAAAACAGGAAACTAATTTATAAACTACATATCTAGTCACCGTTTTGCAAAGGGATGTAAATTCAAAAAAATGGGAATATTCAAGCTACAATAATGGCTGGTTTATGCTGTAAGAGGAGATATCATTATGCGTCTCTGGAAGACAAACCTAGAGAAGGTCATTCCTGAATAAATGTCACCAGTAAATCAAGTTCCTGAGGGAAAAAAGACCCCTCTGTTATTTTACAAGACAACAAGGCTTCTATAAAAGAGCTTAGTCCGTAGTCTATCACAGTGAAAACAGGAATGTCCCAGACTACTGCCTCCTGGCTAGACTGATAGAGAGGACTGAGAACATCATGAGGGGGAAGACAGAAGCAGAAAATGAGACACAGAAGGCCTGGGGAGAAATGGATTTAATGTAAAGAAGACAGATGGGGACAGGAAGAGGTAGATGGATCGAAACAAACAAAACAGGGAAAATTAAGATACAAAAGAGTTAAGGCCTGGGAGATCCAGGGCAAATAAGAGAACAAGAGACACGGAAATGTTAAAAGGATTCAATGAAAGGAGAAACATATTTACAGAGGAGTCCTGAAAAGAGATCTAGGGTCTGGTTTAGGTGATGACTTCATCACAGTGCGCTGGTTTTTTCCCTCTGACAAGAAGCCCTTTGACAGCAGGCTTATCCATCTACATTACTCACACTGAAATGGGCTCATCTCTGCTCCGAAAAAATGAACAGTTTTGTCTGAAAACACAAACAGTAACTCAGGGAAAAGAAGAAAAACTTCAACAGGGCACAAATTCAGTCTTTGACAAATTATATCTGAAATTTTCGAGATCATTAAATTACAATTTTAAAACTTTTTTATATCAGTTGTGTTGAGGTTTTTAGCTCATACCAAATAAATTAATTCCAATCTCTAAAATGGAGAAACAGGTTGAAAAGCTTGAAACTAAAAAAGCTATGTGGATGACTACAGTTGGCTTTATGTTTGAAACGCCAAACCTCGGGCTTTAGTACGTAACACAATGGCCACTCAAGAAGAAAGTCATGATAGCAAAGTCTGGAGCTTTAATTTGAGTTAATTAAAACAAGAATTTAACAATGATCTATCCACTGAGGGGAAGGAATACAGGAAAAATGGCATCTGAGAGCGGCAGGTTCAAGACCTAAAAAACCCTTGAATCCTACAGATAGAATTAAATCGTCTCATCAGGACAATCCTGCCTGTAAATCACCACAGTAAATATGTTTTCATGCAAGAGTAAGCCGAATTATTGCCTTAGTCTGATTTAAGTCGGACGTTTGATATGCATGTATAGACCTTATTCCGGCTGATGTCGAAACGAACTGGACTTCCCTAAATTGTACTAACCCACCCAGACAGTATAGTTAGAAAGCCAAATTTCTCTGCATGTAAACTCCAATCCCAGTTTTGCCAAGCTATTCATAGAAAATGACGAGACAACGAAAGCGAGATTAACAACACCGGTACACAACAACAAAACAGCAACAATGAAGCTAACACAATCAAACGGTACAAAACTTACTGAATCCACTGTATGCTACGTTGTCGTCGTCCATTTCTTCACTCATTGTGCATACCCTGCTATTACTCTGTCTGCTTCACTGCTGCCGGCATTTACTTCCCATCTGTGTGACTCTTTAGGCTAAACAGAAGAAAGCCTGCGCGAAAGAGCGCACGTCACCACCTAGCACTGCACAGTCTAACACTTTAATCAATAATCCGATTTTCTGAGCGACATATAAACTAGGGTACAGACAGTCTTTTTGCTTAAGCAATTAGTCCCAATATTGCCAAAATTTAATCTAGATGTGCATGTAAACATACAGTACTGAGTGGCATCTGAAAACATGTAATAAAACTGTAATTCAAAAAACAAATTCTTACATCATTCAGGTAGATTTAATTTTTGCCCCAGTTCGGACCAGCATTCAGGGATCAATACTCCCATCACCGCCCAAAAAAAACTGGTGTGACCATATTTTTACATTAGGGGGCTATGCAGTGTTTCATCAAGTTTTCTCCACAAAATGAGTCTGTATTTTACTAGTGAGAGTTTAATAAGAATATACTAATGTAGCTGTCAAAATCACATTACCACAACACCATATGTCATGAAGCTCAACTTCTATAAGCCTATCTGAAGCTAGTTTCTGCACTACAACAGGTTTCACCCCAAAACGTTCTTCAAGCTAATGCTACATATGGTTGTGCCTGCACAAGATAAAATAAACAGCAGCTGCAGTCATACGCTCTCTCCTTTTTCATGATTTAGATCAGACAGATTTAACATACCCAACTGGAAGTGAGGATGCACCAGTTTAATCAAAATGTTCCTACTGCTCTGAGCGCAGTACACTGGTCACTAGGATCTATAGAACAGATGGAGACCAAAAAGGCGTCCAAGGTTGATCCACCTCGCCCCATCGTGTATGTAACAATGCTTGACACCTAAAATGACCTAGGCAGTAATGAACTGCATCCAAGTGTGATATTGCACACAGTGAAATGGTGATGGCGATTTAAAATATTTTGAAGCTCTACTTGTAGAGTTCTTTTTTTTTTTTTAAATCAAGAGACCAATCCATTCCCTGCGTACCACAGCAGACTTCAAAATAGGGCTGTTCGAGAAGCTAAATCATCCTAATAATAATAATAATAATAATAAACGTCTTCCTGTTTAAGAAAGTAATTATTTTATTAGGAGATAAAAGACTCAAAGGGCTCTTTTTGGTCAGAAAATTATGAAATAAAAAAAAATCTTGAAAGAAGTTATTTATATTTAACACTTTCAAGATTTTGAGGACTTTCTGCAAGTAAATGTGCCTTTAATATTTCCAATTAAGAATTGATAATTCGCATGAGAAATAAATGAAAGGGTAGGAATATAATTAAGCTTCTGTCCTGCTGTGAAGTGCAAATTTTTCCCCATTTGTACTCTTTTTATCTTTTTTGTTTTCCAATAGGCAAATTTTAAAGTGAGAGAAAATATGCTTCCAGGACTGTGATTGAATATTGGATCACATCAATGTTGGCGCATTAAAACATTGGATCAAAAATGGAAGGTTACACACAAAGTCTTACTCTGATAGCGACAGTAGCCTTGGGGTTCATTAGATAGCTTGCAAAGTACCTAGGAAATTAACAAGCTGCCAGACCAACTAAAACTAAATTCATGAACTAACTGTGATTCATAGCCTGGCACCACCCCCCTGTCACTGTCCCTGTAGCTAATAGTAAAGAGTGAATGTGTCTGCAGCAGCTGCATATTCCTCTATCTGAGAGAGTGCATTTATTAACAGAGGACATACACATCGGCTGCTGGGCCCAGGTAGCAAGCAGCAGGTATGAATTTTACCCTGTCCCCTTCTGTTGCAGGCCAGAAATGGATTAATGATGTCATCAATCATACCTTAAAAATGAATGACCTGCACCTCCACACAGTGCCACTGTGTCTCCCCAGTCCCATATTCCTTTGCTCCACCCCCTACCAAACCTACTGAGCTGTAACTGATGGGTACTTGGTTAGGCTACCTATCCATCCTTGGCTTGGCTCAGTCAGGCGCAGCAGGACGTAAGGAGGCCAGAAGGAACTGTTGCCAGCAGACGTCGCTTCTTGTCTGACCTGCTGCTTACATGTAAAATTACAATGTGTGATCTCAACACATAACTCTGCAATGGCTCCTCCTCATAAAGATTTTAAGAATTTCCAGACAAGCAAAAAAACATCCACACAAAGCTAACGTTGCTGAAACACTGAGTTCCTTTAAATCAAAGCTAAAAACACATCTGCTTAGAGTCGCCTTTCAAAGGCAATTATTAATAGCTGGAATCATGTTGCAATGCATCATATGTAATTTTCTATGATGTGGTCTTTTATGCTTTTATTGCTGCTTTTATTTTATTCCATCTAATGATGTAAAGCCCATTGAGTTGCCTTGGTGTTTAACGTGTGTAGTACAAATGAAATTGCCCTGCCTGAAATTTTGGTTTTATACTACATGGTTTTGAGGACAGGATATTTTTTAGATGGTAAAAATATGCTTTTCTCCTGGCTGTGCATTTAGCTTAGAGCTGACATAGCAATCAATCCACTAAGCTTTTGTTGAAGTGAAAAGAGAAATGAGTAGGTTATCTAGTGCAGGAAATAAACTTCTTTGTTTTTTCATAAATGTTTCCCATCTTTGGCATTTCAGGCGTCCCATACTGAGAAGATCGTTGCCAACATGTGCCAGGGCTGATTTTCTCCACAAACAGGGTCTGTTAAGGTGGTACCCTAATTGTGTGTATTGTCTTTATTAAATCCAGACTGCATCCAGCATCAACGTGGGCAGGCGCCATTGATGTCATGTATCCTGCGATTGTATGACCTTTAACCATTTGGATTAAATGCATGGCGGTGCGTTTGTGTTTCGGGGGAGATAGTGACTGATTCTAACCCATCAAGAGTCAACCTACTTTGAGTGAATCTCAATCCCTTTAAAGTAATGATTCTAGTTTTATGTGTGTTGCTGGAACTCATCTGAGAAAACCCCTGAAAGTGTGCCTCAATGTAAACAATTTTACTGGCTTTTATAAGGTTGCAGATTTTTGTTTCTTATAGGTGAATTACATTGCAGCTTCCACTGTGTACCTTTATGGGTTTTTTTCTATTTTGCAATAGATATAATGCAATATATTTGGCACAAAAGTGAGTTTCTTGTGAAAAGTGTTAAAGATATTGACAATGGTGCAGCACTGTCGCAGTGTGCAAAGCCATGTGAGAGCAGCTTCAGCTCAGGCGCTGGATGCCATTCATCACTAAGTGAGGGGGAGGGAGATTATCAGGCTGTGCTAGAGATTTCTGTTTTCATCAATAAGTCGTCAGTCTACCCGCTTCTTCCCCTCTCCTCCCACCTCTTACACATCCTCCACCCACCACTCTTCAGCTTCGCTAAAAGGACCCTCCACACCGCAGAGACCGCTGGCCATAATCCAGAAACCCCAAAGCACACACACTCAAATGCAGTGTGTCACTGTCAAGAGCAAGAGAAGCACACAAAACATTTTTCAACATCTCTCTCATAAAATAAAAAAAAGAAACTAGGTAGTCTACTGCAGTACACATACAGAGGCAAAGTTCGGCAAAAACTACTTTTTTTTAGACAGGAAACTGAATTTCACATGGAAATAATACAGTATTTGTCCAAAAACTTTAAACTGTACAAGGTTTCTATGCAGTTCTGTGGGAGTTCTCAGGTTTTTGGTTTCAACAGTCACAAGCCCTTTTTTCCAACCAATCTATACCCACTTACTTACTGCAGGGTTGCACAAGGGGCTGATGTTTATCTCCACTGCTCACTGAGCAGGAGGTAGGATTTACCCTGGACAGGTTGCCAGTCTACCACAGGGCAACACAGAGACACACAAGTCAATCAATCATGCACAATCTCACCCACCAAAATGTAATTTGGAGTGCTTAGTTATCCTAGCATGCATATTTTTCGACCGAAAAAAAAAGTACTTTTTCCTCTAGTTCCATAATAGTCATGCACATCATTTGCCCAAAAATTGTGCACACATAGATATTCAAAGAAAGCTAATACCCCATTCAGGTCTAGGATTAATTAAACATGTGGATTGAAGGAGCACACAGTGCATGTTCAAAAATAAACCAAATTTAAAAAAAATACAACTTGTGTCATGATTATGTACACAGTGTACTATTGTTGTGAATAATTACATTGTGTCATGAATAACTAGACAGGTCTTTCAAAGACGATGAATGAAGAGTGCTCCTTAAGTCACTTTTCCTGCTCAGCAACGAGGCTGTTGCATGGAAACGTATCCCACAATCTGCACTCGTTTGATGACTGTCATAACTTGTTAGTCTGAAAGCTTTATTCGAAAACCTCAGTCTCTTTTCATTTTCCACCTGCTTTGTTTACTGTATTTGATATTAGAATGCTTGGGTCAAATGAATGCTGCCGACTGTTGAATAGCTTAAACAGAAATTTTAAAGGTGTTTATTATTCACGTCCTCGTCCAGCTCACAGCTCCTTGAATTGTGGTCCATTCTCATGTATAGCTACCTATAATCAGCAAGGGGGATGAATAAATGCAAATATGTGATGAAGTTGTTCTTGAGTGATCTGTTACGTGCTTGAAGATGCGAGAGAATTGAAAATTGGAGATGAGAGGGAAACTGCTAAGCTGTTATAGTGCTGTAAGGAGAAAAAAAAAACTGAAGCGAAGTAATAATGACGCAAATTTCAAATCCTAAAAAAAAATGAGCCCCCCTTCTAAAAAAAAAAAAAAGAAAAAAGAGAAAAAAAAAGAAAAAAGCCCCCGCTGACCCATCCTCCATATATTCTTCAAGTCACAGCTTGGGGCAAAAAAAAAGTAGGCTTACAGGCTAAGAAATGTGCTGCCACATTGTACCTGCCATTGCCTGGGGTGAGTTTTCTCCCCCGTGAATGAGGAGGAGATGGAAACCATTTGGCACACCATTTTTTTTCTCTTAAAGAGTCCCCATAAACGAACCAACACGTGCTGTATTATGAAGTCTTTCCCACTGGTTCTGCCTCAAGCCCTCTCTTTCACTCTTTACTTTTCTGTCAGTCTGTTCCTTCCAGTTTTTGTATTTCCTTCCCTTTGCTTTCACTTTTTCACATGCATGTTCTCACAACTATTCAGACCTGTGCCAAAAAGGATAACATTCAACAGGGGTTTAGCAGTGAAGCTAGAGTTTTTTTATTTATTTTTTAAAACTCTGCTAATGATTCATCTCCTTGGCACAGAATGCACCTCTCCGCATCACGGAGTGAGGTGCAGGTGGTGCCAGTGCTGGGAGGCATTTCCCAGCACATTCATAAAAAGGGAAAATGCAAAAAATAACCATCTAACATGAGTCAACCTTTATGGAACACATCATGGTTTTTCCCACTGAGCAAAATGTCAAACTCTCTTGCTTCAAAACGACTTGATGAGGGGAAAAAAACCCCAGCAAAAATTTGAGTAAAGATTTTTTAGATTTGGTTTTACGATTTACATATTTCATTAATCCCTTGACATACATGTATTTTCAATCAAAGCGTCTGGTGTGCAGACTTAGCTATGGCTTGACGTTATGCAAGTCGGTGGGTCGGGAGTTTGTTTTTTTTAATCACGCAAGCAATTTGCCCAACTGTCTTATGTTGCAGCGTGGGAAAACTATCACATGACCACCTGCCTGGTGCGGGGACGAGCGTGAAGATGAGTTTGCATTCCTTGACAAATGGCTTGACGTAGTCTGTGCAGCAGAACTAGTCTAGCCCCTTTTAATCGTTGGTGCGACAAGTCTGAGCAGCTACAACAAATCGTGACGGAACTGTGTCGACTAAAGGAGAACAAAAGAAAACACCAGGATTTAGTTCAAGAATTTCCTTCAAAAGCGCCTTCTGTGATTGGATGCTGTTGCTTGGAATTGGTCCAGCTGTTAGCAGTTCATATAGCTGAAAGCACATATATACAGACATGGTATTTAAAAAAAGGTTTTTTTGGTTGCTGACAGTAAGCAAGACTTTTCCTTTCCTGTTTTAGTTCAACCATTATCAAAAAAAGGTAAAATTTCCTAAATGTCAGAATAATAAAAGTTATATTTTTCAATTTGTTTTGATATGTACCTTATATTTACAGTTCACATTACTACTATACTATTTCCAAATGGAAAATTACCCAAAGTATGAGGTCACATTTTTTTGGAAAGTGGCTTTAGGACGACAACAAATGTTTTTGGAGTTAATATTTTAAAAGCCAGATCTCAGGCCTTTGAAAAATGTGTGGGCAGAGCAGGAAAGGTTATGTGGGAACAAGGTGGCCTACTAACATGATTCAATCACGTCAGTTCTGTCATAACAAGTGGGCCAAAAATATTCTATGAAGCTTGTGGAAGAGTACTCCAAACATCTGACCCAGGTCATACAGCTTAGAAGCAGTTCTACCAGATATTAAGGAAATGTGGAATAAATAACTCTCGGAATTTTAATAAAATTATCTCTCTTGTCTTGAGATTTAGTTATTAAAAATCGCTTTTAGTCATTCTAATTCACATAAAACAGGAATAGTTTTGTTGCTGATGTAATGTTAAAAACCGGTCTGTGTGTCTGTACATGAGTTATTACCGGTATGTGTGTGTAAGAAAAAAACCCAACATGATATAGTAGAAAATCTTTCACTTATGCCATGCACCAAGGAGTACAAAACAAAGTGAGTGACACTGATCCAGAGATAGCCACTGTAATAGCTGACACGTGTAGACATGACAAACATTCGAGGCACTCTAGAAACACACACGCTGGGAACATTGTTACGACAGAGCAGCTGAGCACATGTCTTCACTTAACTGAAGGGGGTGCATTGAGCGCCGGCCAGCAGCCAGTGTGTTTGTGTGTGTATCTTGTAGCTCCTATGTGGGGGTGGGGATGAGGTAGGGCTTTTTCAGGTTAAGGAAGTTGTGACATGCCCCATCCAGCAGGCCCGTAAATCAGCCGGCTCAAAAGAGACATGGAATATAGAGCACAGACACACGGAGTACTGGTCGATTCAGCCATCTCGGACACAAACTCGCCAACACGTAATGTGTGCCAACTAACACAAACACACAAACAGCGGGAATACTCACTCTGTTATGTAAACGGCTTCGGCACCCTTTGCCTCAGGCCTTACATGCCACACCTTCCACTATGTAGTCGAGTGTTTGTCTTTGTGTGTTTAAGGTGTGAATTTTCTGTGGTCAAGAAAAAATATTTTTCATAGACTCGAAGACAACCGCAATTTCCATAGAATCTCTTCTGAAACACTTTTAAAGAGTTCATCCATTAGGTTGATTATTGGTAGATATAGGGCTGCATGATATGGCCTCAAACCTAAATTGCAATATAATCTAAAGCATGTGCAATAACGATATATATTGTGGTATATTCTTTATTTTCTTTATATATGTCAACATGAATGCTTATGAACATTCCAATTTCCAGATATATTGCAGCAGAGCAACTTCAAAAAGGTTTAGAATGTCATTTAAAGAACTTTTATTGTGAAAAGTGCGTTTAAAAAAGTATTCAATTCTTTTTCCAAAATAACGCAACACAAAAATTAGCACAACATGAAGATGAAATGTTATGAAATAAAGTTCAAAATTGTCTGCTTTCTTGGTTACTTATTTATACTTTTAATATCACACAAAAATAATTTGTATTAAAAAAAAATAAAATTCAAAAAAAAAAAAAACTTGCTATGTCTAAAATGCAGCTAAACACTGAACATCTGTATTCTTGCGTACCTGCTACAAAATATGTAGGAAGCTTAAGCTTAATTGACATCAAAATCCATAATTAAGGTATGGCGCTTATAGTCAAACTCTAAACATTTGGCTACATTTATATAATTTTTACCTTATATCTTTTATATTGCCCACTACTACGTAGATAAAAAAAATGTACAAGAAAAATGAAGCAAGAGTTATAAAAAAAACCTAAGAAGGATGAAGTAGGGGTTAGGAGAAGTTATCACAGTGCACCTTGTGTCTTGATAGGATTAATGACAGATGGTCATTGCAGACATCATGTCACCTAATTTTGTAATACACTGAAATATTTATTTAAAAATAAAAAGTAGAAATCATTCCTCAAGCTGCAAAAACAACATGAATTATTAGTTATGACAATATTAACATGAACAGATATTTATCATTGTCTTTATTTTGAGACTCAAGCAACCATAGCATAGGTTTTGATGGAACATTGTTTATAGCTCAGAATGTTATGATACTTTGGATGTTCTTTTCATTATAGAATAACACATCTATGACCAGCTTATAGTAGCGGGTTAATTAGTCAGGGTATCTGCTAAGGGTGTAGTCAAGTATGCCGCACATAGCCTACCAACTGTAGCTTTAAAAAAACCCTAATAGGAATGAGACATGGCTCTCATGTTTCCAAAGCATGACTGTACATGTTTGTCACAACCAGAAATATTTCCTAACAGCCAGATTTCCCTTTCTCTTAATGGAGGAGAAATTTTACTTTTCTTCTATTCAACTGACTAGAGGTGTAAAGGAAACTTGGTTACAAGACAAAGTTTTAGTGGTTTAAACTTTTAAAATTTGGTCTTACCACAATTCTATTAAGTATGCCATGACTGAAGCCATTGAAAGAAAGTATTAGGCGCTCAGTAGAGGCGATCTTTTTATTGGTTCTTGCAATTAGAAAAATTAAAGTGCAGGTTGCAAGTTAAATGGTTTTTAATATGAATATAAAATGTTTTATAAAAATTACCATTTGAAATGTTTGAGGTCATTTTACATTTCATTATGCATAACCGTAAATATGTTCATTTAAAAGATTCATAATCTTGACCTATGACCTCAGTTTCTCGTTATCAGATCCTGTGGTTGTGTTATCAGCCTGTCGGGAAATCGAGCCCACAAAAAAATAAGAAAAAAACAACAAAATACCGGCAGTATGAGGGAGTTTATACCGAAGCAAAGACCAGGTTAGACCAGGCAGTGTGCTGCAGTGTCTACAGCTTCATAGGAGCTTAGTCCGCGGCTGCTGCAGCAGCAGCCAGCTGGGAGACAAAACCGGGATCGATCAGAAGCTCAGCTCTACACAGACTGAATCTCTGTTTTGCAAGTCTTGTTGTTTAACATTTGCTAATTACCAACTTTGTTGAAAGATTGCTATCAAAGATTAGAATCAACGTGATATGTGGGTTGTAAAAGAAACTGTAAAGCTAACTTCTAGCACCGAGGCTAAGCGTTAGCTAGCATTGGTTTGATTTGGACTTTAATATTTCCCCTGCTCTCCTCCTCGTCTCTCTGAGTTATATGCGACATGCACTGGGCTCATAGCTGTACTGTTGTGGTAGGTGTAAATTTAATCTGTGTCAAAGTTGGCATTTAATTTAGTTTTCTTTTGATCGGGCTGAAAGGACTCCCCTCTCCGACATCAATTCCGGCCTGGCATTGGATGTTATTTAAAACAGAACGTTTAAAAACTATGATAATTTGATAACAGTAAACGACGCAACAAGCTATGAGTTCATTCAACGCTAAGATGAATGTTATACTCCTACTGAGTGGTAGGGGGAGGATCTCTGTCCTCCACTAGGGAGACGGATGGCTCTTCTTCCCTTCTAGACCCGTTACATGGGCAACCCATTTTTGAATGAGCGGAACATTAAAGTTATGAACCTTGCTGAAACTATAATTTCCTTAACAGTCAGTCACACTGACTCAACATATAGAGAAAAAAAAGTATATTATCAAACCAACTTAAGTAAAAAAAATTATTGACGAAGCCGTCTTTTGGATATTAGGGGTGCACCAATCCAACTTTTTCAGTCCCGATACCGATGCCTGGATTTTGTCGATACCCGATACCGATCTGATACTATTGTTGAATTAATAAATTGTATAACTTCCACCTTATACCTTTCTTGAAAAGACTAAAGGCACAAGAATTTGCTAACTAAACATAACTAAGACAAAATAACAGATGTGATATATGAAATTACCACAAAAATAAAGTTTCAGGAGAAAAATTAACCTGTTTTTGTGAATGCTTTGCCTTTCTTTCACATTTTGAGTACACATTTCGGTTCATGGTATCAGATAATTTAACCGATACGATACATATACATGAGACTGAATTGGAGAAGATACCCGATACCACCGTCGGTGCATCCCTATTGGATATACCGTTATTATTGACTAATACAATTGACGACGCATAATCATGCCTCTAAGTACAAGAGGTATTTGTATTTTTTTGTCACAAACCAACATAACGGAAAGGCATTCAGTGAAGTTAGCCTTATTTATGATCAATATATGATCAACTGAAACATGTTTTTTTATAGGTAGCACACCCCTGAGTTTTAAGATTTCAGAAAAATAGGAGTCGAATTTACAAGTCAAGATGCTTTTTATTTCTTATAGGCAGCATAAATAAATCTGTCAGTAGCTAAATTATTAGAAACTTGCTTTTACAGCAATAAACAAAGACATTTCTAATAGGCTGGCATGCTGCAGGTTGGGTTCCATCTGCACCCATCTGTGCATGACTGAACTGAGAAAAGAGGAAGGCTGTAAGCGTGGAAGAAACCATAATTATTGCTAAACAGAAACAACTTTGAGCAACAGCGACAGAATTCCACATAGTTACAAATGCAAGGTCCCCTTCCAAACTAAAGTCCAGTCATTCCCTCTCCTTAGCCTGACCGCTACATTAGACTGAGAGAAGCAGAAATTACCCTATATGCCCACGATCAGTATGCTGATGCATTGTTAGCGACCTTGCACAGTGGGAGAGGGAGAGAAAGTGACTGACCCTCATTATATTGGTCAGAAACCTCCAGGCAAGACATTTAACCTATAAATGGATTAGTGAAGCTAAACAGCGTATCAGCCTACTGTGAAAAGGTATACGTGGAAGAATTTTGTGGAAGACTTTTGCTGTCTGTGTTTTAGTCCGATTCATAAAAGGCAGCAAGGTAGCTCCACAAGAGCATATACAGTGGGGCAAAAAAGTATTTAGTCAGCCACCGATTGTGCAAGTTCTCCCGCTTAAAATAATGATAGAGGTCAGTAATTTTCATCATAGGTACACTTCAACTGTGAGAGATAGAATTTGAAGAAGAAAAAAATCCACTGATAATCTCCCTCAATCTGGGGCTCCACGCAAGATCTCACCCCGTGGGGTCAAAATGATCATGAGAACGGTGAGCAAAAAACCCAGAACCACACGGGGGGACCTGGTGAATGACCTGCAGAGAGCTGGTACCAAAGTAACAAAGGTTACCATCAGTAACACACTACAATGACAGGGAATCAAATCCTGCAGTGCCAGACGTGTCCCCCTGCTTAAGCCAGTGCATGTCCAGGCCCGTCTGAAGTTTGCCAGAGAGCACATGGATGATACAGCAGAAGATTGGGAGAATGTCATGTGGTCAGATGAAACCAAAGTAGAACTTTTTGGTATAAACTCAACTCGTCGTGTTTGGAGGAAGAAGAATACTGAGTTGCATCCCAAGAACACCATACCTACTGTGAAGCATGGGGGTGGAAACATCATGCTTTGGGGCTGTTTTTCTGCTAAGGGGACAGGACGACTGATCCGTGTTAAGGAAAGAATGAATGGGGCCATGTATCGTGAGATTTTGAGCCAAAACCTCCTTCCATCAGTGAGAGCTTTGAAGATGAAACGTGGCTGGGTCTTCCAACATGACAATGATCCCAAACACATCGCCCGGGCAACGAAGGAGTGGCTCCTTAAGAAGCATTTGAAAGTCCTGGAGTGGCCTAGCCAGTCTCCAGACCTCAACCCCATAGAAAATCCGTGGAGGGAGTTGAAAGTCCGTGTTGCTCGGCGACAGCCTCAAAACATCACTGCTCTCGAGAAGATCTGCATGGAGGAATGGGCCAAAATACCAGCTACTGTGTGTGCAAACCTGGTAAAGACCTATAGTAATCGTTTGACCTCTGTTATTGCTGACAAAGGTTATATTACAAAGTATTGAGTTGAATTTTTGTTATTGACCAAATACTTATTTTCCACCATAATTTACAAATAAATTCTTTAAAAATCCTACAATGTGAATTCCTGGATTTTTTTTTCAAATTCTGTCTCTCACAGTTGAAGTGTACCTATGATTAAAATTACTGACCTCTGTCATCATTTTAAGTGGGAGAACTTGTACAATCGGTGGCTGACTAAATACTTTTTTGCCCCACTGTATATCAACATTTTATTTTAAGCAGTAAGGAATATAAATCATTGGGGCTATAATATAGACAGATAAAAGTCTAGCTAATGGTCATCAGTTGGACACCTCAGTTTTCAATCCACTGGATTTTTTTAATACAGAAAATTATAATTTCCCTCATATTTCCTACTGAAACATTAATTCCCAATATTCTTTTACCTTTACATATCTGTTCTTTAAAGCTTTCATATTCGATCTAATCCAGACATAAGGCTTATTAATAATACAATACCAACTCAACATAAAACTAAGCCCTACTAAAAGCATACACTTACTGTGAGAAAACATCTTCAGAGTTTGTTTCTTTAATAACAGAACGGGCGATGGAAATGAACAGATGACTTAATCAGATCAAACAGACAACAGCTGCCAGATAAGGAACCTTCTCAACCCAGCAAAACATTCCAAGTTCAATTTATAAAGCTACAGATACCTTGGAGAGTGTTTAAGAGCTGATGGATACCACAGAAGCCTTGTTCAGATTACAGTTTCTTTACAGCTTCCTCATTCTAAGAGCAGCAATAAATCCTGTTTTTGTACTTGTGCTAGGGCAATGATTCGGCCAGAGGTCAAACCAGTGAGACAGATGAAAACAGGAGATTGTCTGAGGCCCATTAAAAAGAAAATATCTGAGGCTCGAAAAAAGGTTTCTGCTTGCAAAGAGATCAGTAGTGTGATGTTAAAAGGTTACCATTATATGTTATGACTATGTCAGTAAACACGGAGATCTGTTGTTATGTTTGGTATCTTGTGGTAAATCAGTTTTCAAATGAAACCAACTTAAGGTCTGAAAATCATGCAGACTTTTGTAACATTTCTGACTGCACAGGAGAGTAAAACATCTGGTCCATTTTGATTTGGTGCACATTTTTCCTTGCTGGATTTCCTTGTTCTTCGTCACTGCTGCACTCATCCACAAAGGGGAATATGGTTGTGCTAAAGTCTTATGTTAGCATAAAGCTATTGTTGTCCAAGAAAAAGGGACGTATAGTTCCTGCCTTCAAAGGTGTTCCAACATTGTGACACACAACTCCTTTCTACACCGCTGCACCTGTCATGTAAATGACACCAAGCCATCTGAGCTTCTGCATTAATTCACATGACCAGTCCACACTGAAAATTAATCAGTTTTATATAAACGATGCTGCAAAAAAAATGTAAGTACCGCTAAGATCTATCAGTCTGGAAACAGCTAAAAAGCCACCACAGACTTTGGGACTCCAGCAAATCTTAGTGAGAGTCATTACCCACAAATCGACAAATATGGAACAGTAGTGGACCTCCAAAGAGAGTTCATTCAACCAAAGACAGTCTAGGAGTGTTATGGGGGTTTATCCAGGCGGCCACAAATTCTTTCTCCGACACCGGCACTTCTATTTATATTTTATATATATATATATATATATATATATATATATAAATTGACCAAAGCACCCATCAAACCACAGTATGAAGTATGTATTGTCCCTGGCAATTCTAAAGACCAACGGACACCCTTGGCTTTATCAGAGGTTAGGTGTTGTGGCATAAACGGGCGGTTAACACTGAAAGACCACCCAATTCAAATGAATTTTTCCACATAGGTCAGTTTGCATAGGTTTTTTTCTTTTACTAAATCAAAATGTGCTTTTTCATTTACTCTTAGTAAAATCTAAAAGGGGACAAAATTTTTAGGGCTGAGCAGTATAGCTACATTTTCATATCACGTTATATTTAAAAACCATATCGGTATTAAGGTAACCTTTTTTTTTCCCCATACATGACCGTTCATACCCACGTCATCCTATAGGAAAATTATTAATACTCTAGCTTGGCTTCAAGTAGCCCATAGTTATACGGACTGCAGTCATGTTTTTTTACCCATTACACCTTTGGGTAGAGATTTTGCATTGTGTGCTTCGCTCTTACAGCTCCTGCCAGCAGCCATACGTTGTCAAAAACTTTACTTTTCACGCTGTGGTGAAAAGGGTGTAGCAATGAAATCGGCCCCCGCTGAAAGACTTCCCCACATCAAATGTTCCGGATGTTGTTTGAGCTATTCACCAGTATAGTGGTATATTAAAAATTCATATAATGAACAAAAAAATAGAAATAGCGGTTTTCGGTAATGAACTGGTATACCACCCAGGCCTACTGCACAGAACAATATGAAGCCACAGAAGAAAAAACCAACAACTGAGAGCTGAGAAACCTCAGAGCCTCAAATGGGAATTATGAAAGCTGATCCTCACCTGCCATCATCTTCTGGGCCTCA
Organism: Apricaphanius iberus; assembly: GCA_028564705.1. Taxonomy (NCBI): domain Eukaryota; kingdom Metazoa; phylum Chordata; class Actinopteri; order Cyprinodontiformes; family Aphaniidae; genus Apricaphanius; species Apricaphanius iberus. The sequence continues at coordinate 1,651,476 of JAPXFQ010002722.1, read as the reverse complement.
TATGGCTCCATGTAACCATCGTTTTCAGTTGCAACTTTTTCAGTTGTAGTCTGAGCTCCACCAGCCTGCTCGGCATCAAACGGGTCGGCGTAGTCGTCGAGGATTATCGGCTGCATGAGACAAAAAAAAGGAAAAGCCAGATTAGGACAAGTGTCAGAGCACATGCATGGACAGCTCTGACCCAGGACAGGACCTGGGGACATCCACGGAGGCGAGCCAGAGGATAAAGGGAAAAAGCATAAATAATAGCACACCTCGGTCTGCCTCAACACAACGCCACAATGCTTCAGCTTATAGCCTAAAATCACGCTCTCCACTGCTGCTGGTCTGCCTAATTATATGATATCCCAGTGACAGGACTGTATTTTATATGTGGAGGACAGAAGACCACAGCTGCTCAACTTTCATAAGAGAAACACTCAGGCAGATTTATGCCAGGCTAGCAGAGAGCCACAGCTAATTGCAGTCTTGCTCTTTAGCGGAGTTTCTTGTGCAATGGATAGCAATTAAGTGGACGTCCTGAGCCCCAGAAATGCAGCTCAAAGCTTTAGAGGAATGGAGTAGGTCCATGACGATGGTGCCTTAGGGGGATATTTGTTTACTTGAGAGGTTCATTTCATTTGAGAGGAACAACATGCCATTTGGAAGACTTGACTGAGCCATCTGTGGTCTTAGTCACTGGACTGAATAAGCGCAAAACAGCATTTCAGACATCTTATAAGGAAACACACTTTCTCTCTGTTCAAATAAAGACAAACTACTTTTAAAAAACTACTTAAACTTGCAAGGAATTTAAGTCAGTTTGAAAGCATCCAGAAACCTTTTAAGGGTTAAAACAGTTAGGAAAAAAAATAAAAAATCAGATAACACCAAAACAAGTGTGTGACAATAAAAATGACTGGCACTACACCCAATGACTCATGCATAACAGGAAGGGATTTGGTTTCATTACAAACCAGCTCCACAGTCCTCTGTCAGATGGGGCAGGGAGGGGAGGACTGGAGGAGGACGGCGCCTTGTGTCCACTGAGCAGCTACTCCACAAAGCAGGATTTCCTAAGAGCCTATGTCCATAGCTGCATAACGGGGAGCACACTCCCTAACATCCAACCACCAAACTCCATATGGAAGGCACCCAACTAAACCATGTTCATAACTGAGGAAATCATTTCAGATTATAGCCTTAATGATGATTATCTAAAGACAAATGTTAAAAAATCCTTAAGTGTTAAATGTCAAAGTTCACAGGGGATATTCTATATGCTGCTTAGTGACAAAGTAGTCCTGGCAGGTATGTTTCTGCACTAATCATCCCAACTATACACAGATTAAGCAATAACAGAGGAAGTTGTTACTATGGTGTGTTCTCATCAGCGAGTGTGTGTTAAATCTGCTTCCCTTTCCATCTGTTTGGAGGGGGAAATTAAAATCCCTTTTCTGCCATAGCATGTTTATGAGTTTCTAAAATGTTGTACGTCTTTCTATTCAAGCTGAAGGGAAAAAAACAAAACAAATATTTTCTCAGTTTGCTTGTGAGCTGCATAAAATGAACAGATTTTACTCACAAAGTTGATTGAAATCTAGTCGGTTGGTTATGAAAAATCTTCACAGCCTAAGAAAGCTGGGAATTATGCATTTCTGGCACACTTGTCACTGTGATCCTACAGCCTTTTGGGCTTTCCCTCATCCATTGGTAATTCTAAAGTTATATCCAACTCAGGAACATCGACTTAAACCACAAATTAAAAAATACAACCAAGAATGGTTGGGTGAACAAAGAATATAGGTGCTTATTAAAATAACATTCTTAGCTTGATTACAATGAACCATGCCCGCAGTTTGTCCCGGCTGAGAGAGAGAGTCAGACTTTCTGCAGATAACAGGAAGGCTAAAAGAAGTTCAGCAAAATTACTCTCTTTTTTCTCTCTTTGACCTTTCAACTTCCACCTGTTATTCAACATGCATGGTGGCCTTAAGAAAACCTCAGTAGAGGTTATGATCTGTAATCTCTAGACACTTTATGATGAATTCAATTTCCCTCAAAAAGTAGGAGTCTGGATCTAGGAATAACAGCACATACGAGTTGAGTGCGCTCAAGCTGCAAATTGGTACACTATTGGGATTTTTCTAATGTTCTAATAATTATGGTTCCTAAAGAGAAATGAGAAGGCTAATGAGGCTATTTTATTTATGTACCGCCTGTTAAAGACATGGATCACAAAGTTTTGGACAGAAGTAAAAACAAAACAAACCTAAAATACATCCAAATATCTCATTAAAAGAAATTGTAAAACGTTTAGTTACTATTTGCGTTTTAAAAGCTCAACTGAGTCCACAGACTTTAAAGTAGATAAAGTCTACCATTATAGACAAGTACCTTTCCAGTCTAGTATCTTATTTACATTGATAGATTTTCCTTTGTTTCAAATCAGACATTTTTTTGTGAAATATTCTCCCACATTAATCTTTAACAGAGCTCATTTATTGAACTCAACCACCTTTACTGCACCTTTATTAAGTACCAGTAGATGTTTGGACATGCTCCAGGAAATAAAGGATATAACTTATTGAGTTATGCACTCCAAAAGCATGACATCATCCTTTTGCTTTTCCTGTTGACATAATCTAGGAAACATCCAGAGCAAGTGATGAAAATTCCTGATAGCATAACGCCAACAGATTCAATGTAGTCCAACACAAAAGTAAAAAAAACAAAAAAACATTCAAAACGCACACGGTCCTCCTTTTATTAATTTATTTGTTTTTTAGCTTGGGCTTTATGTCCAGCAGTTTTTCTTTAGAAAACAAAGTTACATACACCATCTTGAGTGTGTACAGATTAACCTTTCTAAACAACAATATCAAGCGAAACCAAAGTTGATATGGGCCAGATTATAAGAAATACATAAATCTATTGTCCTTCATTAAGGTGGTGTATTTATATGTGAAGTGTATTTTCTGGAACAGCACGCTATGTCACTGTATTTGAAATGTCTGTATTGTTTTTGATGTTCAAATAGAGTTTCTGCATAGCCTGACATGACCTATAGTATTCTATTTATAGAGTAATTGATCCAACATTTCAGAAACACCAATATTCTATAGCAATGGTGCATATGGCCAAAATATGTGCCCTACAGTTCCAAATGTGTGGGAAGCAATGCGGAGATGTTATTTTAGTTAATCTAGAAAAAAACTGCCTGATGACTGCAAAGCTGCTGAAACACTGAGCTGCTTTGAATCAAACTTAAAACTCATCTATCTAGAGCTGTCTTTGAGTAAACCATGGACGCTTAATTACATTTTTGCTTTTTTTTACTTTCTCTAATGTTGTATTTTTTTATACTTATCAGGTTTTATTCTTAATTGCTGTTTTTACTTTCCATGCTTTAATCATATATATATATATATAAATATTTTTTTAACCACTGAATCATGTAAAGCACATTGAATTGCCTTGTTGGTGAAAGTGTGCTATAAAACAAAAATTGCCTTGCCTTTAAAATAAAAATAGAAAAAAACAAAAAACAAAAACAAAAAAAACAGTGAACCATTAAGACGGACAGAGGTTGAAGCTCAAAAGGGGCTAACAGCAACTTTGCACTAATACGTTCAACTTTTCGTCATCTGCTATAAAAAAAACCTCCCTTACAGCCAGAATAACCTGCAAACAGGTCTAGGTTATTCCTTCTACATCTGGTAGAAGAAACTGTATTTTCTTCCACCTAATAGAACTTCTTAGTGTCAGTGTTTCTACAGACATTTTTTGCACCTTAACAATGCTTAGAATATCTAGTTTTAAGTTATCTAAACCTAGTAATAACTAATAAAACGTACCATATGACCCCAGTATGTAGCATTTGCTGATCCAGGAAAAAAAAAATGGAATTGGTCACTGGTAAGCATCAATCAGGGTGAGAACTGGTCGATTACAGATCCCAGTCCAGTCCTCTGGGTGTCTTTAATTTTTTAGCTTGGGCATAAAGGCAAATCATTACATTTCAACAACACATACAGTCCCTGTTAGTCCTTTGAAGCATGAAGATTTTAAATAAAACTCAAATGAGGCATCACCCATCGCCTGCAGCAAAATTCATACAGTGAATAATGCACCTAATATTTCTAAATTTTAATAGTTCCAGTGACTCCTTCCTGTCGATGACTCCTCAGCAGAGGGAGAGGTATTGGATTGTGAGTAGAGGGGCATTACAGAACGGCAGCAGTGCCTGGGGATACACCATCTGCCTTGTAGCATGCCAGGGTGTGTCAGGACTGCAGCCAAGCCACATTTGTCATGAAAGTAAAATTTTTCCCGTCAGCACTATGCTGCCCCCATATATCAGGCCTTTGCTAAGCTGTGATGCAAGGCCACATGAATCTCATATAGACACCTGACAGGCTTAGGTCATATCCCTGTGGCAGCTGGGTCCTTCACTGGTCCACAAGATGAAGAGAGAGAGGGCCCACATAATTACTGGATTTTGTAGCTCAGATCCTGGCTGACTGTGTGAGCCGCTCGAGCCATGGCAGGTATAAGTCAAAGGAAGTTTAAAAAATAAAATAAAAATGAAATCTTCTTGAAATGCACTGCGGCTCCCTGACCTCAGATCAGTGGGAACAGAGAGAAGAGCATTAACAAAGCAGGCACCTGCCATTTTGGCTCAGTGTTCAGATGACAGAAGAGCTTCTAGGATTACACTTTTATTCAGCGCAGGTTTTCCATTAGAAGCGGTGAAAATGTGGGCACCAGTTCTCCTCCTGCACTCTTAATGCCTAATGAGTTCAACAAGCTCATCAGATAATAAAGGACAAAAAGAATAAACATTTCAAAACTACATTACATGATATTTGAGCCCAGAGATGGGTTTTTTTTGGGGGGGGTTTTAAAAAACAAAACAAAAAACAGGCCGTCGCATCTTCAGTAATACATCCAATGTGGTCAAAAGAAACCATGATAATCAAATTGAACAGCAAGTAGGCTACACATGACTTTACAGCAAACCCAGCGTAGAATCAGCCTATTAAACAACAGGGGAGATTGAAGTATATAGAGCTTTACTTCTGATAGATAAATGCAATCAGATCATGGTATCAATGTCATGACTAGTCCTGTAAGTATTGGCTGCATCAGGGGCTAGTCAAGGTTGAAGTCCCTCTGAGACTGCCAGAAAAATCAGCAGGCTGCAGAATGAGAAGAGAGCGGAAGAAAAAGGGCTGACGTGTGTGATTTATGCCTCACGCCACAGGGGATTTTAGTCACTGATAACCTAATACACCCCAGTGCTTAGCAGCTCAATTGCATTATGGCATTTCAAAAGGTTTTTTTGTTTTGTTCTATTGCTCTTTTGTTCTTCGGTGTGACATAAAAGAAAAGCATGCCTCCATTGTGAGGAAAGACAGCCAATGCAGAAGAGATAGGGAGGGAGGGGAAAGGAGACAATGGCTGAGGAGATGCTTTCCCCCCCCCCAGCAGAATACAGTTGGCGAACAGACTGACATGTATGAAGTATGTTTACGCCTGTTGGGTGGAGAGACAAAAGTTGAATGCGCCTCATTGATGGCTCCCCTATTCTCTGCATGTCTGGATGTACAGGATGAATGCTGTGTGTGCAGCCATGCTGCGATAACTCTGCCTTTTTCTAAGAAGAACATACTGTCAAGAAATACACCCTCAAGGCACTTTATTTAAGAAGAAAACGCTCAAAGCTTCTATGTTGACATAACACAGTTTTCAAGATGCCGTCATGTTTGTAAGAAGCAAGCCCAAATCTGGTTACAATTCATTCGAAGCCCCTTGTGAGGACTGAGCCCTGCTGGCTTCTACATCTCCCACATATATTAGGCAGATGGAAAACTGGCTTTGCTTGGGGAGAGGCAATGCAGGAGTGCATTTCCCACAATACAGTCCTGACATTAATGAAAGTTTATTGAAATGTTTTCCTGAGAAACACAGTTGCCACAAGAGTGTTCCTGGCTCTCTGGGAGCCTCAAAGAGTGATGTGGCTCTTTTAAAGGCCTACTTAGGAGGCTGGAGAGGTAAGTAATCAAATAAATTTATTTGCTATAGAGCCGCTGCTTTGCAGTGCATCTGAAGCTACTGGGCCCCATGGAGTGGTGAGGGCATATCCAGAGATAAACCAATATTTTGTCTATAGAGCTCTGCAAGAGTATTCACGCCCCTTTAACTTTCTCAAAAATTTTCACATGACAAAACATAAACTTCAGTGTCTTTGATTTCGGTATTGACACATCAGCACAAAGTAGAACAAACTGGAAGGAAAACTGCATAATTTTCAAAATATAAAACCAAAGAAAAATGTAAAAAATGTCAGATATATTTGTATTTATAGCAGCTTTACCTAAATTACCTAACCAAATTCACCTAAATAAAATCCAGTGCAACCACGTGCCTTCGTAAGTAACATAACGACTAAATAGTCGACCTGCGTGTAATTTGACCCCAGACATCCAGACGGTTCGTGAAGCCTTCAGAGGTTTATTAGGGAACAAACTGCATTACAAAGACAGAAGAAAACAGCTTTAGCAGACAGGTTAGGGATAAATTCAGGAAGCAACTTGAAACAAGGTTAGAATTACACATGTTTATTACACATGTCTTGTCTGATAGTGTGGCACCTGGAATCGATGTCTGGGTGCCAAGTAGAAGCTCAACAGATTTAATTTCACAAGAGGAGCATTAGAGATTTTGTTATAATGTTCCACTTGAGATGTATATGCACCACAGACCAAATCTCAATAGCCAGATCACAAAAGAAAACCACAGCATGCCTCACATGCAAGGACAGGTCCACATCCCTATTGACCTCCAATACCCCTGACCAGACAACACCCAACAGATCCAACTTGAAAACTAAATACATGATGCAAAATACAAACCCCTGCCATAACACGTCACTAGAGCAGACAATCCTCTCCCCACACTTGCACAACAAACGGAAAAAACACAGAAACCGGTCTGCATCCAAATAGAGATCCACATCCCCTGCTCCCTCCTCACCCAGCAAGCAACACGAATGACAATGCAACCCAGAAAATCATAGCCAATACGGCAAGAAAGCAAGCTACCTGCAGCTCCACATAGCGCCTAACGCCAACCACAATCATTCAACCACCGCATCGTCGGTCAGCAACAACGCCACACGGCCCGTACCCTCCTCCATCCGCAGGGGAAACAACACCCCACTGGCCACTTCCGACACACACATGGCCACAGGTCTCCGAAACACCAAAAGCGAGGCCCCACTCCGTCTCTAAGGGAAACACAGCCATTGCGTTGACCCGGGGCTCCCCACATCCAAGAACAGCACCGGGCCGCCAGCGGACGCCCCCAACCCAGAACAAGCCCCACCGAAAAGGGCAACACCGGCCAATACCGCCAAATGGCAAACATCTGCCCGATACATCGGTCCACCCATACCCTGCCAGACATCCACCGGGTGTGAACCTGAATGCCTACACATATGCATTTATTTGGATTCATGAAAAAAATATTTGTCTATCAAATAACCTGCTATATGTTGTTTTTTTTAATTATGAGGGGGAAAAAAATCTGAAAATCTGTCCACATTGGATATTAGTTTATACACACATCAATGTGCTCTACCATCCGTTTTACACATGTCTCCCTCTGACACATCTGCACTGCGGGTATCACCTTATTTACTGCATTCCCATCTCCTTTTAGGACCAAAACCACATAAAATGTTGGTTCTTCTAATCTCTGTACCATTTCCCAGATGAAGCAACATTCACAGGCCACCAGGGTGAACAAGGTTCTTCTGTGCATTGAGGCTCATGTTGAATGCTTCAAGATGTCGTGATAACGATAGTGATACAATTCCCCACAGTGTAATCTGGTCTGTGTGTGTGTGAGTATGCAGATGTCAGTTTAGTAAGAAAGAGGCTGAAAGCATGCTACACTACTACAAGTACAACCCCTGAGTATTTTAAAGCAATTAGGGAGCCTTAAGTGGCTATTGAGTCATTATAGTATCCTAAAATCATGTAAATCCAACTATTGACAGAAGAGAATGACTTGTGTTACTTGTCAGTGTTTTAATCAGCCCATATTAAGACTTGTGAACTCGTACGCCATGGCTGACACTTTCCAGAAACTCAGGAAGTTAAGAGAAGCTTTTATAAGGCTAAAAATAGCAGCAGCTTGTCATTTTCAATTGTTCGCAGGAAAGCAGTCTTTCTTGTTCTGTCCTTATTAAGGGAGTCAAGGAGTTTAATTTAAAACGCTATTTTTTTTCAGGTAAACTGGTGTACATTTCATACACAATCCCGTACATGTTCTCAGTAAAAGACAACTTTCTCAATGTGAAGCGATTCGAGCGTATGCAACGCTTACTATTACCTTTTGTATTCCTCTTGTTCCTTCGGTGGCAATCAGGAAATCTGATTTTGAGTGTTAAAGCATTATTCACTAGGCTAAAGCATGTTGAAAAGCAGTTTAGAGTTAAGTCAAGTCCCCTAAAGCTTATGTATATAGTGTCAGGCTGGCAACTGCTGCCATCCTGTTATAAAAGTTCACTTTAAACCAGGGAAACATTCAGTGTATGCACAATGCATTGCTAAAATCACTTGTCATCTCATTTTGAAAGTCTGTAGGAAAGCGTTTCTGCTCTGGAGTTTATAGGTGGATGCAGCAATCTCATAAAAATCATCAATCATTGCAGTGATGACCCAACAAACCCCAAATATTAGAGATGTGCCTATCAGGCATTTCCAGGCAGATTCAGACTTCCACTTAATATTAATAATAATGCCTCAAACTTATATAGCGCTTTTCTGGACACTCAAAGACGCTTTACAAATTCCATTATTCATTCACTCTCAAATTCACACACTGCTGGAAGCAAGCTACAGTCGTAGCCACAGCTGCCCTGGGGTAGACTGACAGAGGCGAGGCTACCATATAGCGCCATCGGCCCCTCTGGCCAACACCAGTAGGCCCCTCTGGCCAACACCAGTAGGCGGTGGAGGAAGTGTCTTGCCCAAGGACACAACGACTGAGACAGATGGGGCTCGGGGATTTGAACCAGCAACCCTCTGATTGCAAGGCAACCTGTGAACCCCCTGCACCAGTCGCCCCCAGTCTTCTAAAGCCTAGTTTATACTTCTCCGTCTACTTCAAAACAGACGCAACACCCTTATACGTCGACGCAAGGGATGTCGGTCACTTTCACAATGATGCACAGAGGAAAGCCCAATTTTTGAACTATACATCTCAATCAACGGAGTGTGTATGCCTGTAATTGGTCAGCACAACAACAGCCTTTGATCATTTCCCCTGAACGATGCTCTATAATCGATGCTATCAGTAGTCAGTGCAGGGTTTGGCCACTAGATGCTTTACAGTGCAAGGCCAGTTTATCTAATATGGTCTTTAGCCAAAATTGAACACAAGGAGGTGTAGAGAACAACAAAAAAGTTGTTTTTCTTCACGTGTTTTAGAGTATTCGATGAGCTGCACTTCTAGTTAAAGCTTTCTAGCTCAATCAAAACTTACTTTCTGTCCATCATTGCTCCATGAGGAGGGGAAGCGTTAGCAAGCTGAAGAAAAGAAACTCTAGTTGACACAGCAATGGTAGGCAGATCTGCCCAAAAAAGCTAGCACCCCCTGCTGTCCTGGTGGGGAATTGCTTTGCAAAACCGACCCACCAATGGAGAAGTATAAACGAAAACTGTCTCCATCAATACGTCTGTGTCTGGGTGCAAACTTTCTGACAGAGACGTATAAACTAATACCCAATATTGACAGACTCATTTTTTTTCTCATGACTTCAAAACAGAAAATAAAACAAAAAAATGTTTCAGGTTATTTGATAGACAAATTGTTGTTTTTTATTCATCTAAATTAATGTAAATGCTGTTGGTTGGCGTTTATAGAATGGAAATAGCTTATAAGTCTTCATTTTGTTGCAATTACTGAATAGAATAAAAACCTTCTCATTTGCATTTGACCTGCCAATTACTAGTCAGAGGTGATCAAGGCGAAAACCGACAGATTCTAATTGATTGAATCACCTAGAAATTTAGGGACTCTCCCAAACATATTAAGCTGTTTATAATAGAATTTGTGTAACATGTACTTTGATGTGCTTTATTATGTTTGTAAAAATACTTTTTCAAAACAACATTTAGAGACAGACTTTGATGCATAAAAACTGATGATCTTTTAAATCTTTGCCTTCTTCTAGTAGATTCAAAATCTACAGTCTTAATCAAGGAACCTGCAAGTGTTTTCTTTTTTTGTCATTAATTTTCATGTTGAATTACTGAAGGAAAGCTAGGTTTCTATGTGTGATTTTGTTTGTGTTTTAAAAAGATTGATGATCTTCTAGAATTTGTACTACTTGTATGGTTTGTCTAAATTTCTAGGCTATGACATATTCATACCAATGGTAATTTAGTAAAAATGATTTGCTTCTAGACCACCAGTCAGAAAAGGCATTACATAACTATTTTTATCAACATAACACCTCAAACTAACTGCCAATGCAGCCACACTGCCCTCTCCTTTACTTCTAACACAAATATGGGGTATAATTACTTTGGCTTTCACACTTTTAAAATGCTAAATGTGCACCCTTCTGCTAGATAAATTCCTATTCTGAATACTCACGTCTCCTGAAGAACGAATGCATCTTTTGTTAAAGCACCCAAGGCGGTGAAGCACAAAAAGCACCTCAACTTGTCCCGGCGGACCTCATTCATGGAAACAAAATCCGCATAGCCACTTAAGACCTCCAATGGAGAGAAAAGAGGAGCCCATGGGTTGCACACTATGAAGGTCCTCTTAATATGCGACAGATATTCAAGATTAAGTACTTGACGTCACGCTTGGAAAAGTCCAATTTCCTTACTCTGTCCCGGTCCCTGTGTGATAGATTTATTGGCAGTGTTTTCTACATACAGTAAGCGGTGTGGCTCAAGAGTTGAAAAATAATTCAGGTTTCATGGTGGAATGCTGGAATCTTATAAAATATAGTGATCCTCTGCAAGTGCGCATGAGTGATTTATTCACAGTGTAACGGCACAAATTTCACTCTTCACTTTGGTCAAACTCATGATAAAAATAAGGCCCGTTTTATATATTCATATATGTGGGAGAATTGGAGTAAATTGAAACAAAATAAAGTTGCATCCTGACATACATAGCCATTAACTCTATGAACGAGGCAACGATTTCCCAATCCGATTTAGTCTACATTTAACGAGTCTGTACTAAATTGTAGCCTCAGTGAACTGTCCTTAGCTGAGAGGAGTGGCACCGAGTGTGATGTTCCGCTTCTGTAGTCCATTTGCTTTAACGTTTGGCATCTTGTGCATCCAGAAATGTCATTCTGCATTCCTTCATTGCTTTGTGGGTTGGTTTGCATGAGTATTCTTTTTTATCATTCTTAAAATAGTCTGTCCCTTCTCCTCTGAAATCAAAAAAGGCATTTCCAGCTATACGGTTGCAGCTCACTGGACAATTTTTCATTTTCAAACCATTCTGTATTAACCCGATGGTTGTCTGAAAATTCCCCTGCAGATTTCCTGGCAGATCAGTTAGGCAACTAAACAAGTGTGATTAATAAAGTGGTCAAAGGGAATGTAAGCATCACAACTGTAGCAAATAAAGGATAATTATCAAGTTCCCAAAGGCTTAATTGTGTTTCAATTCTACTTTACACAATTATTATGACATATCTTAACAATACATAGTTACACAAAAGTACTATATTATGCATTCTCTGAGTTGATTTTATCAATCACTCAAGATATAAAAAGGCATCCAAAGAAAAATCTTACTGAAAAAAAGCCTTCCTTGATAACTCCATAAAGTCTTCACAGATATAAATAATTCTGATTGCAAGTATGAACTGTTGACATTTAATTCACTCCCATTTGAACCTTACATAACAATGTACTACCACAGACAGCACAACGATTTATCTTCCATAAGGGATAAACTGACAAGATTAGGACAGCAGAACTGCATGTAAAAATGTGGTTAGGTCCACTGAGAGCGAAGCTTTGATTTTGGTCTCTCTTCACCAAGGAGGGAGGAAAAGAAGCCAGTTTATCCGTAAACAAAGCTGGAGGTTTTTGTGATGCTATGTGAGGACGGCGTTGACGACCGAGGCCCTGGATGACCTCAGTGGCGATGATCCAGCGAGATCTCTGCAAGTTGCATAGCCCAAAAAGGGTGAGAGAACAGGGTGGAGCCCCACAGCGCTGCTATTGCTGTGTGGCTGACCACCCACCTTTCTGGACAGGACAGCAAAAAGGTGAGTAAAGTTACACCAACCCGGTTGAGGGGCAAGTCCTCAGACCGTCATCAACTGTAACAGTTTCCTACAGCCGGAAACGGCCGGGGGCATTAACTTGGATTCAAGCGTCAACCTGAAAATTCAGCCTACACAAAAGGGGCGAGCACAGACTTGTCAAGCTAAAAAAGGGAATGTCACTAAGCTGTAAACACTTCCTGTCAGGAAAGGAGCACTTCCTTAATCCTAGAGAAACCAAAAAATTGCAGATAGCAGTGTGCTGCCTCTTCCCAAACAAAGATATCAGGAAGAATCTGATAGCATATGAAATCCTAAATAAAAAGTATTATCATTTGTTAAGAAAAAATAATAATCAGACAGGGAATTAATAATTTGTTATTTACATCCAGACATTTCCAGTTAATCCCAGTCCTGCTGTGAAGCCCTGGAGGTGGTCACTTTCCTGCAGGCAATTCAGATCATAAACCAGCACTTTCTGAGCAGAGAAACATTGAAGTCTGACTGCCTCCAGTAGTGCATCACAGAAACGTCCTGTGGTTAATCAGAAGGAGAAAAGCAAACCAGCCACCATCTGCTATCTGCAAGACCTTAACTTCCTAGTGTCAGCTCAATGTTTTAGGGTTTTTTCTGCTAAAAGAAGAGTTGCACATCAGTCTTTGGGTACCAAATGGCAGGCAGGCATACTCATTTCTCTTTAATCTGCGGGAGACGATCTGCCTGCAGACCAGGGCTCCCTCGTTCTAGACTCAGCTGCACACACTGTCATTAAACAAAACAGAGCCATGTGTCTACAACTCCCCAGCGGCCAGAGCTGCAGCACCAGTCTGTGGGCTAATTGTGACCTGGTGGAGTCATGTGACTGATGTTCAGACCCAAAGTTAGAGAAAGAAAAGTGAGCAACACAAACACAAGCAGACTCCAATGGGACTCTTTAAACTGGAAAGAAGACTTGCAGATGGAGGGAGGAAAGAAAATAAGCAAACAATGGCTAAAGGCCATCATTTCCCAGAGCTGTAACATTGCCCGACTTGAGGTGGTTGGTAGTAAAATCCCAGCCATAACTGGTTCTTAAACTCATTTAATACACAGGATTACTGTGCCAGGATGTTGTAGTAATAGTGTACCAAAATTATACCCTTATAAAGAAAGTTTCTGGGCTCGAATTCTGTCTGATCTTTTTCCTTGACAGAACTCTTTAATGGGTAAGTTTGAAGCTGTTGCATTGAGCTTCATCTTTTCTTTCAAAAAAATCCACGTTGTGATCAGATCAGGAATGTATGGAAGTGCTCTTCTGTCATTTACACCAAGACAAAGAACGGAATTTGAATATATGATATGTTTGTCATTTGAATGCTTCAGATTTCTCAGATGGTTCAGGAAATTCTTCGCGTTCCGTGATGCTTCAGCGAACGGTGACTGAAGATACAAATTAATCCTCCTAGAGCTGTGCAAAGCATGCCTTTTCATGTCAACAATAACGCCGTCTAAATGGGACAATACTGAGTTGTTGTAGCCATAGCAACCCACAATTACTCCAACAAGTGATACAAATTAATAGAATGAATACGCTCTTGCTTAAAGATGCGAGTTCCAATGTGTCTCATGCCGATTATGAAAAACAACAGCTGCAAGGTCTAAAAAGGTGCAAAACACAGCTTTCGCAAAAATCTGCTGGTCATTTCTACCTGAGCCTGAAGACGTCAATGCGGCGGAAAATACTTAAAAACATTAGCTTTCCATTTCAGCTGCTGCTATACATTTTCACAGGTTTTTACATAATCAGCTTTGCCTGATTAAACACACCGACTGCTGTTGGAACAATCTGGAAAATTAAGCAGGATTATGACAGGCTGTAACTCCATCCATTCTGTTATTAATGTGACCAGTCACATAAAAAAGTATATATTGTACCTTGCAAAAGTATACACGCCCCTTGGAACTTTTCCCACATATTGTCAGGTTACAGCAACAAACCTCACATTTCACAGAGGTATTAAATGGTAGACAAACATAAAGCGGAACATCTTTTGGCATAAGTAGAAGATCCAAGGCATCCAGGGTTTTCAACAATTACCACTTACATTTTTTTTTATCTTTGAAAAGCTGAATCTGTCATATGGTGACAGAAGGCGATGGACAACTAGTCGTTAATATTTTGAGAAACTGGCATTCCAAATTATTCGCATAGTAACTGCATATTGACAGATTATTATTATTATTTGTAGACCATATCTAAAATATTCTTAGGAAAATGAAGCTTTGGAAGCTGAGATGCCTAGGCACAATGCTACTTGCTGGGGTTTGCAAAAGAGCCAATGCAGGAACACCATTTTGTTCCCTTGAGACTGATTGGCTGATGTTCCCAGAAGCTGTATTCCTACTGCACCTGAACTATTTTACAAACAATGGTCAGAAATATCAGTCTGTAGATGTAAAAAAGGTGGTAGACTCTGCAGAAGCTGCATTTGCAGCAAAGGTGGTTACAACACATTCTTGACTGCTGGGGCTGAATCTGTACACCATATATTTCCATCCTATTATATCAGATTACCTTCCGCTCTCACCATTATAAACTACTTTGTGTTGGCCCATTAAATAAAAGCAAAACAGAATGCTGTGAAGTTTGTGGCTGCAGCGTGACAAAACATGAATGAGTTCAGTGGTATGAATACTTTTGTAGGGCACTGCATGCAGGTGACTGCATCCAAAAGAGCTGCTATAAAAAAAACAAAAAACAAGATGGACTCTGATGTTTAGAGCCGTTTTCTATACAGAAGCACTCTCACATACCCCGGTGATATTGACGTCTGTGCCTGACATGTCTCCTGTCTGTGGCAAAGATAAGTGGGTGAACGGCCGGTGGGATGCACTCATAAAACTCCAGTGATGCCTCGAGTAACAAGGCTGAACAGCAGAGCACAGGCATTCGGGATGCGAAGAAACGATGCCGAGCAGAGCTTAGCCATGCACAGAAGGCGTGGGAATCTGTCAGACAAGCCTGCTCCTGATGAATGGAAGTTGGTGGCTGGTACATGTGGCACTGAACTACTTCACTACTGCTATTTCTGTTGCATTTACAGTGATCAGTATTTCTGTATATGCTCATTTATCTAAAAGATATTTTTGTTGAAATGTAAAACTACTAAGAACTCAAGGATTGATATTTGAATGTGCATTTTCATGTTGCGGAAACTCATCAAGCTATGATCCAAACAAGTGTATAATTTGCAACAGAGTAGCAACAATGTTTAAATATTTCCAATCAAGGATCTTCGCCTTAGACAGATTACATATGCATCCATATTGATCGCCCTGCGAGATGGATGTCCGGAGCATGCAATGAGCATGTTTATAAATGTATTGGCAAAAGAAAAAGCAGAGCTTCTTTCTCTGAGGCAAACAGAAAACAGAAGTTGATTTATTATTACCTTACTAGTCGTCATGATATAGAGCAAAACTAACTTTCTGGTTTTTAAACAGATGGCAGACTTTCATGCATATACTGTAGATCAGCGGTGTCAAACCACATCAAGCTGATGAATATCCTTAAAGGGCCGCTTGTGGTAGAAAGCATTGATAAAATTATAACACACCGTTAAAATCACCCTCTGTATTCCGAAGGTACATCTTAAAATTAAATAACCCTGAACATTATTAAGGACTGTTTAAATAAACACTGATTTTATTTTTACTAATGCACAAAAATAGCACTCAACCTTTCTATCTATAGGGTTCTCTAGAGTTTAGAGGGCCACATGAATGGCCATGGAGGGCCAGATTTGGCCCCCGGGCCTAGAGTTTGACACGTGTGCTGTTGATCATCACAATCAACTGACAGAGTCCGGTCCAGTACGTTTCCACGGATAAATCTACGAGCTGATAGAGATGTGAGCGTTGAAGGTAGCCAAACACAGGTTTCCCAGGTGAACAAACAGATAGCAAAGATAGCAATGATAGAGCGTAGCGCTACACGAGGAGGCAGCGGCCTGTCAGTCAGCTTCACCAGACTGCCTGTGTTTACACATTTGTCGAACAGAGCCCGTCATCACTTTGGGGCGTCCTTGAGAGGAGTTAGTTCAGCGCTGAGTGGAGCGATGAGCTGGGAGATGAGGCCTTTAATTAGTTTCCAGGCAGAATGATAATTGATCATCTCTCTCAGCTAACTCTACCATGAAGGGCTCAGCGTAATTAAAAACAAAACAAATCTCAATTTCCTGTAAACTCCAAACTGGGAGTGAAGTTAATGTGCACCAAAGTTTTACTGAGAAAAGATAGAGAAGTGGAATAATTATCGAGGAAACCACAAACCTATAGAAAATGTAAAACAAACATTAAAATAAAAAGACAACTAACCTGAAGTGTTGATTTAGTGCAGCAAAAAAAAACAAAAAAACAGTCTTATCCAGCTTTCCTTCTGAGGTCTGCTGAATAGAAATGGACTTGGCAAACTCCCTTGATGCAGCTATTGGCATTTCAGGCATTAGGTAAGCAGTGATATAATTAGCATCCACGACTCAAGTAATTAAAACATCAATGTAACCAAGCAGCGCCTTTAAGAAACTGATGTGCTCCCTGCTCAGGCAGAAGTCAGTGTTAAGCTTCTTCCATCAGAAGATGGACAGGTACTTTTATGAGCCGGCATGCATGGATATGTGTGAGCAGATGTGCCAGAATCCTTCTAGAAAATAAGCAGAGATGCACCAAACAATCAGCCAAAGATTTGGCCCATTTCTTTTTATTTATTTTATCTACCAGAACTGAAAAAAATAAAGCTCACTCTTTTTTTTTCTTATTCATTAAAAAACATTACAACTAAGAACTTCCACTTATTCGTATTTTATGTACTGCAGTCTTCTAGTAAAAACTATCTGAATCTGCAGGTTCAAAAAGAAATCATCCACAGCCTGGAGATAACTAATCGGTGCATCTCTATGAATAACAATAGCTGAAAAAGATACCATGTAGACTACTATAACACAAGGCAGGCCCTAATGAGAGCGTAACTGTTAACATGAACCTGTAGCATGAGAGGACAGGAAATAAATCTGGGGAACGGAGTCTGGTCCATAATTCCCATGTTTTTAATTATACTGTACTCGCCTTAAAGGTTTTTCCAAAAACGGATTTAGAAACTATTACCATCACCAGCAGGGTTGGAAAGAAAGACAGAAAAAAATAAAATAAAATAAAGTCGGAACCCTCACACAGTAATCCTCAAAAACTGTACGGCTGTGCAGCTATGATCGAACACCGATTTATCTCGTAGCCGTGTTTTACCAGAGTTTCTCCTTTGCATTCTGAAAAATAGACACACTATATCACCAAAATGTACTGTGACACTTGCTGTTATATAGATATCTAAAAGTTTATGACAACCCAATCTTGATAAACAAGCTTGAATTCTGCAATCATCCCACCCGTTTTGGGCTATAATGGGTTCAACACCTCTGGGAAGGCGGTCTACAATATTTACGAGCCATTTTGTATGTTTGACCATTTCTGTAGCAGAGTATCTTTGAGGTCAGACACTGATTGAGAGAGCATCTTTAGGTGGAATTAAAGCGAAACCTGTCGACCAACAGAGGTCAGGGCTATTAGCCAGTCAACGTCCTCCTAATCCAGCTAGCTCATGCACGCTTATGAACATTTGCTTTGTGTAAAGGTGTGCAGTGATGTTGAAACTGAAAGGAGTGATTCCAAACTGCTTTCTGAAGAGAATGAAATGGTCCAAAAATGTTTTTTGCTTTGTTTTTTTGTTTTTTGCTGTGGTTTTAATTACTTATTTAACTGGAACTAAGTCAATTGTGTGAAATCATGGCCCACAGCATAATACCCCCTCCACCAAACTTTAAACGTGGCACAATGCAGTCAGACAAATACTGCTAAACCAGACTCTTCCATTTGATTTCCAGACAGGGACGCATGGTTTGGTCAATACAGATATCACATCATCACTGCTTCACACTCTGTGATATAAGGTTAAGATTTAAAGGTACAGAAACCTATTCTATGAGGACCTCAACCCACAGCTCTAAGACAAGAGAAGGTTAAAAAAGGTATGTTGCTAATGAGTCCTATTTAAACTGAAGTTATGGGGAGCACGATGGCGCAGCTAGTAGCGCAGCTACCTCACAGCTAGCTAGAAGGTCCCACTGTGGACACTGAGGGTGTGTGTGTTCCTCCATATAATCAGTACCCCCATCCTGGGTTGGCAAAAGGCCTTTCTGTGTGGAGTTTGCATGTTCTCCCAGAGTTTCTTGAGCACAAAAACATGCACCAGTCCTGGGCTGTATACTGCCTCCTCCTGGCTGACCGGGGCACCTGAAGTGTTGGGCTGGAATAACGTGATCCTTCCATGCGCTATGTCCAGCTGTGGAAACCCTCAGCTGAAAAGAAGGGCCTGCTCACTCCTCAGGCAAGAAGGAGGCTTAAGCTCAGTGCTGGGCCCTCCCTGGGTTGCCAGAGAGAGAGAGAGCAATGCCCAGGACTGGACTTTGGTAGTGACACTGGGTGATAAATAACGGGGGGAAAAACTGTGGGACAAAAAACAAAAATATATTAAAAAAAAGTGAAGTTATGAGCAGTCTGGGAGGTATTCTAGGTGCCTCTTCAGTTTCCAGGAGGCGGCCATATTTATTCTACCTCGCTTCTCCCTTAACCCATACTCAAAGTCCACCAGCTTCCAACGCCGGTTTAGCGCGGCCACAATATCGCAATATCAGGCTGATACTATTCCGTCAACTGCCTGTCAGTCTCAGCCATGAGCACACATGACGAAAGAGGCGCATTAGAAGCGCAGACGAAACAGGATCCCTGACTTAAGCAGGTTCCAATAAGTGCTGGTTTACATGAGACAGCCATAATCTTTTTAAGCAGCTAAGGTGGGGGGTGGGGTTACGTTCTAGATAAAAAATGACTATATTATTATAAAACTTGCACACGTTTAAGTGGACAAGTACAACTAATTGACTGGCAGTGTGTGAAGATAAAAATATTACAGAAAATGATTTCTTTAAGCTTTTTTTTCTCTATTAAATGTGTGTAACACTTGTTTTCAGCTTAATGTCATCAAACCACTGGTGGGGGAAAGAAAAATCTCTGTCTTCCTTAAAACAACATCTTTACGACAACCTGCAGCACTGAACCAATTGTGATGTCGCCACATGTCACAATACGGGTGCAAAAAGGCAAAACAAGCGTAGGGGAGGAAGAAACATGAAGGTGAAAGCGAGAAGGGAGGGACCACAAAACAGTCCAGCACTCAGTCGTGACTGAGTTACGCTCTGAGGGCTGCGCTTTCATCTCAGTTGATAAGCAATAACAAACACAGAGAAGTCTCCCTCTCATGGATCACTCACTGGGAGCTCGCAGACGCCGAACTTCTCAGCAGCTTTCACCGGATGAAGCGAGGGATGACAGCTGTCCTCCAAGGCACAGGCTGCATACCTTCTCACCGTTTTAAACTCGCTGTGGGCTTGTTTGAGTCATTAAGGTGAGGGGTTCGACATAGTTCAAAGCAGTGTGAACATAGAGATGATTACATTGAACTCACATAGCTTAACACTCATGAACTCCTCTCAAAGAGTAGATATCACCTCAGTGAACGCTTACTAGATTGAAGAAGCCAGATACATTTTTTTATTTTTAAAAAGTGTGGGGATTTAGATTCAGTTGTTTAAAAGGTTAGAAAATCCAACTTTTTCATATCAAATATATACAGAGTTAATATATACTACATAAAGATATATTCATATATGATAGCACTCCCTATTGGATATTAGACTGAGGCTGATGGCGCAACCCAGTGTGGCTGTGATAACAAGTTCTGCCAGTTGTAACTTCTTACTAACAGGAGTTTGGCAAGTGCCTCTAAAGCACACCACGTTTTCTTTTTCAATAGATACAGGCCGCCGTTATAGAAATGTATAGTCTACTTCTGAAAGAGAAACAACGCATGTTTTAATTTCTAATTAAAATCAACAGAAAAAAGTCCCCGTGAAAAAACACAACCCTGTATATATTTCTTTTTAAGTTGCTTCAACCAAACTTCCCCCACCTTTTCCTTGTCTTGCTCCAAAGGAGATGAAGAAGTAGGGGACTTAACGCTCCCCACAGCTACAGCCTGGGTGACGGTGACACCCCCGCCGGGAGAAGGGCTGCTCTTTTCGATAGTTTCCACCTTGATAAGTCGGTGCTTCGGCGACACAAATTTGTTATCCGACGGCGCCACAGTGTTCAAGCTCGGGCCGAAAGAAATATTTCCACCCGGAGTGTACGGGTCTTCGAAGTCCAACTCCTTCTGTAGTTTGTAAGCAGCGAGGATGTCCGGCTGAGCAGGACTCGGAAAAGTGGCCCCGGAGCCAGTCTGCTGGAAGGCAGGCGCTGCGGGCACACCGGTGTGACAGTGTCTGTAGTCCGGTTTTGGTGGCGCCGGAGGGGGTGCTTTGGTAGTTTTGAATCCTAGGTGCTCCTTGAACCACTTGGCCATACTGCCAGTTCATCTCTCTGAAGTCAGTGACTGTAGTTTCAGGTCCACCGTTTCCGCCAGCGCAGCCCGAATAAAGCAGGGGGTCCTCGGGTCACGCGCGGCCAGCCGACCGGGTTCAGAGCGAGTCGCCAGTCTCGTGGCGCACCGAGGAAAGAGTGGGCGAGCGCCGGCAGAGAGCAGCCACGGGGACTTTTCTGATCTGCCCCGCCGCAACTCTGTCGTTGTCGCGCTCTCACACACAGACATACACGCAGCTGTCGACCTGACCGCTCGGCTCCGAACCACGTCAGTTTTCCCAGACTACGCAACACGCGAGCGCTTGTGCAAGAGGAACACACGTCTCCCCTTACCTCCTACTCCTACAACCTGTCCTCCTCACCTGAGAACACTCACTGCCACCTACCGGACTTTTGAAAGTGCGCTCGCTGCTGTGGACCTAAAAAGACAGCTGGACGCACGGATTAATCAGATTAAATCCCCTTTTTACTACCTGATCCCCTCACCAGACCTTCTGAAATAGTTGGGGGTTTCCAAATGCTTTTGTGAAGAGAATAGCAAATTGGTTCCAAGCTTTCCAGCTTTTTAAAAATAAATATTTTTCATGAAGACATTTGTAATCAAAAGATAAAGGGCTGCACTTTATTCAGAAATGTATATATTTTGTCCCGATAATGGCATCATAACCACTGGGTTGTGTAGTTCAAAGAGTCTTCATATTTTTGCTTTGGTATATGCCAATTACTCTTAATCAGCACAAAATGTTTCTTAAGAATAAATATGAACAAAAATAGAACGTTCTAACTATCATAACTATTGCAATATGATGCATAGCCTTCTTTTGCATTTTGTCTGAATCAAATCAAACTTTTTTCATAAAGCGCTTTTCATAAAAAGATTGCAAATCAAAGTGCTTTACAGATTAAAAATGGTCCAACATCTATCACAACACTTAAAATTAAAAAGGACATTGAAATGGACATGGGCAATTGCATTTAATATATTATATTGCATTAATTTACAAGCAAATTTTTTTTATTCATCTTTTATTCATTTTTCAAACAAAATGCATCCTATTTCATACCCCACATTCCTCTACCCTACTTTGAAAACTGGTTGGGCGACCCAAATGTTTCCCTGAAAATAGGAAAAGGACAAAAGTGATTGACTTTCTAGCTTTTGAAAATATTTTGAAAAATGGGGTAAAATCTGCACTTGCAAATCCACAAATCTCGATAACTTATGTGTTAATACAGACGGAAAGTTTAAAGATGTACAGTACATTGCATTTAGTCAATAAAATAATTATAAATTCAGCTCTAGTATGCAGTTTAATTCAGTCCAATTTGATCCTAGTTATGAAACAATGCAGTAAAATTTATTTTATTATGCTTGTTGGTAAACCAAAAAAGCAAAAACCTTTCTCTTGAGGGAAACCCTGATGATGCATCAAGACCTTAACTTTGCACCAGTCCCTTATACTGAGCATGCGAGAGTGAAAAGCAAGACCCCTTTTTCATGTCTTGTCTAACAGCGTTACATGAGAATTGACAGGGGAAAAAAACATGATTCTGTGTAGTTTATTAAGTGTAAATGAACACTGACTTTGAGGAAGAAAAAACAGAAAATCACATCATAAACAGAAATACTGACAGTGGCGGACCTAGAACATTTGGTGCCCTAGGGGAGCCTAACGTTTGGTGCCCCTTGCCCACGAAAACAGAAGTCATGTCCAAAGATTTGCAAATTTATTTAAATCATGATTATATAACAATAAAAATATAAGAATGTGTGCAAAAGAATAAAGCTGTTATAATAAATATAAAAAAATAAACTTTTAACTTGAACAGTAGTGCAACATCTGAGAACAAAAAGTGCACACTGAAGAATGCAAACAAAAAATAAATTAACAAAACAATGTGTGCAAAATTATATACTGTAAAATGGGATTCACATAAATACACTATATACAAAAAATATTTATGTAAGAAATATTTATGTAAAAGTATTGTTATAGATAGAGATGGAAAAAAAAATGTTGAAAAAAATACATAAACATTACAATCTTTTTTTCTCACCACATATTTGGCGCCCCTCACTAGATGGTGCCCTAAGCAAGCACCTATGTCGCCTGTAGGAAGTAACGCCACTGAATACTGGCCGATGTTTCTGTATTAACTTCAAACCAAAGAACTGATTTAACTGATTGGACTGTTTGCATGAATGCATTGATATGACTTTTCTTGTAAAGTGCCTCGATAAATAAACTGCCTTATCATAATAAACTGAATTGAATTGAATTCAAAGTGTAATTCTTTTGAAAGCTTCAAAGGAAAAGATGAACTGCCTAACAGATAAGCTCTGAGCCAAAAAATAAAGATATATGGGATTAAGTGGGAGCACTAGGGTCAGGGATATTCTTATGAAACGGGATTCAGCCAACTTTAAGATAAGAACCATTTACTAGAAATATAATCTACTTTTTATTTTCACAAATGTTGAGTTTTGAGAATTAATGCCAGCAATCATTTAAAAGCTCTTCACCTATTTCATAAGCCTATTTCTACAGGATTCAAGGGTAAAGTGTCCTTTGCTTATTCTTAGTACTCTTGTGTCCAGATGGCCAGAGCAGCGCGTTTTAATTGCAAATTGCATCACAAATGATGAGTGGAGAGGATGCTGAAGTCTGTATTAACATTGGGCACTGTCCTCACAAAGCCCATTATGCAAATCCATGACTAGATGAGGTAGATTGTTCAAAACATCTGCAACAGTAAACATAGTTCTCCAAGGTGTCTTTCAGTGCTTTTATTGGATATGACCATTTGCTTGACACTAATTGTCTTAACAATGGGCAATGAATAAAATCTGAAAAAAATAAATAAATACCATTTCCTCTCCAAGAGACAAACTCCAGGAACAGTCTGCATTAACACAAGTCACGGTTGCAGCACGGCAGGGTTTTATGAAGCAATATTTCTTTTTAATATCACCACAGACACAGCTTTGAGCAAGCCACAGTGCACAGATCAGAGTCTTACCGCGGCTTGCCTGGAGAGAGACAACTCTATGCTATGAAGATCAACACAAAATCCATTATTCAATTTTTCCAGTTCCATATTCAACTACTGCTACTCTTTGGGCTTGCTAAAATAAAACTTTACCTGTATTGTGCTTTTTTGTATGAATAATTATGTGTCATCTAACCACAAGAGCTGATTTTGTTCATCAGCATCTTAGACATGAGAGTATTAATAGATGAAAACATGGCTTTTTCTGTGCTTCATCCCTATTTGCTATCACCCTTATTTGATGTATCTGTGGTGGGGTGAAGCAAATGTATTTTCTTGTGCTGCTACAATTGTGTTCACCTGTTTCCTTCTAACGCCATGTCTGATATCCTTTTAAAATGCAAATCCTTTAATCTAGCAATTTATAGGCTACAAGTGGAGCCTTTCAAAACCCTCGCAGCAAGCATTTGATTGTTTGTTGAAATTCCTGAGTAAGAATTCTGCTGAACTTGCCGCACTTGAAATGCACCAGGGGTGTTGATAGTCTATCATTACAAATACCCTGAGGCTACTGAAAATCTCTGCAGACATACAGAGACTAAAACATGAGAACCATATCAAAAAAAACCTTTTCAGATTAGATGTCTTTATATTTGTTTTGACATTAAGAATATAAAACTAACCGTATTATCTTTTCATTGTGCGCAACCAGCTGTGAGTACACTGTGATGCTATATGAACTAATGGTGTACACTAGAGGATGACAATTTTTCGGGATTCCCACGGGTCACGAGATTCCTGCAGGATTCCCGCGGGACGGGAGTCAATTTCACTGTTGGTATCGTGATTGGGACGGGACAGGAAATAATCCACGGGATCGGGCGGGACACCGGAAATTAGATTTTTTTTTTTTTTTTACATCTATCTTTAGTTGAATTCCATCGGGTCTACTACACGGCACGCACCAAAACTGAAACTGCTACGTTGTTGCTACACCACCTGGATAAACTGGTAAGCATATGATATCCGACTGAAAATGCGTGTATCTTAATAGTTTGGTAGTCAGACGAGTCGAGTCCATTCATGACGTGGTAAGGTGGCCAAACAACGAGAATGCAGGATATGGTTAAAGATGGCGGATAAAGCTAAATAGATGATCTTTAATACTGTGCTAGGCTACGGTTTAAAGGGGGGCGGGGGGAGCGACCGCCATAGGAGGTAAATTACTAATCTACGGGATTCGGGTCGGGACAGGAGTCTTTATCTCGGGATTTTTTCGGGACAATATTTTTTTGGGGGGGGCTGTCACGTGATCGGGACGTGACGGGAATATTTTTTGAGGATCGGGATGGGACGGGAGCGACAATTGATTCCTGTGTCACCCTTTAGTGTACAGTAAATAACAGCTAATAGTGCCATGCAAAGATGGACCATTACAAGGTAGCACACAACTGTGAAATGAAAGGAAAATGGTAAATGGTTTTCATTTATTTTTTTTAAATGTAACTAATAAGTGTGTTATGAATTTGTGTTAGCCCACCTTTATTCTTTTATCCCTGAATAAAAATCAGTTCAAATACATCTGCCTTCGCGCAATTCGTAAAAAGAGTCTTCTTGTGTGTTATCTCCTTACACTATAAGTACAGCTGTTCTGTGAAGGCCTTAGCAGTTTGTTAGAGAATGTTGGTGAACAAAAAGCATCATGAAGAAAAAAGTAATTAACAGGCAGATACTTAAAGGAAGCCACAATAAGTGCCACTTTGTAACAAGCTGGATAGGGACCACAGAAAAACTGGATGCTCTGGTCAGCTGACACCAAAGTTTAACTTCATGGCCTAACTTCAAAACAATATTTCTGACAGTAAACGAACAAGGCACATCACCTGAGGAAACATGGTCATGGCAGCATCTTGTTGTATGGATGCTTTTCTTCAGCAGGGACCAAAAGCTGAAAGACATGGTAGTTTTGGAAGAACACCTTTTGAAAGCTGCCAACGACTTCAAATGTGGAAAGTTCCCCTTCCTGCAGCACAATGACTAAACCCACAGTCAGAGTTACAGTATAATGGTCTAGTTAGTTCAAAGCATAATCCTGATTTTTAATGTACAGCAAAGCTTTAAAATTAATCATGGCAGGCTCTCTACATCCAATCTGACTGAGTTTGTGCTATTTTGCAGAGAATAGGAGTGTAAGTGTTGGCTTGTAGATATGCAAACTGCTAGAGGCTTTGGAAAAAATACAAAAAAGACTTGCAGCTGCAATAAAATTCAAATTGTTTTAAAGGGATATTCCAGCCCTAAGTAAAATTTTTCTGTTGCCATATATTGAGAAAAAAATTTTTTTTGACAAGCCTAGTCATTCTCGTGATGTGGCAGCAGTCCATTTGCTAAACAGCTTAGCTTAGCATAGCATAAACCATTGTAAGTGAACAGAAACTGCTAGCAAGCAAACTAATAAACCACTGCCAGATCAGAAGAATGACTTGGCTGGTTGCAAAATGCTTTTCTTTATCACTAATCTAACTGGGGAATATGGCGACGGATGGAATATCCCTTTAACTCAAGGAGCGAGCTGAACACAGAGTCCACACTGCAGATATTTAGTCGCCGCAAGTTAAAAATAATGTATTAACTTTCTTGCTCCTTCATAGAAAATGTGATACTTTGTGTTAGTCATCCTAAGGTTCAATGTTCTAGGTTTCTTTATTAATACCTGAGGTGTAAATTTGTCCTGCAGGGACAAGAGACACACTGCATAAAAAACAAAAACAGAAAATAAAATAGAAATTCATCAAGACCCAAACACCATGCACACAACACACATACACACACCTAACAAGATCTCACACAAACGTTCAATCGTATTTTAAATCATATGCCAAAAGTAAAAACTAACTCATATTTGAAAATGAGAGTGCTGAAGGGATAAAACTGCTCTGACAGTGATTTGTCTTTATACCTAATATAATACTTTGAAGTTACAGTAGTTATTGTAGCAAGACAAAATTGTCATGGTGTCCAAGGTGAGTGTACCCAAAGGGCAGACAGGACGAGCGTTGATGCATAATGTGCATATTAATGATTAAAATCCCAAAACCTACAGGGAAACTCAAAGGGAAATGCAACACAGGAGGCAACGAAGACTATTAATGATGAGGAGCCGACATGTAGGAGAATATACACGCGGTTAATTAACGAGAAAAGAAATAGCTGGCACTAATTAGAAAGGGAAGATATAGAAAAGGATAGTAATCAGCAACGAGCTAAACCAAAATTAGAAACACAGAAACAAATACGCAAACAACCCAATATTATAACAAAATCTTAAGTTCACTGGGAATGAAAAACCTTTGCAAGGTAACGTTTTGCAGGCTCTGAGAACATCTTATTTCTATGTAAAACAGTAGGAGTTTGACTTTGTAGGTCTCATAATTCACCCAGATTGGATGATGGGTTATTTTTGCTTTAGGTGAATATGAATGCATTCAACAGTTTCTGCTGACAACTCAAAGAGCTGTCAAGCTGTTCAAGACGCTTGACGGGTATATTTTCCTCTTCAGGACAGGCGAGAGAAGAATGATTCCTAAGAAGGTCGTAACAATATTGTCATCACAGGTAAAACCTGAACAATGTGTGAGAACTTAATATCTCTATGATCCATATATCATAAGGAATCATCGTTTTTTCCTTTCTAGACAAGGTAAGATGTTATAACTGCTCACCCTAATGGCATACTTAACACCTAGAAATAGTTGTCTCACATTAAATAAAAATACTGTGTACATTTTTACACATGTAAAAAGGTTACATGTGTAAAAAAAAAAATATTTTTTATATATGAATATTTTATATATGAATATTTAGATTCATGCTCTGTTTATGGGATGGCTTGATAAAGGTGCAAATCAAAATATCAGATCACTTTTTAGATTATTTTCTATGTTAGAATACTGTTGGTATGCCAATGTTTGTGCAAGCATTTGAGAAATTTGTTGATTCAATTTTATTTAAAATAGATAAATGAATGCAGAGAATTAAAACTCAACATGACTTCAATTTCCACCATAATGCAGTGAAAATAAAATTCTCTCTACTGCAAATCTGGTTTTGTTCACTCTAAATATTACCATCTGTTTACCATGGAAATGTGTCTACGCAATTTAAGCAGCCTCGTTTCCTCTAGAGTAAAAGCCTCAAAAATGCCTTTTAACTATGTTTTTTGCCCCCTCATCTCTGTCATTCATGTAGGGAAAATTGTCTTTTGATTCCTTGGGCTACGGCAGCTTTTCGTTGAAAGTGTAACAGCCTCCTGTCTGTCAACGGCTGTATCACAAAGGTCTTCAACCAAGGGAATCAATATGTAATTGCTCAACTAGACAGCAGAGAACTCTTGAACTGAAGAGAAGCCCCCTAGAATTTAACGCAACGAGAACATGAGTCAAGTCATCTAATTATGCACTGCAGACAGAATCTTAAAACAAAAAAAAACAATAGTTTAATGAAGTCATTGATACTCTGTATTATTCTAGCTCTTATCATCTGATGCACTCATGCAGTATATGTCTGAAGATGGTACATTCAGCAGAACTTTGATCAGGTAACTGATGTGGATATATACACAAAGCCTAGACTCTGATGATACATAAGACAAAACAAGACAGTTCATCACCTGAAAATACCTCCAATTTACACACTAACATAGATTTGGTTCTTTTTAAGTCATAGCTAAAAAAGTATTAATTCAAATTGGCTGTTAATACCCCTTGACGCTCTGATTCTTGTACACCAAATTTATATGCCGTTTATGTGTTATCAAGATTCTTAAACACTCAACAGAATGTCAGAGTACTACCATGAATATGAGCACTAATTCAACCTTTTCTTTCCCCCTTTTTTAAAAGAAATACTGTACAGTATATATAAGAAAGTAAAGAAATCAATTACAAATAAATAGAGATTGGTAATCAATGGGTTGGCTATACATTTTCAGATAATTAAATGCATTTCACCTAAGTCCACCTTTTTTAGAATATTATTTATTAACTTGGCTTGCTGTGCCGTGGGTAATTTTTAAATAGTTTAATGTGGTCATGTTTAAAAAGGCTTCGGATCACGCTTTGCATTCTGGGATGTGGTGGCCATGTTGACAGCCTCACGAGCGTAAACAACTTGCAGATTCACTATAGAAGCTAGAAGTACATCGCGCGAGAAGAAGCAGAGTTGGGAGAAAGAAAGTAATGTACAACATGTTAAAGTCCAGAAAAAAATACAGAATATAAAGGGATATGCTAAATAGGGAAGCGAGGGACTGATATATAGACAAAATCGGCATTATAAATGGTTTGGATCCATAGAAAACACCCAATAAAGACTGGCGCACCAACAATACTTGTGTGCACAGTTCTGCATGATACACATTTTTCAGCTATCTTGTTTGTGCTTTGAGTGCATGTATCATGTGCAGTTTTCATATGAATAACTGTGAGAACACAGTAATTTGGAAAAATATAAACTAAGCTGCTCTCCACCTATTTTACTAACCTTAAGTGCTCACAAAATTCCCACTTGCTCTTAAGAATATGTTTAAAAAGTGAATAGATGTTTTCTGCTCCTGTCATATACATAAATGTCCTTTATATGCCATGTATATAGACATACTGAGAGGCGGGAGGTGTGGCCGACCTGTCAAGAATGACAGGTCTCTCGTATTGTCCAGTTTCTGTGGCCTTAAGCTCGGTGTGCCCCAAGTATACTGATGGTGCTCATTCTGGGTGGGAGGTATACGGTACATTTCATTCGCTGGTTCTCCAAGTAACTATCAAAATTGTCATCCCACATAGAGGAAGTGTAGCAGAAGAAGTTGGGTTGTGTTTCAGTATGCCTGCATTAGCTTACCAGTATCTATGTTGCCTA
This sequence comes from Apricaphanius iberus, assembly GCA_028564705.1. Taxonomy (NCBI): domain Eukaryota; kingdom Metazoa; phylum Chordata; class Actinopteri; order Cyprinodontiformes; family Aphaniidae; genus Apricaphanius; species Apricaphanius iberus. The sequence continues at coordinate 1,621,766 of JAPXFQ010002722.1, read as the reverse complement.
TGTTTGGATATGCATGTCGTGGTTGAAGGAAAACAAACATAAAATTGGTAATTTACCAAGATGAAAATGCAGAGAACACAACCTCGTCGACACCGGGATACTTGGGAAAGTTATGTTTGGTTGCCTTACAGCCGCGATCCAAGCGAGCCTAATACACTTTGTTATTTCAGATAATCCGTGGTTATGCCTCCAAGCAGGAAATTGATGAAGGGTAAACCTGTTTCCACCTTTTTTTCCCCTGGCAATCATGTGTTGTACTGTTGTACGGAAGAGGATTAGGGCCACTGGAAAAAAATAAAATTTATATGTATATATATATATATATATGTATATTCTGACTTTAATCTCAGAATTCTGACTTTAATTTCAGAATTCTGACTTTTTTCTCAGAATTCTGACTTTTTTCTCAGAAATCTGACTTTTTTCTCAGAATTCTGACTTTAATCTCAGAAGTGACATCTGGCTGCAATGCAGATGGACCCCAGGGAACGACCTGCAATGACAGAGATGTGAACAGTCCAGAGGACATGCTTCTCCAAAAAGTTTGTTGTCCTGCGGAGTGTTCACATCTCTGTCATTGCAGGTGGTTCCCTGGTGTCCATCTGCATTGCAGCCAGATGTCACTTCTGAGATTAAAGTCAGAATTCTGAGATCAATGTCAGAATACTTTTTAATTTTTTTCAGTGGCCCTAATCCTCTTCTGTACAGTTGCAGCCCACAACACAGCAGCGATTTACCATGGTTGAGTAATAACAGTAAATCAAAAGTATAATAGATTAAATTAAGCTGGAAGACGGAGAGTTAGCAACTCAGTAAACATTACATGCTGTCCCAGGAACCAGTAAGCAGGGTACCAACATGGCCAGGTGATGACAACCCGATCCCAAGCCCTACTAACTCTTATGATTCGATCATTTTCTTTTACTGCTAAATATGTTTGTAATTTCTTTAACTTCATGAAAATCCACATGTGGCATCCAGAAAAACTAGACTTGATTTTGAAAGTTAACAGAGCTCAGCACCGCAATCGCATACTTTAATCGAACTCAATCTTTATTTTTTTCATCTTTATGGAACCCGTATGGATTCTGCACTGCATCCATTCCGCACCTGAGTTAATTAGACGTTTGCTTCTTTATCTTCACGACGCAGTCTGTTCATTAATGTTCGGTAAGGCACAACTTAACAAAAAAATCTGTTTTTATACTAAATTGCACCCAGATGGAGTGCATTTACTAATGAGGTCACACTTGAAAGCAATTGTTGCACTGAACTCGTTTAGTAATGAAGAAGCGAAGGGGAATGAATACATATGGATGCCACACTTTTCAGCTCTGACTTGTTTAAACCCACATCTGCGTGATATTTTTAATATCTAGGACAAATAAAGTACAGTAAAGTTTATGGTCGTAAGAAGACAAAATATGAAAAGTTCAAGGGGTTTAATACTCTGTGGAAAACAGATTAAGGAAACACATGAGACACTCTATTACACACCGCATATAGGATCAGTGTTTAATATTTTGTCCACACGCCCCCATATGGGCAAGCTGTGCTTGTGTATGTGTGTGTGTGCGTGTGTGTGAGTGAGCGAGTGACAGTACTCCCCATTTCTTCAGTCTGACTGTGCAGATTTGTTTACTTTCCCATATGTGTCAATCAAAGTGGAGGCTGGAGGCCATTTCATTTCGTATCTCATCTGGAAAGAGAATGGATGTCACCTCTGGTTGTTTTAAATAGGCTGCTCACCCCAGGGGTGAACTGCAGTAGCCAGAATTAAATAGTACACTGTCTCCTGTGTGTTGCAGTAAATAAGAACTAGAGTATATTCTGCTCACCAAGGAATTTGTGTTGTTCTAGTATGTATTATTTTATTAAATTCTTGTAGAAAGTAGTTAAATACTTTCTGTTTAAAAGGTGGTGGTTTAAGGACAGCGAGGAAGTTGAACTTTCATAAAATGGATGGCAACAACTCATGAAGTCACACAAAGCGACAGAACATAGGGCTCCTGAACTCTTTTTGAACAACATAAACAGCTGAATGCATGGGGTGAGACGGAAAGTCTTTCTAAATGTTCAGGATCATACTTCTGCTTTAGTCAGAGTACCATAATCTGTCCTTTTGTTGTTATCGCCACTATGAAGGAACGTGATGGTGTGTGGAATGTGTTCTTGTATCTCTATTTCGCTGAAAGACATAATAATGACAAAATATTTTGCATTCCTGACATTAAAAAGGTACAAGCTCCACTCTCCCTTCAACCTTCAGTGATACATCATACCCCAGTTACATCAAGGAGAGGAAGTTGTTTAAATATCCTTTCCTAAATTTCAATTTGTGCCCCTGCTCTACATCCAGCATATCTCCTCTTCAGTTCGTTTCGGTTTGGGGTCATATTTCGGGCATTAGGTGGGCTTTTGAAAACTCAGACGGCAACCTGCACTTTGAAAATAGCTTTACTGTCGTCATGGTTACAGATCCTGATAGATGTTATAAAAGGAACCATAATTTAAATAAAAAAATATTTCAGCAACACCCCCATCCAAACCAGCAGAGAAAACAGTGTAAAAATTTCCTTTGAAATCTAACTCAGGTCTCAGCCAATAAAGACACAGATGGCTGCACTACAGGAAGAAGGTTTAGCTGAATTGGTAACATTTATGTCTGCCTTATTTGTTTCGATTACTAAAAGTATGTGTGTGGTTGTCGTCTCTGCAAAGATTTTATCACTCTTAAGTAAGGTTAAAGATGTAGATGTGTCGATCCATAAAATAAAATAAAAATAATTATAGTGCTATGATAAAACTACTTAATATTTTAATTATTAAAACAAAGATTCCATTCCCACAATAAAAGGTTAATACAAAATGTATGCCGGTATCGATAAGACAGTGATAGCAGTGCCATGAGAAAACATTGTGAATACTCCTATAACAATTGCATATGTTGTAATGGTAGAACCACAACTTTGTAATAATTATACAACTCTGTGACAGACACAGATCAGGGTATAACTGTGAAGAGGAAGATTAACTCTTCTAATATGGTGAAATTCAAACCTCAGATTTACTTAAAATGTTGTCAAATGGTTCCAAAAAACAACTGCTTTAAATAACTGTTAGGATACTTGGTAATTTAAGTGACCAGGTATTTTAAAGTGGACCTGGCATGAAATAAGCATTTTTTTTAGGTTTTTGATCATATCTTTTAGTTCCCCCAGCCTTCCTATGGCCGCTAAGGGGTTAAAATTACTGATTAGTCTTTCCTTTGTTCCGGGTATGTCTGCCTACATAGTGAAATTATCACTCAGAAACGGGCTGTTTGGCAGTTCGGCATATGACGACACGTTTCGGCACATTAGGTGTTGAGTTCCAGCCAATTACCCCCTTCCCCGAACTACACCCTCCAAGTCCCTCCCTCCGCTAAGCTACGGTAACAGGTAAACAACAAACCAACAGCATGAAGTCCAGACCGCATCCAAACTGCACTATACCTGGGTGTACAAAAGATAACATAAATCTTTTTGTCCTCCCTACTTCTGAGCCACTGAAAAGCTTGTGGATAGATTTTATGTATGCAGGGAATGTACCCGACCGACTGCCTAAGCGTGTGGTAGTTTGTGGCCAACATTTCTAGGACGACTGTTTTTCAAACTTGGGACAATACAGCAGTGGATTCACAGATCGTCTTAAACTTCTACCAGGATTAATACCAACTCTACGTGAACCAGCAAATATCCCTGTACAAGTAAGCATATTTCCTTAATAATGTCCCTCAGCTTTAAGTACACATTGTGGAATTGTTTGAGTTGTTCGCTTTTCAATTAGCTTCATAGCTAACATTCAGAATTAGCTTCACAGCTAATACCCCAGTTTGTTTATGTAGCATTGGTGCTAGTACGCTATTATTTTGGGGAAAAAATATTATATATTATAGTTGAACATTCGAAATATCGTTAGAGACTCATTGACCACAGAAGTGCATAGCCTAGGCCCCGCCCTCCGAAACCCGGTCGTTCTGTGCTAATGCTAACAGAAGGGCTACCTCATCACACCTGCAATTCTACAACAAGGCTGAATTACGGCAAGCGATCCTTTGATATAGTATTAAGGTACTAACAGTGTGGCTAAAAAGGGCCCAAACGTTGCGGGGAATTTAATGCCAGTTCTTTAACTGTTACTTAAAGCCGTAGTGTGGAATGTAATGCAGTGTAATGTTTTTTTGTGTGTTTATTTATTGTGTTGTGCTTTTATCATGTGAAGCACTCTGAAGTGATAAAATGTGCTCTACATATAAACTTGATGATGATTATTCTCCTTCTTACAAGGAGCTATTTGAACATTTTTGGGATGCTTTTGTACTCTTTTTACTCCAATTCCGCCTAAGAATACTCCACCTTAGATTAACAGGCACTTTACACGACAATGTTCCCGTTTTTGTTTGCATCTTGGGTGCAACTGACACTTGCACAAGATCTGATTCTGGCCTTTAGATGGCGGTGTGTACCATGTATGCAGAGTCTAATGGTTTCCCCCTCATACCCGGAAAAGAAATATCTCTAGTCAGAAGATAACTAACCATAGTGGCCTCTGCACGTACAATAAAATCATTTGAGAAGCTGCATAAGCGGAAACAGCATACCAGGATCTATTCTTTCTTCACGCGGCTTGCAAACTGAAGGATGGTGGAGTGTGCAAGTCCAATATGCTGTGAGAAGCTGGCAGTGATGTTATTGTTTTTGAAAGTTGCTGGTTCCGTTTACATGAAAACGAAACACCCAGTTTTGTCAGAATTGTTCACTCTGGAACCTGTTTTCAAAAGGTTGCGTTTTCGACCCTGACACCCCGTTCTTGTGTAGAGGAAAGGCCAAAAAAGAAACTTCTTTTTGCTGAGAAACATTGCTGAGAAGCATTTATAGAAATCAAGGAACTCAGCATCTCTGCATACAACAAGAGGAATTCTGAACTTACAGTATATATATTTTTTCCTCAAACTTTCTTTAAACTTTTAATAACTGTATGGCAGTGAGGATTCAGAGCTATATGGGCCATCTCACTGTTAACTAACGATAAATTACTAGTCGACATTTATAAAAGCTTGGATCAGCTTTTGATGAAAGGAAACAGACACTTTTAAAGACATGGTTTGATATAAATAACTATTTAAAGTATAGTTAAATAAAATTCATAACATTTAGATAAGGCAAATAAAGTAACGTTAGTCTCAAGTCGTATGTTTATTTGAATAGTCCCAAATAACATCACGGTAAAAAGGATGTTCAGAATTATTACATTTTCAGAATTACTTGTCAAACTTTATGAAGTACTTGTTGAGACTGATATTTATTAATATTTCAGCAGTTTGTTAAAGAAAGTTTTATCTATACTATATGCCGCAATCTGCCCCTTAAGAATATTAACTATCTTGATGTGGCCCAAAATGGAAAAAAAAATGTATTTTTACATAATAAATAAATGTCAAAGTCATTATTTCTGAAAGGAAGTATGTTTCATATAAATTTAAATAAATTTACCACCATGCTGATAACGTACAACATTGTGCAAAACTAAATTTTTCAATAAGTTTTGCCTTAAATTCAAACAATTCAATATCAGAACCGCTAAGTGCTGCAAGAGTAATGTAAAAAGCACAAATTGTTCTCCTTACACACTTATTTGATATCTTTTAAACCTAAAGAAGGGTCAAGACAAATACTCAAATGATGCATTTGTGGCTTAGAGTGTTAAGTGTAACTGTTGCTAATTTAAGGACTTCCTGTTTAGAGTCTAAAAACGAATATCATCATCAGAAAATGTCTCGCTTCTCGGTATGTCTCAATATACTTTCCCTTTTTTTAATTCTCTCAGAACATATTTGTTGCAGCTTTGCAAATTACTTGCTTGAATCCCCCTAATCTTGGTTTTTTGATTCTTCTGTCACTCTACTGGAAGCATCACATTTCCTGCCAAGAAAAGCACTCCAGTCGACATGTTACCTTTTGAACCCTGCTAAGTATGTCACCCAGTTTGATAGAGCCCGTGCTGTCACACCATGCAAAATAAGGATTTACTGCCTATTAAGTGGAATCGAAGTGTGTACTTGGAATACACGAGATGCTGTAAAGCCTTGCTTCAATGAAGCAGAGCGTTTAGCATTTATTTTCAGTTATCTTTGGTGTAAGAAGACTATGAGAAGACAGGAGGGGATGAGAACTCCAAAGAGCATTTTCTTAAATGATATGCTACACGTTTTGTAGGTTCTGTTCTTCTTAATACACAACTTGGATTAAAAATAACTACATTTAACGAGCTATTCTTCAAATGTTTCCTGTTGTATTCTTGAGGAGGGCTCTCACTATTGTTGCCGCATAGTAATGGTCATTTAGCATCATTGAAGGCTTGTGAATGTATTGTGTGCGACTGTGATGAATCAGAGCGGAATGGTTCCCGAGTCTGCCTCCTCAGTCAGTGGAAAACAGTCAATGGCCTCTGACGGATGAAAATTTACTGCGCTTCTCTCCTTTTCGTTCCTAGTATTATGCAGTGCCACACTGCTGTGTCCCACGGAGGTTCAAACGATAAGGTTAGAAAAACTACTTTAACCGAAATCAAATTTCGAGTTATGCTGTCATAAAGTATACAAACATCAGTAGCTGCATTCCATTCTTACACTCACCATTTACTTCTTAATAAGGATATGAATTAATCTCAATTACACAGTAAAAAAAAACCCAAAAACATATTTTCCCCTTGGCCCAAGCCGCAGCAAAAATGATTATTATGTCAGTCATGCCTCTGCTTGAATACGATTTCATTATTCCAAAGCATGATTACCAAAGTGAGAATTGCCAACAGTTAAACTCATATTGATTGCCTTGCAGGACGTACGGTGATTGGATAACGCCCCCCCTACACCCCGCATTGCAGTCATCCTAATTTTCTTTTTAAATTTCATTTTCACTGTTTTGTTTTCTGACCTACAAAGAAAGTCTCCAGCAGAACAGATAAACTGTGTCTGGTGTCTGTTAAGGAGAACTTGGCAGTCTTAAAAACTGGTCTCATGGCAGCCTATTAGGGCAAGTCATGTGATGGATGATGATGTGCACTGAGGCTCTGGGTGTACTGGGGAATTTATGTTGATAGCTTAGCTGCAGACAGGTAGACATGCTGTAGTTATTGACAATATGTGGGATATTTTGTGTGCAGACACAAAAATACAATTTCTTTGGGTTTTAACATAGAAACATTCTCACACAACATGGATCATGCATGGTTACCAGAGCCTCCTTGTAAGAATATTCATGTGTTTAGGGTTTGCAGCACCTTTCATGTCCTGCCACACATTCTCCTGATTTGACTCAAGTTTGGACTTTGATCGAACAATTCCAACTGATGAATAGGCTTTGCTCTAACCGTTTCACGGTAGCTATTTTTGGGCTCATTGTCCGGACGAAAGGTGAACCTCAGTTTAAAATCTTTAAAGGGACTCTAACATGCTATTTTACAGCTTTCAACTTCTGGGATAAACATATATATGATAAAATGTTACCGTTGGTGTTATACAGTATTAATTTGTCCTAAAATTTAACTGTATCCTGTAGTTAATGTTAGACCATGAAGTAAAACGGCTCGTTTCTCTATAAACTCGCCTCCTGCGACGCGCCCCCACTCGCGCACTCCACTCCTCTTGAGTGAAGAAAGAAACAGTGCTGAGCTTCATCTCAAACTGACAGTGAAGTTAAAAAGCACACAATGAAACTCTGTTTTATAAAGGGCTCAGACGCTTGGTTTATTATTATTTTTTTGTAAAAAACTGAGTCAATAAAGCCTATTTTAGGCGCTAAATCTCCAGGCTTTAGACAGAACCGAGAACAAATAGCTGTTATAAGATTTCATCAGCAGCTTGATAAATGGCTAACCCACATTAGCATTAGCATGTAGCCACTTACTTCTCTGTCCATCAGGCATCTTTGTTCTTTGATCCAGCCACTGTTCTGTGAGAATAAAATCCTTAAATCCATGCATCCAAACAGAGAAAGTAAAAAATCCAACAAAAAACTGTTTTAAGCTGCCAAAAACCGAAGCAGCCATGAACTGTTAGAAGGAGGAGGGTGTGTTTGAAATCCTACCAGAGGTAAGCCGCTCTGCCTGCAGGGGCGGTGCAGACACCTCTAGCACTCAACTTTCAACTAGTGATGTCACTAGTTGAACACTCAGTCGATTTCTAGGAGAGGGAGGGGCAGCTGCTCAGAGAGCAGAATTCAGGAGGATTACTCAGACATGCATGAATTAAACCAAAAGGTTTTTATGAGAACATTGCACTACCATATGGTTGAAAACTTCAAAAACTGGAATTTACATGATATAGCCCCTTTAACACTCAAATTTTTTTTTCTTAGGATTTCTCTGTGCTATTTTCATTAATCTTTCCATCAGCTCCGATGAGCTTCCCTATTTCTGCTGCAAAAAGCACCTCCATACCATAATGCTGTCAACACTATGCATTGTGTGTGACTTCTTACGTCTTTCCAACAAGAATGGATTTTATACTGCCACTCTTCCATAAAATCCAGATGTGTTTAGCACACTACAAATAGCTGTTCTGTCTACAGATTCTCTCACCTGCTGTGGATTTCAGTTGTTCATTCCGAGATTCTATGGGCTTTTTTGCTGCTTATCTGATTTAATCATTTTGGTTTGTAAAACATTTTGAGAAGTACTCATTCTTTACCACCAGCTTCACAGTTATGTGCTATTTTGTGTAAGCCTATAACATAAAATCCCAATACAATACATTGAAGTCTACGGTTGTAAAATGTGAAAAACATTCCAGAACTGGCAAAGCATGCATCAAAACCAATAGCTGGCTGATTGAAGTTTCCGTGACTTGTCAGAGCCGCATCCAGTGATGGACGTGCCCTCAATCATGTCTTGACTCGTATCGTCCAAAACCCGATGTTGCCCTATTTTAAAATGCACAGCTCGAAGGCAAGCGTGTGCATCCTGCCTCGCTCTCACAGCACATGGATGGAAGCTGGCAGGAAGCAGTTATAGACTAAGAGTGTTCATTGATGGGCCTGTTTGATAATTAAATCCCAAAGTGATTCTCAGAGTGCTGTGCCGCTGTTTTTCAGGGTGTGCTGTGAGGGCAGTAAACACTACGCAGACATTTCTCTAATTAAAAATGAGCCGAAGTGTCTATAAATCCTGAATGAATCAAAAGTTAGTCCAATCAATACCCACCAAGATTTTTCATCAATGTGAAAGATAATATTTATGAGAAGAAAAATGTTACCTATTGCTGGATACAAGTTAAGTTCACGTGACATATTTTTTAAACACAGAAGTGACTTTATTTATTGATCTCTGCCTTGTGTTTTAATGTTGTGCTTCATTTGCTCCCCTGAAACTTGTGGAGTATCAATAACTTGTTTGTCTTGTAATTGCATATTGATTCAACAAATTCAATGTGGCGGTTTACCTTTTTTTACTTCGTTGAATTCTCGTGAAGCCAAAACAAATCCCTGCAGCTTGAGGGAGTCATAACATTCTTTTTAGAGGTGTACAAAAGCATTTACTTATCCTTCAGGTGATAATAACCATCGCTGCCCTGCCTTTGTCTTGCCCTGGGAGATGTAAACTCCTCACTCTTTATATACAAAAACAATGTGTTGCTAAGGGAATCCGGTGCCACATTTCACATGCCACAAAACATGAACGCCCAGCAGCCTTGAGTACCTCTCCAACACCTTCCCAGACAAATTAGACACAGCTGAGTAGCACTCAATGGGCATCTCCCAAGGGAAATCATCACAAGACAATGGGCTTCTCATCCTCGTTTTACGTTCCGAGGGAGGAAAAAACAGACAGAATGAGACAGAGCAAGGTGAAAGGACTTTTGAGACGTCCCTCGAAAAAAAATACAGGTGGGAGCCTGGCTTCATCCCACAGGCGTAGAGCAATGAATGATAAATAATTTCCTCCTGAGTTTGCCAATGCGAATCCCAGAGACTTCAGCTGTGGTGTTTTCATAAGGATGATTACACGGCGAAGATGATGTATGTAGGAAGAATAGTGTGGGAGACAGGAGGATGTCCAGGCAGCCCTGTGGCGGATGACTTGCCACCGGCAGCTATTACCACAGCCTCATTACACACATGGCATGAGGTAAACTCTTTATCTTGTGGAGTGAACAGCAGAGAAGAGATTTCAGCAGTCTTGCTCAATTAGGCTGCAATATTCACCTATCTTTCTTTTGAGTGGGAGTCTGTGAAGACTTTCAAGTATGAACAAGGACATCATAAAAGAGGTAGAATCTTTACCTGAGGAGTGCAAGTAAAAAAAAAAAAAAATTCAATATCTTTCTAGGAGCTGTCATAATAATATTCAGCACATCCAAAAGAAAGAATCCTCTGAAAGAAAAATTCTCTTATGCTCATCTTCGACATCAGCTTTGCAAATCTCTTATTAGCATATTATTTTGGGATGGGAGGAGGTGACATCAAACCCCATTATCCAGCTGCACTGACCTGTGTCAAGTCATTGACCCGAACAAAAGCGAGCAGATTTCCTATGATGCTTCGGTTCAATGAGTGGATAAAAATGACACTTTGAGAGCTGAGACTGTCAACAGAAAAACGTCAGACTGTTTAACATGTTGCTGCTGCAAAAAAACAGGACGAAATCTAAATCAGAGTTGAGTTTCCTGCATCAAAAAAAGAGAGAAAATAAATCTAAAATTAGATCATTTGCTGCTTTCCTCTCTTCCATCCCAGCTTGAATATTTATTTACCTACTTTTCGAGAAAATATGACATTTGGTTTTGCCCGCTCACAGATATGCAAATGTAATATGCCTTGAACACATCTTTTCATTCAAGTATGCTTGGCACAACTAGCAAGAAAAATATGTTCATATTGGTTGTTTTATGCTGTTATGTATTTTAAGATGGTGTAAAAGATGTTGGTATTTTTCGTAGAGGCATGTATTCATTGGATCTAGTCTTAAATATGTCTTCCACCCAGCTCTGCCAGCAATACCAGACTGTTTAGATGTTTTAGTCTCTGACTCGTGCATATAATGAAAAAGCAGGATTTAAGGGTAATACTGTTCATCAAATATTGCTGCTACACACTTTGAATGAAGCACACACACATTTGACATTAATTGTCTTATCTTCTGGGTATTTAGAGCTGTGGGTTTGGTCAAAGCATACCCTTAATTTGTGAAAATGATCTTAATGAGTAGAACCCTGCTGGGGTGTTGTTATTTATGTAATTGCTAGTAAAACACATGTGGAAATTTCTCATACGGGACAAAGAAAAGAAAGTTAAATAAGGTTGATAATCTTACTGAGCTAAATACATTAGAAATGCAAGATATCTGGTTAATATTGAATTGTGATACTGTTGCAATGATGATATTGATTCTATTTAAGCCAGGATTTTCAGACAATTTTCTTAAATATAACACATTGTTCCATTTAATGTATGTAGATTTTCAGAGCTACAAATTTTCAGGCGTGTACCTTTCTGGTGGTAAAGATACTTATATATCTAATATGCATTGTTTACATGTAGATGCATAAAATATGTCTTCTTAAATTATCTATCCAAACATTCCTTGTGATTGCAATATCTCACACCTTTATATTGTGAAGACAATTGCAATTCAAATATTCATTCTTGAATATACAAGTTTTTAGGTCCAAATGCTCCAGTTTATTCAGTGAATTGAGTACAGCAACCACTTTGGAATACAGAATGCTCAATGAATGTGGAAACAATTGATCAGTTGATAGCATTACTAAAGTAATACAATATGTTATTCCTGTAAGTCAGAACACATGTTTACCCTAATCCTGCATCTGATTGGTCTGTTAAATTCATTTTAAGTGGTACAGGATTGAAGTCTTCTGTGTAGCTGGTACAAGTGAACTGAAGAGGAGCCATTTCCCACTCAGCTTGCCTTTCCAGATTGGCAGACTGCAGATGATTACCCAGTTCACCTATGTCAGCTTTATCTGTTCCATCTATCTTCTGTAAATATTGTGTGAAAATTCTGTAAGATTTTTCTCCACTCACACTGTGGAAACACACTCAGCTTAACCCAGTAAGTGACTTAAAAGGAATAACAACCGCAACAGCTCTGGGTACAAAGAAGGAGACAACAGCACAAACAAGTGTAACAGAATGAATGAATGTTTCTGTTTTCCTTCTAATAATTTTTTTTAACTGTAAAACAACAGTTCTTGAAAGATTTGATGCTTTTTCTTCTGTGTTGTAAGGGTGACTTTGCAAATGTGTCAGATGCATGAGCCAAACGAGGAGTAAACAATGACATTTGAAAATGGTCTTGCAAGCATAATCTTAGTTGTTATGAGAAGCATCAGCTGGACTAACAAGGACACAAAAAGAATACACGTAGCATTTTTACAAATTCTACCGAGAAATTGCCACAGGAACATTTTTGCAAAAAGATGGACTGGAAGTAAAGCACAGGGGCTTATAACAAGCTGTTTTAGCATTTATTAAACATCTTTGATATCCAACTTTAAAGCTGCATTCCGGAGAATTGGTTTATTTATTAAAGTTTTCCTTCCTCCCATAGACCCCTATGCAATTCAGACTGACTGGTGATTTTTTATTTATTTAATAGAATTCAAGTTTCTGTTGTGTCGACTGTCAATCAACGTACAAGCGCATTGCACAATCCTGTGGAGATGAGGCCGCGCATACAGGCTGCTCCGTGTCGTCCTGTTTATAGTCACCATAGTGGCAGAGAGCGGTCACGGAGAAGATACAGCAAACTTCTACATCAACTTCAGAAAGAAAAACAAAGGAAAGTACGACGACAAACTCGAAAAAAGAACAGAGTAGGATGTTGCGTCGATATGTGTCCCCCCTCGATTTACATCAGAGATGCTTTTCAGCATGGAAATCTTAGAAGGCTTCAAACCGCAGCTTTGGACACATTTCTGCTGAACAGGTAAGACAGTCATATATTCAGCAAAACAATTCAATTTAATATTTTATTGATAAAGTACACAATGACTTACTGTGAAATCACAGATGATGCACGTGCCCAATTGGATGGGGGTGGGGGGGGGGGGGGCAGAAAGCTCACAGCAGGGAGGGAGAAGGGGTGTTTTGGGAAGGGCCTTCGTACATTGGACTGAAAAAAAAAACTCTCTCCTTGAAATAATCTGCACTGCGGTTTTAAGTACATCTACTAGAACACACTTTGTTACAGTAGTATAACAGCTAGGGTACACTAGTACAGTATGACGAATGTTTCTTACTGGTTACGTTTTTTTCCAATACTAGTGCCACTTTTGGGCTACTGGTGGCAATCAAACCTTACTAGTAAACTAGTGCTACCAGTGGGCGCTAGATTTCCACTAGGGCCACTAGTGGCTGCTAAGCTAACTTTAGCAGCAGACATTAACAGGTACTGTATACAGCCAGGCCATGTTGCTATAACACTACATGCTTGAATGATTCCAAACCGACTAATAAAGCTTGCAACAATTAGCTGTCTTATTTCCTCTCATTGAAAGCTTTAAAAAACTTGAAAACATAGCATTACAAATTACAATAATATAATGTTATGAACCAGAAAAATACTAAATAAGGAAATGACACAAATTATCAAAATAATAATTTTGGATATATCCACTAGCCACTAAAATGTCCAGGATGCCACATGATCTATTGTATGGGTCTATCCGAATAAAATAGTTCAGATTAAGTTACCAAAAAAGTTGGCACATCTTCCAGTATGACTGATGCTAAGAGGCAATGAGCAGGCACTTGAATTAATAAAAGCAACTATATAGTGAACGATATATTGGCTGTTGATGTTGTGTTATGTTGCCATTGAACAAGTTTTTATCTCACTCAGAAAAAAATGCTTGTTCCATCAAGAGTTGGGGTCATGGCCATGTCAAATTCTTATTTTGTGGGTCACAAACTGGAAAGTTTGGGAACCACTGTTCTAAAGGCCTGTGTTAGAAAATCCAATGTACATCTGTTAGAGCAAAATTTTTACATTTTTTACAACTTCATCTAGATGTTCTAGTACACCCATTGAATTTTTTTCAGATTCCTCTGGGTTTTTGTTTCAAAAATATTGCCTCTAACTTAATGTACATTGGATTTTCTAAAACAGACTAGAATTAAACAAAAAACAGAGGAAACTGTAAAGAAAATACAGACTGTGTACTAGAACACCTAGATGGGGTTTAAAAAAGAAAATGTTACAGAAACTGCACAGGATAACTTCCAACAACATTTACTATGATTAAGAAAGGGTTTATTGCCAAATGTTGAGCAGATTTACAAAATTAGGAAATTGCTGTGGTACTTTGTGCAAACGTACAAAAAAAGACAAACACTTAAGAATAAAAAGACAATGTGCTAAACAGATTAATATATACATGAGTGCAGTTTATCAATGCAAATCAGACAGGTGCAGAGGAACACAATATGGGTCATGTGATTGAAGTGGAAGGGAAAGGAAACATGCTTTTCAAATAAAAATAATGAAACAAAAACCTACAAATATGGTGTACATTTATTTTTCACCTCTTTGATATCCCTAAATGAAGTCTAGTGCAGCCATCTGCTTCAGAAGTTGTGTAATTGGTAAATAGAATTGCAAAAATGTAAATTTGTGCAATTAATCTTTTTGGTCTACATGCAAAAACATACAAAGTGCAAACTAACAGTGCACATCATGCTGAACCCACTATCCCCTACATGAAAAAATGGTGGCAACTTCATCATGCTGTGAGGATGCTGTTCTTCCTCAGGGACAGGGATGCTGGTCAGAGTTTATTGGAAAATGGATGGAGATAAATGCAGAATAATCATGTGAGAAAACCTGTTTGACCTCTAAATAAGATGAATCTGAGTTTGAGTTTCAAATTCCATTTAAGGACCCTTGGCAAAGCGTATAAAATTATTTTTACAAATGCTATTCATCCATTCTGATTGAGTTCAGGCATTTTTACAGAATATGAAAAATACTGTAATGCAATGTGCAAACAGCAAATTAAATTAGCTGTACAAAGTTTTGGTTCAATGGAGTTGAATATGAACACATGCTACGTGTTTCAGATTTGTTTGAAAAAAAGAACAAAAAACAGATAAGAAGGTATGCTTCTCCTTACAGTACACAGTTAGTTACTACCTATGTACCACTCCATTTGGTGGTTGTAACATAAAAAAAAATGTCTGACAATGTATACTGTACATTTGGAGCACATGCTTGCAGCTGTTAGGAGGCAGAAATGGGGGAAATATGCAGTAAATCCAAACATCTCAGTGTAATTGCTCAATTAAAAACCCAATTTTTCACTTTTTGTGAGTTCATGTGGAGAAAAACTTGCAAAGTTTATTTTATGTCTTGGGGGTTTCATTCTAAGATGTCCATTAAAAATATTCACTTTGTACCAGCAGTGTGTTTACACAACTCTCAGTTGATTAAGTCCATGTGTTTGTTAACCTGATGGTGATGCATATAGAAGACACATTTTCCACAGAGAGACCACAGCTTGTTTTCTCTGGGAAACAGCCACCTCAGTAATAAGTAGCAGGAATTTATTGGCTGTATCTTTATGTGCTGTGAAAGCTGAGGAGCTCCAGGCGGTTGTCTTATATCCTTCCTATTCTCTCTCTCACTTCTGTCCCATAGTAGCTGTAATTCTCAGTCTGTTAGGTTGAAATCATGACATATTGGACACAAGGCAGATCAATGCAGGTTAAAACTAGAATCATATCCACTGGTGATAATCAAAACTATTATAACATAGATTGCTGTTGCATTGTAGAACTGGCATCAAAGCTATGGTATCCAATTCTTAAACTCTTGAATTCAGACATTATTTGCGAATTTCTTATACAATTTGCTTCAATGCAAGAATCGGCTTAACAAGATTGCCGCAATTATCTTAGCCAATTTAAATCAACATGACTGTAAAATATGTGTAAAATTGGTAGCAAAATAGAACTATCAGAAGAACAGTTGAAATGCATTGAGTTGCAACCATGTAACTAACTCAAAGATATGGAAGCAGACATCTCCATGAGCTTCATTTGTAAGATGTTATCTTGTATTACCTTATTGTATTTGAAACCCCAAATTTAATTTTGAATGAAGATACTACAATAAAAAATAAACTCTGGTCTCAAAAATACTGAATCGTTAGGCTCTTTTAAATCAAAGATTAAAACTCTACTATTCAGAGCTGCCTTTGAGTCCTAAATTGCATTTTTGATCACTCTTTGATTCTGATGGTTTGATTTTTTAAAACTGATTGTGTTTTATCTCTTTTTAATCTACATTCTTTTGTATACATTTGTTTCTTATACCTTACCTAAATTGCTCCTTGCAAATTACTCTTTTATTAATGGGTTCTCGTGTTTTATTTGTTTTTAGATGTCATACTCTCACATACATTTTATTTTATGCTTCAATTACTTAACGCATTTCTTTTAGCAATGATCTGTTTTAATGTTCCTATCTTTATCATGTATTTGGTGTCTTTACCAGTGAATCATTGAATCAATAAAGTGCATTGAATTGCGTTGTGTTGAAAGTGTGCTAGATAAATAAAATTGCCTTGCCTCGCCTTGCTTTCTTTTCTTATAGCGCCAATTCACAACAGATGTCATCTCAAGGCTTTTTACAAAAAAGTGATTTCAATACATTTATACAAACACTCCAATCACTTGAAAAGTTTTCTATGTAAGGAATCCCAGCAGATTGTGTTGAGTCATTGACGTAAGGTTGTGCCAGAGGGGACATAAAGTTCCTCCTCTGAGTTCTGGGTTTACCCTGGGGTCTCCTGCCAATGGATTGTGCCCAGAACACTCCTTAAGGGTGGCATCCACCAAGCAACTTGACTAGATGCCCGTACCACATCAACTGACTCCTTTTAATGTGGTGGAGCAACCACTCCACTCTAAGCTCCCCTCAGATGATGGCGTTTTCATCTTAGCTCAGTTCAGCCTCTGCCATTCAGGTTGTTGCAGTCACTATGTCGAGGCAGTTCCCCCCCCCCCAAATTTGGCATATCTATACTGTGGAAGGCTTTTTACAGCTTGTGAAATTTCAAATTGCTCTCATACAATAGGAAAGTCTATGGGGATACTGTGAATATCAAAATTCTCAAGACAATCATAGTGGGCATGAGTAATTGAGGTTAAAAGACAGAAAATTTGAAATATGAACATGAATTCCGCCTGAATTTTTTTTCTTTTCATTTTCATTATAAAGAAGCAAATAAACATAATGAGTAATATCTCCTTCATCCTATTGGCTTTAGACCAACTGTTGGTGTCTGTAGCAACAAATAATTGAAAGTTAAATGTTACTCTAGAAGGCGTGCCCCCAAAAATGGGGGCTACCAGGCTTAATCAAACTGTTAATTATTTGCCTGAATAGTCTGGTTAGCTTAGGGAGGTATTTGAATCGGCCTCTGAATCAGACCAAAAAAGTAGGCAAGGCTAGGCAAGTTTATTTGTAGAGCACAATTCATACACAAGGCAATTCAAAGTGCTTCACAGATAAAATACTTTCAATTGTAATCTGCACGGGTAAAAAGAACTGTTTTCAGCCTGGATTTAAACATTGTTAGAGTTGAGGCTTGTCTCAGATCCTCATGAAGACTGTTCCAGGTTTTAGCTGCCTGAAACTGAAATGCAGCCTCATCGTGTTTATTTTTCACTCTGGGAACCACCAGGAGACCCCTCCCTGAAGTTCTCAGGGCCAGTGCAGAGACCAGAGCACTGGACTAATATGGTCGTATTTCCTGGTTCTTGTCAAGACTCGAGCAGCAGCGTTCTGGATGTACTGCAGCTGTCTAACAGCTCGTTTAGAGAGGCCAGTGAACAGGCCGTTACAGTAGTCTAACCTGCTGGAGACAAATGCATGGATAAGTCTCTCTAAGTCTGGTTTCGTCAATATTCCTCTGATCTTAGCAATGTTTTTCAGATGGTAAAAAGCTGTTGATGTTATTGCTTTGATGTTGCTGTTTAAGTTCAGGTCCGAGTCCATGATTATCCCTAGATTTCTAACCCGATTTTTTGGTTGAAGACAGAGAGACTCAAGATGACTGATAACACTTTCTCTGTTTCTTATACCTTACTGTGATCTTAGTTGAACTGTAATCCACCTAAAAACCTGGATCTCAGCTCAGTTGAGGTTAACTGCGGTCCGGTTCAATTGCATATGCAAATGTCAAGCAGGCCAGGGCTGCTCCAAAGGCAGGAAGTGGACTATAGCGCAGGGCATTATACTTGAATTAAACCGAAACAACAAACAAACATGGCCTCTTCTCCGCTCATGCTGAGCCCATTGTTGCAATGTCTTTGCCTGGCTCATATGTCACATACAACAGAGCAATCGAAAACAGAAAAAATCTGATGCCACTCAGAGTTTGCTGGACAAGTGAGGATGTAAACATGTTCAAAAGGTTTCGTTGGTTTGACAAGCTTGGTGCAGTGTGAAAGTGCACTGCACCGACAAAAAAAAAAGCAAGAACGGTGCAACTTTGGTCCCCGATTTAACTGAGTCTATCAGACAATCAAAAGTTAAAACACCTTAAAAGGTCATGATTTTTAGGTGCCAACAAGAGGAACATCATTTGAATAAAGCATCTAGCTCAACACATATTCTCATTCAGGCACTTGGAACATGATGAAAGCCCGAGTTTACTCATATCAAATGAATAGGTAGAACAACCTGATCTTATTTTACATTATTTTATTTTTTACTCTTTCTTCTAATGTTATTTATGTATTTACATACACTTTTAAAACTATCTTCTTAAGGTTGTTTCTATCATTTCATATATATATTTGGGTTTCTGTGATTGTATGGATGAATGTAGTTGGCTTGTGTAGTGTAATCCCTTCTGTCCAGAGCAGACTTCTCTTAAGGAAGACAAATAAAGGTACTTTGTCTTTGAACAAACACAAAAGGTGAGCATGTGTAAGATAAGATCAATGTTCCAGATTTTACTGTAATACACAATGTGTAGTTTTTACCATTAACCTCTGGAAATATCCATCGAAATATTGCAAACAGATTGGACGCTGTGTTTTCTTTTACGTGAGCTTATTTGGACAAAATGCATTTACTGATTTTTGAACATGCGGTAAGATCCCTATCCCCTCGTCCTCAATGTGATGTTTAAATGAAGAGCTCTATGACCAGATTGAAAAAAGAAATCCTTTCTCCAACCTGGACCGACCGACCAACCCGATCCGACACCTACCTAACCTGGGTTGCCAGGACGGCCTTCACTGCGAAAGAAGAGGTTTCTCCTAAGCTGTTGTGTCTGAGCCTTTGTGCGACACGGAACTGGCCTGCGGCTCCGCATCAGAGATAGAAGCCCACAAATACAATCAACATGAAACTATCATGAACTTAGTTATTTTTTCCAAGGAGGTCAGTCCATCTAACGTCGTAGTTTATTTATTTTGAAAAACTTCGGAATAATATCACAATATTAATATGAATAATATCACTTCTCAATAATATCAAAATGCTAAAAACTTTCGCCAATCATAAATGTATTTGTTTTACACATTTACCTCTTCGCTTGCCGCCTGAGATGAAAGAGAGTCTGATGTGCTTGTCATTTTGCTGCATATACGATTTTGCTGGAGGTTAAACTATCTGCCTTGTAGTAGTAGAAAATTGCGCAATTGCAATTTTTTTGCCTATATGGCCATCCGTTGGTAAGGTCGTCACTCAAGCACAAAAATAACACTTGCTTGCAATGATATAGGCATGTAAGGCAAGGCAAGGCAATTTTATTTGTATAACACACTTTCATCACGAGGCTATTCAAGATGCACAGAAAAGAGAGCATAAATCACTTTGAAGATTAAAATACATTTACATTAAAACAATAATCAAGACCATAATTTGTATGAAAATTAAAAACAAGCAAGTAAAAAGCAATAATAGGATCAGTTACTCATAAGCAAGTCTAAATAGGTAAGTTTTAATTTTAGACTTAAAAGAGTTCAGTGTCTCTGCAGCTTTGCATTCTCCCGGTAGTTTGTTCCAGATATGAGGAGCATAGAAACTAAAAGCTGCTTCTCCATGTTTTGTTCTGGTTCTAGGGACGATCAGTAAACTAGAGCTGGAGGACCTGAGTTATCTGGATGGTTTTTACTGTGATAGCAGATCGTCAATGTACTCTGGTGCTAACCAATTCAGTGATTTATAGACTAATAAAAGCACTTTGAAGTCTATTCTCTGAGCTACAGGGAGCCAGCGTAAGGACTTTAGAACTGGGGTGATGTGTTCTATCTTCTTGGTCCTTTTGAGAACATGAGTAGCAGCGTTCCGCTGTAATTGTTATTGCCTTTATGTGACCCTGGAGGTTCAGGTCTGAGTCAATTATTACACCTAGATTTCTGGCATGATTGGTGGTTTCTAGTTGGGCCTGTTTAAGCTGATTGCTGATATGTAGTTAATCTTTTTGGGTCCAAAGATAAGTACTTCGGTTTGGGTTTTGTTCAGTTGGAGGAAATTATGGGGCATCCAGTTGTTAATTAGCTAAATTTATTAAGGGTTTGGATGGGTTCAACATAACCTGGAGACATTGAGATATAAAGATGAGTGTCGTTGGCATAGTTGTGGTAGTTAATAGCATTGTTGGTTATAATTTGGCTTAATGGAAGCATGTAGATGCTAAATAGGAGGGGCCCTAGAATGGAGCCCTGGGGGACCCTGCAAGTGATTTCTGTGTTTTGTGATGAGAATTGGCTAATTGACACAAATAAATTCCTGTTCTTGAGGTAAGATTTGAACCAGTCAAGTGCCGTACCAGCTCTCTAGACGTTCCAGTAATATCATGTTGTTTTTGGGTCGGTTTTTGGGTGCGCGTACGTCATGGTCTCTGTGTGTTCCAGCTGGTTGGAGTCGACTGCGTGTCTCAGCTGATACTGTGTGAGTTTAGTCTGACATCTTTATCGTATTTTTATAACAGGGCGGTGAGTTCACATTTACTGCCCCTCATTGCTAGGAAAAAACACACTGTCACTTTAAGTAAAAGACTCTATTTCCAAATCTGAAGAAGGCTTCGGGGTGGAATTAAATGTACTTTGTATAGAGTGGAATGATTTGCATACAGTCATATGTGATAAATTATCTCAGAAAGAACGCTTTATAATGAACTCATATTAGATTCCGACTGTACTACGGGCAATAATGGTTATTTTACTCACACAGACGTTGAAGTTTCTGTGAAGTCTGGCACATATTTTATCTTTTCTGCAGGATAGAAAGCCCATTGCGACAGTTCCTCCCCTGAGAGAACACCTAGTATCCTTATAGTCCAATGTAATGGGTTACAAGAGAGACTGAGAAAAACTGAGCTTAGCCACCTAAAAATATCCATACCTTCACAGCTGCAGGAATGTTCTGATGCTTCTGATGCTCAGGAATATTATTATATTCTGGAGGGGTTACTCTTTTTTGTACTAACTGCATCTTTCACATAAGTACTAACCAAATAAAGCTTTTTTAAACGGATCAGCAGAAAACATCCAAGCAAATGAAAGATTATTTCTCCCTCCGAAGAGAAACAATTTATCATTCCTTCATGCAGATACAGGACATGTCCCGTCTGAATGAACATGATTAACAGCAGGGGATAAAATATTACCTCCAGGGAGCTGTCCAGTAACAATATATTTAATTAAAGTAAATTATATCAAAGGATAAACTGTGACTTATATTGAAGAGACTCAACCATAAACTATTTTACAGGCTGAGTCATTTTCTGTGGAGCACTCATTAAATAAAATGGTTCCTGAAAGGAGGGACTTGGACAACACTGAAGCTCTCTGCTCTTTTTGATAACGTGTAATTTATATAAGTGAATATATCTGTAAGTGTGAGAGCATCTCTCCATGCTAATTCCCCACTTTTGACGTCTGTACTCACCTTTTTGCCCTGGTCTGATTGGACCTCTGACAAAGCATCACAGAGGTCAGGGCATGCAAGACAGGTCGTTGGGATTCTGATCCGCCGACTTCATCGACATGCACACATGCAAACCAGCGTATGCTAATTCAGAAGCTCAGTTTCCACTGGCACCTGCTGGGAGACAGTATAGCTGACTGACAAATACAGACCCTCGTTCCAGAAGCAAATGCATATGGTTTTTGCAGATGTATCAAATTTACATCCACTTAATGCTAAGGTGGTTTTCCAGCAGGTGAGATAACTGACAAAGATGGTGCTCTACTTCCAGATCGTTAAGTGCATTGTGAGGAGAGATGCAGCAAAGAAAACAACAGTGTTGATGAATCAACTAAACAACATATGTTTCAAGTGTTTTTCCTAACTTTGGATCAGCATAACAGTGAGCTTTTCTGAGACATTTCTGTCCTTTTAAACACCACAGTCAAATACCTAAAGGTGCAGAACACAAAGTGAGTACAGTGAGTGTGATTATATGAACTAACATGAAAAAGTGGCTTGACTGCCATTAATTCTCATTTTAAACATGTTCTGTGCACCTAAAAAAATACGATATATACAATATTTTAAACAATCAATTTTTAAATGTCTAATTAGTGACGGGATATGTTTAGCACCAACAGAGCTTTTAGGTTGTATATTTAGCATTAGCAAAGCCTTTAGCTTCACCGTTAGCAGCTGAGGTAACGAACACAGTTTTACATGCTTTAAGGTGAACCAATTCTATAAGGTTTAAAAAAGGAAGGAAATGGCAAAAGAAAACTGCTAGAGTACTTCTAGTGACAATATACTGGGCTTGTGTTATCTTCTTGATCTATAGGAAATAAGATTGAAAGGGTAAAGCAAAATAAGATTGAAACAATAAAGCATGTGTATAAACAAGAAGTCCCACTTAACATAAACTGGAGGTTTGTGTTTGGGAATGAAGCATGTTGTGTTAAAATATATTTGTTCTTCATTTAGTAGATGCTCACAGTGGGTCATAGAAAATGACAAAACAGTGAGTTTAAGATCCTGTGCTCCAGCCTCTGTCTGACAGGAACACTGAGCAAAAGAAATATGCATTTCTACATATCCCTAGATCCTGAAATTACTATGGAACAACAATAACAACAACAATAATAATAATAATAATAATAATAATAATAATAATAATAATAATAATAATAATAACATCCAATACTAACCTTTAAGTCATCAAAAACTATTTAAAAAAATCAAAATGACAAGATCAAATCATACTAAAGAGAATAAAAAACTTTTTTAGAAAAAGCTTTATAAAAAGGATTAATATGTCATAAAAATGGTTTATATTACATTCTATAAATCACAGTGACACAGTTCCACACATTATCCCACTTGGGAGGTAGGTTACCTCTTCCCCAGTAAATAATTCAAGCAACCTGTTAGTCTCTGTGGTGTGTGTGCCCCTTGAAATGTGCCCTGCTTGTATGGTTAAAAAGTACAACCTCAGAAAAACCCATTATGCATTCTACTGGCAAAATGACATCAGAGATGCTTTTTGAGCCACTTAGTGGCCGGATCAATAACGTTTCTCTGGGATCGTTTACACCCTCCATGGCTCATTTTTAGGGTCACATCTTGTCCATCACTTACTGACAAGCACCTGTTTCTTTAGCAAGCAGCTAAAAAGACATCTTGCTCAGGGTCAAGCCACCATTTTGATGAACCTAATAAACTGCAGCTTTTTCCTACTGACATATAGAATTTTTTGTTATTCTGGTTGAAATTATTAGCTAAGCGCGATGACAGATAAATCGAGCACCGGCTTAAATTTAGCAAGGAGTTCATTGACCATAGAAGAGAAATATTACTCCACAAACATACTGTTAAAGGTAAACTGTGTGACTTGCTGAAAAGTCCAAGCTAATTATTTGGAAGGCAAAATGATTTCCATTATACTTTAGTTCACCTTATTTAAACAATTAGCCCAATGAATGAGCAAATTCAATTCAAAAGGTTATTTTTATATAGTTTAATTACACATAATTATAAATATTAATAAATAATTTCTGTGAATTATGATTTTAAGCTCATGAATAATAAAGCATTTTTAATACAGAGATGTTATATTATGCCCTTTACAATCAAAAAGAGTCAATTCAAGTTACGAAAGAGTGGTAAAAATGCAAACAACATGGAAAACAATAGCAAAAAAAATATTATGTTGAAATGCATAAGGTATCGATTACAACTTGAGTTACTGCTTTAGTTGCCACCACACAAGTAAATCCTAAATGTGGGGTTTGGTTGTCACATTTCCTATGAGTCATAAGCGTCTTGCCAGGGCTAAGGAGAAAAATCACTGGACTGTCGCTCAGTAGTCTAAAGCCCCTTGTTTTAATGAGAGTAAGGGCGTTTTCACATGGTGCGGGAGTCCGTACTCGGGTACCGTATTTGGTCAAAATCCACTTATTTCGTACCATGTGAACGCAGCCTGGACCATGCCAGGATACGGCCAGAGAGACCTGCCTTGGAGGTAGTATCGGAGTCCAGGTACGGGCGGCCACGTATCATGTGAACACAACCCGTACTCTGGCCGTACTCAAGACAATTGACGCGCTCCACGCGGAAATGATGACACCGCCGGCCGAAATTACAGAATCACCTCGCAACCATAAAAAGGCCAAAACAACGCGATTTAAGCATCCCACAGCAACACAGCAGGTTACAAAATGGCGGGTTTACTACAACACTCACCCTGTAGATGGCTTCAGGTAGCAGCTGACCAGTAGACCAGTTTGTTTACATTCTAGGCTGTCGCTCGTTTTATGACGTCTGTACTTCTCACTCCCTTGTTTGTTGGATAGCTACAGAATTATTTGCATACCGGCACCTGCTGTTTTGGTGGAGTCCGTCATGTAAAACACTGGACTCCAGTACAGGCCGAGATACGCGGCATGAGAACGAAAAAAATTAGCAATTTTTTCTGGTCGTTTTCTGGCACGGCCACACATGTGAAAACGGCCTAAAACATTTTAGGTGGAAATCAAGATCCCAGAATGGGGGAGGGGGAGAGTTCAGTGTTAAGTTTCCACAGTCAGTCATGAGTTAGGAGCATGTCCTCTGCTGGTGTTTGTCCACCGTGTTTCCTTAAGTCCAGGCTCAGGGCATTTTAGAACACTTGATACTTTACCTTGCTGAGACGCTTTATGGAGAAATTGATTGTTATTTTTAAGCAGGACCAGGGCTCTAATGACAATGCACCAACACCGGCTTTAATAACTATAGCATTTGCCATGTTACATAGCTGTCTGTGTTTTGGCTCATATTCAGATCAGTGTTTTACGGGTCTACATTTTAGCCCTTTCCTTTATTTAGAGTTTCTTGTTTTCTCTTGTGTCTTTTTTTGTGCTTTTTGGTTCAGTCTCAAACAGAGGTTGTGCTAGACATTTTTAATGTCTGTCATTTTGACCAGCAGGGTCAAAAGAATCTGGTCACAAACAATTTTTTATGTTAATGTGAATCGTGGGGGAGGTTGCCTATTTCCAGTTATCATCTGACTAATTAATACCTATTCAGTAGAACCTGTTAGGTACTGTTCAATAAAGACAGCCTGACCAAAGAACTACGCATAAAAGTGAAATCAAATGCTTGCGCTATTATTAGAATACCTGATTCGGCTTCTGCATGGAATGCACGAAAATGCTCACTTTTATTTATTTACATTTTTTTTGTAATCTTATAATCGGATTGTTGCAGAAGTTATTGACATGAGGTTTTGGACTTTTTTTCCCAGGAAAGATTACTCCCATGGGCAATCATAGCCGTTGCAGCTGCAGACAGAATCTGCGCTTCGCTCCTATTGGAGACTGGAGACTGCAATTATATTATTCACTTCATACAAAAAGTTTAATATGAAGAAAACATTCTTACTATTGTAGCAACCATAAGTTGAAGACTCTCAGAACGAGGAATTTCCTTACCCGTAAACTACCAGAGGAGCGCCTGCTGTTAAGCAGCAGCAGGCACCGCACACCTGTTTTTGGCACACATCGGGCTCAATGGCGCGCATCTAACCGGGCGCACTGGGATGGATGAACTGGCGACCTGTCTAAGGTGCACTACGCCTCTCACCCGATAACTGCTGGAGAAATGTACCAGATCCCCCACGACCCTTCAAGGAGAATGTGGGATAAATAATGGATGGGATTTATTTACCTGGACTCCATGCAGATGTGAAAGGGAAAAAAAATGCACATCACAGCGCTCAGAGGGAGGTGTGAAAACTAATCTCTAAAAATGATTTAGAGCCTTCAGTTTTTTCTGTCACCATTTTAAAAAAACGGTCAAATACAGAGAATATTCCGTTAATGCGACCCCTGGTCTCACATGTAAGTAGTCCTTAGTTTTTGGTTAGTTAGATTCCCTGCGCTTCCATTTAGTTTCCCCAGTGTTCACTATTCATCTTTCTTTTAGGCCCTGTTTTCAGAGTCAAAATGGGTATGATTTCAAAAACACAGTCTGTTATAATGACATCACAATCATAAAACATGTGTTCCACACGGTTCCATGCTAACTGGCTGAAACTGCTGTAGTACCCATGTCAGGACCATGGGTGGTGCTGTGACACTGAAAAATCACTGAAAAGAAGAAAGAGCATGAACAGTCGAACCAGTGGCAGACAAGATAAATCTAGCTTCAAATGTATAGCACACTTTCAACAACAGCGTAATTCAAGGTGCTTTGAAGGATTAGGGCATAAAGTAAGTACAGCAATAAAGCCTAAAAAAAGAAAGAAAAAATACAACAGATAAAACATTAGCTGAACAGAGGATAAAGTAAAAACAGCAATAAGGCAAGAAACAAACACAAAACATATGATACGTGAAAACATTACACAAAGGCAACTCTAAACAGATGAGTTTTTAGCCTTGATTTAATGGAACTCAGTGTTTCAGCAGCTTTGCAGTCATCTGGAAGTTTGTTCCAGATTAGAGGAGCATAGAAATTTGAAGATACTTCTCCATGCATAGTTCTAATTTTAGGAATGCCGAGTTGACAAGAATTAGAGGGCCTGAGTGATCTTGGGGGTTGGTATAGTGAAGGTAGATCTTTAACATATTTTAGCACTAGGCCATTCAGCGATTTATAATCCAGTAAATGTATTTTGGAGTCTGTTCTCTGCGCTACAAGGAGCTAGTGTAAGGACTTTAGAACTTGGGTTATGTTCTCTACCTTCCTGGTTCTAATAAAGATGCAAGCAGCAGTGTTCTGGATCAGTTGCCACTGTCTGATTGACATTTTAGGCAGACCTTTGAGGACACTGCTGAAGTAATAAATCCGACTAAAGATTACCACATGGATTTGTTTTTCGATGTCCTGTTACAACATTAGTCCTTGAAACTTAGAAATGTTCTCTAAGTGATAAAAGGCTGCCTTTGTGATTGCTTTAAATGAGAGCTTTATTCAAAAGCATATGGTGTCTGTGGTTCCCCGGATACATTTTTTGCTCGTGATAGAGGAGGGACAGTGAATCATATTCTAGGATCCATAATAAGGTCAGGATTTGCTTTAATAGGACTGAAACACTGTACAGAACCATGTTGGTTTAAGGCCATGTCTACACAGAAATGAAACCAGGTTTAGCAGCAAAGATATTTCATAGAGTAGGTGTTTCAGCCGCATACAGCTGGCATCTCAGGACACCGGAGAAGATCATGTTTGAAACTGGTCCCAAAGTGGAGAAATCCCACATTTGAAGCCAACAATGGGCTCACCATGGTACTATAGTAGCTTCAGCAGCTGTGTGGACAGGATTGTTTTTGACTCCCGCTTTTGAAACCAATTCTGATTCATCACCGTGTAAACAGGGTCTACATCCCTTGCATAGATTCTTCCACAGCTTCTCTGCATTCTTTTGTTTGTACTGAGCTGGTTTTGCATTCCACTCACACATCTCCACAATATTTAAGTTCCTTTGTTTTGTTCACACTGCTGGGTTTCCGCTGTTGCTCCAGTGATGGTTCCTTTGTGTTTCTCTTAATTTCTGTATGTGTTTAAGGTTCATCATTAAATAAAATCTCCATCATGTTTCCCAGGATGATTGCTATACTAAACAGCTTATTGGCCTGACTTAAACCCATAAAAAACATTCAAATGCATTATATTCTAAATAATTTAGATGCACCTGTATGGTGTTATTTGACCAGAGAATTAATTTAAGCTACTTCATAAGGCAAACAAGTCCAGGAAATGTTTGGCTATAGACAATCTAGTTAAATTCAGACTCATTTCATTCAAATAAATCATTATAATTCAATTTAATCCACCAAAGTCATATTTCGTTGCTTATTCTTGATATATTTAAGGAAACTAGCAGATTGCACTGAATCTCAATTTCAATCCTCCCACTAATTCTGAGCAAATATTCATGGATTGTTCCATCGGTTTTCATTTATTAACTAATACATCAATTTAATCTCATGAAAATATTATTTTTAACTCCAGCCAGAAAAAAAGAAAAGAAAAAAAAAAACTTTATAAACCATTTGAAAAAGATCTGCTGCCCTCAGTTTGAATTGGACATACATATCAGCTGCACCAGCCAGTAAAGTCATCTAGTGATACAAGGATTTTGCCACGGTATTGCCATTCCCCCCCGCTGTGGTTGTGTTTTGCTCTTCTTCCCTTTCTCACCTTTCCAGGCTCATCACAGACTAGCAGAGATGAATACAAATGCCTTGAGTCCAACCTCTCCAACTCCTTTACCCCTCTCTCTCCTTTTCACCATTCGCGGACCGCCTCCCTTCATCCCTGACTGCTCCCCCCCAAGGACAGCCAAAGACATTCTCCAGTGTGAGATAAGAATGATTTCAGCAGACACAACATGGCAGTTGCTCGCATGAGTGCCTGTGGGTGTTCCTGGTTGGGGCCACTGTAAGATTGAGACTTTGAATGCATATATTTGACTTGCTGTCACACTGCCAGTTGAGTCTTTTGCTGGAAAATATACATCCATATTTGTTTTTCTTCACCGTGGCAGCAAAATTCCAAGAATGCAGAACGTTGAGGAATGAAACGCCTGTCATGTTACAAATATTTGTGACCCTGGTTAGGAGGCCAGGGCTCACGGTATGAAATATGAGCCTATTCTCAACTGACTGCACAAACTTATATTACCGTTATAGTGTGTGAGTGTATGTGCGTGTGTGTGTGTGTGTCTGTCTGTCTGTCTGTCTGATGATAAGGGGGGAAGGGAGTTTGATGACAATGGAGCGATAAGCATCAAATTCACAAAAAATGTCAACGATAACCCAAGTAATCCACATATTTCAAGACTCCAAAGAGTTCCACAGACAAAGTTACAAAGAATGACACAGTATAAATGTAATGAACACTCCTGAAATGCATTTATAAGTGATTAGAAATGCCTTTTTTTAATAATGCCAACTTCAAGACTTAGTTTACAAAGGTAGTTTTGACCCATTTTTCCAGACAATCTACAGATATATTATTCTGTGATTTTCAGATGAATCAAAGTTGAATGACTGGGCCATTCCTGCTGTTTTATTTTCTTTCTCTGAAGCCAGTTAAGAGTTTCTTTGCCTATGTGTTAGAGACCACTGTCTTGCTAAAATAAAATAAAATAAAAACAGGAAAAAAACAATCCACCCTCTCACATTCTTTTTAAGGTTTTCTTTTCTATTCATTCTTTTTTTAATGCTATTCTGTTTTTAAAGATCTGGTTTACTGGTATCATGTGGAATGCTGTTATATTCTTACTCAAAACATGATGTGGCCAGTGATATTAAAAAAAGTTCATTTTTTGTCTCATCTGATCATACTGTATTCTTCTGATGTTTTAGGGGTTTGTCTAAAGTTCTGCAGCAAACATTTATCGTGATTCTGTGTGCTTTTTCTCATGCAGTGAAATCTGGTGCAGTGAATATATATACAGTTTGCATCAGTTCACTGCATTTGTTATTGCTTTAATAGAAAAGCTATACCTGTTAATTCCAGGTCTGTCTAAAGCTCGCTATGAGAGGTCATTATTCTCCAACATACAATACAGTTGTTCCAAAAGATTTTTTAGAATATCATGGTCAGTATTTACAGTAGTTATAAACCTTTATATTACATGAAATACAGTGCAGGCCAACAGTTTGGACACACCTTCTCATTCAATGTGTTTTCTTTATTTTCACTTTTTTGTAAAAGTATTACATAATTCCATATGTATTCATTCATAGTTGTGATGCCTTCAGAGAGAATCTACAATGTTAAATAGTTATGAAAATAAAGAAAATGCACTGAATGAGAAGATGTGTCCAAACTTTTGGCCTGTAGTGTATGTAAAAAAAAAGTTTTTCCTCACATTTCAAAATACAAAAAACATTGAATAATTTCTAAAGATTTCTTTTCTATTATAAGTTTACATGTATTTAATATTGTAGTGTTAATTTGTTTCTGTTTTGATTATTTTATTTCTATGTGAAGTGTGTTTCACAAATTAAGTCGTTTTACTGAAATGGTCCATTCATTGACTTTGGTTCTTAAACTGGGTTTAGATAAGACATCTGTTCCTTTCAGACTGCACTGACTTTCTCTCTTTTTAAAGTTTTCCCGGTTGTCTGGTAATATTTTGGTATTTGCCCTATACAAAACCTAGAATATTGCAATCTACAATGTCACAGAATTTCAACACTTCACATTTAGCAAAAAGAGAATTTGATGGATCACTATATATAAAACATGAGAGAACATAGCTGACAAGTTAAATGTGTTAGAACATGATTTAAGAAAGGATGTACAAATATTTAACAAATAAATAAGATCAGTTTCAAGCCTTATTTTAATTTAAAGTCACTTTAATGAAATATTTTCTTTTACATATGTATTTTGGTCATAGTTACAGGGCACTTTAAGGTTGTTTTTACAGACAGAAAAGCGTCTTGATTTTAGGGGTGGATCTTGAGTAAAAATTTATTTATTTGTATGCTTCTGTAACAAAAAATGTTGACAGCAATGAAATATCAAATACAGTAATATTCTTCAAAATGAAAAAAATTAAATCTAATAAAAACTAAATTTTAAACGTTAAAACATACATTACATTGCATATTTTAGCCACCAAACAGGAAAATACGGCTGTTGCAACTGTTATAACCTTATATATGAGACTTGGTATGAGGGAGAGAATGACAGGAAATACCAGCCCAGCAGTGTGACATCACATGCCTTGTCCAATCATATTTGTCAAACTATAATATACCCATGAGAAGACTTATGAAAGAGCATAAGTTCAAATAGTGAATGACCGGGGCTGTACGTTAGCCATATTTGTGGAACTGACTTTTGGGAGATTAAGCTAGGATTGTCAAAGTAAGCCTGGCTTTTGAGATTAGCTTGTTTCATGGAACAGCCCGACGGAGAAAAACACAGAAAGGAACATAACCATTAACCTAAGAAAATGCAAACACAAGCACAAATAAGACTAATCCTCAGGAAAATATATAAAACGTCCTATATCATGCTATTACAGCTTTCAACGTCCGGGATAGGCACATATATGATAAAATGTTACATTTGGCTTTATATAGTATTAATTTACCCTGAAATATAATTTATATTCTGTAGTTATTCTTCGACCCGGAAGTAGGACGCTCTGTTTTACTATTCTGCCTCCCCTCACTGTGAGTGCCGCCCACTTCATGATGTAGCCTTGAGCCCTGAATTGGACTGCAGTGAAGCAACATGGGCAACAAGTTATGTTATAAGTCACATTATAACAATACTTTAAAAAAATATTTCAGTAATAAAAAAAGGCTTATTGTGATACTCTTTATACTTTAACATTTTATGGAACTTTATGATATTAATAGCTGAGACCTTTGGTTTATTTTTTATTATATTAATAGCTGAGACCTTTGGTTTATTTTTTGTGTAAACCTGTGTAAAGCTGATTTCAGCAGCTAAAGAAAAATTCCAGCCATCTCTGGCGATTTGGCTTTTTTCTTTAGGAATGTTGAATAAAGACCTGTAATTCTAACAGCCAACCAAACAACCAAAACAACCCTATACTGTGACAAACTCATCCCTGTGTGATACGCTGGGAAGAACGAGTCATTTCAGAGTAAACCAATATTTAATCATTTTTACTGATTGGGAGCAGGATTGCTTTTAAAAAAAACTGGAGCTTCCATGTCTTCTTGTATCTATAAGTATAGATAATAAATTTAACTAAAAGTTTTGAATACTTCCCTGTGTCATGCCCGTAATGTCCGTTTTGATTTTGCTGTATGTGTAGAACACTTGGTGAAACTTCATGTCAATAGGTCCATAAAAAAACAGTTATTTATTAATTATTTTGCCCACTGTATGAATTCTAACATCATCCAGCTGTATTTGGGTTCCATCTGATGGTCTTGACAGGGAATGTATGGGTTTATGACCATGATGTGTGAAGTTATTTAGCTCCTGAAGGACAGAGAAGAGAAAGGTGATTAAAAAGTCGAATGGAATGTCACAACTAATAGATACAAAGGTGGCCAGAAGAAATAGGAAACAAGAGCAGGCGGTAGGAGGAACAGTAAAGGGGAGAGGAGACGCGACAAAAAGATAGGTCTGCTTGAGTTTATGCGTGTGTGCCTGTAAAAGCAGACTCATTTCATCTGTGCAGCTACTGTGTGCTGCACCGTGTGTGTGTGTACGCGTGCACACATGAAGGACCTGCAGAGATATTGAAAAATGGTTGGATGTAGGTGTTCTTGACTCCCCCAATTTCAGGTGTAATTACCAAGACACAGAATGAGAGTTAAGTGGTCTTGACAGATCCCCCATGAGCCCCATTTTCTCAGCTGTCCCCTCCTTTCTGTATAGAACCAGCAAGATGAGATTTACAGCCATGAAAGTGTGCAGTGTAGCCAATAAGAGAAGAAAAAAACTGAAATAGGTTCTAATCCATTTGAATAAAAGATGAAAATGTGGTAAATTAATCACTTCAAGATTCCTTTTTTGCTGCTGATATCTTAACTTGAAATACAGTAGAACATATGGCCGCATATTGTATAGATGGGAATAGGCCTTAATGAATATGCAAAAAATAGCCCTCAATATTAGGAATTAAATATTTCTACTTTAGGTTTTTTTTTCTGTTGCCAACAGTTTGGATTAGGATTACTTTCAACCTGATTTTTCCAGTTTTTGTATCATCTGTTTCCCAGGTTTGTCTTTATTATGCGCCCTAGGATTTTAAGTTGTTACACCATCTGTTCTGCTACAGCTCATATTTTGTGCTGCCAATAGAAGGTTTCGCCTCTGACGACTATCTACCTGCCAGCTCCTGATTGTTTGTCTTGGTCCTCGTTCAGGAGTTGTCCTGCCTGACTTGGTTTGGCTGCCTATAAACCTGCCATCTAACCCAATAAAAAATCTGCCTCACAACACTCACCCCAGCAGCTATATAGACATAAAGACCTGTTTCAGAAGCCTATGCTTTGGATACAGACTGTGGGTGAAAATAAGAAGTACCTCATAAAGGTAGAGACAGATGTAAGATTGCAATAATCTCATTTGAATAATTTTTTTTTTCATTCCTGCATTTAAAGAAAAAAGTGTTGCTGGACTAAAAAGGCTAACCTTTACTCTCCGTGGAGTATCATGCAACCAGCTACCTCTTGATAATAAACTTTTTTTTAAAACCTTGGGTTACTTGTGTAACCCCGGTCCTCTGAGTAGCATGAGATAGTGTCTCACTATGGCAACGCCCCAGGCGTGACCTCATCAGAGGCTTTTATTACACTCTGCCAAGAAGGATTGGCTGGAGAAGAGTCTGTCAGTGCAGAGGGGACCAGGCCCCTCCCCCTAGCAGCAAATATAGGGCTGGTCCTGCACTCATAAGTTATTCAAAAACGCCCACCTCTTCCTCGTCAAAATTAAGTAAGGAGGGCGGCTTGGTGAGACATTAACTCATGCTACTCAAAGAACATAATGCAAGTAACCTCAAGTTCTCTTTCAAAGCAGTAATTTCGCGTCTCAATATGGGAAAATTTTGAAACTGCGATGCAGCGATGCGGCCCAACATCCAGCCATTATAGAGCCTGTTACTCCTAACTGATTGATGAGACAGACGCCACACCGAGGACTGAATGAGCGAGAGATGGAGCTGTAACATCAAGACTGTAGAAGCTAGCAAATGTGTGGGGAGAAGCCCAGCTTGCTGCTGCACATATCTCCTCAATAGACACTTCTCTAGAAAGAGCCTGTGATGCAGAGAGTCCTCTTGTAGAATGGGCACATAAATCCTCTGGGGGCTGCAGCCCCCTAGACGTATGCGCCAGAGCAATTATGCCCACAATCCAGTGAAAAAGTATTTGCTTTGAAACAGGATTCCCCAAATTAATTGAGGTCTGGGAAACGAAAAGTTGATTACCATTATATCCTTGGTTGGAAAAATCTTACTTATGAACTCATTTAATCTGTCACTGCTCACAGATTAACACTAACAATACTTATTTTTGTCTCCCAGTTCTATTATGTTTAACAATATATCTGGTTTTATTTTTGTTTTATATTTGTAGTTTTTTTATATATTTATCTATTTCTATGCTTTTGTTCACTTTTACTGGTTAATCTTTCATTTATTTCATATACCTGGACGGGCTGAAGGAATGAGGTGGCTGTTTGGTCTGTATGAACATATCACTTGTAAAGTCCTGGTGTAACTTACTAAAAATAAAATGAAGTCCAACGAGAAGTTGATTACTCTTCCTAAAATCCCTGGTTCGGTCTGTATAAATGGATAAGGCCCGTACTGGACACAGGACACGCAGGCGGTGCTGTTCCTCTGATGGAAACGGTGGGGAAGCAAATGACACCAAATGTATTGGAGTGCAGGCTCCCAGCAACTTTGGTGTAAAACAGGATTGGGTGACAGAGTCAAAATTCTATCCTTACCTGCGGTGAACATATGAAGAGTGCACAGAGAGGGAGTGTAGATCAATGACATGCTTTACTTAGTCACCAGGACGAGAACAGTCTTCAAAGTCAAAAAATTGTGATCAACATTTTCTAGTGGATCAAAACGTGGATCAACCAGAGCCACCAACACCAGAGGAAGGGTCTATGAGGGAGCCAGAGGTTGACTAACAGAGAGCTGACGACGACCTTTTCCCATAAACCTGCCCACTAAGGGATGTTGTCCAAGCAGTTTTCCCCTGAAAACCGACATGGCAGGCTGAGATAGCAGCCATATGAACCTTTACAGTGAAAAAGTTTTTCCTTTACCCTCCACCTTGTGGAGCCGCGGATGAGCTGCTGACATGCTGTGTCTGCTTGTGTACTCGATTGAGCCATCTTCTTCTATAAAATATTATTTGGGGTATATATTTGGAAATGGCCTGATCAAGTCGTTCAGCGTGGCTGTGTTTAAGTCGGGCTGAAAAGTTGTAAATGAGAGAGAAAACGCAGATGTCACCAAACAACCGACTTTGTACAAAAAATAGTTACTCACTTAGCAGTTTATGATAAGACCAAACAGATACAAGCAACAAGTCCTACTTCTTCTATGTGGATCTCTTATTTCTGCAACACTGATCAGTGACACAACTTTCTGCTGAAACTGATATATGGAAGACTTTAGCTGATTCCCTAATGGATCGATTGTATATGGAGTCACAGTCAGAAAAAGATGTAGTTAACTCACACTGAAACGCCAATAGTAGAAACACCAGATGTC
Source organism: Apricaphanius iberus (assembly GCA_028564705.1). Taxonomy (NCBI): domain Eukaryota; kingdom Metazoa; phylum Chordata; class Actinopteri; order Cyprinodontiformes; family Aphaniidae; genus Apricaphanius; species Apricaphanius iberus. The sequence goes on along the minus strand of JAPXFQ010002722.1, from coordinate 1,586,059 downwards.
AGCTGCAGACATCTCGCTACTTTTAAAGAAAGCACGCCTAACTTCACGGCTTTGCCTCAGCACCAGAGCGTTTGAGATATTTCAAGGAAAACATCCTAAACCCATTGGAGTTACAGAAATTTCCAAGCTCCCACGTTGAGATTCAACAACATCCTATCTCTGCTCGTGATTAAAATTATGTTTGCCAGTCAATGATATGAATCAAAGCATTAGACATAGTACAAGCTTTTGTCAAATCACTCAAAAAGCATGAAATAAAAACTTACCGTTTGAAGAAGAATCCCAAAACAACCATCTCAAACAAAACCGTATTTTTACATCCACAATGGTCCTGTTAATGTCCCCCATTTAAATAGTTAGTCCACAACAAGTCCTATGTCCGAAATCCAACACCCTTTGCTGCTCAACGCCGTCATAATTCCCTTCTGTGTCTGGATCTCTCACTCACTTTAATCAGAATAACCATTACCATGCAGGTTAGCCACACAGCGCTTCTTCTTATTCCTATTCTTTGTGTTTACAAACGGCCTGTTCGCAACAAATTGGTGCACTACTGGCACCAACCAGTACGGAATGTGTACAACAGTCAGCGATTGGCTTGATTATATCAGCTTTCCAAGGCGGGCACAGCTGTCTCTGCCCATGGCCCCGGGATTGGGCAGTCAGCAGTCAGCAGGTGCACGTCGTTATCTCCAGCTCAAAAGGCGAGCGGCTCCTGCATGCTGGCGCCAGTTGGTTCTCGCCTCAAGCGTGGTACATGGCCGAATCTCCTTCTAACACTTCAAGTAAGAAGAGTCCTGGGTCTTTATGAGTTTAATCCATATTATCATCTGCATATCCTTCCTGAGAAAAGGAGTCTACTTACCGGATGCTTCCATGCTGGCTCTCTCCTCCAACCTGGATTCCTGCCTGGTCATCCTCTGCGCCGCTCCCCGCCATAATCATCGCCATACTCACCTGTCCTCTCGTCGTTGTTCCTCTGCTCGCCTTTCAGCCCTCAAAACCTTGCTCCTATGAAGAAAGAAGAGGAACACTCATTCAGAGCCATCCACAGATCACAGGACCCAACTCACTTCCTCTGAGTCTTCCTCCCTCAGGATTTCCAGTAAGAAAATCCCCAACAGAACATTGTCATACACTACTTACTTTCCAGTTAACAAACCCATCTCCCTTCTTAAAAAGCTCGGTCAAGAACACCTCGATTCCTGGTTACCCCGAGACGACTTTCTTGGTTTTCAATAAATTCTTTAGCTTGAGAAAAACTAACCGTCTTTTGTCCGAGTCTGCTTGTGCATTGAACCTGAGTCCAAAAACCAATCATGTCAAATATATTTTTGGGTTTCCTCCAGCTTTAAACCTCTAGTGAACAATTTCTGTTCATTCATCATAACACAAACGTTCAGCCTAATGGTGTGTTAAGACCACACACTTTGTCTGTGTCAAGCAATGCTTCCAATGCATGTAGTTTGACGTATATACATTTTTATGCTGAAGCTTGCAAAGCATGTGGGCGGGCCTTTCTCTGCCAGATGTTTAAAACACTAACGGATCGTGATTGGCTAGACATCGTCGATGTCAGGTGATGTTACGATAGTGAGATGCTCTGATTGGTTGCCGCACTGCCTCAAGTGTTTCAAGTCTGTCAAAAGTTCAGACTGAACTTTTGCATTGATTGCGTTTGCTACGTTGCCGCTTGAAACACAAGTAACGCTTGAAAAGTTGACGGAGCCAACACACTCAACCCACCGCAGAGACCCTGACGGACCTCTGATGGACTGAACCATAGACTTTACATGTAATCTTGCCGCAACTGACGCTGCTGTTGGGGTGGTGTGAACACAGCATAAGTCAGAATGCATGGTGAGCGTACGGTATGTGATCAGCAGTTTCCATGTCATGCCAAAGATTTGAGACTGGAAATGCTCTGATTTAAACAGTTCCCTTGTAATTGGCTATATGTTTAGGGTCATTATCCTGCTGGAATAGGAAATTTTCTCCCAGTCCTGAGCCTTATATATTTACCTTAATCCATTTTCCCATCAATAATGACTACAACCATCCCCGCAACATGATGCTGGCCCTACAGTGTTTTCATATGGTTCTGGTGTGCTCAGGGAAATGTGCAATATTATTTGTATTCCACATAGATGCTTTTAAATGTTGGCCAAAAGTTTACAACTGGTCTCCTCTAACCCAAGCACTGGTTTGGTGTCATGCAAGGCTAATAACTAATTGCAAACAATACCTTCACTCTTCTATAGAGCCCAGATTTGCAGAGTGCAATATGATAATTGTTGCAGTGAATATCTCCTGATATCTGTATGCAGTACAGGCCAAAAGTTTGGACACACCTTCTCATTCAGTGCGTTTTCTTTATTTTCATGACTACATTGTAGATTCACACTGAAGGCATCAAAACTATGAATGAACACATATGGAATTATGTAGTATTTTTCCAAAAAAGTGTAAAATAACCTGGCCTCCAAAGTAACCGGACCTGAACCCAATGGAGATGATTTGGGGTGAGCTGAACCGCAGAGTGAAGGCAAAAGGGCCAACAAGTACTAAGCATCTCTGGGAACTCCTTCAAGACTGTTGGAAAACCATTTTTGGTAACTACTTCTTGAACCTCAAGAGAATGCAAAGCAGTAATCAGAGCAAAGGAATCTAAAATATAACACATGTATTCAGTTATTTCACCCTTTTTGTTTAAGTACATACAGTAATTCCACACGTTATTTTTTCATTCATAGTTTTGATGCCCTTAATTGAGAATCTACAATGTAGTCATGAAAATAAAGAAAACATATTTAATGAGGTGTGTCCAAACTTTTGGCCTGTACTGTATATATCCAATCTGCTTTGCTGAATTGGGCTCCCCTTATCCATAAGTCAGCTTAGGTGGACCACTATGTTTCGGTAGAGCTGCAGGTTATTCAGTTTTGCTGTTGGATTGGGCAGTGCTCTGTGATAATAATATTATAATATAGGAACATTTGTTTTTTAAAGCACTTAGACATCCAAAGAGACCAAAGTGTTAAATAGATTTACAAACAAGGCGACAGACATCAAACTACAAGCAAGTTTCTGATCAACTCGAGAAGAAGGCCAATTTCAAAAGATGAGTCTCAAGATCCACTTTAAAAGCTTCCAATGAGCTTGCCATCCCTACATTAAGTGGAAAGGCGTTCCATGTCACCACACATTACCATCAGTGATCTTGAAACAACCAAGGGTATTTTATTATGAGATCTTAAAGTTCTTGAGGGGCATGGCAATGTAGCAGCTCAAACAAATATGGGGGTGCTAAACCATTTAAACATTTAGAAACAAGAATAAAGATCTTAAAATCAATCCTAAAAGTATGTAGGGATGAAAGAATAGCAGTGATGTGGACACGACGTTGACAATAATTAAAGCATGGGATTTTATGGCTTCATTCTGCTTTGGACTTTTAGACAAATGTATCCCTGGCCTGTCTACTATGTTCCATAGACTTCATGATGCTGTTTGATCACTTGTCTTCTTAAACATACTCTGAGGCCTCAACAAGGCAGCTGGATTCATATCGAGATCAAATAACACTACTGGACTCCATTTACAAGACGCTTCATTTAGCTACTCTTAACCATGTCAAATTTTTTCCAGTTCATGAATATGTGCTGGTGGCATTTTTGTGTCCAAATGACTCAAAAGGAGTGGCTGCATCATCCATGTGTTAATGTGGCAGTGGAAGACAATCTCAAGCAGGTCCATGCTTTCTATGTTTGAGACTTGTTCATCTCACTTCCAATTTTATTATTTTTTTTTTTTTTTTTACAAATAAATGTTTTCAAAACAATTTTTGGACAAAAAGTCTATGTTGTATATTATGTTCATCATTCATAAATACTTGTCAAATTAGCATTGCATCCATAGGTTGATGTGGCCAGTTAATTTTGGGAAACTACAAACTAAACCAAGATGTTGTAAGTCCACATCCAAAAATAACAGCCGATAAATATAGATTTATTTTTTTATTTAGTTTTTACCTGAAAAATATTTGGAAAATGTGTCTTTGTGTCTGAATTGGTTTTAAGCTGGCAAAGTTGAGCCATCAATACCAAGGTGCAGCCCAGCTCTTTCTTCCTTTGGGCTGCTCACCAAAGGCTGTGTAATAAACAGCTCCCTGCGAATCACTTGAATTGTTGAGCCTGTAATATTCAGGGCAGAACGGGGACTAAATGTAAGGATACATCTTTTTATAGAGTGACCTTCTCCACAGACAGCTCTCCTGTCTCCTCCTCACCCTGTCTGCATTCTTGAGCTGCCATTATATGTAAAAATGTCACACCTGTGTCCATGGATTCTTTTGATTATGTGTGGAATATTTTGAAGCATCCTGCAATCTTGCGCTAAAGGGAAAATGAAACGCATCATAATGTGAAGAAGCAAGCAAAAATGAATAAATAAATCTTTTCGATGGTAATGTTTGTCTATAAAAGAAAATAAAAACATTTGGCTATAGAGTTTTTCATCATACTCTGTTTTTTCACTAATGCAATTTTTTTGAATCTTGTTTTGAAAATTGTATTATGTAGGCAAGCCAGATAAAAGTAAAAAAATATTATTGTCAGGTGGGTCATGAACCAGAGTTCATCCTTGGGCAAGGTGATAGAGCTGGACGGTAGGCTACTGGGAAGAGGATAAGCTGGTAAAAAAGGAAAGATATATATTTTTTTCAGTCTCCTTGAAGTGAAGAGCTGCTGAAGTTCCTCAAATTGTTCAAATGATACTTTATTAAATAACTAGAACACATCTGTGATATCTGTGCTTGACATTGTAACCTTCTCAGAATCTAGAAGATTGTGTATTCTCATTTAAGTCTGGGCTGTTGATGATGATGATGTGCAATAGGCTGTTATATTCTGTACCAAAAGATGATACAAAAAATACATATTACTTTGTATTTTTGTCTGATTTTAATTTAGACTTAAATATTTTAAACTCTAAGTTATAGTCTAAATTTAAATTATGTTAAATATTCAAATATTTTTTGAATTCCCATTCACATTTGAAAACATTTTTTTAATAATTAAATTTAACTTCCACATCCTGCACTCATTTTACCTCTTTAATCATTTAATTCCAATAAAATGCACTGACTTGATAAAGCTGGATTTTGTTTGTTTATATTCAAGTATTGCTGTTTTGTATTGATTTTTTTCAAATAAGCAACACATTTAAAAGTTATGCCTATTTGGAGCTTTCTGTATTTAGTTACATTGGCATTTTGCATTTCATATTACATGACACTGTTCCAATATCAACTTAGAGTAGATAAATAGAGTAGAACAATTTTTCTATATCTGAATTATATCTATAATACCCACTAAAATATTTTCGTATTTCCAAACTTTCACTCTTTCAGTTTTTCTGCTCTAATCTATCTATATGTAGTCTTTTTTAGGATATTTAATCAAATCAACAATAGATGTAAGTGTAAAAGTGACAGTTTATAAAATTATACACATAAATAAATTAATGATATTCAGTATATATTTTACGATATTTGATGTGGTGTTCTATCTCTGTTAGTTATTAGCTTACAGTTGAAACAAAATGCTCCCCTAAGATTCAAATGCATCATATTGATTATTACAGGTAAATACAGGCAAAATAGAGCCTGCAAAATTCTAAGATAATTTGAGAAAAAAAATCGTATCTATTTTTTATGACAAGCAGAAGTTATTGAATCTCGAAATGATCTGTGCACTCAAATTCTTAGTAGTAGGTTTTATATTTACTGTTGCCAGGTGACAATCCGGTAATGCTTATATCATCCACTAATTGTGCTCTATAGTGAATAAATTGTGGGGACAAAGAGTAAAAACAAGGAGTAAAAATAAGGAGTTATTTCATAGTATTTTGCCACCCAAAGCCATTACCATAAAGCAAATACAATAAGTTAGCATGTTCTGAAGCTACTTTAATGTTACTGCAATTCCAAATGTACCTTTGATCAACTCTCAGCGCTTTACAGTCTGTGGCGCACCCTCCCTAATGATAACGCACACTGACCCTTACACACACGTTTGCTCCAAGCCACAGATGTGTCAGTGTCAGCAGAAAGCAGTTTTATAATCAATTTGGAATCGAGGGTGGAGTGGGTTGATGTTCCTTACTGCAAAGTAAATCCCAAAGTGACTGTTGCTCATATAGTGCAAGCAGGGCAATCAATTTCACCAGTCTGACCGCGGGAGAGCAGGCTGCTGTGAAAAATATAAGCTGAGCTTGAGTTCTGGGATAGAGGTGCACTTTCCCCATATTTCCTCTGAGTGGGCTGCACTTAATCCTGCATCTCCCACTGCAGATGTCCATACTGAACTCTTTTTTTTTCTTTCTTCTTTTTCTTTCTTCTTTCAATGATTGCTCTGGAAGCTCGTAGGAACATGGTTGCTCAACAGTTATGTCAACCCGTAATTACTTTATCCCGTTACAACCAAACAAAAACTTTTTTTTAGAAATTTTATGTGACAGACCGACATGCAGCACCAAATTGAAGTGAGACGAAAGGGATAGTTTTACATATTTTAAATAAATAAACTCTGAAAAGTGTGGAGGGCATATGTATTCAGCCCTACCGCTTTATGCAGTTATAGCTGTTTTTTATGTAATGTATCAACTAACTTTGTAGCTCTAAAAACTTGAATTTGGGTTGATTGTTTTCTCTAAAATGGTTCAAGTTCAATCACACTGAATAACTTAAATCTTTGAATATCAATATTCATGATTTGCCACAAATAAACAGCTGGATATAGTACTGGACCAGGTGGGCCAATTATGCTTTCATCTAGACTACTTCCGTCACTTTGAAGGTATTTTTAAGGTAATCCACCGAAATTTCAAATTTTGTGCAGCCACCAACTGCTTTTTTTTCCAGGACTGCCATATATTTAATTTCATATTACCAGTCAGTTCGGACAGTTCCCCTGTTCCGGGAATAGAAGAGCATCTGCATGATCCTACTACCATGTTTAGCACTTCACATGTGGGACAAAAAGAATCATTTTGGTGTTGTCTGACCAAAGCACATTCTTGCATAAACTCACTGCATCCCATACGTAGCTTTTGTGCAAACAGCAAAGTGAATTTTCTTTCAGCAACCAATTCGATAAAACACCAGGGGTCTCATGTACGCCACTTTCAAAGCAAAAGTTGTGATTTATAAAAAACAGACTTGACGGGAAAATGTGCGCACCTGTACGCCAACTCTGACCCGTGCGTACGGACATTTTGGAGACGAGGGAATCGACGACGTAGTTGGTGAGGTGGTGAACTGCAGCCACACTGCATATTAGTGATGGGAAGATCGACTCTTTTTACCGACTCGGATCATTTACTCTCGAACATTAAATTGAACGAATCTTGAACAAATCATTTAGTTCATTTTAACAGCAGGTGGCGCTGTTGCCCTCTTGTGGGCGTCGTAGTAAACAAGGCAGCGGTTCTCCAACGAATCATAATTCACAACCCCAAGTGACCCATTTACCGACTCATTCCTGTTACTCTTAGCAACTAATTTCATTAGTAGAAATATTTATAGTTTATAATTAAATTTGTGGGGGGGGAAACACCCAGTAAAAAAACATTTCTGCTCTGGACTGGAAGAAAAACCCTGAGTACAAAACTCACATCACGAGAATAGCTCATTAGTTCACAGTAGTATAGCTCTGCTAACATGCTAACAGCACATTGAGTTACTCACCCCTTCCTTTCCGAGAGCTAACCGAAGCTAGCTTGCAATGTCTGGTGCTGAATCGCTAGCGTGAACAAATCGCTCACTCCCGGCTCACAGCTCAAACGAGCTGAACGACTCATTCACCCCTCCTCCTTCCCGGCTCACAGCTCAATTCTCCACTACAATACAGAAGGCAACATGTTTTGTTTCACCTGACAATAAAAAACAAAATGCCACAAGCTATTCGAAAACCTAGGAAAGCATATACACACCACAATAAAGTTATTTGTGTCCACGCTGCCATCATTGTTTAACAACGCGACAGTGACTAGGTAGGTGTCACGTGACAAATGAACGAATCTACTACTTCAGTCCGAACTGTCGGTCACATTACAGCTCTACAGCCTGAGCTGTGAACGATGACCGAGAAGATCCGTTCAGTCCGAACTGTCGGTCACATTACAGCTGGGTAGAGGAAGAGTGAGTGTAAACTAATTTTGACAATTAGTGATACAATTAAAACAAAAAGGAATAATTAATAAGTTCCCTATGTTTACATGGTGCGTTTAATGTGTACAAAATATTACATTATTATTATCATTATTATTATTATTATTATTATTATTATTATTATTATTATTACTACTATTATTGATTATGTTTGTTGTTATTATCATCATTATATATTTATTATTTAATCAATATGTTGATATAATTTTCGAAAGTATTTATTTACTAACACACTTTAAATTATACACACAATAACACATCTACAAGAAGTCCACTAAATAATTATGATTTAATGAAAAAATAATATATATCGGGTGTCGAATGACAAATAAAGGAACATTAGATATCAGACATCATTCATTTCCTTGTTCATCTCTCAGTCCGCTCCACAGCCCGTAGCAAGCTGAGCCACAGTTTTCACGTGACGAATGAGTAAGAATGATCCGTCACGATCCGTTTATGAACGAATCGTGAGCGAACTGTAGTACTTGCTGCTCGCCACACATCGGCCTGAGCAGTCTGGCTGTCACATGACAAAAGAACTGGGACCTGAAAACGGACGCAGCAGCTGAGTGAGTCATGAACGAATCATTTCTGTTTCCTGTCTTGCTGCTGACTGACCTCATGCAGCTGCTGACATGTGGCAAGAGAATGTACTGCATGACAATGAACGAATCGCTCACTGAGAGGACTCGTTACTCTCGGGTCGTATAAAAGATTAGTTCATTTTGAACGAATCGTTCACGAACGACACATCACTACTGCATATTACTCCTCTCACACATATCATTTCACCTCACACCAAACATTAATTATGGATTCATGTTATTATAAACATCCAAACAAGCAATGATATCTATATTGTAGCTTAGCAGTGAGCTATAGCTCTTCTAAAAACATTTTTCAGTATTAAAATAGATACATAAAATTTATCTCAAAACCTTAAACTCAGATAAAAGGACCGGGACTGTGTGTGCCAATTAATAAATGGAATCATCTGCCGTCCCTGAGCGCAATAACGCCTGCAGTCTTGGATGGGATCATTAAGATGAGCAGGCGATACATCACGTTTCCATATACTGTGGGGGAGCAGGCCGAAATTAAGATACAATTTGCAGCAATGTCCGGGTTCCCAAACATAATCGGCGCAATTGACTGCACCCATATTACTATAAGGGCCCTGTCCGAGAAAATTCCCCTCCCTCCTGGCGTACCCCCTCCCCAGCATGAGAACCCCGACCCACAGCCGCCTCCTCCTCGACAGGAAGCTTTCACCCAGGGAGCAGGATCGGCCAGGATGTAAAATTTTTATTGTATCATTTAAAGGTAGCAATGTGTCAGCTCGTACACGTACCCCCTCCAGTAGCAGACCCACTCTGGCGGTGGGAGGCAAGTGTTTTTTTTCCCCCCTCAACTTTGAGGTCCGACCACTTTTTTTAAATATTTATTTCGGGTACCGTGCTGTCTGTTGCGCTGACAGTCTGCACTGCAAACGCCACATGCTGCCACTAACAGTTCTTCCTTTTATTTGTGACACCGCTGCTGTGTCCACCAAATAAAATGTCTCTTCTAGCCTCCACTTCACCCACTAGCACTTCAATCAACATCTCCGTAAAGTTTCTCTTCTTGTTTTTCTTCTGTTGTTGCCATATTTCCCCTCGTCTTCATATGCATCAATATTCATGTCCTGCTTTGCATTGACCTTTTAGAGCCAGATTTGGGCGTGTTCAGCGCGGGATATGAGCCAAATTCACGTGCGCAAACTTCCAAGAAGACCGTGATTTATAAAGGGAAATTGCTTACACTTGTGCGTAGGTATGGTTTTATAAATCAGAAATCGTTTTGGCGTACGCAAACTTTTTTTTTTGGTCCTACGTACACTTTTAGTAGGGATTCCACGCAATGTTTTATAAATGAGACCCCTGATCTGTTGAGTGCAATACTAATGGCTGTCTTGTTGACTGGCAGCTTCTTCGGTTGACCACCGTTTCATGACATGTTTCAAGTTTTCCATCGTACTTTCGAATGGATTTTATTTTGGGGGAATCAGAATATACGGGACTGAATATGTGTCTAACACACTTTTCAGATTTCATTTGTTAAAAGGATAAAAAAAAACATGTATTTTCTACTGTTTTGATTTGTTTTGACATTACATCGAATCCCATCAGAAATTACTAAAGTTTGTGGTTCATGTAACATCCCAACATATGAAAACAACATGAATAATTTTGCTAACTGTTGTATTCTAAGAGGTAAAAAGGAAATGATCTTCAATGAACAATTAGTTTTAACCAAGGAGAACATTGACAACATCAGAGTTTGAAAGCGGCGTCAATTAAAGTCTGCACACCAAAGATAATCGGGATTACTGAATAAAAACAAACAATCCTTTCCAGCCACTATAAAATTATATGCCAGTCATGATGTAGACTTTATGAACAGTTTAAACTCTCCTGGTTTCATAGCTGTTCTCATTCATTTGATGCTCTTAAACAGCAGGCTGCCCCAGCGGTTGGGGATCAGGTTTTTAATCAGGCTAAAAAGCCTTATAAAAACAATGATTTAATTTGCATGCCAAGGGACCGTGCTGTATGTAAAATCTGTTTAATATACTTTCAGCATACGTCACATTTTCTATCTAAACACTGTTTCTAGGAACTCACTGTGGCGTGAGCTTTGTTCTTGCATGGAAACCCATGTGGCCAAACACCAGCTACAAATCCCAACCAGGGCATAAAATGGAGCCAAATCATTGGTTTATTAGTCCTGTGGTCGGATATCCATGTGATGTTGGTCATTTGAATCACATGGAGCTGTTAAACCTGGCCGATTTCACCAATCAGACCCAAATGGCATCCTGACAGAGATGTATCAGGGACACACATGTGCATGATCACAGAAATGTTTTCCTCAAGAATAATGTGAGGACAGATCCAAGTTTCCCCCTGACTTTTGAATCAAAGCTGCTACATTTTCTTGGAAACCAACCCAAAGTTTAGAGCCAGCATTTCTCTTTACAATGGTGGTTTGTCTTTTGACTCAAACTCACTTGTTTCACGACAAACAAAATTAATTTTGTGAAATGCAGCTCTGTATTATTTACTCTTCTCAATTTCGCTTTGTTTGCTCCGTCCAGTCCTTTTGATGTCATCAAAAAGGATGGACTACACAAGCATTCAATGTCCTTAAACTTTCTATTTTACAAGCACAAACATCCATGTTTTGTTTCCGTAATAGACCAACATAAATCATTTCTTAAATTTGTTTTAAAACACAATAGATTGTTTGGTACACTGTCATAGTATTGTCCCAGATTTCTGTGGACAAGAGGCCTACAGATTATCTTTGAAAGGGAATCTGTATGGCAGTTATTTGAAAATCTTAGGGAATTACTACTGAAATCCATCACCTCTTTCCAACAGATATTTATTGTCAATACAATAGAATCATTTTAACTCAGACAAATACAATTCACTCAAGTAGTTACTAGTTACCAAATGCAGATAATTAGATTTGAAAGAAGAAGAAAAAACTAGAGCAGTCACTGGAAATCATCTGATCTATTCAAAATGAATTATCTTTAAATTAATCACAGAAAGACAACATGTTCTGATCTTCTTCAGAAAAACCTGTGGATTTAAACAGCCTGTTCAACTATACCTGAAGGCTAAGACACATAATTATAGCCTGGTGATTCATCACCTTAAACAGCAACTTGAAAATAGGGACATAAAATGTTTTATCTACGGTATTCTACAAAATATAGAATTTTAAATAAAATACTTCTATGAGCTAACTTTGGCTATTTTGTACCAAGCAAAAGTTACACATCTACATCTTTCAATCCATGTTGTAAAGGTTATTTGTTAAAATAATAGCATGAAAGAACCTTGGTGTAATCCTTGACTAAGACATTCAAATCCCATATTAAATAGGTTTCCAGGATTTCTTTCTTTCGACCCCCGGAATATATTACTAAAATTAGAAACATCCTGCCCAGGAGTGATGCTGAGAAACTAATCTATTAAATTTGTTACTTCAAGGCTGGACTGCTGTAATTTTTAATATCAGGAAGTCCTCAAAATGAAATTAAAAGCCTTCAGTTGATCCAAAATGCTGCAGGAAGAGTTGTGATGAATATTAAAAAGAGAGATCAAATTTCTCCCATTTTGGCTTCTCTCCATTGGCTCTCTGTTAAATCCAGAATAGAGTTTAAGATCCTCCTCCTTACTTATAAAGCCCTTTATAATCAAGCTCCATCATACATCCTAGATCTGATTGTTTCATATGTTCCTAGAAGACTTCGCTCTCAGACTGCAGGTTTATTGGTAGGTCCCAGGATTTCTAAAAGTAGAATGGAAAGCAGATCTTATAGTTATCAGGCTCATTTCCTGTGGAACCAGCTCCCAGTTTTAGTCCGTGAGGTAGAAACCCTGTCTACTATTATACTAGTCGTAAAACCTTCCTTTTTGACAACGCTTTGGTTAGTTATATAGTCCTGAGTTATTTTTGTAGTTACGCTGCTATAGGCTTAAACTGTTAGAGGACAGACTAATCTATTTTCTTCTTTCTGCTACTTTTCTCTTCTACTACCTTCTTCTACTAGATGTTAACCTTGTTTTCTCTGTGTTTTTCTCTTCATAGAAGCTACACCTTGTCTATATACTGCTCAGCTTCAATGCCATGTTGGATATGGAGCACCGACTCAGATGACGCTCCTAGTGACTGAACATCTTCCATGTATTGTTATATACCTTTTACTTTCTTGAATGTAGAAAGCACTCTTACATCTGTTCCTTTTCTTCCTTTTTTGTTTCTGCTCTATCTTCTCAAAACTCCCAGATAGTCATGGCAGAAGGCCAGTCGTACTGAGCCAGGTTAAGCTGGAGGTTGTTTCCTGTTAAAAGGGAGCTTTTCCTCTCCATTATCACTATATGCTTGCTCAGGATGAGGGATTGCAGAGAGGATTGTTGTGGTTGCAGTCCACTTGTACGGGGCATAACCCAAAGTCAATGACTTGATGGAATCTCCATGGATTCCTTGAATAGAAAACTTTTTAACTGATTGTAATGTTTGTATAACTGTATTGAAATGACTTTTCTTGTAAAGTGCCTTGAGATTACATCTTTTGTGAATTGGTGCTATATACAGTAAATGAACTGAAATGAATTGAACTGGAAAAAAAAGTAGCAAGCTCTTTACCACAACAGGCAGGAGAGACCATTGCAAATGCACACACATGACCCGGCCTTAACTAAGGAAGGTCAGGGAGAGGTTGAGGAATAAAGGAAAGGAGATGTAGAGATGTGAGATGAAAGATGAGGGAGACAGGGAGGATTGATTAAGGATAAGAGATAAGAGAGAGAGGTATCAGGTAGGAAAGAAGTAGACTTAAGGGAGGAAGGAATGAAGTATGTGGGAGGTAGAGATGATGGATGAAGCAGGAGGGATACAGCTATAGGAAGTGGAGGAGATATGGACAAAGAATGAGCTATGTACAGAAGATGAGGGAGAAGAGGATGACTGATGAAGGAAAGGATGAGAGCGGTAGCGATTAGGTAGGTAGGGTCAAGGATAGAGGGACGGGGGGTGTAGAGATCCAAGATAAGAGAGATTGTGATTGGAGGAAGTATGTAGAATGAAGGATGAGAAATGAAGGGATGATGGATGGGGGATGAGGTACAGCAGGGAGGAGAGATGAAACAAGAAATGATGGAGAAGAAAGAAGGTTAGGATGAAGGGGGAATCGGGGTATTGCCAATGCGAACCATGTCCATCTCAGTTATTGAGTCCTTTGCCAAGACACTTCATCTGCCTTGCCTGCTGGTGGTGGTTAAAGGCCCTGGCGGCCCCGATTGAATGGCTGCCTCGCTTCTGTCAGTGTGACCCAGGGCAGCTGTGGCTGCAATGTAGTTTACTAGTATCAGTGTATGAATGGGTGCATGACTGAATGTAGCGTAAAGCTATACAAGTATAGATCATTTACCGTTTGTTTTTAGCACATCAAACTGGAGAGTTGCCATGTCTGTGCGTGAATCCTAAGTTGTTTGTGAAAAAGTTGGACAGCACAACATAAAGAAACTCTCGAATCAAACAATTCATCATTTATACCTTTTCCTATCCATTTCAGCTTTGACCTTTCCTTTCCTTCCAATCTCCTTTTATGTTGGGATCTAACTTTATGTAATTTCCTTCCTGACATTTATCAAATGTCTCTTTCAGGTCAAACTCATCTAACTTGTCCTTCTTTTTAACCCCTGTCTTCTTCTTTTTTCTTTTTTTCTCTGTCTTTTTTTTTTCCTCAGAAAGTGTCATCACAAAATGCTACACCTTCCCTGATTTAAATTGACACGAGAAAAATTGCTAATTGGAGGTTCCGGTAATACTTAAATCAATCCGACAAAAAATCTATTTCTCCTCTTTACTTTTCCCTCCTCATTCATCAACTTAGACTAGCAGCAAACTTGTTGCTTGAGGTGTATGAGAATCGATTCTAAATGAGTCAAAGGGATCATATTTCAGAAGACGGATAACAGTAAACTTCCTACATTTTTGGGACTCAGGCTACATTGATCTTGACATCTATGATGGATGTTTGCTAGAGTTGACTTTTATGCAGAATGAATCCCTTATACCAGGAACTATTGACTGCCTGTCATTTTGTTGTGCTGAAAACTGAATAGATTATGCAGATCTAAAACAATCCAACAAAATAATGATCTGCTCCCTTAATATGCATTCATGCTAATTAAGAAATATGAGACACTGAATAAATTATGAACAACCTCATTGACTAAGCCGGTGATAAACAGAAGGGGGGGGGGGTAGATTCTGCCTTACGTTAACCACCAGGTTGCTACACACCAAGTAGCTCTTTTGTTATCCTTTTCATTAGTCTAGTTGTGAATCCCCACTAATCTTGCTTTGGGTTTTGGCTTTTTGGTTTAAGGAGAAGAGAAGCATTCCACAATTCTTAGTCATCTGTTTAGTTAGTATGAGGCTTATTTCCCCACTGTTTATTTTTGGCGGAGCTTTCAACTCCTCATTTTGGTTAAAAATGAGAACAGGTATCATACAACTAACGCTTAAGTGTTGCCACTGGACTGGAGATCATGTATTAAGAGCCATTTAAGCCACTCTGACTTATTGACAGTAATAGATTTGAAGGTTTATTTGAAGCAAGCTTGGACAGAATATACACCAGAAGTTGTATTGATAAATGGGTGCTGAGATGAATTTTACTTGTATTTCTGTCGACTGTATGATTGACACATGGGAGTACCAGTTTCACTACACTCCAGTTTACCTTTTTTCACTAATGTGTCTCTTGAGAGACATAAAAGGGAATTTACATAAAAACAGTTCAGGAATTTAGGTACTAAAAAAGGGAGTCAGAAAAAACCCCATAACATATCAATAACATTGCATCAATAATGTAACAGAAATATAAATAATCACTCTAATATCATATTGATTATGTTTTCTGGACATTGCAGTGATAGTTTGACTTTTTTATTTAAAATATTTATGAAAAATTCTATTTCATTTGATTTCCTTTTATACTCAATAATCAAAACAGCACAATTTATATTAGAGAAACATATTTGAGCATTTTGTAAACACTGTTTATGTACAAAGCATAGTTTAGTTTGTCAGTTTGAACACATCCCCACCTTTGTTTTTCAGAGCAGGGATGGTCATTGATCACCACTGTCACCTATGATAAAAGTGGAAGCAGGAAAGCGTGTTTTCATTCGTGGTGTCTTAAGTGATTGCCCCGAATGCACTGCTTCTATAACAGTGAAGATAAAAACCAACTAGAAAACTAGTGACTGGCTGAGTTAAATGTGGGAAAGAAGCAGATTTGTTTTTATTTTTTTTTTTTTTTTTTACAAATCTAAAGTCACATCTTCATTTAAGTAAATGTCTTTTAAACTTTTTACCCAGGTTGAAGAAAAATAAGGCAAGAATAAGTCAGAAATTTACTTCAGCCTTCCAGATGGCATTGATATTGCAGCCAGTAATATTTCTTTGCTGTCATTTTATTAATGCAGAGGGGGAGATCACTTTGAATTGACTGCAGTGTATAATAAAGTTATCCATGGGCAAGTAAACATCTGTGCAAGCTGGCCTTTGGCCCCTAAAGTTCAATTTCTCTTTTTTCAGTGTAAGTTTTCATTTCTTCACTTTGAAGATGATATGCTGCTGACAGCTTTATCAAGATGTGACCTTTAAAAGAGAGTGGAAGTTGGAATGAAAATCTGCTGGGGTTCCTTATACAGAAAACCTCTTTAACTGGTTGGAATTTTTGTATAATTGTATTGAAATGACTTTTCCTGTAAAGTGCCTTGAAACAACATCTTTTGTGAACTTGCACTAAATAAATCAACTGAATTGAATTGAAATGAAAACCAACACATTCATGATGTCATGGGACTTGATTATTAAAGTGTGGACTGATCAGTCCAGGTTGGAGAGGCTTTATAGCCTTTAAGGATGCTCTGGACTCTCTTACCCAGCAGGTCCAAACCTCTTAGCCTGAGCAAATATACTGAAAGTCAAGCTTGATTAGCCTACTTGACCAACCCCTAATACCCTTTATAGTATTTAAATGTTTTCAAATGGAAGTCTTTTCACCTTTCAACCACATTTTCAGGTAATTAGATGGACGCTAATATATTTAATTTGCATGTTAAACTTCATTTTCCTCAGGGGAATGTCATATTGAAGTGAGTTGGGAGGAAATTAACTCCAGTGAAATACGGACATTTGTTAATTTTAGCTGATTTATCTAATGTAATCAACACAAACTAAAAATGTGATTCAACTGCATATTATTAGGGTTTTTAAATACCTACACTTCCATTAAGTTTTCAGTTCAATTTATTTATATAGTGCAATTTCACAATAGATCTCATCTCAAGGCACTTTTTCATGAAAAGTAAATTGAGTACAATTGAATTCAACTTAAGGAATCACAGTAGAATGCATCAAGTCATTGATGGGAGGTTGTGCTCAGAACATGCAGACTCCAACCACAGGAATCCCTCATACTGAGGAAGCATATAGGGACAGTGGAGGGGAAAAACTCCCTTTTAACAGGAAGAAACGTCTAGCAGAACCAGGCTCAGTACATGTGGTCATCTCCCACGACCATTAGGGGTTTGAGATGACAGAGCAGAGACACATAAAAAACAAAAGGAATGGATACAAGAGTAATATTTCATTAAAGAAACGAAAAAGTTGATAACAGGATATGGAAGATGTCTGTTCACTGGGAGCATCTTCTAAATGAATGCCTCCCATCCAGTAGGGCATCGTAGCTAAGCAGGATACCAGACCAGCTGTAGCTTCTATAGATAACTGCAAAATAAATAAATAAATCTGGAGAGTAGTAGAAGAGAAAAGTAGAGTGAAGAAAAGTGGTCAGTCTGTCCTTCAACAGTCTAAGCCAATAGCAGCATAATTATAAAGATAGCTTAGGATAACCTAAGCTCATGTATGATGGAACTTAAATTTAAGGGCTTTACATGTAAGAAGGAGGATCTCAAACTGTATCCTGGATTTAACAGGGAGCCAATGAAGAGAAGCTAAAACAGGAGAAATGTTATCTCTCTTTTTAATATTCATCAGAACTCTTGCTGCAGCATTTTGGATCAACTGAGGGCTTTTAATTGCACTTTGTGGACGTTCTGATAGTAAATAATTACAGTAGTCCAGCCTTAAAGAAACAAATGCATGGGCCAGTTTATGCATCACTCCTGGACAGGATGTTTCTAATTTTAGCAATATTCTGGGGGTGAAAGAAAGAAATCCTGGTAACTGGTTTAATATGGAAATCATGGAAACTTGTTTGATATGGATTTTGAATGTCATGTCTTGGTCAAAAATTACACCAAGGCTTTTTACATTCTTACCGGACGCAAATTTAATGCTTATCCAGATGAAGTGAATGACACTTTCACAATAAACCTTTGTTAAGCTGGTTATGCATAAGTTTAGTCCATTATTCAAGGCTTGATGAGTCGTATTTGATCAAACAGATTAATTCAGACAGCATCCTGAACAAACTTACATATGTATGGTGGTTGCAATATCACAATGTATCCTTTGCCTACCCGCATTTTTATTTAGAGTTGTTTTAAATTGCTAAAATCATCTAAAAAAGGATTCTCGCTGACTAATGCTGTTAGCATTCCCCAAGTCTGGATAGACTGATGGATGGATGGAATCTATAGATAAAGTCTCTGCGCTGGTATCATCATTTTTTTTTCCCACATCACCTTTTGCCTAGAATCTAATCTATTTCTGTACCACTAAAATGTATATCGCTTTGACCCAACTTTCCAGATAATTCCCTTGTGACTGATGGGAAATTTCATTCTTTTAATCAGCCGCTTCCAACCTCCTTTTAGCGTGTCATTTTGTCATCCACTTCTATATAATCCTTCTATCTCCGCAGACTGAGCAAGAGAAGTGAATTAATAATATTCTCAGAGGGCTCAAACCTCTTCCAGAAATGAGGTCTGACTAAGTCTCCTCTCTAATTGTATAAGCGTTGTCCCTTTTCACCCGTTTCCAAGGCACGTCAACCAGAGGGATGCTGCAAGCTGCCCTCTTGGCCCTGGTGCAGCTGTCGTATCTGTTCTCCTAGCTAACCTCCCCTTCAGCAAGAAATCAAATACACTTAATGGAGATTGGAGAGAGGAAACATGAGTGTAATTGAACCTGGAAAGAGAGAAGTGTGTCACCGATGATCACCTTCCTGTATATCGTCACTTTGGATTTGAGAATAACATCAGCATCAGCAGTTTTCATCATTCTCTTGAAGGATGACAGAGCGCTTCGGGCAAGAAGCACAACAAATGGATTTAAAAGTAAAAGTAACACCTTATTTAAAAAAACAACTGCTAAAGAAGAAATGAAAGCTCTGAAGCATCTTTGAGCAAACACTTGTTGTCACTCAGATATTCATACATACCACAAATACCCTCCACTGACTCCATGACTTAAACTGCTTATGGAGGGGTACAGAGTGCGTGGCCAGTGGATCAAGTTCTTGCTTTGATTGAGGTTAGTGTTCCTGAGATCCTAGGCTTAATGGAGTTCGTCTCACCACAGCTTAGCTCCTGTTTCGGGGAAAATGGTCAGACCTTAAAGGGCAACCTCAAGGTCAAACACTTGATAAGTGTTAGGTTGTATCCGGAGACTGATGCTGTAAAATGGGGATTTTTCCCCCCTGAGTCAGATGAATTAAGTTTGTAAGATATGCTGACACTTAGCTGCATCAGCTGCAGTGTTCAAGAGAAGGTAAAAGATAATTAAACACAGCCCATTCATCATGAAACTAAATGAAGGGCATAAGAGTAACTATGAATGTGACCTTTAGAATAGTGTTATTTTATGATAACACTTTAACTTGGCATCTTCATCACATTTTCTATCCAGTTAATCCAGAAACTACATTCAAATTTCGAATAATTTAGAGCATCTCCTTAATGGCCAAATTCAATGCCTTGAAAACGTATCAATTCCCCTTGAAATGTTTTATGCATTTACATGCTAGAGAAACACACGTCTTTTTATTTGATTTTAAAGTTGTAAGGAAGGAATTAATCAGAAAAGTAGCCTGGAGGAGCTGCATTGATCTGCAGGTCAGGTGGAAAAATCTTCGGATAGGACAACTATTAATCTAATAATCATGCTTTCAGAATCAGAATCAGAATCAGTTTATTGGCCAAGTATGTCACATACAAGGAATTTGACTCCGGCAAACTTTTTCCTCCAGTACAGAACTTGAATAAGTGAAATAAAAAATAAAAAAATAAAAAAATAAAAATATGAACAAAAATAAGTAAAAATACAAATAAATATCAGATCGTAAATAATAAAGGATAATATATACACCAAGCCGGGGTTATTTTACAGTGAGTATGTACAGAAGTGCAGAGTTATAGTTTATTGTTATGTGAGTGCACTCACACACTGTGACTAGACAGAGTTCGTCAGAGCGACAGCCTGGGGGAAAAAACTGTTTTTGTGTCGGGTGGTTTTGGCGTACAACGCTCTGTAACGCCGACCTGAGGGGAGGAGCCTAAACAGATTGTGGCCAGGGTGTGAGGGGTCAGAGGTGATTTTCCTGGCCCGCTTCCTGACCCTGGCCCGGAATAGGTCCTGAATGGAGGGAAGATCGGTTCCTATGATCCTCTCTGCAGTCCTGACTGTTCTCTGCAGTCTGTCCTTGTCTTGCCTGGTGACGGATCCGAACCAGACAGAGATGGATGAGGTCAGGACAGACTGGACTATTGCTGTGTAGAAGATGATCAGCAGCTCCTGGGGCAGGTTGAACTTCCTGAGCTGACGCAGAAAGTACAGCCTTTGCTGGGCCTTTTTCCTTATTATGTTGATGTGTGAGGTCCACTTCAGGTCCCGTGTGATGGTGGATCCTAGGAACCTGAAAGACTCCACTGTGGGGACTGGCTTTCCACAAAGGTCGCCTTTTTTGAAATAACTTCAACAGAAAGTCATTATTAAAAGAGAGCCATGAGAACTCCCATTGGAATTTAAATGAAGTTGACTGAAATTTACCCTCCAAAAACTTGAAACTGTAACTACAAAAAAAAAAGGTGCTTCTGTAGCATATTGACTCAATGAAGGTGCTCCTGAACGAGTTAATTGAATGATCGTTCATACACTCACTCTTATTTTTTGTGAAGGTGAACTAAACTGAATCACTTTTGGTCTGATGAACGTTACAGCGAACGCATTAATTCTGGAGTTCGTGAACAGCTCTCTCTTGCAGTTCATTTTGTTTCAAGTGATGCCATGTTTTATTCGAGCCTTCCTGACAAAAGCCCAGTTAAAGCCACGGTGGTTGAAACAGAGGAAAAGATCAAAACTGGCAAAAATTCGAATTTCTTTCTTCAGCTTGATCTCTGGCTGTTGCAGAACTAACCAATCACAAGCATACGCTCTCCGTTGACAGAAATGAATAGTTAGAATATTGGGCTCAACACCGTCCGTCCTTGCGTAGGTGATGGAGAGCCCATGTGTAGACGGATAATGGCACTGCGTCAATCCGTCTCCATCAAAATGGAGAAGTATAAACTGGGCATAACTCTGCATCAATGAATAAAGCGGCATCTTAGTATGCCCGCCAAAAACATTTTCTTGAAAAGGTTATTGATGATACAGGTTGAAAGATTCTTACATTTTTGTGTAATCTTTGCTGGTGGGTCTCAGGAAGCTACTCTGGACATCAATGTCAACAGGAAACTTGAAACGGCATATTGAAATAAAGCACCCAGCTAGCCTTTCTAGGTAAGCCTAGGTGTAAAGTCACTAAAAAATTTAAAAGACACAGCTTAAACTTAAGTAAGGAATTACAACCTTACCTATTGGGCTAATTGTTGCACTTTATAACCCAGGTTCTACACATTTTCTTTGGGTAAACAAGTCAGAAAATACATTGACAGAAACTGAAAACTGAGGAAAGTTCATGTTTTAATGTTTTGCACTTTGAGTACAGCCTTAGTTTCCTCCTACAAGCATGGTTCCTACTGCAAATTGTTTAATAATTCCTCATAAAAAACCAAAAACTATAAAAAGCTTCTTTTTTTAAATATACTGTATGGCATAGAAGCTGGGTAGAATAGGTGGCAACAGTTGGACAATGCCAGTATTCTGAGGGAAACATCTGACCGCAGCATTTTGACAAGAAACAAATTATGAACTAGTTAATTTTTTAAACTGTGAACTGAATTAAAAAAAAATAGGAATTATGAAGTATGAACTGAAGTAGTTCATTTTAAAATGTGTGAAATGAACTTTGAACTAGTTCATATAAAAAGTGAACTTTTACCAACACTGGAGATGAATGTGAATAGATGTCACATTTTCTAGATTTTTATTTGTAGAAAAACAACACAAGAGAAAAACAACACGTGTTCTTTTCTTCAACTTCATCTATATTTCTACTATCAGGAAAAATGACCAACCCATAGTGAGTTCCTGCCTAGGCAATGACCTGTCCTATATCTTATGACCTGATATACCATTGAAATTAATATATTGATTATTATAGTGTTTTACGGGTTGTTGAGAGCTAGGAAAGTGGCCAACAAAAAGCAGACCATTGAAACCAAAGAGTCTTCTCATGAAAATGTCTTCAAGAACCCAGGACGTCTAGTTATTTTATCTTTAAATACTTCAAATCATTCTAACTTTATTTATAAAGTGCTTTTCATACAAAAACTGCAACTCAAAGTACTTTACAGATTAAAATGATCCAACATAAACCCCATCCCTCTCACACTGATTTTAAAGCATGATCGCATTTATACATTCCAAACCTACAGGGGCCTGTTCAGGTCAATTTCTAGCAAGCGAGGAGTTCTAGATTCTTGTAGACCATCTGTGTGTCTGATGTTGATCAATCATCAAACATTACTTATAAAGCACTTTTTATACAAAGATTGAAACTCAAAGTGCTTTACAGATTAAAAATGACCCAGCGTAAACCACATTTCCATCCCCATCCCAGATTTAAAACCATGATCACATTTATGCCCCCCCCCACCACCATATATACTCATGCGCAACATTAAAAAGGACATTGGGCAGAAAACATTGATATGTATTTGAAGATGATTTCAACACAATTGGGGAATGTGACAATACGATAAATTACATAATGGAATAAAAAACTGCCTGATGTGCAGAATAACAGAATGATGCTAACTTTTGAGAACAGGTATTCAAATTACTCTGGATTCTGTTAGAAGTGAAAAAAAAACATCCATCAACAAGGTGGAGATATAGATATCTTGCATGAACATTGAAAAATTAGACTAAAATTATAATGGGCTGTGACAGCGACAGGTAGTTTAGAAATCAAGGGTGGGAAGAGCTGGAGCAAGAATTGAATTTGAAATAATAGTGAGATTGGTACGTAGAGAGATAAAAAGTAAGCAAAACAATGCAAAGTTAAGGGCAATGCAATGTATTTGATGTAAACTGTTCCTATTTTTTTTTTCAGTTAAGCCTTTTCTCCATGTCTCTAATGAGGAAAGTTAGAGTAGAACCAACAACCATCTCTCCTCATCATGGCAATACAGTGATACATTAACAATAAATAATGAAGAAATTCATCAGAAGAGACTTTGCATATAGATAGCCTACTTAAGCCGGAAGCGACTATTAACATAACTTGCTGGAGCTGGAGGATAATTAGAGTGGCTCTCCTTCATTTCTTCCCTTTCTGTGACTAATAGAGAGGCGATAGTGACAGAAGGAGGGTACAGCTCCCAGAGGAACGTGGTTCATCTAACAGTCACCAAACTCTCTGGTGGCTCACAGCAAGCCTTCAGAACACAGGTTGGAGATATCAGGTGGTATTTTTTAAAAAAGCAGTTTCTAACTCCTCCCTGACATGCTTGTTTGCTTAAAAGTAAATCAACAGAAAGTCCTTGAAGTTAACACCTTGGTTTCTGTTTAGCCCTCAATCCACTTCATAGTAATTTTAGTAGGGATATCACGATCACGAGATTGGACCCGGACAATATTTTCATATTTCAAATTATTGGAGATTAGCTATATTAGCTGACGAGTCATGCCAATTTTTACGTAAGTGCCTCCTAGTTACTTTTGACAGTAATTGCACTAAAGTTCAAACCTCCATAGCGATGCAAACAAGGACTCTAATTACGAAAAAGATTCCACAAAAATTCGCACATCATAAAGGTGAAGATATTTTAAATTAAAGCTAAATGTTATGAAAATAAAGTTCAAAAATCTCTGCTTCCCTGGTTAATTATTTATTAACTTCATATTGCAAATAAACCTGTACATATTTGAATTAAAAATGCTTTACGTTCAACAGGTTTCTTTTCCCTTAAATCAGGGGTCTGCAACCTGTGGCTCTGGAGCTGCAAGTGGCTCTTTAGACCTTCCACAATGGCTCTCAAGCACTATGGATAAAAATAATAATGAACCAAATAATGCTTTTTTTTCTATAACAAGTCCTGATTTTAGCAGGTGTCTTGTGTTTTTCATTGAATGATAGCTTAAAACTTCCATGCAAGACAGATACTAAAAGTAATACATTTTTCTCATCATCAGGTTTGAAACTATGAGCATGTTTATACAACTTGACACAACTATCAAAAACTCACGGAAGAAAATAAATCCATCCACGTTTTGCTAAAGGTTTATGTTATTCCTTTCTTTTAAAGAAAAAACAGATACACATTTTGTTAATCAAATATGTAAAGTGTTTTTCTTAAGGCCATGTAACATTTATAGCTTTAAATCAGTTTTATTTCACTGATTGAGTGCAAAATGGTACCGTAGAAATCCAGAGGTCTCGCGAGAGCACAATTGGAATTGTCTCTGCAAGTCGCTCTGGCATCGAGCAATGATACTGGTACTGCACTATGTGAGCAGCTCGGGGAACCAACCAAATCGCTGTATCTGATGTAGGCGAGCCAGAGGCGAGCTAAGCTGATCACGACAGCACTGCAACATCCAGAATAATTTAGAAAATTTGCAAGAAGGACATTTTTGCTCTTTGGCCGACTGGATACAGCAAGAGTTTAACCTACCAGTTAGGTCCATGTATTGCTTTGACTGGTCGTGGTATTATACAATTGCGTGCAGTGAGGAATACCATATCTTTGTGAACACTTTTATATGCATTTTTGTATAACCTACTTTACCTATATTTGGGTACTCATTTTTATATGTAGTTTCATTTAACCTGCCCTATTATTTCAAAAAGGAACAAAGCTGGTTTCACAGTGAAGGACAACTTGTATTTACAGAGGACTATTGTACCAGTACAAGGTTTGAAGTAAAAACAATGTTACATTTGTACCAGGTTTTCACAACGGTTATAAATACCAGGTTTTGTTTAGACCAGGAACTAATAAATTGCAGCCGACTGTGTTCAAAGAGGAAGAAAAAATAGTTTAGGTTATGACCCCCATAAAAGCGGGTGTTTGTAAATCATTTTGGAGGAAAACCAGACTTGGGGAGTGTACGATATTTTGGCACACAAGGAAGGTCTATGTACTGGGAGTGACCATGTCATGTGATTCATGTGTTCAATCAAATAAGTCAGAAAAGCTTTTTGGCGACGCAAATCTGCTTCTGAAGTGTAGCGGAACCCCAAGTCGTGCTTCATTGACTTTAGATGTAAACCTGAAGCTCTAGTTGCTTCTATCGCGTTTGGTGTGGACGCAACGTATTGGCTGTAGGCAGGAAGGATCTCCTGTAGTGGTCTGTGTTACAACAAATCTGAAGATGGCCTCTGACTGAGCCCATCTCATGACCATCTCATGAAGAGGGTTGTCCGTAATGTTTTATGAAGACTCCTTTGGATCATCATCTCCAGAGGTTCAACGGTCAGTACGTTTACATGCAAATCTAAATCAAGCTTTTTGGAGTAATCAGACTATGACTTCCCCCCTTTTGAGAGCCGAGTTCCAGTTGTCATGTCACTCAGTAAATCAAATTATTAACTAAAGTATATTTGACTCCCTGACGATAGATGGCGATATGCGCACCTACGTATTAGCAGTTAGCCTTGAGCTGCACTTAGGCGGTAAACAGAGGCTGGTAGGTGTGAAAAAGATGGAGTTAAAGCAGAATATTCACAATAAGACTGCTGCGTCTCTTTGTCAATCCAAACATGCACTGATAGGCCACTAACACCATCTCTCGAGTTGAAATCACACTCAAGTTCTAAGCGTTCGAGCCCAAGTGCAAGTCTAACAGTGAGTCCAGACCAAACGCGATAGGAGCGACTAGAGCTTCAGTGATTCTGTGACTGTCATGGAGTCACAGACTCAGCAGGACATGGAGGAAATACTGATAAACATTGTGGCTAATCAGCATGAGCTACATGACACAGGCAGTTTGCTATACAGAGACAGAAATAAAAAAATAAAACTATTTAGACAGGTATGCTCTTAAGAGGTTTGTGGGTGGCTCTTAAAAGAGCCGTTGTTGCTGTAAAAGCACCTCTCGGCCTAGAAGTCAGCCTTGAAACGGCATCACCTGGGTTCCTGGTGACAGCTCCCGCACCACGTCCCACGCTGCTCAAATATTATAAACTTTTACGAACCGCAGACAGATGGACAGCTGCTCAGAAATGTAGTTGGTGTTTCGGCAGGTTTATGGATCCCTCCGCCGTAGCTAGACTGTATCTGTAGCTCTCTAAACCCCCAGTGCAGCGGTCCCAGCTCTACCAGAGGCCAGGCCGAACACGTAATCTACTCTGTCCTCCATCAGCACGGGCCATAATCCACCGCCAGCTGCACTCTAGCCCCAGCTCCGCTGAAGGCCAGTTCGCGCGTGAAAATACCATATTTTAAGCACGACCAGTTCGCGTTGTACACGCTTCAAGGTGCGAATGTGCACGCAAACAGCTAGGCGTGTGTCGCGCTTCATAGTCGCTCCTATCGCGTTCAGTGTGGACACACTGTAAGTCCCATAGAATTAGTCCAAGTCAAGTCCAAATCAAGTTACTAGGTCCGAGTCAAATCATCATCACCTGAGAGCAAGTCAAAAATAGGACAGCAGTGTGTAGATTTTAAGACTTAAAAAATGTCAGCCATACAGTAGCAAGTAGTGGCAATTGAGGTACATCATTGAACCTGACAAGGAACTAACTTTTGACCCTCTGAGGGAAATAAAAAAACAAATAAAAGAAAATAATGTTTACATATTGCCTGATTGTTTATCATTCTGTTTTACTGAATTTAATGAAATCAACACTTATTCCAGAGACATAGATTCACAATGTCACCTTTAAATTTGATAATGCATTTTGAAGTACATATTGCAGTATTTGCCTTTAAATAAGGTGCAACATGGCTCAAGAAAGCTTTAACAAAAAGTTTTTTGTTTGTTTTTTAGAGTAGGTTCCTTCAGATTTTTTTAACAAAGGTACGGGCTTATCCCCCAATGTTCCCAGGACCACGAATCACCACTTCATAATTCCAAATTATTTAGAGAAAATGTGTATTTGGGGATGGTTTCATAGATTTATTCTAAGATATATATATATATATATATATATATATATATATATATATATATATATATATATATATATATATATATATATATATTTATTTATTTATTTATTTTTATTTTTTTTAAAGCAGCTTGGGGAGGTTAAAATACCTTGGCATAATGATATTTCACATGTCATTGACTTCCATTTGCGAAACACCTATCCAGGAGCCTCATTCTATTTCCTTGGTGCTTATAGACTAGACTTTCCACTGTGTGTATTATTGCATAATAAAATATATTTGGTGTTGAAATATTAAAGTTGACAGTTATGAGCATTTTTACAAGAGGCCTCAAATATCTATCAATTTTAGCTTTTCTCAGGCTTTTGTGGTCCCTAACCACTATGAAGACCAGGGTCCACTGCAATAAGCTTGCTTTCTGAATGTTCCTGGTTCAGCACCCATCTGTTTTGGGCCTTTTGGTCTTATGCCTGGTCTATACTTTTCCTTCTGCATAGGTGCAGAGACACACATTACCATTATGCACTGACGCAAGGTCTCTACGTAACTCACGCAAGGATGCACGGCGTAGAGCCCAATTTTCTTACAATTTGTCAAAGGAAAAGGAGAGCGCACTTTTGTGATTGATCAGCCCAACAGAGCTCCAGATCATGTCACCAGAGCAGTGCCCAATGCAGCATTTTTACTAGATGTTTGTTATTGCAAGGCTAGTTTATCTAATATGGTCTTTTAGTGATGTTGAACACCAAGAGGTTTAGAAAATGACGAAAAAAGAACTCTGATTTTTGTTTAGATGTGTTTTTTAGTTTTTTTTTCCTAGATATTTTCAGACATTCCTCTATGTATACAAATATTTAAAGCAGGAACGATGAAATGAGGAGGTACAATACTTTTTGGAGGGACTCCCTGTGGAAGCCTTTTAATGCACCTGAAAAAGTGAAGCATTAAATAGGTATGGTTCAATGGGCTGCTTTAACAATTAAATTACAAAGTATTATAAAGAGTAATGCCATGCTTCACTGACTACGTCATATAACACTGGCTTGGAATAAGACCTTGGAAATGAAGGTGGAGAAATTAAAAAGAAAGTAAGTTGAGGAACCAGATGCAGAACACAATGAAGGGCGAGCAAAAGGAGGTGGCATTCCAGAGTCAAATGTACGTAGTCTGTCGAGTTGGCAAAATTAAATCTGTATTTGAAATATTCATCCAGCCATTTTACTAATAACCTGTTCAGTCAGTAATTGTATATTGTTAAGACCATGTGATTGGCTGTAGAAAAGACATAAATAATGTAGCAAATTTGTCAAAGGCATTAACACTGTAAGTGCTGATGTTTTGCATCAAATATATCACTCAGGCTGAGATTACAATCCACAGCACTAGTTAAGAATAAAATGCCTACATAACTCCTAAGAGTGACTGTCTTTCAGACATTATCTGTAGATAAAGAAAAACCTTGATCTTGTAGTTTCTCACTGCTATTTAGACTACTGCCACACTATCTGCTGTGTGTAATCAGTATCACTCCTGTTCTTTTTGTGATTAGTCTGTACCGTCTTGAAATTAAAGGACCTTTTCTGATTCATTATCTGCAACACGATGTTAGCACGGATAATTCTTACCAGTTGACATGCCTAATGATGATACTGGTGATACAGCTACTGCTCCTGCAGGCTCCTCCCTCTTGAGGTCATCTCTCCAGCCCTCTACATTATTATGACATCGGAATCAAGTGTACAGAGTGAGAATATTTCAAACTAATAATACATATTACAAACTAAATATCCTTATATAAGCCACTGGGCTATATAAGTTCATCATTCATCGAGGGTATTACAAAAGTGTTAACTTGGTGAGAATTCTCAAGCGCCAAAAAATCTACTTCAGCAACTGTTCCCAATTTAGATGTTTGAATTTGAACACCTCTGCTGCTGGCTCCGTCGTTCTATAGCTAATCTTTATTTTCTACTACAAAATTATAACATCAAATTAAAATGTTTAACAAACCAACAGAAAACAAGTAGCACATGTAGTAAATTAGTCATTTCATTCAAACAAGTGGACAACAAAAACACACATCCACATGTCTAATCCTCCTGCTGTTCCGAAGGGGTCACAAGGTCTCTGGTAGGTGTCTCCCCATGGGGTCCATGTGCTCCGACACTGCGAGTATTTCTTTTCAGCACCGATCACGGAGCACCAATTCAGATTCTCCTGGCATGTATACGAGAGTTACATACTGTCATTTTCCATGGCACGCATGTTTTTCCTTTCATGCATACTATCCCCTCTCACTTTGCTAGAGCATACTGTGAAACTAAAGATCTAAAACTAACAATATGACATCCTAGCATTGCTCACTACACCAATTTTGCCTGTATTATGATGGAATACAGTTTTAGGAGTGAAATATCCCCCTTCTGTTTACGCCTCAGTGGAGAACGAGAGGCTGAGGGCAGAGCTTGTGAATCTGAAACAAGAGAATGAGAGAGCATCAGAGGTGAGAACAGAAACAGGACTAAAATCCAGAATTGGATCTCAGGTCTTTATGTTCAGACATGTAGGCAGGTGAAAGAAACACAATGGAGGTAAATATTTTTGGACTTGAAGAGGAACGATCAACAGCACACAGCTTCATCTGTTACAGCCGGAAACAAATGATCAGGCTGGAAATCTGGGTGTAGTGTTGTACTCAGACCTGAACCTACAGAGACACATAAAGACAACTACAAAGTCAGCCTTCTATCATCTGAAGAACATTTCTAGGATTAAAGGATTGATGTCCCACCAAGAGTTAGAGAAACTCATCTATGTGTTAATCTTTTATTGGATTGATTACTGCAGCAATCAATGTATTTATGTGTGCATCTATATCTAGCCATGACAGTAATCAAGCTAATTGTTTAAATAGAATGGGAGCCTTTATCCAATTTTACATGTCAGTAATGGCGTGTTCCATTTGTAGTTGGAAAAATCAAGTGTAACGCCCGTCAAAGTCAAAGTTCCCCTTCAGGAATGCCAAATTGTTTCTTCCACCAACAACAATAGCTGTGGTTGAATTATGTTTATTATGGGACACACTTTTAAGGGTGCTCCTAAAATTAACGTTGCATATAGAGTCTGCATCTCAAAATAGGAGTATTTACAAGTGATCGCAAAACTTTTATTTTACTGGAAGATGTGGTATGCACCCTGAAAGGAGTCATGATTTACCGTATGTATCTGGTTAGTTTTTTCACCTGGAGGTTACATTTTTAGCCAAACCCAAGTAAGAAAAATAACAAGAACAGGCACAGAACTCTCTAGAGGGACCGTATATACAGTGGTGTGAAAAAGTATTTTCCCCCTTACTATTTTTTTTGCATGTTTATCACAAACATGTGTGGTGGGATGAACAATTTGGTTCATGGAGATTAATCCAGGTGAATGACATCCTAGTGATTGTGGGGCGGGGCACACTGCCTTCATAAGAGGCAGATACCTGCTGCTCACACAAAGAGCTCCCTGATTGTGATCCTCAGCACCGAGAGTGTTGGAGGTGGTGATCTGCTGTTGGCGGCCTAGGTGCTGATTCGAGGCTGATGCTTTACACAGCTTCAAACTTACCAGCCAAAGCAGGGGCTTAACCAGCGTGGCCGCTTCCGATTAAGTGTTTTTTCTCCTCGGGCAGCTAAGCCCCTCCCCATCCCGGCAAAGCGCGGTCAACCTGCGGTACCGGCTGGGGGTGTCTGCGTCAGCGGCACGCCTCGACGGCCCCGCCGCCTGGGCTGTGTTAGGTCCCTCGCTGCTGCACCTTGGCGTTCCTGGACAACTGGATTCAAGCAGTGCACCCCAAGGCTCCGCACTGCTGCTTTGTTGATCCTTTTAACCTGGTGTTTTAGCCAGCTGCTGTGCGGGGCTGCAGAGCGTCTGGTTTTTTGGAGGGTTTTTCTGTTTAACTTAGCTGTACAATGGCTGCGTCCGAATCCAGCAGCTGGATCCTTCGAAGGCCGGATTTGTCGGCCGGTTACGTCACAGCGCCGCGACTAGGACTGTCCAAATTCGAAGACTGCTTCAAATGCGGCCGACGAATCCGGCCGACTTCTCCCCGATTTGAAGGACCGTTGCGGTGTATCCTTCGCTGGTCTACATATCCCAAGATTCATTGAAGGCTGAACGGGAGAATTTTCTTCCAGCAACACGGCAGAGGAAGCGGCAGGTGAAGCGAGAGAGGAGCACAGTTTTAGATGCAAGTATATTAAAATCTGGCTGTTCAAAAATGAAAATCTTAAAGCGGTTGTGTTGTTTGCCTTTTATTCTTGGCTTAGACATGTATTTTAATATTTATTTTGTGAAGCATCGCTCGTAAACGAGCTCGTATGGTAGTAGTAGACTGGGTCATTCGAGGGATCCAGCCCCTGAATTCGGACACACCCAATGTAGCACCCTTTTTCCTTTTTTAACTTAGTATATTTTGATATGTATGTGTTTAAATGGTTTGTAAAATAAAGTCCTTTGTTGTATTAAAGAAAAACCAGTCTGTTGATCTGTGGGTGCAACGGACCTGTGTCCTTTTAGTTCCCTGGAGCCTATCAGCTCTGGGGTGGCGTTGTTGCAACATTTAAACCTTTAATATTCTACGTAGGATTGACCCATTTTGCCACATTTGGCGTTGCTGGCAGGATCCATGTGATACTGGTAATAAGTCCATGGATTCGAAATTGGTGGCACCCTGCGCGGAAGCACGAGGACGTGCTTGTGATAAGAGGGGGAGAGATGTGACAGTATGGAGGTCCTGTCACTATGGCTCCGTTTGAGTTGTGGATCGAATCCCGCCCAAGCCCTCGTTCTGTACTTTGCCACACATGCTTGATGTTTCAGATAAACAAAGACATCACAAGTAACAAGAGTAAAATGTATGGTTCCATTTATGACAGCAAGTCTTAGGTCGATAATATACATACTTGTTAACCTTGAGTTAATCAAAGTAGCAGGCTGTGTCTTGGCTTGCACTGCACGCATTACTGAATAATTCCACTAGGGGGAAGACTACAGAACTTGGACCAGATAAAGTGCCAGATTTGCAGGGTACAAAAAAAACAAACATGGCAACCACATATGAGATCATCAGGGAGTTAATTTTTAGATTACGACAGAAAAAAGGCAGTAGAGTCATAGATGGTAATTTCTGCTATTGCTGCTTGTTTTTCTACTATTTTTTCGTCGTTGACCCTGTGTCTTTCATCAACCCTCTACGAGGCCACACCCGTGAAACAAAAGACAAGTCAAACCACCACCAAAAAGTTTTAAAGCAAAAATATAGAAAACAAAAAACTTTCTTGCTCAAACAACATTTCTAGTTTTAAATACGATGTAAATAATTTTTGTACAACATTCTTTCATCAAAAACAATTTTTGATTTCATTTTTAATTAAGTATTTAATAAAATAAAAAGTGTTGGAGGTAAATTTGGTTTGTTTAAAATTCTTTTTTGTTTGCAGGTTTTTAAAAATTTGGTTTCAATTTTTTTTTTTTTTTAATGATAAAGACAAAGTGTAGAGTAGGGTGTATATGCTTATATGTATGCCTTTTTATTATTTATTCATACCAAATATCTCTTCATTTGTCCGTTTAAAATCTGTTATGTAATGATTCTGGGATATTATGTCACTTTGTGATTATTTTAAACTTCTGCACACATATGAAAAGCATATTAATGCATGGTAAGATAGAAAAACTCCTTCAGCCTGATATGTACCTAGAATGAGGTGACATTTTTGGACAAGAAAGAAATAAGGGAGAAGCCGCAAAGATACCCACCGACATTCATTCATTCCTTCTGCATTTGACCATAGTTGGCTGTATTCCTCGCTTCCTGCTGGTCTGTGATAAGGCCTCTTTTTTGAAACCCAAGGAGGAGGGTCTTTTTAATGGAATTGCTCTCATCTTTGTAGCAGCAGCCCATCGACTGCTCACACCAGTGAAAGAAGACCCCCTTTGTGTTTCGACAGAACCGCTAGATTGATGAGGCCTGCCTTTATGAAACTGTCCCAGCCAAGTCTGCTATCAAGCCTGAAGGCTGTAAAGGTCTGTTAATAGAGGAATAATGCATAAATGGTTGTGAAAATGAAATGCTTCCACTGCGTGTTTGGAAAACCAATGCATTGACAACATATGTCACACTCAAGTCAAGCAGCCTAAGGATGCCACATATAATTGGCGAGAGAAAACAAAACATAATGGATGTCGCTGTCTTGCCTGTGCATTAGCAGGATCTGAAAAAACATGGAAGATAAAAGATCATTAGATGTGTGTGCAACAGTAGAAGGAACCTCACATACTTTTAGCGTGACCCATTTTCTGCCTAAGAGAAATGACTCAGGAGATAATTGATACACTGTCGAAGCAATGTTTTGTCTTAAATGCTTGCCGTGCAAAGGCACAACAACAGAACATCCTTTACCCACAGCTAGCCGAGACTGTCCCATACCAATATAGCAGACATCCTCTAAGAGCTCAGGAGACAGACAAAAAGCCGATAAGATACTTATCACCCCTACGGTCCTGTCCCACTTACAGAGGCTCTTAACTTTTGGCTTACATGTAGCCAGAAAAGGATCCATTGTCAACAGAAGCCCCAGTACTGTGCCTTGGAAGGCAGTAGTTGTCCTGATTTCTCGGTAAATATATTTTAACATGTCACGGGCTGAACTGTTGGTGTAAAATATGTACATTTTATCTTCAACAGCATAATGTTTTTCATTCATTTTTTTTCATTGTACCTGCTGAAAAGGGTGATGCTTATTGTGCTGTTCATCAACTGCATTAGATCAGGGCATTTGCGCAACCAAAGCCAAATATAACTTCACGTCCATTCTCTTAATTGAAATGTCCCCCAGTAATAGAAAACCCTTTGTCTTGTCCATTCGCCCCCGTCTCTCCACCGTTGTGATGCAGCCATTTAACCGCTGCAGACACCCCATTCATCAGGTCTGTGAGTGCTCTCACGTCTGATCATCTGTCAGCAGTGCCTTTACGTCTCCAGCATCCCTCCTTCTGCCTCTTAAAATAAAGCCGAAGATTGAGGAGAAAAGATTTTTTGCATTCTCAGGAGGTCAATTTTCCCTTCATCCATCCTTTAAAACTCCCAGCCCTCCACTCCTCCTTTAAACATCCCCACCTCTAACACCTCCTTCTCCCGCTCCCCCTCTCCTTCAGCTTCTTCACCTAATGGAGCCATCTGGGGAAATCACTGTCTAGAACATGTCCTGTGCTTCAGGAGGGCTCCATCAGTCAAAGGTAGATGTACTACTCCAGGAATGGACATATGCTAGAGGACAGGGGAAAGTACATATTGACCAGCTGCAGAGAGAGTTGACACAGCTAAACAAGCTTGCTTTTACTGGACATTGCATATTTTATGGGTTCGAATCCCAGGCTTGGATATTTCTGTATTGAGTTTGTATGTCCTATGGATGTGTGGGTTCTCTCTGCATACTTTTGTTTCGACCTACACTCTAAACCATGGATGTTATCTGGTCTCTCCAAATTACCCATGGCTGTTAGTGTGTGTGCATGGTTTGTTTGTCATGTGTGTCTCTGTGTTTCCCTATGATGGACTGGTGACCTGTCCAGGGTGTAGCCACCTCTCACCCAATGACTAGAGATAGGCGCCAGCTACCCGCAAGGATAAGCAGGTATCAATGATGGATGGATGTTTTGTACATTTTTTTTCAACCACTTTATCTGAGGGTGTTTATAACTAACATATTTCTTCTCCTTTTGGAGCAGCTTCACTGTTGCTTAGGCTGTTTTGCCAGGCTTTTATTTCTCTATGGGATAGGATTTGTGCCAATAAAATCAACAAAAAAATACAGTCTCACACAAAATATAACACAATCAAGTAACCAAATAGAACATTTCAGAAGCAAAAATGTGAATTACAGAAAGACAAAAATCAATCACAAACGAAACCAAATCAATCAAACACATATTTCAAAACCAAAAATGTATTTTTATTTCTCAATTCCTTTGATGCAAGTTTTTGGTTTTCAATTAATTGTGCATTACTCAGACTATTTAGGCTTTTATTCTGAAGAGTGTGCTCTGGTTCTGCAGACAGGCTCTGCACTGTTGCTCCCATAGACTGTAAAAAAGAATAGACAGCGCCTCCTCACTCCTCCCCGTTTACCAGAATGACACACTTTCATGGGGGAATTCATGGCGGATTCACAGACTCCTCCTCCCCAGCTCTGACGAAGCATGTTCCTAAAAAGGGCATAGGGAAGGGATCTTCACTGTAGACTCTGCCCTTGCGTGTAGTTTGGTCGTAATCACGCCCATTCTGTTCCCGCGTCGTTAGCTCTTATGCTAAACTTGGCTCAACCCCCTCATTAATTATGCAAGATTTCAAAAAACTATCTTACAAAAATCTGCCTGGTGCCCAGGTTTTTTATGAGCCCAGCGTTATCTCAGGAAGAATATGCAGTCATAGAAAGTTTTAAAAAAATGGGGCACCAGGCATTAAAGTTGTTTTTAACGTGTCTAAAGTCCAATGCTTTTCAATGGGGGCCTAGCGGCCAAATGTAGGTACTACAGCAATGGAGGAGCAATGGCGGCCTCCATGGTATGCGGTCACAAAGCAGAGCAGCCAGCGGCCATTGGTTGCTCCTCAGGATTTAGCTTCTGCTCTAAGGTTTTGCTTTTGCGTCTGATACAAAGTCTTGGTGGGCGGGGCTTAGCTGCGCATCGATCTCATTGGTTATGATGGTTTGGAGTGGGTGGGTCGAGCTGTGTACCAGAGGCTATTAAAAAGAAGAAGGAACATGAACCGGATGTTGTTCATGACACAGCTGAAGCAACATGGCCTCCAGGCACGAGAAATCCATCATTGCACCTCTTCATAGGGCTTCTCCTTCGGTGTCAACCTCAGGAATTAGGATAAATTATTTGGTTGCTTTATTGTGTTATGTTTTGTGTGAGACTGTATTTTTTGTTTGTTAATATTGGCACAAATCATATCCCATATTTCCCAGCCAACCAATCAGCTCTGAATGGACAACATATTTAAACAACTATTTAATTAAAACACAGACAACGGGACATATAACGCCCTGTTTACATGTCTCGAGTTACAGTTAAATGGTGCTGAATATTCATACACACCAAAATTCACAGATTTGGTTGATTCAAAAAAATTTAATAATGCACCCTTACCTTCCACTTCATATTTTATCTTTGTGTTCGTCTATCCAAAGACATTACATGTCTTTTAGTTGATTTACAATGTAACAAAAAAAAAACCTGAAAAAACAAATTTGAGTTGTGCAAATACTTTTGCCAAGTACAATAAACAAACTGAATAACTGGCAAAAAGGCTATTTTCTACTAGCTCTGATAAACACAAAAAAACTGATTTCTCATCTTTGCCTAAGTATATGTTTCTAATAAGTTTCCAGAGAATTACAAAATCCATGCTCACCCAATTTATCAGTTCCATCATTCTTTGCAGTCAGTGGGCTGGCTGAAAGAATTACAGTAAGGTAGATGGTCCATTTCACCAGGATTATTGCTTTCCCTATTGGTCGCTCCTTACAGGTCCGGCTCAAGTTCAGATATAGTGCCGAATAAACACACTTATTGCGTATAGAAGACTTAAACCCTCTACCGCACATAAACAGGAGTTAATTCTTGCTTCCAACTAAGCAAGCTAATGGGTCAAACATACATTTTATCCTAAAACACCCACTCAGGCTATTACTTTCAATTTCACATCTTACTTTGGATTAACATGTCCTCGTGATAATCCTGTGTATGGTTATGTTGTTAAGCATAATAATGACAACATTTTCTCTGTGTTAACAGAAGCAGAAAGCACAAAGTGCAGACCTTTGTGGTCTCTTTTTCATATATGCTTGTTTCGCTTTGTTGTTCATTTGCTCTGTCCGGAGGAAACTTTCTGCTACAGTGCCCACACGGTATTGAGTAAGCATCTGGAATGAGTCATAGCCCCTCTAATGGAAATCCATTTAGCCTGGTCTGAAGTATAAGTCTGCGCAGGGGAGCATAGCGTCACATGGCTATCTTTCACCATAGGGAGGACAAGCAGGCTGTACTCAAGGTGAAAAGACCTCCCCAAACAATCAACAGGAAAGGTATTATTCTGCAACTGTGACGCTGTTCACAAGTACTCAAAGCTTTTTCATGGTACTTTTTAGTTTTACCCTCTGCATACACATCAGATACCTCTTTAAAAAAATCCATGTTTCATTCTCCTACAAAGTCACTCAGACTGAAAGCTGAGTGTCTTTACTAAAAAGAGTTATCTGATTTGAATGAAAAGAGCCTCTGCAGCTGCTGAATGTGGACCAAAATGCAGATCCATGGATCATTAATATTTACATATACATCAAGACGATGTCAGAATTGGATTTTGCACCGGGCTCTTTTATGCATTCTCCAGCTTGATTGGGATGTTGCAGCAGCCTGAGAGGAAAACTGTGAATAAATTTAGAGTGAATATCTAAATGGACGCATGAAAGGAAACCTGTGAAGGTCAGCATCTCAGCAGCGCTGTGAGAAAAAGTCTGATTTACTCTTTAAGTTGCCAAAATTAAAAGGAAATATTTCCTAGAAAAGTGAAATATTAATGAAAGTCCCCAAAATGCAATATCTAATCTTTTCTCTGGAGTGGATGATAATCGAAAATAAAACAAAAAACCAAAAACTATTGATGGATGGTAAAAGCACTGCTTCTCTAAAAGGATTTTACAATGAATGAAGAAATCTTTTCCTGCTGGACTCCTGTGGAAGTCACAAAGCTTTCACCTTGTTAAATTATACTAACAATAAAACAGCCAAATGGGTTGGTAATGTCATGACTCAACCAAGAATAGCATCTCAACACAAACATAATTTTTGGCCAAGTTAAAAGAAAAGAAAAATAAGAAGAAACATTGTTTACACAGCTTTGCTCTAAATCCTATCTTTAATAAACATCACATGTGTTGATGAAGACTTACACCAAATTTTTGACACTAGAAAACACTTGTGGCATTAACTTCTGCAGCAATGCATGTAATTTTCACACATACCTGCTCTCTGACTTCTCAGCAAGCATAGAACAGTATAACATTTCATAATACAGTTTTGTCTTCAGCTGCTTTAAATTTTAGAGTTTTGAGTCACTTTGAGAAAAAAAGTAACTTTTTTACTAGATTAATAGTGTTCTCATTATCTACTGCAGTCAAACACTGTATCTTGCAAAAGTATTATAAACCCTTGCACTTTTCACGTTTCATGTAACAACAAGCATTTGCATTATGTAGTTATCTATTCTGTGTTCACCAGTTTTGTGCATCTCAAGACTGAAATCTGTCATCTTACTTCTTTGTAAAACACATCAAGCTAAACCAGATTAGGAATAATTGACTTGAAAAACAGTATTTTTCAAGTCAAGCAAAGATTCCCAAGTGGATATGGCCCAGACTTTGACTAGGCCACACTAACATGTAAATATTCTTCCATCGAAACCATTCCCTTGTAGCTGTATATGTATGTTGAGGGTTGTAGACCTGCTAAAAGCCCCACCCTCAAGTCTTACAGGTTATAACAGCTTTTCTTCTAAAACTGGCCACCATCAACTCTAAACAGCTTCACTCTTGAGGCTAAATAAAAGCCCCACAGCATGAAGCTACCATCACTATGTTTCACAGTGCAGTTTACCGGTGCATCAGAGTGACATGAGTTTTCGTAGATTTCATGTGCTCAATGTTTTTAACGATACTCTGTGAGATGTTCAAAAATTTGAACATTCTTTAATTTCCGAATGTAGCTTTAAACGTCTTCACTATTGCATGTCGGATCTTGCTGGTCTGATACTTACAGGGAACAATTCGAGGTAACAGACAGATTCCTTTTATGAATCTGTCTGTTTGAATCAGACATAAGGTGCACAGAATTCAGAGAATCACAGAGTTGTGACTGCAATGTTTATTTATGCTTGGATGCTAAACGTGCACTTATTGGACAAAGATGACTTGCTGTGGTATTGATTACACTAACAGACCTTCCAAGAAGTCTCTGCTTAATTTTTTTTTTTTATATAAGTAAAGTTATTTTTCTGCTCTGAATTTAAGATAATGTTGCTTGGTTTATGGTAATGGGTTGGAATGATTACATTTCGTTTTTACATAATTAAAATTCACATAGTTTTACTAAATATTATAGACCAACAAAGCTTCATGATTTTATTTGACAGAAGTATTTAATCAGTCTAGCAGGCAGAGGGGTTGCATAGTCGCTCAAACACAGTTTTCCGGTTAAAAGCGCCTGCAAACCTCCGTGAGCCTCAGTTAGACCACTTGTGGTGCGTTCACACCGCCCCAAACGTCAGCGTCATGCAAGATTACATGTAAAGTCTATGGTTGAGTCCGTCAGAGGCCACTGAGAGTCTCTGCAGGGCTTTGTGTTTGTTAGCTCCGTCAACTTTTCAAGCGTTACTTGCATTTCAAGCAGCAACGTAGCAAACACAAGCAGCGCAGAAGTTCAGCTTGCTGAACTTTTGACGGACTTGACGCTGTGTGTCAACCAATCGGAGTGTCTCACTGTATTATCGCCACCTGATGTCGACATTGTCTAGCCAATCACGATCTAGTGTTTTAAACATCCGGCAGAGAAAGGCCCGCCCGAGTTCTTGTCAAGCTTCACCTTAAAAATGTATATACGTCAAACTAGATGCGTTGGGAGCGTTGCTTGATGCAGACAATGCATGCAGTGTGAATGCACCATTAGCCTGCAGCTACGTTGGCTCAGATTGTCAATCATCCGCCCCCACCCTCACAGCCCCACTTTCAGGTCCACCTCTTTGCCTTTTCCGGGCATTGCCCAGGTGGCTTCAATTCAGCTTTTCAGAAAACTACGGGTGACGTCACCAAGGCTCCATCTACACACATGCTCTGAGACTGCAGCGATCTGCCCACTAGGTTAACAACTTAGGGATAATAGGTGAGGTTATGCTGAGTGCATCGTTTCATCTTCATGTGAATGCATTTAATGCTTCAGCTGTATTCTCTTTGTATCACATTTCTACATAACACTTTTTAAACTATCCCGTATTACCAATTACAGTTTAAAGTGGTTACGGGTTTGTGAAGTCTTCCTAAAGTTCATCAGGGTTGTCATGTTGGTTGAATGACTTAATTTCCCCTTTCCATGTCAGGACCTTAGAGCTGACCATAAGGTCTAAATGTGTAGATCACTGAATGAAGGGATGATGTGAAAAGGGCTGCTTTTCACTAATTTGGTGACTTCTAAAGGTAACTGGTTGCAATTGCTTCTTTAGGGGCATCAGGATAAGGAGGTGGGGTAGGGTTTCATATGCACACTTCCTTCAACTTCATAAGACCTACTTTTGTTTTGGTCTACAATGTGAAACTCCAGCAGAATACATTGAAGTTTTTGGTTGAAACGTGGCCAAAAGTGAAAAGAATTCATGGAGGTATGGCTGACAGAAGAGATGAGAGAGTGGGATGAGAAGAGGTAAAAGGAGAGAAGGCAAAGGAGTGGGGCTAAAAATGCTTGGATGGAAAAACAGGGTTGAGAGCAAAAGATAAACTCTGGTGATTGTGGTTGATTGGTTGAAATGGTTGATTAGACGTGATGCTGAGACACGGCCCCACTCAAAGTTGGGTATAGATTGAGTTACACCTCACTCTTTGGCAAAACATTGACATTGTATGAATATATTTTCTGTTGATATGATGAATTGCAGTTCATTCATTAAAATTGTCCCTGTTCCCAAACCCCAAAGTCATTTATGAAACCCCAAACTCTTTATGAAATGCTCCGAGTCCCTAAGATAAAAAAAAAAAAAAACATCTATGCAGACGCCGATTTTTTTACAATGGCCTCCTTTGAAGGATGGAAAATTCCCTAAACAAATAAAGTGAAAATACTATATTGAATCATTTACTGTCCATCTCATTCCTCCATGGGATTCTCTGTGAAGCTTACAACAGAGATTGGAAGT
This sequence comes from Apricaphanius iberus, assembly GCA_028564705.1. Classification (NCBI taxonomy): domain Eukaryota; kingdom Metazoa; phylum Chordata; class Actinopteri; order Cyprinodontiformes; family Aphaniidae; genus Apricaphanius; species Apricaphanius iberus. Next base: position 1,544,775 of record JAPXFQ010002722.1, on the reverse strand, counting down.
GTTTAAAAGTTTCGGTGACCCTAAGCGTCAGTCAATTATATGTGTTTGTTGTTCCAACAGCAACAAGATCTAAGCAACATATCATTTTAAAGCTGTGTCAGTGGATGGATCTGTTTCACAGACGATCCGTGGCATCAAGTCACAGTGGGAATGTCTCCTCTCTCGCAGGCAGGGAGCGTTACAGCAGTTCTGTGCCTGTGTTGCTGGTTTTCTTTGACAAGGCTCACACAGAGCAATATAAGAGTGCTGATTGTCAGTTAACATAAAAAAAATTATCTAGAAATATTTATACAAAAAGAAAGATCTAACCTCCAAGACAGTGGTAATTTTATATACTACATGATAGTTTTAAACGGTGTGTAAACTCTAAGTGCTGGTTTGGATGGTACATTCTGATTTATTACTATTTTCAAGTTTGAAGCAACATTTATTTGAGGCGTCATAACCAAAAGTCTGCAGGAAAAATAATCTTAATAAACGTTGAAAAAGAAAAGGCTTGAAGGAAAAGAGATGTCATTACTGGTTTTGTCAGTAAGACTGTCAGTGTGTGGGTTCATAATCCTGAAAAGATTCTGAACTTTCTGCTCTTTTTTTTTAAATGTCGCTTTTATATTGATAAACTGTCATCTAGCATCAAATTGTAACCTAAAGGTTGAATTAGAAGGATTTCTATAATAATATTACTTAAACATTTTAGAACGTATTTCCCTTACATGTGTGTCTTACTCAGTCAATCAGAAAGTTTAATTCTCTTCTGTAATTCATACATTTAGTACATATACGCTGATCTAATGAGGAGTCTATTTTCAAATTCAGTTTGTCAGAAAATGTGTATTTTGCATAAGGCCAGTAAAAACCATGGTCTACATCCTGGAGTAGGCATCTTAATGGACATTCAGCCAGCAAACAGTCACTGGACTGCTGCAAAAGGAGGGTAAGCCACAAAAGGTAATTGCTAAAGCAGTTGCCTTTACGCAGAATGTTTTGTGCAAACATGGTAATGGTAATTATTTTTTTGGTTCTTTTATGATGAAGACGGAAGTGACTGTCGAAACGCGTCAGGTATTTAAACAAGTTTTTGTTATACCTAGTGTCTTTATAAAAGAACCGGAAAAATAATTACATTTGTGAATAAGAAGACATAATGAACGTAATAAAAGAATGGTAATGGTAAGTTGATGTGAAGTAAAAAGTTTAGTAGGAAAGGTGCATGACCATTATCTGTCTTTGGATATTAACTTGACCGTGTTGCTTGTGGAAAGCAGAGGCATGAAAGTCTCTGATGGATGTAGCATTGAAGCCACAGGCTGTAAATTTGCTGCAGCCCATTCTGAATGCATTTCACCTTCTGCAAAGCACCTGCTCCCGGTGGAAGAAGGACCCATTTAAGGTAGGCAGATAGGTTTTCATCAGTGAATCAGGTGGTTTGACCTCTCCTTCCTAAGACTAGTTTGCACTTCAGTTTTTCTAAATCTCAAAAAGTCGCAGTTCCAGCAGCGTGTCTGAATGCTTAAGTCAACTCGCATGCTAATCATTACATTGATTCACCTATTAACCAAAACAACTATTGTTGTTTACACTGACACAGCATTTTTGTTGTGTATTTTGGCATTACTCAAAACCTAGCACTGCAATAATTGCACACAAATAATTCCTCTGGGAAACGGTTCTCTATACATGTTTTTCACATTTGCTGTTTTCTGTGCACTGTTTTTGCATACTGTTTGCACATATGTTGTCGTTGGATGCTGTTGTTACAATGGATTTCCCCCTAGTGGGACTATTAAAGGTTTATTCCATTCAAGGGGAAGTACCGTTTCTTTGCAACCTGGAGCGTATTGATAGCATGCATTAGATAAATTTACTCACCCAGGCAAGTTGGGATCCATTTGAAGTCCTTCGGAAGAAGTTTATATCCATTTGCGATCAGCGTATATCGACATAATGGGAGTTAATGGGGCAACCAAAGTGCAGCTTCTAATTAAGGCATTTTCTGCCAAAAAACTCTTTAATTTCACTAATGTTTTGTCATGAATCGATGGCCTTATTCCCCTGTGAGTTTTGAGCGTCTTAGATGAGCTTTGTTGCTGTCTTCCGGGGTGTTTTAGAGGCTTTTATTCCGACTACACTAACATGTGATTTCAATTACGTCACTCCCATCCAGCATCCCGGTTGTAGTCTGAGCAGGGCTTACAGTCTATGCTCAACGGCGGTCCGTTAGACACAACTAGCTATTGCAAACATCGACATGGTTCACTTTTGCTTGTTTCCAAATGGCACACACAAAATGACCAAGTAGATTAAGCTCAGCTTCCACAGGCTTCCTTTCCGCAACCTGCCAAAATACAGCTGCAATGGGCCGCAACGTCAGGGAAATCACTGGTTAGTGCAAGTTGGAATCTGTTGGATTTAAAGCCTGCAAAACACCCTCGAAGACAACAAGGCATCTCTGAGACACTCCAAACTCACTGGGGAATAAGGCTATCGATTCATGACAAAACATTGGTGAAATTAGGGACTTTTTTTGTTCCAGATAATGCATTATTTAGAGGCTGCACTTTGGTTGTCTCAACTCCCATTATATGGATCACAAATAGATCTCTCCTGTAGGAATTCAAGTGGCTCCAAACATGTCTGGGTGAGTAAGAGAACTTAATGGATGCTATAAATAAGGTCCAGATTGCAGAAAAAAAACAAAAAAAAACAGTACTTCCCCTTTAAACAGTACAAAGTACAAAGTTTAGTACCCATGAAGGCTCGTCAACCAGTAACATCTGAAATAATAAGTATGAGTAATTCAGGTCAGTATAAAACTGTATGCCATCAGTAACAGGCTTATTTAGTGTCTTATTTAGAGACTTAACCTCATTAGTCATTCTTCCAACCTTGAGGGAAATGAGTTAGAGGTGGTGAGAACAGCAGTCCTTCTATTAATCAAGCACCAACTGCTGCTGATGGATGATTCTAGCCTGATGGACTTGAACCTGAGGAACCAAAAAAAAAGAAACACCCTAAAGTTACAGGAGTGCACCAACACCACCTAGTGGTGCCAAATAGCACACTCAAGCAAAACATGAAAGCAAACATTTTTACCATCTAAACAGGTGGTCAGCCACCTTTTTCAATTCAGTTTTCACTTTTGGACCCCATGCTACAAAATGACATTTTTCAAGAGCTGCAAAACAAGACAGATTTTTAGGAAATGTATTACATGAGGCATTTTATTTTGAAAGCTTAGGACATTTAACTTAGGTGTAACAAAATGTATCAGTTGTGAATCAATTCTTACAAAGGAAAATACATTTTTTAGAAGTAGGCCACTGGAGTGAGCCCCTTCCATAAATATACCAAACAAAGAAAGACACATAAGCCACTTAAACATGTAAACACAAAGTTTAAAGCTAAAAAAACGACAACAACCAAAAAACACCTTTTACAAACGTGCAATAAGTGCACTTCTGTAGTACATGTTCTATTAAGGTACAGAATAAAACATGCAGAATTACAGTGGGGGTTTTTTGTGTCACGATAAGTAAAAACACAAAGAGACAAGGACAATGGTCATCACAATAGTTTTTCTCTGCTGCTTTCTAAGTTTTCTGTTAATTTTTGGTGTATTTTCTGTCCCCCTCCTTATGTCTGATCCAAGTCCTGGGTGAATTATGTAATGCATCAATTTATCAGCGCACGCATGCTGACACATAATCCTTAGATGAGATATTTTATGTAAGGTTATAAACAATACACAAATTTTAGTGTAAATTAAATAATACAAAAAATAGTGGATCTGTTTTGTATGCAGAGACCCTACCAAGATGGGAAACAGAGACCCTTTAACAAAAAGTGGCACTGATGATGGAAACATATCAAGTTACTTTAATGTAAGGAGCTGTAGTTGTGTCCTCTGGGCATGGCCGAAAACCGACTCATCTGCCAATAGTACCCTCTGCTGGGAAACGTAGCAAACACCTCCCAATTTTTTTTGGTACTTTAGTTCAAAAGGTGAAAATAATTAGATTTGTCACAAACATAGTGTCACATTGAATGCATTTAGTTTAATAATGAGTTGAAACTTTAACTTCAGCTTGTTAGCATATTAGACTGATAAAAAAAAAAAAAAACATGGGGAACACTGCTAAGCAATCCAGAGCATGGTCGATGTTATGCTCCTCAAAAGCTCATCGCTAAAGAAGCTAGGTTTTCACAGAGCACTGTATCAAAGTATGGGAATGGAAAGCTAAGTGGAAAGAAAACACACCCCTGTTGCACATAAAACAGGGATATCTACATTCCTTATGTTAAGCCCCACCTGAACTGAAGACATCAAAGCATCTCAAGTAGGCTTGGACAAACAGGACTGGACTGTTTGCAAGAAATTCAGTGTAAAACGAATGAGTAGAGACTCAGAAGGCCAGGCAAGCTAACTTTATTTGTATAGCACACTTTCAACAGCAAGGCAATTCAAAGTAATTTACATGATTCCGGGAGAAAAATAATAAAAGCATAAAATACATTAGAAACACAAAACATATAACATTCCAGCTGTTGTTAATCAATTAATCAAAGGCAGGTCTAAACAGATGAGTGTTTAACTTTGATTTAAAGGAACTCAGTGTTTCAGCAGTGTTGTAGTGGTCTGGAAGTTTGTTCCATATAAGGGTAGCATAGAAGCTAAAAGCTGCTTCCCCATGTTTGGTTCTAATTCTAGGTGTGATTTGGAAGATCCGAGAGGTCTGGGGTGTTTCTATAGTGACAACAGGTCGTCAACATACTTTGGTGAAGGGGCATGCGATGATTTATAAACTAGTACAAGTATTTTGACGACCATTCTCTGAACTACTGGGAGGCATTGTAAGGAGTTTAGAACTGGGGTGATGTGCTCTCCTTTCCTGGTACCAGAGAGGAGACAAGCAGTAGCGTTCTGGATCAGCTGCAGCTGTCAAATTGACTTTTTAGGCAGACCTGTAAAGACACTGTTGCAGTCAAGCCAATATTAGTCCGTCTAAACCTTGATATATTCTTCAGGTGATAAAAAGCTGACCTTGTCATTGTTTGTATGTGATACTGGAGGTACAGGTCTGAGTCTATTACTACACCTAGATTTTGTGCCTGATCAATAGTTTTTAGCTGTAATAACTGAAGCTGACTCTTGTTCCTCTTTAGGTCCAAAGATAATTGCTTGTTTTATGTCTGTTCAGCTGGAGAAAGTTATGGGACATCCAGCTATTGATTCGCTCACTGCATTCCCTTAGGGTTTGGCTGTGTTCATAGCCACATGGTGACATTGTAAGGTAAACCTGGGGGTCATCTGCATTGTTGTGATAATCTTATTGGTTGTGATAATCTTGGCTTGGTGGGAGTATGTAGATAATGAATAGATGTGCCTCAGGATGGAGCCCTGGGGGACTCCACATTTGATTTTTGTATGTTCTGGAGAATAATTTTCTATTGACAAAAAAAAAGGCTCCTGTTCTTAAGGTGAGGTTCAAACCAGCAAAGTACTATACCAAGGTCCGACCCAGCTCTCCAGTCGTTCCAATAGTGTATTATGGTCAACAGTCTGAAATGCTGCACAATGGTCTAAAAATACCAGCCTTGTGGTTCAGTCTGTATTTATGCAGATGTCATTGAACACTTTGACCAGACTGAAGCATATCATAACAGTTGGATAATTGTTAGGAAACTCATTGTTCACTTTTAAAATAAATCTTGAATAGAAAATTAGATTGGCCCCTTAGTTCTGCATTCACTAGTTGTCCAGGTTGTTGTTCTTCTTTAGTAGTGGTTTGATAACTGCCATTTTTAAAGCCTGTGGGAAGACATCTGACAGGAGGGATGAGTTAATTATTTGAATCAGATCAGACCCAAGGACAGGGAGAACTTCAAGAGAAACTGTTGATAAGAAATCGCGGCCACAAGTGGAGCTTAATTGGTTCAAGTCATTTGAGGTCCAATGTGAAGTTTTTTACAGTTATTAATGAATTGGGAAAACAGATTATCAGGTGTTGGTCCACTGAGCAATCATTTACCAGGAATTTCTAGAGCAGCTCATGCTCCCATGCAGTACACAAGGATAGTTGTTACATTGTCTGGCTCAATAAATTTACATTTATACACATTATATATTTTAGCATTATCTAAAACCATTTAAATCACCTTGGCTTTGTGGGACACGTTTTTCACATTTTGTCAGAAAATTCCAAAAATATTGGAAACGAGATTTATTTCATAAAAGTCTTTATTCATAAACTTGATGCAAGTTTACAAATTATTTTACATTGTCAAAATCACCCTTGCAGCAGGAAAAAAAAGAAAAAAAAAAGAAACCAAACCAAAGCATGCTTGCAGTGCATAACTTTATAACCCGGCCACCGCAGTTAATGATGCAAGGTAAAGAGCCAAATATCAGGCTTGTTCAGGTCTCAGACCGATATCACTTGTCTAATCTGAGAAGTTCTTGTTAGTCAGAAACGTGTTGGTTTAAGAGAAGCTGTTATTCAGGGCACCACACGCAACTACTTTCATGTAAAAGAAAAAAAATAAAACAAAAAACTGCTTCATGTTTGATGTCTGGCACATGAAACTCAGCTTCTGTTATCCACTGCAATCAACCCGACATCTTTAAAAGGTTGACCAGGAGGACGAGAAAACCAGCCTCAAGTCTCCGTATCTGGCCTGTGCACCAATGCAGACGGAAAAACCACAACAAAATATTCTTCGTCTTTTTTTTAACCACCCCAAACAACCACTCCATTTTCCATAACGAGGGGGCAAGGAGAGAAACTGTACCCACTACTATACTGACATGCAAAAAACAGCAACATCAAAAGAGAAAGGGTACATGTGCTCTGAAACCTTCAACAAGCCCAGGGCTGGAGCGCATGGAATGCATCAGCAAAATACACCACGATGTGGGGGGGGGGTTGATCAAGACATTCAATCTTGCCAACAATGATGGCCTGAACCAATCTTTTGCAAAGTTTAGTGTGCGGTATGTATTCCTGAGTTTGCTTGTCCAGAAAATGCAAAGGAGGGCTAAACAATGTAAGCAGAATGAGATGAATAATACATTACAAACACTTTACAACAGCTAAAACAATCATGCCTATGATCTGATCTGGTAGTTCGTTTCATATAAACACGAAAGGTATCTTGCAGGAAAACTAATGTTATATGATCTGGAGATGAACAAGCTTTATTTAAACTGATTTGGAGTTAGTCGTCACTCTGGAAAACAAAAATTCCATTCATAAATGAAATTCACGGCATGAAATGGCAAAACTAAGCCTTCTACGCTGGTTATCAGGATGATATACAAAAAAAAAATTAAAAAAAATGCAAGTAACCACACAACACCTACAAAAAAAAAAACATGACACCGCATTAACTGGAATGCGCCAGTTACCGCAGTTTAACGTTACATCAAAGCCTCGACACGCTGAGGGCTACAGCCGCGCCGGGAGTGGTATGAATAATAAACCAGGGAAAAGGTAATGGGACAAGCTGAAGTTTTTCCTGTGGCAAAGCTCAACAAACATTTATTAAAACCTGAACAGATATTCTGGAAACAGAACAGACCCAAGGGTGATCTTTCTGGCCGTGAAGCAACAGTGTTATAATGGTAAAGAGTATTGCTGTGAATCTGCAACTCTGGCTGCATTTTAAATCAGCCGTGAGGTCAGAGAAAAGTCAGAAGGTAAAGGTCACTTTTACCTCAGACAGTTAAATAGGTGAATTGAACCAGCTTTAAAAAGTTTGAAGGTGACAACAGCGTTTTAATCGTCCCAAGTTAAATAAAACTCCAGAGTGTGTCCCCGCTGCATAGCCGTAGTCAGGTTCAGCCTATTGGAGTGATAGGAAAGGCTAAACCTCTGGTATGCTACTGACAGCTGTCTCACAATAGTGCAAAAGCCATTGTAGTTTGGAGCTCCAATGAAAATTTGGGTTACCAAAAAAATAAGGTCTAAATTGCAGTAGTCATTAGGCTTGTTTAAGAACCTGGTGCACTTCGGCTTCCTTCAGATACTTCAGAAGTATCTATAATGATACTTTATTTTAAATTGGTTTTAAGAGGTCGCAATGGCCCTGCAAGTTATAGTCAAGAGGATTCAATAAGACAGTCTCTGCTCAACCAAAGACCTACACAAGGTTACATTATAAACAATTAAATCCTTTAGCAGAAATACAAATGTACATGTTTACAGCGGAGTTAAAATCAATTACATTACAGTGTGATTTGATCCAAACAAAGCTCCTCCTCCTAATCATGTCTGTAATGCTACCAAACTAGCTGTACACCAAGGTTGTCCAGCTGCTAGTTGCGATTACGTTGGCGGTTTTCTCCACGTTTGAAAGCCAGCAGCATGCTGATCCTCATAATGGCCAGTCCCACAAGACCTGCAGAAGTCCACGTATTGTCCTGCCCCTCCTCTGGGCTTTAAGTTTCAGAAAGCAAACTAGACTTAAAAGAAGCTTAGTCGTTTTCCTCCAAAAGGGGGGAGCTCTTCGGATTAAAAAGATGAGCACGATATTAAGGAGGTCATCCTTGGATGTCATTGGGAAGGGTGAGGCATTCTTGAGCTTGACGTCCTTCCCAGCCATGACTGCATCATATTAGGAAGCGGTTTGGGCCAGTCTCATATCCAGTTTAAGGCTGGAGAGATGGGGTGTGGCAACTGGACCATCAGGCTGCCACTAGCGGAGGATAAAGCCATGCCACACCATTTAAATTCAAAGTCAGAGAGTAACCTCAATGCCAAAAAAGACGGTAAGTTTGCATTATACTCAGTCCGCCCGTTTCATGGGCGATGAAACACAAAAGTTTGACCGTAGACATACAGTTAGCAATGAGGACATCAGTGCCGGTAGCAGTATGGTCCGATTTTTGGGTGGAGGTGAACGGAATCTGCAACTACGTGCCCGTTTTTGGCTAGAGAAGCAACAAGGAATTTGGTTTGGAATTTAAACTGTCATCGAGAGTGAACATCATTACTTGGAGGATAAAAACGATATTGGTCGCAAAGAAGAGAATAATCTAAGACATGTGGTCCCGGTGGAGGAAATAAACGGTCTCTATTAGCCATCCTCCTTTGGGGGTGTGTACCAGCCTAAAAAGGAAAGCACAAAATGAACAAAGATGGAAAACAAAAAAAAATATGAAAAAGAAATTATTAGAGGCAGAAAACAAACAGTTTAATATAATTACCTGCAAAGCAAGATAGTTTAAATTTTTTATAAATTTGATGATTATGGCTTACAGTTTATGAAATACCCAAATACTAAATTTCAGAAAATTTGAATGTTGCGAAATGCTTCAAGCAGCCAATTAACTCAAAACATCTACAAAGGGTTCCTGTCCCTTTAAATAGTCTCTCAGTCTGGTTCAGTAGGTAGCATTATTTTGGGGACGACTGCTGACCTGATAGTTGTGCAGAAAAGCATCACTGACAATGTCCATTAGGAAGGAAAGCCTTAAAAGGCAATTGCAAAAGAAGTTGATGTTCCCAAAGTGCTGTATAAAAGCACATTAATAGAAAGTTATGTGGAAGGGAAAAGCTGCAGGAATGACAGCAAACTGAAGAGGACTGTAAGGAAAATGCCATTCAAAAGTGTTGGGGACCTTCAAAAGGAGTGAACTGAGGCTGTAGTTAGTGCATCAAGAGATACCACACACAGACAGATCTTGGACATGGACTTTAAATGTCACATTGCTTTTATCACGCCGCTGCTGGTCTTTCACGCAGTACTCCAAAGTTGTCTTTTCTGATGAGATCAAATTTAATTAGACACCAAGGTGCCAGAGTTTGGAAGAATGAACAGGCACACGATCGAAGATGCATGAAGTCCAGTGTGAAGTTTCCACAGTCAGCTGCTGCTGGTCAAGTCCAGAGTCAGAACAGCAGTCTACCAGGACGTTTTGGAGCAATTCATAATTCCTTCCACCGACTAGCTTTATGGAGACTTTATTTTCCAGCGGGACTTGACACCTGCCCACACTGCCAAAAGTAACTAAACCTGGTTCAATGACCATGGGATTACGGCGCTTGATTAGCCAGCAAACTGACTTAACCGTAACCTTATAAAGAATCTATGGAGCATTGTTGAGAGAAAGATGAGAGACATGAGACCGAATAATGCAGAAGAGCTGAAGGCTGACATTGAAGCATCCTGGTCTTCCATAACACCTCAGCAGAGCCACAGGCTGATAGCATCCAGACCAAGCTGCATTGAGACAGTAACTGATGCAAAAGAGGCCCAAACTAAGAACTGAGTACATATGCCTGATTATACTTTTTAGAGGTCAGACATTTCTCCATTTAAAATCCTTGTTTTATTGATTTTATGAAATGTTCTGTTTTTCTAAGATTTTGAATTTGTGGTTTTCATAAGCCATAGGCGTCAAATTTATAACAAAGGCGTGAAATATCTTGCTTTGCATGTAATGAGTCTACATCATGCATTAGTTTCACCTTTTAAGCTAAATTACTGAAATAAATTAACTTTTGCACGATATTCTAATACTTCGAGTTCCGCCTGTAATTAGATATTTAGACTTAATATGAAATCTTTAACCAAGCAATTCATTAACGAAGCAATTAATTAATTTAGCTATAGCAGCAGTTGATACAACGGCTGTTTTTGTTGTTTGGAGGTCCAGGAAATGAAAAGAGAACAAAATGAAATGAAAAATGCCCGATACTGCATCACTATAATACCCCTGATTCATGTTACACACTACATTTCCCATTTAAAGTTTAGTTTATGTTAAGCCAGGCGTACACTGTGCGATTTTTCAGTCACGGGTCTGCAGCTCCGGCTCACACTGTGCGAGTGAATTGCAGGGGTTAAAAGTTCAAAGCTAAAGACTCATGTGCTCACACTGTACGAACAACTGTTCGGATGCGACCTGACTGCTCTCACTGCCCGACACGACAGACCCAAGACCAGAAGTACTTCCACGGTAACGATGGTGACACGCATGCGCATTATGAGAAATAGCTCGTAGCATTGCTTCCACAGTGCGACTCATTAACGAGGGGCGACTAGGATTTCAAACAGGTTTGATTTTCTTGCGACCGATCGGGAGCTGGTCGTGAGGTGTAAATTGCCTGTCGTTACCCAATGTACACTACACGATGCAACACGCACGATTAAGCCAAAAGTCTGCACGATCCAGACCAAAGTCGCACAAGTGACAAATCGGCTCAAAAACGGTCCAAAATCGCACAGTGTACGCCTGGCTTTAACCATCAAGAATCCTTTGCGATAAAATACAAACAATTAGACACAATTTAAACAGTTGCTTTAAAAACCCATATACAACATAATATAAACCTGAGAACAATGTAATGGTTTCTATGTTTAGTTTATAAAAAACAGTCTAAGCGACAATGAACATCAGCTCTGATACAAAGCATAAGATTTTGCTTCAGTGAAAAAAGTTCATAAAATGCACTTAAGCCACTTAAGTCTGAGATACTGACCATTCTTTTCATGAATCTGAACCAGGGATTTGTAGGACTGCTGTGCTCTGGCAAGATTGTACTGGTTCTGTATAAAGACATGGAAATAAAGAAAAGTTAAAGGTCAGCAGCAAAACCGATGCAATGCCAATTCTTGGATCAGAGTAATTGCCGATATAGAGTACCAATGCTGATATTTCAATCACATACATAAATGCAATAAATTGGAAGATGGGTTTTATTTTCTTCTCTGTATGCTACAACGAATCATGGTGAATCAGAGAGAAAAAATGACTCTAGACAAACAAAATACTTCTACTAGTTTAGAAATCACTAAATGGTATACACTTAAGTATTTTTAAGACCTGTTGTGACTATACCAACCCAGCAGAGCACTCAGGTCCTCCAACTATTAGAATTAGAACCAAACCAAACCAGCTTCTATGCACCTCAAATCTGGAAAACACTACCAGACGATTGCAAAGCTGCTCAATCGTTCAGCTCTATTAAATCATAGATAAAAAAAAAAACTCTACTGTTTAGAGCTGCCTTTGAGTCCTACATTGTTTTTGTTTTTTTTATTAAATGCTAAATTTGTCTTTTTATACTTTCCTAAAATGCTATTTTAAAATCAAGCGCTTAATGTTTTCTTTATTGATTCTCATGTTTTCTGTTTTTAATTTTTATCCTACTGCTGTATTTACTTTTCATGCTTTTTTTATACATTGGGTTTCTTTACCACCGAATCATGTACAGCACCTTGAATTACCTTGTGTTGAAAGCGTGCTATACAAATAAAATTACCTTGCGTTTGTTAGCAAAGTGAATAGCTGTTTATTTGTTAATTTTTGTCTCATTTTTGGAAGGTTATTTTGTGTTTCTTTTATTTTTCCCTCCACCTTTTTTTCATTCTTAGACTGGACTCTGGAATACAGGACACTTGACTGTTGTTGATAAAATCTATTTTTACAATTTCATTTTGATTATTTTCGAGTAAACACTATGTTGCCATTAAGCCATGGCATTCTCATAGACATACTGCGAGGATCTCATATAAGCGAATTTCCTTCAATACAGTAAGCACAAACGTTATGGCAAGCAGGTTTTAGTCAACTGATAAACCATTTGTTCTTAGGAAAATGCTCAACAAATACAAACTTTCACATCCAAAGTTGATAAATGATTAAATAAGATTTAGATTATACATTTACCTAAATAAAACAAGTTTTTTTTGCAAACCTGCAAAAAGGAATGAATGTCGATAGGAGGAATAAATGGGCAGACATACAAATTTAAGACAGCTGGTCACTGGTTCCTAATTCATAAATACGGTGGCAACAGCCATTTAGTTGTTATCATTGACCCCATTTCCTCTTCACACTTGCTGAAGTCATGTATTGTACAGTTTTTAATACAATATAGGTCATGTTTTTCAGAGAAAAAAATTAAATAAAATGTGGTGATAATGTAAAGAGGGCTGTTGTCAATGTTTAGCCTCCAAAACCAATATAGATCCTAACTTTGAGATGAAACAATCATCACTCACTTTGTTGGCTCCAAACTGGACTCGGGCTTTTCCTTTGACTAAAGTGGCGTTGATCTGCATGATGACAGACTCAATGGAATAGGCACTGCTCCAACCCTGAAAAAAAGAAACAAGGAGAATTAGAGTTGGCTAGAAACGAGAACAAGAAACAGTGAGCATACGTAAAAACAATCCAAGGTAATAACTGGTTACATCACATATCCCTGTCGTGGCTTAAATAAAACCCGTGTAACATCGTTTTAAGCATACCTGCTTGGTGAGAAGTTCCATGCAAAGGGCGCCTCCTCCAAGAACGTAACTGGGGGGGGGGGGGGGTATCATTAGTAAACTAAGCTAATGAAGCATTTATCTGTGTTTGAAATAAAATATATGAGTACAGATTGATGATGGAAAATAGTAGAAATGGAAAAAAGTTATAAGAGTAAATCAAACAGAAGAACCTACCCTCCGGAAAGCACAGGAGAAACTACTCTGACAAAAGGTGGATCAAATGGGAAATTATCCTGTGAAGGCAGTAAGCAAAAATGATTGCATGAACAGACTGCAAAGACTAAAATTCTAAACATTGTCATTTACTTAAAATCAGTCAATACTTACTTTATATGAGAAGTTTAACAAAATGTAATCCATTCCTTCCTTTTCCTTTAAGACTTGTAAATCACTGTGCAAAGGGCTATCTGGATCCACCCTATTGGACATTAAATCTAACAGTTAGATGAAGCTTTTAATAAACCGGAGAAAAACGGACAATGAATAACTGTAGCTACTTACGTTCTCAGTTTGACGTGCCATTCATACAGGCTGTCATTAACAAGCTCAACTGAATAAATCCCTGCAAATGAAAATGTACATTAATAAACAGCTGATTCAAAAATATAACCAAGTATTAAATCGCACCCCATGGCAAGATTCCATTAAAGCGAATATCTTAACTTTAGAGACATACATTTTTGAATATAGAGGGTTTGAAACATAAATCATCAGTCTCGTTTTGTAGCGTATCATTTCAAATGCACTTTGATGGCAGAATAGCATCTTTTCAAAACAAAGGAAGTACTATAAGAAATGTCACCTGGGTCTGCAGAGGCCAATGCCTATTGTTGCACAAAGGATACAAGCCATTTTCTTGATAAAAATACATTTTTCTAACGAATGATGTGAAATGGATTTGACTGCTTATTGGCAACATAAAAAAAAGGATGGAGCGAACACGTTTGCTACAGATATTATCCATGTAAGGAATGTGGATAAGCTCTTTGGAAACGGATGAAACGACAGATTTTTCCGAATGGGGAGTAAACAGCCAGACCACTAAGGCACTTGTGGGTGTTTGTGAGCACAAAGTTCCCCAGTAAAGAAAATACTTTACTGTAGTTTGTAGATTTTTGCCTGTTCTACGGTAGTACAAAACACCTGCCGACGTCCGCAGATTGATTTAAATCAATAACTGCACTAGCTTAGTAGAACCACTTTGCTTCAGCTGCCAATTTTAGTTTCGGGTGTATATTATGATGACGTATGCTGATTTAATAAAAAAGAAAGGCAAAGACTAAAATGGTGCCTATAATTACACATCCAAATATTCACACTACTCATTTTTCAAAAGGACTACTTTTCTATCATCTAAGGAAGTTCAGATGGGGTTAACAGAGTTCTGAAAGAAAAGAAAGAAAGTCAATGCAACATTCTTCATCTGACCATGTAATTATCATAACTCTCACAGCAAAATACTTGTGGTAGAGCACTTCAATAGTCAGAAAGAGAAGACAATATGTACTGTGTGATTTCTGTGAATCTGTAACAGTTCTTTCCATTTTAACCACAACAGAAGCTTGCTGTGTACATACCTGTCTTATAACTCTGAGACCGATAGATTTCTCTAAGTTCCTTCATCAGGCGGTCAGAGGCTTGCACTGAACCGGATACAGCTCCCTGCAAAATGGAACACAACAAATACAGACAAACTGCAATTTATGTCTGCAATTTATAGTGACATCAGATGACTTTAATTTTATTTGAGTCTTGGCCTGGATGTTGATTTCTATATCAGTTAACTAGTAAAGAAAATGTTTGAGAAATGTTAAACATAGAAGCAAAATATGTGCATATTGTCATGATTTGACATATTTCATATATAGACCTAGATGAGTTTGATTCATAAAAAAAAACAAAGATCTGATCGCATCTAAATGAAATACAATACCTTTTATTAGTTTTCTACCTTAAAAAGGAAGATTTTAATTGAAAAAAAAAAAAAAAACATGCCCTACACTTCACAGGAGCAGTTCACATGATCACATATCAAGTTTGCAAAATGTTATAGGATTCCAAATTCTAAAAACTTTTCATGTCAACCTGCATTTAAATGTATGAAATCCATCTAAAATAATAACAAGTGCCAAATGAAATCCAGTTAAAACTCACGTTTAGGTGGTCTTGTCTCTGGTTCTTTCGGATCTTCTCAAGGATCGCCAGGTTTTCTTTCTCAATGCCATCATCCTCTGATTTCTTCCCATCCACTGGCTCCTCCTCTTTCATTTCATAGTGGTCCAGGTCCTCAATGTCCTTATAAGGCGGTGCTCATATTTTAGACATTTTAAACTGAATCATTCTCCAGAGTTTCAAAATATACAATTAAGATCTATGATTAAGGCTGATGAGATGCCAAATTATGAAATAAAACAATTATTTACAAAATTGATTGTAGAAGATTACAGTTGTGCATGTGTGGAACACAACAAAAAGAAAACAAAATAATTTTTATCCTTCAAAAAAACAACAACAAAAAAAACAGAAATAAATCACAAACGGCGTTAGCACAACTTCTAACATGATGAAAAGAAACAATTTGTCAGTAAGGAACACACATAACTAAGCTAGGATACCAAACAGCATGTTTAGAACAAAGTTAATAACTTACTTCCCCCATCTCTTCCTCCTCTTCCTCTTCAGATGTGACCTCCTCTGTCCCATGCTACACACAAAAGAGAGTTTGTTTAACTGAAGACACATTCTTCTGCATGACAACTGATTAGTCCATCTAATGCATCTTTCAGAGAATCCCCTGTGGAGCACAAATACAGAGCAGCATTGACAAGAGGCTAGCGATGGGCGACAGGACTACAGTATCTTATTTTCTTCCCCCAGCAAAAAAAAAAAAAAAAAATCAGATTTAAAAGACATGTTGACATATTTAAGACGTCAAGTACAGGGCTGGGACTTTTTTTTTCCTAATATCAGGCAGAAAAGAAAGACATGAAATGAATACAAGATACAGTTACAAATAGTTGCCTGTATTAAGGAAAGGAAAGCTATCCAAACTATCTTGGTACAATGTGAATCTTTTAGGTTGCTGGGGAGCCATTTCCTATCACTTCTGCCCAACCGTGGGTTTGAACATGAACGAGCCGTTTAGGATCAAAGCATCTGATTCAAAAGCCTTCGTTAATTGGGACTTGTCTTACAGTTAGTCATTTATTATCCATTAACTGTCCTGTTTGAAGATCTTTTTGTAATACTGCATTTATTTTTAAAAAGTAGATCCTAGAAAGAACAGTCTTTACTCAGAGACTAACCTGGATTCCTAAGTATAAAAATAACATATTTAAGTGGCTCTGACAGAGAGATCGTTAAACTTAACTGATCGATCTTTGTTTCATAAGCCACACACAAATATCGTTCTCTTTGCAAAAAAATCAGCTGTGCGCGTTCAAGTACCGTTCGAAAGGTATGATGAGTTCAGTAACGTAAGCCATTTAACACATAACAAAGAAACAGAACATAAGCCATAAACTCATGTTTAATGGTGGTTGGCAAGCAAAGTTTGATTACTAAATATGCCCTTTTTTTTTACAACGTATTAAAAAACAACTATATTCTCTCCATGAATTTAATCTTCTTAAGATATAGAAATTTTTTAGAACTAAAAATGCTGTTTAAAAGATGTCCAGTTGTAAATTCTGTACCAGTTCCCTTCTAACTGTACGCTTCATGCAAAATAATTTAGCATGTTCTACAGTCTCTTCTTAAATACAAAAGTACCATGTCCCTTAGCATGTTTCCCCTGTTGAAACTATTATTTAACTCTTGAAAAAAATTCTAATCAAGATCTATTAAATTTTTTCCTTTCCGTTTTGTTCTGTTTGCCTCATTATACCAGCTTTCGTTTGAATGTTATAGCGCCATCAACCGGTTCTTTTATCCCTTACTTTTTGCCATCTTTCCTTGACTTTATGAAGCTGCATGTTTCTGTTCTATGGATCATTTTATTTTGACATATCTGAGCACACAGGTTTTGCAGACTGTTTTAATTGCAAACCGGTTTTATTTGTGTTTAGTGTTGGAGGAGAAAAAGAAGACCGCCACATTATTGATGATGTCATCAGTATGCTAATTATCATGTAATGTCATAAGGCAACGTCTGGGTCAAATTCAGCTACTTTCTGTCAGAGACAGATGGCAACACTGATTAAGTCACCAAACAGAGAAACTTCTTTAAGCGGAATCCTCTAGATCTAAAAACATAGTCCTGAAAATATATTTTGTAAATACATCACAGTATAGACTACTAACAGTAATTCATGTGGGCAAAAACAAAAAAATAAAATAATTTGTGTTCTCAACTCCTCCCATGGGTATCACCACTGACCTTTTATGACCTATGAAAAACCCTAACAGAAGTTAACCTGTTGAAGGTTTTTGGAATTTTATCGTGCTGCAAACCGATAGCTTGGCGTTCTCCTTAATTATGCCCTGGTAGAAAGCAGAATTCCTGTTTTCATGAATTACAACAAGTTTGCCTGGTCCTTAAAGGAGACATATCATGGAAAATCCACTTTTTAGCCCTTAAATGCATGTAAATGTGTACTTTGGGTGTTTAGGATTGCAGACAACTTACATTTATTCTCTTCTGGGCCTCTGTTTATATCTTTAAATTCTTTTTTGGTCATATTTTTCGGTCTGTTTAGTTTTCTCTATTCGCTATTACATTTCTCGTCTATGACGTCACAGCATTTGTTGTTGAACTGCCAAATAAGGTAATGGACTTCCGGGTAACCAATTTCGTGAAGCCGCCATTTTCCCCCCACAGCGATTTTGTAGTCCAAGGTCAGTCATGTCGAAGTTACAAGAAAGCAAGTCAAAATGTTCAGTTATTGGGTGTATTAACCCACACAAATCCCTACATCCACCCCCAGCATCAGAGACTCTGAGAAACGCCTGGTTACATTTTATTTTTAGTGGAATGTACCGACATCCGTGGGGAAAGTTCTCCTCGTTTGCACGTTTGTGTTTCAGCAACCTCGGTCTGTATCAGGAGGGATTTGCTGAAAAGACTTCGTCTGATTGAGGGGTTAGTTCCTTCTCTCCACGGAAACGACGGACAAAGCAAAGCGGTAAGCTTCAAATAAAACTTAAAATAAATAAAAAAAGACAGTAAACTTTATTTTAGACATGAATGTTGTGTGTTGATATGTCGTACGGGCGATTGTTTTGATAGTTGTAGCATTGTACATTCTGCTTCTGTTAGCGATGTGTGCTAGCTTTTAGCTGAGGATATAACTGTATTGCATGCTTTGAATAAAATGATTGGGCTTTATTTTGGCGGTTTTTGTCGTGGGGTACACATGATGTACAGGAATTTACTTTATTTTTTGACGATCGCTTCGCAATAAAAAGTTTATCTGCCGGTAGTAATCGAATCGCTGATATCAGACTACAAAAATGTCCGAACGGGGTGGAGCGGAACGCTCTGTAACCTGGAGGGGGCGGGGCATGAAATGTTTTGCATACATTTAAAGGGACAGCACGAAAATAAGTTGCTCTAGAGAGATGCTCCTCAAAACGGTATAAGGAGGGTCTGTGGGGCTACAATAACATGGAATTCAGACCAAACCACTGTGGTTCTACTTTACATAGACCACACGTGAATAATTTACATGTGAAAAGGAAGGATTTAAAAGCATGATATATCTCCTTTAAGACACACAGCACCCCAGACAATAACCATATTTGACTTTCAATATGAATTTTAAAAAAAAATATTGTGTTGATTTTATGCCAGATGTAACTGACCTTAACCCGCTGTGCTCTAACTCTTTGTGTTATCTGATAGTTAGGTTTAGGTGATTTCATGACCCTACACGTCTAGCAATAAACAGTTTTTAGTGTGACGACTGAAACTAAAAAAAATTAGGTTGATATGGAGGGCATTATACTTTCACACACAGGTAGGTTCTTTTGTATAACTCTTTGCATTAATAAATGAAATCATAATTAAATGTCACTGCCACTGTCCTCATTATGATCACCATCAGTAGTAGCAGATGCAGTAATTATTCTTCATCACCTTTAAGTCTCTACAAACACGCACAGAATGTATTCTGTATTACTTTTGAATTTGTTTTACAAAATTTTCTTTCAAAGAGACATCTTTGGTTGAAATTATCAATATGAATACAAAAATAAAGCAGAAGAACTGGAAGGTTTGCAAAATCTTCTAATTGTTTTTTTAAGGGAATGATATTTACTACAATACAATAAATGTACAACTATCCAGAGATATGCAAGTAGGAAAGTATTGTTCTAACTGTAACTTACAGCACTTGATCATTAGGCATTAGGATTGTTTCTTTATTCAAGCAGAGATCAACTAAATTAAGCATGAAAATCAGTTTTGCAATTATAAAATTTCACACACAAAAAAAACCCTAAAGCCAACAATAAATAGTCTGCATTCAGATTACTTTGCAGAAAGGATAAGGCAACTTGTTTCATCACATTACCAAATATGTTATTTGAACTAGAGTGGCATCAGTAAATTTCGCCATCAGTTAAGATGAGCCACTAAAAGTTAGAGTCTTCTAGCCTTTTAATTTGGTACGAACAATGTCCGAAACAAAACCAACTATTGATTTGATTTGTCTATAGTTGCCGAAAGGTGGCCCAATTTACCTGATGCCACCCTATTTAGCTACATATATTGTTGGGACTCTTTCTGAGAAGGCTTGAAAAACATTGCGGCTTGTTTTATCTGATGCACCGACATAATCTAATATATCAAACTGATTCAGCTACGCTGCCTTCAATCATCTTAATTTTCCTGTGAAGAATTGTCAGACTGTTGGCCAGCCTGATGCTGGTAAACCAGAGGAATCTTACTAGATGGTTAGTACTCTCAAAAAATTATGTCCTGGGCAATTATGAGTGCAGTGTACAGCTACCTTTAATTATTATTATTTTCTTTTTTTTTAGGTAGCTGATATAACGCCACATTACTTTCACAGACTTTGTGTCTGAGGTGAATCATCTAAGATACAGGGGTTGATGGACAACCAAAAAATTTTTAAACTAGTGTTGTAACCAAATATAGTTTCACTATTTATAAGCCCCCAAAGCCCAATGAAATTACTCAAGCTTAAAAAAATTTCAATTAAATAATAATAATAAAAAAAAAAAAAAAAAAAAAAAAAAAAAAAATCGGATGTGAATTAAGAAATTCCCATGAATTAAACATAATCAATAGTTTCACCAGCATGAACAGGGGACAGATACCTTTCGGTCTTGTCCCACAGGTCCAGCAGGAAGAGGCTGGTCTAGCATCTCCACATCAGGATGTTGAGGAAGGTTGTACAACCGACAAAGGTCACAGATGAGTTTTTTTAACTGCTGCAAAAGCTAGAGAGAAGAAAAAACAAACAAAAAATAAATACTGACAAAGTGATAATATACTAGACAAACAGTTTAGTTCTGACTGTTCAGGATGTTTCAGTGCCATTGCAGGAACAGGGCATATTGTCCGAAACCCGCCGCAACCTAGCAATGAACTTTTCGAATTGCTGAGAACAAGCAAAAGGGACTGCAGCATCAAAAGTTGAATCAGCAGACTGCTCAACAGCTTTTGGCCACAACCTGTTAACTTGCTGTTTTAATTATGAATGTTTTATTTTCAGTGCACTCTAATAACATTTCAGTTCCCCCCTCGATATCCTCTTCCAGGCCTTCTTGTCTGCCATATGGCAGCTTCAGCACCACACTGAGATGCATCACGTCAAAATATCCTCAAGCACTCTTTGGATTTTTATGAGCTTGCTTTTAAGGGGGGATGTTTGATTCAATTTCTTTAGAAAGTGCACAATCCTGATGATTCCCTCATCACAAATCAGTAGTCTGATCAACTTGATGCTATCCACATAGGAATAAAGAAAATGACTAACTGTCTGCTGTCAGAGTCGATGAGAAACATCCCACAGTTGGTTTAAAATAAGTTTGGTACGTCGATCCAGCTGTTGAAGGTTCAAAGAACAGCAGCCAGAATTTAACCTGGATCTCAGCATTTTTTTTTCTGCGTCACACATGCAGCTCTGACAAAAGATTACTTGATGCTGTAGAATAATGTAAAAAATTACTTCTGCAATGAGCTAAAAACTCGCAATTGCTTTTACGCATGAATCAACATAAACATGTATCCTGTTATTTGAACCTTACGCAATTGTCATTTTAAAAACACATGAACAGTATTATGACTAAAAAATCATTAGGAGTATTTTTTTTAAAGTTTCCGCTCAAAAGTTTAATATTTATTTTACTTTTACTATTAAAATAAATTGAAAAAATAAATTTTAATTTAATTGTTAGGAAAGACTCCCACTGAGCAAGGTCAATGAAGTGATACTGGGTGTCTTTAGAGAGCATTTTATGCGCAGTGTTAACTTCAAATAGTTAGCCAGCAACCAGCTAGAATGTCTTCACAAAATAGTGCACCAACGAAACGGCAAAACCAAGACATCTGTGTAGAGAGAGAAAAAACTGATCTCATCTACTCACAAAAGGCAAACTTCCTCTATCTGACATACATCTACAGCAGCTCAATCTGGCAATAGAACAATAAAAAACAAAAACATATTTATGGCTACTATGGTATGTTATTAATTCAGTTTACAACAACTCCTTCAAGAAACTTGAATAGTGTGAGTTACAGCAACACCCAATTTCCTTCTAGGATGAATAAAGTATTTTGATTTTTATATATTGAAAAAAAACAAAAACTGATGAACAAATCCCACAACCATACACACAAATTATAAAGAAGAAGAAATTATATGTATTACTCACTCTCGCAGTAGTATTAATAACTTCACCCATGGCTAAGGTAGATGCATTAGAATGACTGCTGTATTGTGAGAATGTTTTTAGAGTTACAGTTTTTATTCCTGAAGCAATGTGGAGAATTGTGTTCCAAGTAGCCTTTTTACTGCAACTGATGGATTTAAATTCCTCTTGTTTGTAATCCAACTATTTTTACAGTTCCTGCGCAGACATCTTTGGTTTGAAATTACAGAGGTGATTGCGTTTCTTTGTTCTTTTTTTTGTTGTTCTTTTTTTTTACTTCAATCCTAAGACTGTTGCTTTCCCACGACAGTGCAAAATTAAGATCTTTAAATAATAGCCTTCACTTACTGAATCATGGATGTCTTTGAGTCACATTGGGCGAAGTTGCAGTTTATTTTTTATTTGTGCTTGCGCCCTCATATCCCTTTAGTTGAATCATACATATGTAAGGATTAAACAGGGAGCTGCCTCTACAAGCTCGTGGTTAAAGATCAGAGTGGAAATCAGGTTAATGCATTTTTTTTGTTGCAATTTCACAATGGCAGAGACAAACAGCGAGCAACGTGCGTTAACTACATTGATCGACAGTACAGAAGCTGTTGCAGTTTATTTTAGCAGTTACACTTGCAAGCTAAGCTATGATTACGTTGTCATGTATTTTGTCCAGTATTATTATTATGCATGACGGTGGAGAATGTGTTTAGGCCTATTAGACTACTCGTTTTTATGTTGATTTATGCCAAATTTGCCCTTAAAGAACATTGATAAAGCCAAGCCATTTAAAACTATTTTTTATTCTTTATTATTTGATATTTCAACAGCTGTAGGATATCTGAGGTGGGAATATGTTGTGATGTTCTGATTTAGATTTTAATGTTAATTTGTTATGCTTCTAATAGATCAGTTCACTTTTAAGCAACTAATCGTATGTTGCAGGCATACCTAGCCTTTCATTCTA
Source organism: Apricaphanius iberus (assembly GCA_028564705.1). Lineage (NCBI taxonomy): Eukaryota > Metazoa > Chordata > Actinopteri > Cyprinodontiformes > Aphaniidae > Apricaphanius > Apricaphanius iberus. The sequence goes on along the minus strand of JAPXFQ010002722.1, from coordinate 1,521,701 downwards.
GTAGGTCGAGTAGATTATAGAATATAACCATTAACTAACAACGTGTTTGAGAAGAGACTCAATGGTATGAAGACGCCCAAGGTAGACCGCTCCACTTCACCGACTAATGGCTACAGGAAATGGAGAAGAGCTACAAATGCTCAAAGTGGTGAATGAGAGAGGCAGGTAATCAGCACCTGTATCGACACATTTAGTCACAACATCGGCCTTTTATATGTTAATAGTCTTTTTGACCTGTAATGAAGCCTGCCAGACATTTCTCCTGCTGAAAAGCAGTAGTGTCAATACTTGCTCAGTGCAGCAGCTGAGAGAAGTCAAAGTGCAAAGTGTAGTCTGAATTCACACACATGTCACACACTTCAGGAATACCATGAAAACATATTGACACGAGATAGATTATTTGTTCATTTTAACCTCACATTGATCTTTAAACATATAGTAATTCTAATAAACTCAAAGCTAATCATCATTATCTACCCAACCAGTTTCATCAAAATTATGTTCAATAACATAACTGTCAACATTTGGGATGGCAGCTTTTTTTTCTCCAGCCCTCATTGTGACACACAACAGTGAAATATTGACTTTTCTCAAGAGAACGGCGAAACATGTTATAATAAGCAGGTAAGTATAACCTACCAGGGTGCTTCCCTTTCTGACATCTTCCAGCCTCTCCAAAACCTGAGCCAAGCTCGGGTCATCAGAGTCCACAAACCATATTGGTGGCGTAGATGGATATGATTCCTGGAAGAAAAAAAAAAAAAAAAAGAAAAAAAAGGAAGAAAAAAAAGAGTTACACGACAGATTCAAGACACCTACATAAATGCGTTTTATAAACATTTTCTAGCAGGATTATGCATAGATATAACATATAAAGAGCAGTAATACTGGTAGCTAAGACGACCCTCGAATGCTCAATGCATCGTTAGCCGGATGCTAGGATCGTTTCCAGAAAGCTGAAGACGGAATCTCCTATTTCACACAACGCCTTTAAGACCATATATTACTCACTTCTACACTGGTTAATAAAAAACTAACATACAATGTGATCTTGTGTTTCTAGATGCAGCCTGCTACTTCATTAAGGAGGTTAACAACATTACGTTTAGTCGCTAACTACCAACAAGGGAAGTGTATTACTAGCTAAACCCCTATACAACACACGAGTTTTGGATTACTTACCGTAATGTTACAGTGGATAATTAGCAACTTTTCCCCAGTCACATTAAACTGGCAACTCAGTTCGTCGGGCTTCCAATCAATTATCCTGAATCGTTCGTGGTTTGGATCAAAAATGGACTCCAAAAACTTCAGCTCGGCCTTCAGCCCCGACACCGACATCTTCCACACATCTCCGGCTGGGCCGCTGGGGAGGGCGAGAAGTCAAGACTTAGCTTTTAGCTAGCTGGCGCTACAGCAGAAACGTAAGCAAAAATAGGTCGTAAATGAACCAAATAGCGAATGACTCAATCGGTAGGTATGTCGGGATATCCACTTTCAGAAACAGTCTCTGTCCATGTAAATGGCAGCGTAGTCGGACAAATTTGCTAATGAAATAGCTAGCACTGGTTAGCCTCTAGTTAGCGTTTGAAACCAGCGCAGTGGTTAGCAAACTGCTAGCGTTGTTGTTGTCTTTCCGTCTATTGTTGGTCTCTGGCTATGTTAACAGCATTTTAAGCTCTTTCGCTGTCCTGTGACCGTCTTCCTACAATCCCGTCGGACAGTTCTTTAAAATTGTCTGGACTAGGAAACAACGAGACTTTCTTCACAATCTGACTCAATAAGAACAGTGGGTGTTTTTTTTTTTTTTATCCCCGTCCAACTGTAGCTGGCCTCTACTGGGGTTTAAAGATGGCGTTAGGCAAGCTCCCCGTTCCTGCACAATCCCACAATTCTGCACGTTCACAATTTATTAAACTGTAGGAAAATTAAAGTTCATGACAGAGCATCATTTAACATTAGTTAACGTTTTTAAAGAATATGAAGTTGTGTGGGAATATTTTTATTATTTTTTTATTTTTTTGCTCATTATCTTTTGCCGCCGCCCACCAATAATATGACAAATACACTATACGGATGCATCTCAACAACTTAGCATAATTAACAGTTTATTCAGCTTATTAAAGCAATTTAATTTGAAAAATATCTCCGATGTAGATTTATACATAATATTTGACATACAGACCCATTCAATAATTTCTGAAAAGTTTATTTCAGTTAAGTTGCTAAGTGAAACATATTCTTTGGATTAATTTCACACATTGCTTTCCGGACTTTATTGTTGTTAGTTATGATGATTTTCCGCTTGCAGCCAAAAAAAAAACCCCCCACAATAGGCTATAGATAAATCACACAAAATTTCAAAAAGTACTAAATGTGGGGTTCCTTAAAAACAAGCATAATACCTGCTTAAAAGTTATTTCAGACGGAACTTTTATTCTGACAAATGATCCTCACTTGAACTTGAGCTTTTTGGCTCCAGATGCAGAGCCCTTTAAAGAGCCTTGCGTTTGGTGCTGGTGCCCCATGCTTAACAGCATCTAGACACCCCAGGCCCAGCCCCGGCCGGTGGGGTGATGGGGGTGCCTGTCAGCAGTGTCCTATGCCCCACCCCTGTGTTTTAAGTGCACATTAGAACAAAATGCAACAGTACCAGATTTGAGCGGGAGGAGAGAGGCTAGGGGTCTTTCCACGCCCCTGTTCATTCGACTATAAGGGGCTGGAGGTATAGCAGGCCGTGTGGTCGGGGACCTGGGCTGGTGGGCTTCTCTTGCCATGGTGGGGCCTTTGGCGGTCTACTTGTCCCCATCCTAGTGGGCAGGGGGGTTCGTCTCCCAGGTGGAGAGACAGGTGGCTCTATAGGGGCCTGGGCCTGGGAGTATAGAGTATGTACGGGTGTTAGAATCAGTGTATAGCATCTATTTTTTGGGTGTCCTGATGTGTTGGTGAGAATGTGTGTTCATAAGAGGGCGGGTACGTGTGATTGTGTCTGTGTCTCTCTGTTTACTTGTCAGGTTGGGCCTTCAGCTGCCTTCCTGCCTGGCGCATCTCCGGCCCCACATGCAGTGTGGACCTTTTTGCCACTCCGTCACTCCCTGCCGGTGACTGAGGCCTCTGCCCGCTGGTGCATTGATGGCTCTCAATGTGCGGGGCTGGGGGCCCGGATTCACTGCACTTCGGCCATGGTGCGTGCCTGGCTGGTCCTTGGTGGACCGGTGTGTCGGGGGGCTGATGTGTCAGGGCGATGTCCTCCTTGGGTTGGTTTGGGCACCTCTTATGGAGGTACCAGTTTTGAATAGTAGTTGGTGCCGTTCAGTTGACCGGCGGGGGTCGGATCTGTCGCCCGGGCCTGCTGCCTGGTCAGTTCAATTGGGGGTTTGTCCGGCCTTGGTTGGTTCCCTGGTCTTGGCGCTCTGGGTTGCGGGGTCTGGACTCAGGAGCTCATACATCTAGATGACCAGGTGTGGGCTGGGCGTAGGCTGGAGAGAGGGTACATCCGCTGTGGCTACTTCTGTCGCTCCTTGGCGTGTTGAGAGAGGGGGAGCGGGGTTGTCGGCGGTGTAGATTGGCCCGGGGCGGCGGTGGCGTGTGTCGTCCGGCGGGGTACAATTGGTGGCCGACAAGTGTTTGGGCCCTGCTGGGGGGCAGGGCACCGCTGACCCCCGTGGCCTCCAGGTCCTGGGCCGGACCTTCTTTGGCATAGCCGTTTACCGGCCGAGCCCTTGCGATGTCCCGGACCAATGCATCTTAGCTGCTAGGTGTTCCCCTGAGGCTTCCATTTGTTCCTCTCTTAGGGGAGGCCCTGCGTAGGTTCGCCTGTGGCTCTTGGACTCTGGGGGACACTGGACATATACATCTCCTACCCCCTTCATGTATGCGTCGATTCCTGTGGGATGGATTGAGGGCTCCTTACACCAGCCATCAATCATTACGTACCTTGTATCATCAGTTCACACTCTTACCTGTCCTGTTTCTCTTCATCTTCTTTCTTTCTTCTTTTGTTTTCTTGTTTTCGTGTCCATAACTTCAAGACATGAAACCCACAGTAACCATAAATAAAAACACATAAAAACACATATATACAATAATAGATATAACTTCATTTACATTGCTAACTAAAAATGATTATAATATTATAAAGACCCACAAATTCCCTTTTTTCATGAAAAAAATGACAATTGTATTATTAAAACATAATCATGTTTAGTTAACACTGGAAATGAAGTTATATTTGTTATTACATACAAGCTTTCTGAATTATTGTGTAGCAAAGGGGTAAGTGCAGGTGCTCAGAAATCTGAAGCTGTTTTTCTGAGTTTGAGTCCCAGCCCCTGCTTTTTATTTTGAACCTTATAGCAACCCAAACGTAGTTGACCCAACATGTTTACATTTAGTTCACTCAACAAAATTCTGTATTTCTAAATCGACCCAAATCAGTTGGGTGGAAATGATTGCCATAATTTTATTATGTTTAGCCAGCAAGTTCTTTTTTTTTGGTAATGATCATGGTTTATTAAAAGAAGCATAGTTTTTCCAGCATGTTTTTGGTCTCTCTCTGGATCTACTCATGGTAGCGCGTGCCAGGAACACCTCAACAGAGAGGCACCCAAGAGACATCCTAGCTAAAAGCCTGAGGTACCTCAGCTGGCATTATGTGATTCATGAAGTCGCACAAACTGTACTCTGAGCCGTTACTGGATGACAGAGTTTCTCACCCTATTCCCAAGGAAGAGCCCAGACACTTTACAGAGTAAAACAATTTTTGGCCGACTGTATCCATGATGTCGGGTTAGGGGAGCCTTGCCTTTTGGCTCAGCTCTTTTATCACCACAACAGACTGATCCAGCACCTGCATCACTGTAGATGCAGCATCAATCTGCCTATCGCTCTTCTCTCCATTTTTCCCTCATTCGTGAACTCGTAAAACTCCTCAACTTGTGTCAGGCTCTCATCTCAGGCCCAGAAAAGGCACTCAATCCTTTTCCAGCTCAAGACTGTGGTCTCGGATTTGGGGGTATTGATTTTCCTCCCGGCTGCAATCACAATCTGATGAAGCCAACAGAACCAAACGATCTGCAAAAATCAGACACCCAATCCTGAGGCCAACAAATGGATCCCCTGAGCGCCTAAAGTGTCCCTAGCAATTCTTTCCACTTTTTTATGAAAAAAAAAGGTCCGTAATGGTTATGGTCGTGTTTGGATTTATTAGAGATGAGTCCAACTTATGACTGATTTTTAAGAAAAGGATTTTAATACAGATATGACCATGCTATGACCCACAAAATCATGGAAGGCTTGACAGTTGTCCAGCATTTTAAAATAAGCTATCTGTTTCCACAGTATTATATCCAACCATATTAACTGAACATTGACTGGAAGTAGGGCTCCACGATGTGAAAAAATTTGTAGCAATAAACTGAGAAATATGGAAACTTTTATAGTATTTATGATTAACATGTTTTTCTGATTATTTCCTCTTTTTTCTATCATTACAATCTCTCCACCACTCTCCCTAGGCTTTAGTGTCTCTGCATCTAAAAATGAGCATTAACTGTGGGTATGAGGGACAATCTTTCTCAAAAATAGACCCTCGATCAGCGAGGAACTGAAGGCAATTAATAATAAAAAGAAAATGATCTTCCTTGCAGGGATGAAGATATAGCAGAAGAAGGTCAAATTAAGTCAAGAATACCATCATGTTTGCAGAGCTGAAGTACAAAGATAAAGTGGAGACGAAATGTATGCAAGAGGACCTCCATTAATCTTGGAGAGGCCTGAAGAGGCTGCAGCAAATTTTTACTACTGGTGACTCTGTACACATAATTGGCAGCAGCTCTATAAATCTCCCAAAGGATCTCAACTCTCTCTCCTACTATAACACTAAATATTGAACATATCTTCAATGTTTTTTCCCATGTCACTTCACAGATGTAATGCAGACCACCAGATTTCGGGATGTATTCTAGCACCTGCTCCAGTTCTACAGTAACAATGACACTGTCCTTTTTCTGTGGAAACATTCCACTATCATCCCCAGTCCCACAAAGATCTGTAATTGGCCCATCTAAGCTGCTCTTGGATATTATTATGTGTGAATGGTTGGTTGTTTTGTGTGATGATCTGTCTGGGGTATCCCATCTCTCACTCACTGACGATCGGAGATAGGCATTTTCTCAGGAAATACCAAATGATAATTATGATTTTTTTTTATCATTAAATGTCACAATGGTGTAATCACATATGAGTGATGGACAGAATTCATCCTTCTGTACCAACATTGCAATACAATAAGAGAAGTATCATTGATTAAATCTTTAAAAAGCCTCGGCAATGGTGGTGATGGTTGTGGTGGGGCATTCTATTTCTTCTATGGAAAAGCTGGAGAATTCATAAGGATATCTACATTTTTGCCTGGATTTGTTTTCTCCACAAACTGACCTCAGAGAAGACTTACCAGACTTTTCCTTATCATGTCTATTTTCTTCAGTCAGGATTTTTGGAGGCTTTATGGAACAACATTGTTGTGTGGTTGTTTGTGACTTATACCAGTGTTAATAGCTTTTAGGGATTACTTTACAAAATTGTTATGATACCTTCTAACATTTTGATTTCAGTTATTTACTGTATTCTTCCTATGCATCAAGGTTTTAACAGTACTATTTAAAGCCCAGTAGGGTGCAGTGTTTCCTAAATTACTGAAAAAAGTTTGCCAAACCGTCAGCCATTGAACATTTCCACTGTTATCATAGTAAGGGCTGCTCAAAACTCGGCTATGTATTCAGCTGCTGGTATTATATAGTTAAACTGATTAAGTAACTGTGTCTAGTTAAGCTATATATAATGAGGCAGAATTTTTCATATCTATGACAAAATAAATCAAACCTGCAAATGTTTTGCTCTTTCAACGCCAACTGGTGGAAGCAGTCTGGATACAATTAGTCCAAATTTAAGGGGTTGGAGGCAGTACAAAGCACACCGAAGAACACTTTTAAGCTGTTCTCTTTGTGAGTAAGGCAATTTTAAGGGTAGAATTGGGAAAAAGAGACTACACAGAGAGCTGTTGTTTCATCTCTAATTACTCAGTGTGGCATATTAAAAAAAGTATAACTGCTCTGTTGTGGAACTTAGTTTTCCTTTGCTAAAATATGTTTAAACATTTTTAGGTTTATATATTTCATGCATATCTCAGATTTGCTTTCACTTCTAAATGACAGATTATCCTGGTTAATGGTCAGTCTATGATGGTGGTGTTAAATATATTCCTGTCAATTAATAACACATTGATTAGTGCTTTTGAGGGGACTATATTGAAAATAGTTGGAAGTGCTTGAGCCACTTCTCCAAAGCTAATGAAATAATATAATTTGTGGAAAACCAGGTCTGATGTAAGCAGGGCTGATCAGGACAGGATCCTCCTTTGACAGAAAATCTTTTTTTTCCTCTGAAAAGCCAATTGATGCTGATATTTCAGCATTTATTACTGCTGATGCGGACCAATAAAGTCACAGTGTAGAAAATAAACTCTCATAACCTACTTTAATGTTTTCCAGTTTTGAATGCTCTCAAGGGATTTGTTTAATGTAATGGCTCCTTTGAAAAGGTCAAGGTTCCAGTCTAGCAAACATAATCATTCATTCCAGGGGATTGCGGTCAGCAAAAATGAAGCTTGTGCTGAAAGATCAATGTAGTTTATCATAGAGAACCAAGAAAAATCCGTTAGGAACAAAGTCAAAGATATTGCCTATGACAGACTCTTGTCTTTTCTTATGGAAACTAGACTTTAAAACGTAATTATATATAAACCAGTGTTTGGTTATTAGCTATTATTTTGTTATCCACTAACTTTGTAACTACTTTATAATTTTATACAACTTTACTATAAATGTGCTATACACTAGAAAATGTTGGCCTACCACATAACACCCCCCCCCCCCACACACACACACAGACACACTGAGATTTGTGGTTGCAATGTAACAAAACAATCATGAGCAGAACCTAAGAACTTGTTTTTAATACATGCTAATCTAAAAAATGATTATAAAAGCAAGTTTTGCTTCTCAGTTACAGGTTAAATCAATACTATCCAATCCGGTGAGAGGTCAGTGAGCCTGTATTGACTGCTTATTGATGAGTCTGTGATTCTTTTACTGTTAGGTTGTCCTGTTATGAAAGGTAGCTGTGGTATAACATCCTTCCTAATGCAATTAACTTATTCTGCAACAAGCTACGTCAGACGCTGAAAGGTTATTTCTATGTGCTGACACAGACTGCTAGCCTTTTTGTTGAGGTAATGCAAAACTTGGATACATTATACAATCAAGTATTGAAATATTAAAACAAGAAAATGTTACCATGGTGTTGGACATAATTATGTGAAAGCAAGTTTGATTCCTTATTGGTTGAACCTACAGTTAAGTAAATTGTATTTATGCAGCACTCTTCACTGGATAAAACCACAAAGTGCTTCACAATAATAAAAATAGAATATACATAAAACAAAAGAGGTAAAAACATCTACTGAATAGTATAATCAATAAAGGTCATACAACCGAAATCTAGTTCAATTCAATTCAGTTTATTTATATAACGCCAATTCACAACAGATGTCATCTCAAGGAACTCTACAAGAAAAGTAATTTCAATACAATTATACAAACATTCCAATCAGTTAAACATTTTCTATGTAAGGAATCCCAGCAGATTGAGTTGAGTCATTGAAGTGAGGTTGTGCCCGTAACATGTTGACTCCAACCACAACAATCCCTCCCTAACCCCTCATAATGTGAGGCAAAGCTCCCCTTAAACAGGAAGAAACCTTCAACAGAACCTGGTTCAGTACAAGTGATCATCTACCTCGATCGTCTGAAGGGTTGAGAAGCCAGAGAAAAGACACTAAAAGAACAAAAGAACTGATGTAGGAGTACTTTATAAACGAATAAAGTAATAAGTTTACAACAGGACATGGATGATGTTCGGTCACTGGGAGCATCATCCAAATCGATGCTCCCCATCCAGCAGGACATTGTAGTGGAGCAGGATACCAAACCATGTGGAGCTTCTATGGAGAGAAAACAAGGTTAACAAGTGAAATAACAGCAAAAAATACATCTGACGAGTAGTAGAAGAGAAAAGTAGAAGAGTGAAGAAAAGTGGTCAGTCTGTCCTCCAACAGTAAAGCCTATAGCAGCATAACTACAAAAGTAGCTCAGAATAACCTAAGCCTCTAGCTTGTCGAAGGGTCTTTTTATACAGCTGTAGACCCTTTTTCCAGGTTAAATAGGAATCCTCTAAGTGTGTAGAGCGTCATTTTCTCTCAGGTTTCCTAGTAATCTGCTTTAAAGCACACAACATACAACCAGGGAACCAACCTCCCATGGTTGATTACCTTCTTTTTGAGGGGGCTACACTATCTAATGCCAGTCGCATTGAGGAAGTAATGCTTTGAACCAGACCATTAATTTCTGAAGGGTTAGTGATGGAATTGCTCCATCCACAATGTTATTCTGAGACCCTGAGGGAAACAAGAATGGAACAGATGATTTAAAACTTGTTACAAAATTGTGTGATAGAGTTCTACTGTATGGAATCTTTCTTTCAGCTTGGGTAAAGTCAGATAAAGTAAATTCAAAAGTTATCAAAAAATTGTCAGATAGGACTGGGTTATGTGGGAGGACTGTTACTTCCTCACATTTAATGCTGTATGTCAGTACAACGTCTAAAGTGTGCTGACCCGAGTGCATGGTCCTTTCACCTTCTGAGTAAAGCCAATTGAGTCTAAGATAACATTAAAGGCTGCAGTCAAGCTATCACTTTCTGTGTCCACCTGGATATAGAAATCCTCTGCTATATAATTACCTTATCAGTGTTTAATACTAAAACAGATTTAAAAAATCTGAGATCGCATCCAAGAATTGAGAGTAAGGGCCAGATGGACGATAAAACCCCCCACAAAAGTGGGTTTTAATGTTTTGGAGCTTGTATTCGGAAAAGTAAGGATAAGATGTTCAAAAGAATTGTAGCTATTAATTGGTCTAGGATAAAATTTTTAAATATGACTAAAAGATGGTTGCAACTCCTCCTTCTCGTCCAGGACTTCTAGGAAAGTGAAAATTTACACAATTGGAAGGAGTTGACTCATTTGTACTTATAAAATCCTCTTGTTGCAGCCAGGTTTCTTATAGGCAAAACATTTTATTACCACATATCAAGTCATTTACTAATAAAGTCTTTGAGGAGAGGGATCTTATTTTCAAAAAACCAAATGTAATTGGCTTTTTTTTTTTGTTCAGTCAAGTGGTATTTATTTTAGTAAGGTTTTCATAATTTGCTTTTGTTAGGTTAACTTTTAATCTATTTGATTTTGGCCATGGACAAGAGACTGTCTTGATGGGGCATTGAGTACAAATGCTGTTAAAAACTACGGTGAATAAATGTGTCTTCAGCAGGCTTTTCAAAAGAATAAATAGAGTCAAGACAATGTAAAAATTAAGGCAATGAATTCCAGTAGATTTCAATTATCCAAAGGATTTGTAGAAAAATAGGTAAATATTTGATAATAAATCTATTTTTTTTCCTGTTGAATTCACTGAGTTCATCAAGCATTTTGCCGGAGCAGATTGTTCAGGTTTTCACCAAAGCAAACAGAGATCTTATTAAAGAGAACTAAAACAAATCTCTGTAGTTAGATTTTGATGGCTTTTCAACCGGGTTTTATGATTGAGCAGCTGACTGGTAGTTTATCACAAGCATGGCTTGAGTCTGTGCTGACGAAAACAAACAAATAGCTGGAGTCCAGGATTTATCCCAGTCGTCTCTCTCCAATCTTCCCAAGATAAAAAGTTAATTAAAACCCTGAATTGTCACCTCATCCAATCCCAGACGCTGAAAACCAATCATCCCTAGCAGTTGTCAGCTTTTATTATTTCTGCATGACAACACCAGAGTTGGCATTAAGAAAGGGCAGTATGACTGCTCCAATTTTCTAATTTCTCATGATGATCTAATACTTCATTTTAGAGTGTCACTAGGAGGCAGCAATTACCAATCAGACAAATTGGCTTGCATATCAGAAAAAGAAGCAATTCTCATCCTGCTTTATACTTTGATGCCTAGAATTTATTGCGATTGGTTGTTTGGGTCGCTAGTTTTTTTGTGTGCCTCCTTTCTTTGGATTTTTGGGCACTGTGAGTTTCTGAATTTTATCATCACTGAACACCAACAACACACCTCTATGTCAGACCAATTTGTTCTCAGCATTCAGGCCTTTTGATGTTCAACTCTTGATCCCAAACAATTTATCTACTGCTGAGTCACCAAATACAGCTGAGCTGTTTGTCAGAGAAGGCAGTGCCATACACAGGGAGGAGCAATATGTACAGTTCATTCCTCTGAGAGACAGCAAGCATTGAATACAGCCAGTTCACATCCAGAGCAGAAGGTTTATAGTAGCTGTTGAAGACAATATGTCCCGTATGGACAACCTAGCTGAGAAAAATGAAATTAAATTACAGAGAATGTTGATCTGTCAAACCTTCTGAATCTAAAGCTGGCCTTTGTCAGAATGCTGAAATATTAGGGGCTCATCCCGGCCCGGAAATTGTTTCATTTTCTTATGGAAACAGTGTCATTTTTAGGTATTTCAATATAGTGTCAATATGACAATATGACAATACTGACAAATTGGCTTTGGGTAACTTTTTTTTAACAAAAAAATAGGCAAAATTAACAAAAGCAGCTTAAGGAAAACATTGAAAAATATATATATACATAAAAAGTGTTTGGTTAAACTATTACACTTTGATTTGACAAAGGCTTTCCTCTTTAAATGTAAAAATATGCTCACTTTGTATCTTATGAATCAGAAGCCTTTCCGTTTAGATGTTCCTTTACAATAGGAGTTACACTCACCGGCCTACATGGCACATCTTGTTTTAGTCCCAAAACATACTGTTTACTCTTTATTTATGTTTAACTGTTATCAAACATTTGCACACTGTGAGGTGTGTTGCAGGAGTGACAGAGGAGTTCAAGGTGGAGGTGAGACTGCATCAAGGATCGGTTCTGGGCCTCTTCTTGTTACTATGGTGATGAGATCAGACCATGCAGTATGATACAATTTACATTGTGATCTACATTAAGACCAGGGCAGATGGTAAATGGTAAATGGACTGAACTTATATAGTGCTTTTCTAGTCTTACTGACCACTCAAAGCTCTTCACATTGAAGCCACATTCACCCATTCACACTCGCATTCAAACACCGACACCCAACATGGCTCGGTAGGACAATGTAGAATTTGGGGGTTAAGTGCCTTGCCCAGGTGCACATCAACATGTGGCTGGAATCGAATCTACGACCCGATTGCAAGCCAACTACTCTACCACTGAGCCACAGTCGCCCCTCTGTCACCAGTCCCCTGGTGATGTAGGGAAAAATCTAGAGAGATGGATGCATGAACTGGAAAAGAGAGGAATGAAGATTAGTCACAGCAAAACAGAATACATTTGTGTAAATGAGAAATACAGAAGTGGAACTGTAAAGGTACAGGGAGCGGAAGTGAAGAAAGAAGAGGGCTTTAAGTACTAAGAGTCAATGGAGCAATTGAGAGTGTAGGAAAAGAGGTGAAGAAGCGTGTGCAAGCTGGTTGGAATGGGTGGAGAAAAGTGTGATGTGTGATAAAGGGGTTTCAGCATGAATGAAGGTGAAGGAATGCAAGATAGTAGTGTGACCAGCTATGTTGTAGGGTCTAGAGACCGTAACAATGAGGAAAAGACAGGAAGCAGAACTGGAGTTTGCAGAACTCAAGCTGTTGAGATTCTCTTTGGGAGTGACGAGAATGGATAGGATCAGGAATGAGTACATTAGAGGGACTGCTCATGTTAGATGTTTTGGGAATAAAGCCAGGGAGGCCAAACTGATATGGTTTGGACATGTTAAGAATTGATATGACAATTATATTGGTAGAAGGATGCTGAGGATGGAGCCAACAGACAGGAGACAGGGAGGAAGACCAAAAAGGAGATGGATATGGTGAAATAGGACATGAAATTAGTTGGTGTGAGGGCAGATAATTCAGAGGATAGGAATAAATGGTGACAGATGATTCGCTGTGGCGACCCCTAAAGGGAAAAGCCGAAAGAGAAAGAAGAAGAAACATTTACACACACATTAATCTCAGTACATAAATAATTTTTGTTAAAGCCTTTTTGCATGCAGTGGGACAGCTGGATTAGGACACATTATCTATTTCTTTGTAATTAAAAACATTCCATTGAAATAAATATTTATTTTCTAATAATGTTTGAACTCATATAGGGTTTACAAGTTTTACAGTGTAATGGATTTGTGTAGTCTGTGGCAGAGCATAAATGGATAAGGGTTATCTGTGGAGCATCTCTGCTCTGTGGGATCTGTTGTTCCTCTTTAGAGCTAACCAAGTAAACTGCTGCCTAATCATATTCAAGCCAAAATCTATTTACTTTCTCTGGTACTGCTGTTCTGGCAATAGGAGAAGCAGTAGGTGGAGGTCTTGTAAATGCATTCAGCACCGCCAGTCTATCCATCCTAATGCAAATGCTGATATGTGGCCAGCAAGGCAGCCTGACAGTCTGACATGAGTGAGAATAAGACCAAGCTTAAAAAACTTAGCTAAGAGAAGAAATATCATCTAAATCATACGAGTGCGTGCCTGGCCTTGGGCTGTAGGCAAAGAAATCTGAAATGAGAAGCACACACTGACAGATAGTTATACTTACCTGGTTTTAACAGTTTACAAATTCAAGTGGTCAATATTGAGTTGCACACCCTGTTTTAACCAGTATTGAAAAAAAAATGATCTGAAGATAAATCACAGAACAAGATTCAAACAAAACACTTTACCTCTGTCGTATTTGTAAAATCAAACCAAGTGTTTTTATCTGGATTATGTTAAAGGCATTTACGTCAAACTGTGTCTATGGGTGTATTTACACAAGGAAGGTCCATTAATCCACTTGCTTTGGTCTGGACCAAATGTTTTAGTTAGTTTGTTTGTTCTTTAATGCAGTTCCTATTCACACTGCGAGTAGATGCAACAGGACCGGAGTTTCTTAACAAAAATACACGTGCGACTCTTGGACGTTATGGTTAATGCACAAAGGGGCTGGTTAACAGAATAAATTCCGTGTTTGACAGATTTTTTTAAATGGTGATGTAAAAAACTTAAAGGGTGTCGTTCAGGTGACTAAAAACTGAAGTTAGAACTTGTATCTTGAAGGACATACCAATCACAGGCATACGCTATCCGTTTATGGAGACGGATAGCAAAGCCTATAGTTTATACTACTCAGTTTTGACGGCGACAGATTGACATAGTCCGTTATCCGTCGCCCCAAGGACTCTCCATTTTCTAACTATCCGTCTCCGTCAACGGATAGTGCATGCCTGTGAGTCGTCAGTTCAACAACAGCCAGACATCATTTCACCATAAAAATGCTCTATAGTTGCTGTAATCAGCAGTTAATAGAGTGTTTTGGCACTATATGCTCAATATTCAAAGGAAAATTTATCTAATCTGGTCTTTTGGTGAGTTTGAACACAAGGAGGTGTAGGAAAACAACAAAAAAGGCTGCTGTGTTTTTTTTCACTTACGTTTTTGGAGTATTTTTTGAGCTGTACTTGTTAGGGAAAAATAATAATGTTGTATTATTATTTTCTTAGGATGTCTTTCCTTAATTATCACATAGTTTTAGGCTACGTCCACACTAAGCCGATAAGGTTATACGGGGAGTTAGACGCCTAATGTTATCCACTCAACACGAGCATTTACGCCCCGTTTTAGGTCAGTTTAAGTTCCCATGATTGCGCAATCCCATACCGACCTGTGCAAATACTGGGCATGCCCCAAAATACGAACGGAACACGCGTATAATCTACGTGACGCCAGCGCCTACATAATATATACAAGAAGCTCTACAGCACAGTACATATCTGCTTGTCCCGTTAACCGAAGAGAACAATAGCTGCCCAGAAGAAGAAAAGCTGAAAGGAGAACAGACAAATGGTCAACCAGAGTATCTTACTGGACTCCCTCTGCAGAACTTTACTCTATTCTATCTCCCACTGCAGAGCTCATTTAACTTCAATTTCTCTCCGACCCCTATGTGTGATTCTTTCTAGGTTAAACCAAATTTTTTTACCCTAACAGTACTTCTAATAAAAAGCTTTACAACTTAATCAAAACTTAGATTCTGTCGTCCATTGCTTCTTGAGGGGTGAATACGTTCACAAGCTGAAGAAAAAACTACGCTGCAACAGTAGGAAGACCCGCCATGATCAGTTAGCAACCCCTGCTGTCCTGGTCTGTTATTGCTTTGTAACACAGAAAAATCAATGGTGAACTGAGAGAAAAAAATGCAGCACTATAAACGAAAAACATCTCCATCAATATGTCTGTGCCTGGGTGCAAAATTGCTGTTTGATATGTATAAATTAGGCTTTATTTTTTATTTATTATTTAAGGAGTTTCCCCTTTGCCATTTTAATAATTCAGTCCTTCCTTGTATGTTTCATAATTGGAACCATACAATCATCCAGTATTGTTAAAACTTGATACTCTGCCTGACTCAGATTGACCTCAAAGCCAGGTAACCAGCTATTTGTCCAGTAACCGACTATGACCTCTAAGCCAAGAAATCAAAGGTGGGGGACTCTGCCACCACAAATGCTTGTTGGACGATTCCATGATAATCAGACGGCATGTGACTGACCCACGAAGGGAGTTTTTATCCAGTTATTTTGTGGCTGGTTTGATGCTGAAGACTAACAGATCAAGGCTAGTTCTAAATGGAGTTAACATTTTAACTTAGGTTCAGGAGTGGGACCGCACATCAACTCTCATCGTATGCAGCAATCAACATTAATTCAATTCACCTGGCTTTCCAAATATCTCGCACCTCACTAATCAATTAGCTATCTATATAAGCCAGGCTTGCTTCACGTTCAACGTCTGTCACATTCGTTCACACCCCTCCCTACCCGACCCAATCCGTGGTCTAACCTCGATCTACTTTACTGCTCCATACCCTTAAGTTCCGTCCCCTCGAACCCACATGTTCGACCTTCATCCCTTTGACCCTCATCCCTTCGACCCTCATCCCTTCGACCTTCATCCCCTCATCCCTTCGACCCTCATCCCTTTGACCCTTATCCCTTCGACCCTCATCCCCTCATCCCTTTGACCCTCATCCCTTCCCTCATCCTTTCGACCCTCATCCTTTCCCTCCTCATCCCTTTCAACCCTCATCCCTTTCGACCCTTCTTTCCTCTTCCCTTCATCCCTTTGACCCTTCCCTCCATCCTCATCCCCTACCTCTCGTTTAGCCTACTCACAGTCCTGGTCTTTTCTAACATCTCTTTCTTTCAGGTTTGTCCGGGGGGTTCTGAGCAGGCACAGGAAAGACGAACTCCTGAAGACTGCACCCCCACACTGAGTCTACCTCCTGACCTCATCGGCTCATCTCCCCAGACTTCCATTCTCACCGTTCAGTCAATAAACCTTTAATCACAATCTATGATGCGTGGTCCTTGCTAGTGAACTAATATTTAACGAGTAGATAAATAACAATTCTTCTTGTAATCTTTTGTTGGAATGTTGACTGATCCTTGTCTTAGCCCTCAAACAAATTATAAGTATACAGAAATCTCCATATTTTTGGTTTGTTATTAAACAAGATCATTTACAAAAAGTACTATGATTTAGTTTAATAATGCTATACTTAAATATGATAACCTACTGTACCTCTGAGCAGAGATGCCAAATGCAGTCATACACAGTGAGGAAACACCCATAAACGCAATACCGCCTTTACGTTTTTAACGTGTTTGACTAAAGTTCCATTGCTGTTACTCATTCAAACTTCTTGGACTTAATTCAATGAGACAACTTGTCTCGCTGTGCTTCTTTCTTGTCCTGGGAATATGGTGTAGTGGGGAATGAGGAGGGATGTTGTGAAATGAGAAAAGGTAAAGACATATGGTGACTCTGCAGTGAAGCTGTGTGTGACTGATAACTGTTTCCACGCAGATTCTCATCACAGTGGAAACTTGAAGAAGGAAAGCGTCTCAAAGGGAGAAACACACCATCTGGAACCCTGCAGGCTGTGAAACTTCCAATTTTCCTCTACCTGTCAACCACTCAGTAACCTCTCTGTGGTGCTCCCCAAGACAAAGACACAAGTCAGAAAGGTTACATGTGGTCAACACAAGACTTCAAAGTAGAAGAGTCAGGGTTTTGAAAATTAAAAGCAAGTCTTATGACAAATCGTCAAATGAAACCTGATGCATTTGATAGAATCCAAATTAAAAATTTGTTTTGGGCCAATGGCTCTTTCTAATGCCAAGCCTTTTCTTTGTATGTTCATGTTCCTGTCTCTTTAAGGTTTTGGAAATGGACAGCAACATGAAGGAGGTCATTTTGGAAATGGACAGTGACATAATTCATTTCAATTTTCTGATTAGAGCATTCATCTAATCAGGCGAAGGGCAATGCTCTCATCTTCGTCTGTGGTCTAATGACAAGGAGGAGCACTTGGACATAACCTGATCGTTAGAATAGGAATGAAATAGTCATAAGTCACATTTCATAACAGAAAAAAAATTCTGTTTCCCCCTCCTGTAAGATAATTGGCCAAATGTTAGACAATCAAAGTGGCACAGTAATACAAAGCAGTGCAATAACGATAAACATGAAGCAATACCAGCTACAAGAACCTGTAAAACCTGACAAAAATAAATACTTAACTTTTATTTCACTTTTTGCTTAGACACACATCAGTAAGCAACAGATATTAGTAGGACTATAGAGGACTGAAACTGACATAATTAAAAATAAAGGCAGAAATACATATATATTTTGTTTTTCCTTTTCTTTATACATGGATTTTTGTTAAGAATTTTATAAATTTTGTTTTTTCCTTCTCCTTTTAAGGCTTGCTAATGTGATGTCATTATTATGTATTCCCAGTGGTTAACGCAAAGCATTTTGGGATCCACGGCACAAACATAATGCGCCAAACTTCATTGCATCGAGGGAAGAACGCAGTGTTCAAGATGCTGTCTAACTGCTGTGTGTTTTACATCAGTTTTTCATTATTTTCATGCCAGAACAGTAGCCTGGTATGCCAACCTGGACAAGCATACCCATAATTCTTTGTGTTCTAATGACGTTACTGCCCAGTTGGTCACATGTTTTGGCGATCTCTATACATGCATTTACGTCAAGAAAAATGGTTGAAAGCTGCCATTCTAACCTTTTAAACACTTTGTCATGCTGATTTTATCATCAGGTGTGGTACACCTGATGATAAAATGGTACACCATGATACATGATACATGCAATTTTTTGGGAAAAAATACATTGTTTTTCCTTTTCCTTACAGCCTACATGCATTTTCATCAAAAAAATTACATTTTGTTTTTTCCTTTTACATATACATGCAGTTTCTTCAAGAATAATATATATTTTGTTATTTCTTTTCCTCATACATGCATTCCTTGATTTTACTTTCCCTTGTCTCCTCTTTTTACTCTAACTAATGCATTTCTGGCTCATTATGCAAATGAGGGCTGCCCTTCTATGTCCAACTCCTCCGCTATTTTTCAATAAACAGGAAGGAGTAGGATCCATGTGCAGATCGATTGTGCATGCCTTTTCGACTTGTTTGATAGGAAGTGAAGTCCTACCAGAGATGTCTCAGACGATAGCAGAAGAATTAAGATGTTTAGACCTGTTTCTATTTTAGCTGAAAGTAATACAGTCAGTGATGACTAGTTATTGTTTCGTGTAGACATTTTGAGTGAGAGGCTACTCCCATTAGCTGCAGAGACTGATAATGAAGCTGAACAGATTTAGGAGATTTTGGAGGAAGTGGCTTGTTGCTGGCATGCACAATCAATCTGCACATGGATCCTACTCCTTCCTGTTTATTGACCAATAGTAGAGGAGTTGGACCAAGAAGGGCAGCCCTCCTCATTTGCATAATTAGGCAGAAATGCAAAAGGTAAAGTAAAAAGAGGAGAAGAGGGAATGTAAATAGAGTAAATGCATGTATCAGGAAAAGGAAAAAAAAATTAAAAACGTATTTGCAAAAATAAAATAAAAAAACAAAAAAATAAAAGCACATATATATATATATATGCTTTTATTTTTAGTTATGTTAGTTTTGGTCCTCCATACAGGACACCCTCAGGCCTTGTTCCTTTTACTCTATAGTTTTAACTTATTTAACCTTATGGCACCAGACATCTGGACTGCATAGGAGGGACTGAAGACGATAGTATTGGATTAACATATACCATATAAAATTAGGAATGGGAGGTTAAGGGTAGAGTTAGATCATAGCACAGTTCTGGATGCACGATTTGACTTCTAATCTGGCCAACATGCTTATAAAATGTTGAAAATGCCTAAAGAACTCCACGCTCATCTTATTTAAGAATATATTTTTTTTCCCCAAGACACTAAAAAACATATTCATTATTTTACAAGACTACAGAATGATTTCTATGTGAATGACCCTATAGGATGTGACATTTAGGTTTTCGGCTTCCTGCACCACTAATTTGGCATACAAGCCAGGTTGGGAATAAAGGTCAAAACTGTCAACAGACATCCAACTTTCTGCAGAACACTTACTCAACACAGATGTTTTTTGGTGTAATTTGAAATATTTACCTACACTTTTTTATTTCATTCTGATTCTTTTTCTTCCATTTTCTTGGACAATAATATTTTTGAAAAACAAGTTTTAAACATAATTCTTCCTAAAATAAACTTCAAAGGTCATACACTGTAACTGGTGCATTACAAAACAATACATGAATACTGAGAGAGCACAGAACCCCTATTCTAGCCTGACTACACTGACTGCCTGTTCACTGTAGGATTCATTGTGAAATAAGTTATTTGTTTTAGCAGTCATCTTGCACTTGGAAGGTTGTAAGTTCAATTCCAACTTACCCCTGTCAAACATTAAGGTACTCCTGGATAAGGCACTTACCTAAGTTGCCTACCATCTGCATATTAGTGTATCAATGTGTGCACGTTTATGAGTGCCAGTGGTTGGAAGTGTTTTTTAGTGTAAAGCACTTTGTGTGGTCCGTATGAGTGGATTAAGGGGATATAAATCCAGTCCCTGTCTTGCCTTTATAAGCTTTTGCAATTACATCACCCCACCAGTTCATTCAGGTCAGCAGACCGACTTCTCTTGGATGTTCTGAGGACAGAGCAGAAGAAGGAGACTGAGGTTTTTCTGTGGCAGCTCCAACGCTTTAGCATTTACTGCCAGTGCGCATTAGAGAGCTCCTCTCTGTGAGCATATTTAAATGTAATCTGAAGAGTTTTTGTTTTTTTCTTTTAGTTTGGCCCAGCATAAGACAGAGGTCATTTTTATTTGTTTGAATTGCTTTATAAAATCTGTTATGTGTCTTCTTATAGTACTTCAATTATTATATATGTTCAGCACATTGGTTAGCCCTGTTGTTTTTGAATGTGCTCAGGTCAGCTATTAAATGAAAAAAACAAAACAAAAAAACCCCTGACATTTTAAAGGCACAGTGTGTTATTTTCGGCCAGTAGGGGGCAGTGCATACCTAAATTATCACAAGCATGCGGTATCTGTGTCTTCGAGTAAGAAACTCAACTATGGAAGTCCAACAGGGGCTATTTTCAAACGCTCAATTCCCTGGGAATGATCTATTTGCAGCAACATGACGAGCACATCAGTCTCTCTTTCATCGCTTGGAACTAGTGAAGAGGTAAAAATGTATTTATGGAGAAACTTTTTTGCATTTTGAGGAGAAATCAATGTTTTAATAGCGGGCGTGGTCCGTGCGCTTTGTCCGTCTAGGCTCTTGTAGAAGTAAAGATGTCATGTAATATGGCTTTCCCCTTAAAAGAGGACCAGCGCCTATGTATTTTAAAACTGATTTTTAAAGTTATATTTTACAATATCACCAATATTTTGCAATTAATGTGCTTTACGTAATTATTATTACATAACATTTTAATGGCTCTTTTCAAAGATTTATTGCAAAAACTACACACTGTCACTTTAAATTAAAAAAATAATACATCTTAGAAAAATATATTAATCATTTCTTATAAAGTTAGAATCTCAAAGATTAGTAAGGAATCCAAACAATAAAAAAAATGTACTAAAATCCAGTCTTTGCAGAAAAAAACAAGTCAATGAAATTGAGGAAGGTTTTGCGAAAAATGTATATCAAACAATCAATCAATCAATCAAACTTTATTTATAAAGCGCTTTTCAAACAAACAAAGTTACTCAAAGTGCTTTACAGATTTAAAATAACCCCACAACCCCCCCCTTCAAAAATAAAATCATCAATGCAAATACAACCCCTCCCAACCCAACCCATGAGCCATACTCACACACACACAAACACACACTTAGAAGCTACAAAAAGCGGGCTGAGTACAGATGAGCCAGGAAATGCCATCATGGGAGTCATCTGCATCAGCAGCAGCAGATCAACAGCAGCAGCCAAGGCTCCGACCCAGGGCGCCCCATGCAGGGGGCCCCCAGAGAGGAAACACTGGCAAGATAGAATAAAATACGTTTGAATATAAAGTTTATAAAATATAAAGTATAAAACAATAAGTGTAAAATAAATAATAAAAATGTAAAGCAGATTAATAAATAAACAGTTAAAAGCTAAACTAAAAATTAAATCAGGTAAAACATGATGATCGGTTAAAAATACATTAATAAATAGTAATTAGTTTAAGGCTAAGCTAAAAAGGTGAGTCTTGAGCCTGCTCTTAAAAACATTAACGTTCTCTGCGGCCCTGAGATCCTCTGGCAGCCTGTTCCAGAGGTGAGGGCCATAATAATGCAAAGACGCCTCACCATGAGTCTGTGTCCTGACTTTGGGGATGACAAGGAGACGGCTGCCAGAGGAGCGCAGAGACCGCGAGGGTTCATACGGTAAAAGCATTTCTGACAGATAAGAAGGCCCAAGACCATTAAGACACTTAAAAACCATTAAAAGAACCTTAAAATCGACCCTGAAACATACGGGGAGCCAATGCAGTGATTCTAAGACCGGTATAATGTGCTCCCGCCTCCTAGTCTTCATCAGGACACGAGCTGCTGAATTCTGTAAAAGCTGTAAACCTGAGGTAGTCTTTTTGGGAAGACCAGAAAACAGGGCATTACAATAATCAATTCTACTGGTGATAAAAGCATGCATTAGCGTCTCCGTATTGGCCCGAGAGAGAATGAGGCGGACTCTGGCAATGTTCTTTAGGTGATAAAAACCTATTTTGGTGATGTTTTTAATGTGAGGGATAAAAGTCAGCTCAGAGTCAAAAATCACGCCCGGGTTCTTCACTTGTAAAGTAGGATTAAAAGACAATGATTGTAGTTTTGGTAAAAGTTTCTCTCTCTGAGCCTCAGGACCGACAACTAAAACCTCAGTTTTCTCCTGGTTGAGCTGAAGAGAGTTTTCTGCCATCCAGAATTTAATGTCTAAAACGCAGTTAAAAAGTGCATCCATTGGCCGTGTGTCATCAGGAGACATGGAGATGTACAACTGTGTATCATCAGCATATATATTATTGTTTATCTGATTGCCTGGACAAATACTTTTTGATTACAATGTTAATATCACATCATCATCATAATCATCAACATAATTTATTGTAATGAAACCATTTTACAAATTTATCAGTAAACCTCTTCACTTCTGAGAAGAATAATATCTTGTCATAATTCTAAATCAGGATTCAATACATAAAAGGCAGAAAGCCCATTTGTTGGTACATGTAAGAGCTGCTCCACCTAAGAGTATTTTATTTCAGCTAAATGACGGATGGTTGAATTTCCATTTGGGAAATGCACTTTTACATCCAATCTGTCCACTTATTTTGGAGTAAGTACCGGCCATGCAACCAGGCGTTAGTTGATTATCTTTGCCCAGCGTCATTAAAAGCAAGTCTACACAGTTGCTCCGCAATCAGTCACTTCAGTCTTAACCCATACCTCCCCCACAATGGGATATCTGGCATCTGGGTCTTTATGGTCTCCAAGGTCCCACAGATGACAGAGAGACTTAATACTCCTATTGTATCTCCCTGGACAGTTGGTTTGATGGTAACAGAAAGACAATTGAATCACTGAGATAATGTGTCAAATGTACAGACGTCACTGGCCCAATGTATCCTCTGAGTAATGGCTAAAAAGATACAAGACCATGAGAGCTCCAGTCACATATGGGTCAGTAACATCTGCCTTCTAGCTGTTCATTCCATAATCACATTTCCAGAAAATTTTCCATTAGGCTACTCAGCTGTGTGTTTTATTGACTTGTGCTATTTTGCTAAACCATGCTTAAAAGGAGATCAAAACTCTGACAATGTGGTCAGTTGAAGTCCAGAAAATAAAAATAATGCTTGTTGTTCTGGAACCTGAACACATTTTGTTCTCTTGTTATTTAAAAAGTATTTAGATGCCCACTGATATGTAAAAATAACATACTGGGATTTATGAAGGTAATCTTACACCATAAACGTTCCTACAATTTGTCAGTCTTATTTTTAACACAAAAATTTTACGTGATGGACCAACATAAAATATTGTTTAATCATGATGTTAAAAGAAAGTAATACATGATTTCAAAGCTTTTTCTTTTCTTTTTACAAATGAAAATATGAAAATGTGAAACACATTCATAAGCTGCATTTTACAAATATGTTCAAAACTTTGTCAATATTGTCTAAGTGTCAAAAAAACACAATTTTGGCAACTGCGGTGTTTCCATTAAATAACAAACCCAGCTTAAATCACAAGTTTTCACGCATAAGAAAAGTAGCGATGGATTTGAACATTTACAGTAAATATATTGATATTCCAGATATGAATTTCGATACGCTTGAAAAACCACCTCATCCAAGCGCAAAAACGTATTGAAAAAAAAGGAAACATTTTTCGAAATTGCCGTGTTTCCATTAGGCAAATTTATTTTCGGAACTTCAAGTTGTGCAATTTCATTGGTGATAGAGACGCAGCTATAGCCAGTCTCTTGAGTAAATAGTACGTAGAACAACTTTTCAATGCATTTGCATTTATTCTGTTCAGCAAAAAGCCAAACAGTCTTTGCAATTGTTTTATTATTTGTATTTATTATTTTATTTTATTACATTGGATTCTAAACTTGGTTAGTTCCGGAGTTTGAATAGACTTCTAATGCTCCGATTGGCAAAACTATTCAATTTTTATCTCTGGCAGCATGTTTAGTGTTACTGTACTGCTCCCACTCTCAAGCTGCTTATTTGAACTGCACAATTGGAATTCATACGGCTCTAGATCTAGCTGCCACTCTTACATAAACATATTTAGGAGGGTGCAGTCCTGGATGAGTGAACAGATTTTGACCACCTCAGCTGTCAATCTCTGCAGCTCATTGTAACCTCTTCAGTACTGAAAACGGCCATGGAGGTGGGGTCCCAACAGACGGCTTGTGACAAAGTGGTCAGGAAGCTTCTTTTTCATTTTTACTCTTCTTGTGGCACTTTAGCATCACCAACCATACCAACAACATACAATGGGAAGACAGCCAATATATACACAGGTGCTCTAATTCGGATAAACCATTACCTGGGGAAACAGACAAGGTACTTTACAGTGATACAAAACACATATTTACATTAACACATACAGTATACAAACATAAAACATAAAAATATTCAAAACTATAGTTCTTCCTAGACTGAACAGAAAAGCCACAGCACTTACACATTCCTTTCCCCCATTTTATTTCCCACAATGGTTCAACCCAACTATTGATAAGGTGCACAGAACTCTAGGGAAACCTTTTGGCTGTGCCCTCCTGTGGAGAAAGAGGGTCCAGGTAAATAAAAAAAAAAAAAACTATCAAAGTATTTCAATCCAACCACTAACCTCTTTTTTCGTAACTCATTTGCAGGAAATGCACCAAACCTATCATCAACCATAAATAAATGAATTAAACCTTCTTGTTGTTTTTGCCTGATTATGTTCAGATTGACTTATCTCCAACCAAACTGACAATATAAAGAGACAAAGTCTCATTGTCACACTCATCCAAAGAATATACTGGTAAATAATAATTTTAAATATCACTTGCGATTGTGATTTTGCAACACAATATATTATTCATTCCCCACCACACTGTTGTCACATAAAATCCAAACAATAGATATGTGTTTGTGGTTGTGTTCGAAAAACTGAAAATATCACAGGCTGTGACAATGTTTGAAAGGCACCGTATCAGTTTCATCCAATGGCAGTTTTCTGCCTATCGATGATGTATAACCTGTTTTACAGTCCTAGTCTGGCCCAGGAGAGTCATTTTTATGTGTAGCATCAATGGGCATTTACTGAATCTGCACCTTTTTGACATTACCATGACGGGGCTACAGGTTCCGAGGTCCATCAGACATCAAAACTGCATTGTCAGTCCTACTCTGTCATAAGTACCTCCAACCAGGACAAATGTCTGCAGGTCTTCCTGCTCCACACAAATTAGTTCACGGGATTAAATTTTTCATCAGCATTTTTCATGCTGTAATGTGAGCAGCAGGCAGGAAATGTTATTACCAGAATGAGTGAGTGAGTCAAATCCCAGTTGTGAGCAGCGTAATACTAAACTGCAAAAAAGTCTTTTATGATTCGGTTTTGGTGAGCCATTCTCCCTATATTAGGGGCATGTCATGGTAATGTGTTTTCTTATTTCAACATTATTTGAGAGATTTTTCTTTTTCATTTCCTTCTTTTGAAGGTTTCAAAAATATTTAGTTTGGCTGCCATTTCGAAAGAGGCTTTAATGGACTTTTTCCTTAATATTTGGTTATTGTGAGTATCACAGAAGAAAAGGACCACCGGAGTGACATGATTTGACTGGACCTCCCAGCAACAAATGAGATCAATTTTACAGTTTTATTTCCAGAGCAGGGTTGTTTTGTCAGAAATTCACTAAGGCAGACATGCAGTTATTGCATTATATAGATGCAGATTTGTTTTTGTTTTTTTTCCACATATCCTGCATGTAGAGATTGCTTAGTGTTCAGGTAGTTTTAAATTGCTATGTCGCCATTTTTATGTTACTTGGTCTCAGGAACACAATTTAAAATGATACAATTTATTTCATTTCAACTACCTGCAAAGTATGACAGATCTTTATTACAGTTTCCTGTCCTTCAGCCTCTTAGTTAACAAACCTTGACATGCAATTTGGTATGCAGGGCTTTTATCTTTTCGTCATTTGATAGCGAGGGAATAAAAAGAGAAGCTGAGAAGCTCCTTAAGTGTGGACATCAGGTGAAGGCCACCTCTAAATCAAAGTTCCAGGGCGATGGCTCTGACCAATCCATTCATTCTGGCAGTGAGGGTGTGCACCATGAGACATGTGTTGTTTAAAACCTCAGGATGAATTGTAAAAAATTCAGTGCGGTGTCTTTAAGGCTAGTTCCATCTGCCGTCACATACAGCATCTATCTTCTTCAGTCTTGCCGTATGACACTGGGGGACTCGGAGGTCAGGAGTGGTCTCACCTTCCTGTCTGCTACCATCAAACAGAATATATTAATGAATGGCTAATCTGTGCTCTCAGGAGACTATTCATTACCAACTGCTCAGTCTAAAGGAACAGACATTGGCTGCTGAGATAAGCTTCTCTGATGGCCTTCTAATGCATCGCTTTACTCTCTCCTCTAATCTTTATTATCTTTGTGTGTTTGATTAAAGAAACAAATGTAAACATAAGAATCTTTTGAAAATAGTGACCTCCCTCATTTAGTACCAAATATACAGTCTCTGCTCCTATTTTTTATACGATAATGCACCTTTTTCAAATGCTTTTGCAAAGGAAAATCTGAAAAGCATGGTGTGGATTTAATATTTTGTAGAAAATCAGAGTATTAGCGTATGTCTCTATCAGGTTTGCACACGAAGGAATAAAAACGTTTGCAACTTTTATACCCTGCTCAATCACATTAGATGAAGAGTGTCAGTTAAAATTACATTTCCTGATTCTTGTTATGAATTCATAATTTTCATTAGATCACTGTAGCACATGAATATTTATCAGTCAAAACCATTCCAGTGTAGCTTGTGATGAAGGTAATTTGAAATCTATAATGAATTTTCAACCAGTGTTGCCAAGTATTTGTCTTTATTCATCTTCAGGTCAACTCTGATCAGCATAGCTGTCCTTGCCCGCAGGGAAGAAAAAAAAACCATATCATGATGCTACCGTTTTCATGTGTCACTGTGGTTATTGTGTATTTAGTTAGGTTAGTTTGGGTCTCATTGGACCAAAGCTGCTTCTTCCACCTAATTGCAGTGTCCTGTGTGACTTGTGGCTAGCTGTAAACAAAACTTAATACAGCTTAAAGCAGAATTATTATTATTATTTTTTTACCATGACCTTATTCTTAGAAAGTATTACATTCAGTTACTCACTCAGACGAGTTTGGAGACACTTGGACTGCTTCGGGAGAAATTTATGTCCAGTTACGATCAGCGTATATCCATATAATGGGAGTCAATCAGGGCAGGAGATTTTCTGCTTGTGATAAGGCATTATCTGCCCCAAAACCCATTCATTTAACCATGTTTTGTTATGAATAGTTAGCAATATTCCCCTGGAATTCTTGGAGGTGCTAAGGTATTAGCTTCTGGGTGTTTTACAGGCTTTTAATGCAACCGATTCCAACTTACAGTTACCTGGGAATTCAATGTCGCCGCAGCCGTCCACCTTTACTGCTATAGTCTGCATGGTTGCGGAAAGGGAGCCTGTAGAAGCTGAACTTAGTCGAATTGATAATTTAGGTAATGCAATTTGGAAACATGCAAACGCCAATCATGTTGACATTTGCAGCAGCAAATTCTGTCAAGCCCACCACCACAGAGAACAGAGTGAAAGTTTTGCTCAGACTACAACTACGATGGAACACGGCAGTGACTCAACTGAAATCGTGTGCTAGTGTAGTTGAATTATTGCCTCTAAATCACTCCAGAACAGAACTAATAAACACTTCCAAGACATTCTGATATCGGATGGGAGTAGTGCTAATGATTAATAACAAAACATGGCTAAATAAAGGAGTTTTGGGCAGATAATTATTACAGGCGACAAATCTCCATCCAATGACTCCGATTATATGGATATACACTGATTGCAATTGTATATAAACTTTTCCCGAAGCACTCCAAGTATTTCCAAACTTGTTTGGGTGAGTAACTGAATCTAATATTTACTAAAAAAAATCCAGCTTTAAAAAACAAAAACCAGAACCTCTCCTCTAAGGTAGCCCATCTAATACAATTTAAATGCTATAGTTTGTAGTTATAATGCAACAAAATGTGAATCAATTTAACAGGTATAAACACCTGGGAAGGCACAGCAGTCTCTTACAACAGCAGTCCCATAAATGCACATTTTTATAAACTCCTCTATATTTTTGTCACCTTTGCCTAAATCAACTTCCTTTGATTGCTGTTAAAGTCAAATTAGTAAATGGATCCATTTTGCAGTCATTTTTTTCCCTCAGTGTGCATGACATTATACAGCTGGGAGTGTTAATGTACTTCAGCTGCCATATAGGCTTTGTGAATAAGTGGTTGAGGTGGAGTAGAAATGCAGAACAGGGAAATCCAACCAGTCAGCAAATCCAATGACTGGCACACACCAAACCATCAAAGAGCTTCCACTGCAAAAATATTAGTAAACTTTAAAGTGAAATTATGCCTCAACAGCACAAGGCCACAGTCCAAATTGTGACTTACTGCTTGGTGAAATTGCCTTGTATTTATTACTTACTGAGGGGGCAATACTTCAAAGTACAAATACTGCAATATAAATACAGTGAGGCATACACATTTGTAGTTTAATTTTAGCATAATTGTGACCCTAAATGTTGCATACTTAAAAAAAAAAAGTTTTTAAAGTGGGGGGGTCCCTTTTTGAATGATAATGTACACAGTTGAAAATCTTTCATGGGGGTGTGAATAACTGTAAATGATAACTCTCTGTAGGTAACTTTATCATTAAAATAAAGTCAATTGTTCCGCTTGTTGGAACTGATACCAGGTGTTTGTATAAGTGACCTGTTTTCTTTTTTTTTAAAGCTCATTGTGCTTGAAGTGGTAAGAAAAACATGTACAGTATAAAGAGTTTCAGACAGATTGCATTGCAAGAAATTTCAGGTCACACTTACTGTTGGTGCAATGCATCATTCACTAAAAACCACAGCAAGAGTAAGACAAAAAGACAAATAATAATCCAGTACAACTTCAAGTTGATAAAGCTTTTTAATAGGGACAATGGGATTGCTGATACTGAGCTTTGAAAAAAAAAACATTTTAAGATTTCCTCTCTTATTTTGTTATACATAAATCTCAGATCATAAAACAAATCCAAATATAATCTGAAGATAAACTGTGTACAGTAAATACACAAAAGGGATTGTATATGTTAAGCTATTTAAACCATCCTAGACCTATATATAAAAAAAAAAGATTGCTCCATAAACCTGATAAATTATTCCACTGGAAGTGTAAACTTTGGCGACAGCAACTGCTGATTTGAGGAATTTTGGCCTATACTTCTACCTAAATCATACTGAAATTTTTTTTACGGTTGGATGGCTTTTTTGAGGTAATGCCATGTTGTTTCAAATGTGTTTAACTTCAGACTTTGACTAAGCTACTCCAAGACCTTCATTTTTTATCTTTTTAGCCTTTCAGAGGTGGACTTGCTGGTGTGCCTATAGGATAATTTTTCTGCCGTACAAACCAAATGTGCAACAGGCCAAGGTCACAAACTGACATTCAAATATTTCCCTGCAGGATAGCAGACTTTATGGTTGCATCACTTATGAAGCAAAGCATTTCCAGATCATCATTCTTTTACCACCATGTCCACCTCTCAGTAAGATGTTATTTTCCAGAATTGCTGTATTATTTTTTTGCTAGATGTGACACAGCACACACATTTATTAAAAAAACAAAAAAACTGTTTTGTCCAAAAGTTGTCCATTTAGCAAAAAGTCTTGGGGACCATCACATTTTATTGTTTTGGCAAATGTGAGATTGGACTTTGTGTTCCTATGTTTTAGATTTGGCAACTCCTTTTAATATCACTTTTGCACAGACTTTCTGAATGACTTGTTCACGCATCTCGGAGTAGTTTTAGTAGATCGAACCTCAGTGTTCAATGTTTTCTTCATTTGTGGATAATGGCTCTTACTTTGTTGGAGCCCTAAAACCCCCAATTTATGTAAATTCCCTTGCGGTGTTGGGAAAAAATAGACTTGATGTAGTAAATCAATGGAGCTCCACATTCGTACCACAGCCACACCGCAGCCAGTGTGAATTTTCCGATAGGACAGGATTATATGTTTTTTCGTCTTTGCAGAAACCACACAGAGTCCGCACCTCACCGTTTCAGCCCCAGGCGTGAATTAGGCGTTGGACATAGTTTTAGCATTCCCAGAACAATATATTTCACTGTGTTTACGATCAGTTCAATTTATTTAGATTCTGGCATAATTTGTTGCCTTCTAAGATCTTTAAGTCTGGAAAATAAAAATAGCAGGTATGTATCTTTTAGCTCATTTATTGATC
Source organism: Apricaphanius iberus (assembly GCA_028564705.1). Classification (NCBI taxonomy): domain Eukaryota; kingdom Metazoa; phylum Chordata; class Actinopteri; order Cyprinodontiformes; family Aphaniidae; genus Apricaphanius; species Apricaphanius iberus. The sequence continues at coordinate 1,491,032 of JAPXFQ010002722.1, read as the reverse complement.
TTGCAGGAAAACCACTGCTTTTTAAAAGGTTAAATTGTCAATTTTCTTTATAGTCTGCTGAAAGAAATATGCCAAATAAACATTGTTTTGAGACAAGAGTAAAATGGAGCTTCTTTCTTGGAAAATAGAAAACCATGCATGCACCATCTGTCATCCATGAAACATGCTGATAGCATGATTCTTTGGGCATATACAGTTTGCTGTGTCTTAACCAGGGTAGATTTCAGCCAATGACAAAACAAAGAATCGTGCATGTTACTTCTGACTTATAATGTCACATCAGGAGGGCAGGTCAAAAGGCTGACCTTCAGAATGAAGGACTTTGAAAATGCCGTCATTGTGAGGAAAAGCCACACCACTGGGATGAAGCATTCCTTGTAAGAGGAATTTAATCCAAAAAAAGATTAAATAAAGGTTCTCTTTGTTTCAAAAAGCTTGTAAAAAATACACCCTAAGGGGTTTTAAGAGGATACACTCAACATATGGGGATACCCAGAAAGAGACAGCTCAAAAACTTATTTCCAGTATTTTCTATGAACCACAGAAATGAGCTGATCCTCATGCAGGTGATGGGATGGTAAGAGATCAATATCTTCACATGAGGCTGATGCACGAGCCAAGCACTTCAGGTAATGAACTGCCTGTTTGATATATATCCCTTATAGGGTGGTATTGCAGTGGTGCAACATGGTACTGCAACAGCAGCAATTCTTTGATTAGCCAGGTCTCCTGCTTCACACTTTCCAGGCATAAAGAATGTTGTTGCACACACAGATACCGTAGCTATATCTGTCGACATGTCACAATATCCTGTCACCCTGTTTTCCATTATTTGGGTCCTGCAGATGCTCACAGAAGTCATAACTGTTTGTAACTATGGAGGAAGGGATGTTATCATCAATATCATCTGCATGAGAGACACACAATTTTGTTTCAAAGCATAAACCTTTAAAGGTATGTTCTTGTGATATGTTTTTGTTACCCATTAATGTCTGATCTGTAACCTGTGCACTTGAAGTGGCAGGTTTATCAAAGCTCAAAAGGACTTTCATTCATTACCAATAAATTCACTCTAAAACCTTAAACCCTTTAAAACAACCTTGATCACACAGTTGACATTTTATTTTACAACTCTATGCAAATAACGTATTTACCAGCTTTTCCCCCCAGATATGCTTGCTTTACTTCTTGAGTCCATCTCTTTATTGCAGTGGTTTTGTCTGCATTTTTGGCTTCTATAAATGTGGACATGTATTCCAGTGACTTACTCTGTTAAATATGATGACCAGTTCACAGTCTTTCATTATGTGTCTCTAAATTGTCACCACTAATGTAATGAAGTAGGCAGCCAATTACGAAATGAAAAGTCGTTTGGATCGTGGAAGTATCTTGTTTCACCACTTGTTACCATTAGCAATTTCCTGCACATTCTAACCAATAAACAAAGCAGCATATTATTTGACCTTGTTTACTTCAGCCTGATGAGAGCAACAGAATCCATACCAGATCAGCCATTATTGATCAGCTTGCAACGATGCAGACCAGAGGTCGTTGGTGCTCAGATTTATAACCGAAGGAGAGTCCCCGAACCTACTCTTCATGCCTCATACAGGTCCTTTACTGGTTTGTATAATGATGCTTTAAGCAGGTTGGTGACTGTAAATCTGCTATGGTGAGGTTGCACTGCTGCAGATCTAACTGGACCTTGCTTCATTAAATCTCACGGTGCAGGAGCAGAGAAATATTTATTATGCTCCTCGGGGCAGTCTTGGGTCAGCAAATGATCTGGAGTCACCAAGACTGTCAACTTGTGTTGGCTGGATGGAGAAAAACTGAGTCCAAATGTGACATTTAGATATGTGTGCAATCTTAATAAACCTGTAAAGACAAGATTGACTTGACATTTAAGACATAAAAAAAAAAAAAAAAAAAAAAAAATATATATATATATATATATATATATATATATATATATATATATATATATATATATATATATATATATAGTACCGGGCTTTCTAAGGATTTTGTGGATTTTTTATGAAAATAAAAATAATCTAGGGGGACAATAAGTACTGGTCTTTCAAATTGCCTTGATTGTAATGAAGCTTATTAGTTTATAACCAATGTTTAGTATCAGGTAAATTATAATACAATTTTTGGTAATAAATCAGGGTTGATTTTAACAAAAGATTTCGATTCAGTTAATTGTTATTTGCATTGGTAAAGTCTAAAATAGAGAAATGTAAGGCAGGTGTTGTAAGAGATGTATAATGAATGAATATAACAACTTAAAAAAAGTGAGGGACTCTCATAACATATGTGATAGAAGAAGTTGGTTGAGAACTCAATTCCATATCCAGCTTTAAACATCACACCTGTTGGACTTTAAATTTGGTCATCACCTTTAGGTTATTTTTGTGCCAGTTTTGTTAATTATTATATTTTTGGGTAACGTTGGTTTAAAATTATTCCTATTTTTTATTTAACCATTTACTCTATGACATTTGTGTTCAGTTTTTTGTCAGATTTCCCCATTTGCTGCGACTCTTGTCTGTTTGTCTGAGGTCCCATCATCACTGAGTTAGTTCCTTTTTACCAAAATCAGTTATCCATCAGGGAATTTCGACAACTGTTCTTGCCCCAAAGATCACCTCCACAGCACCTATAACCTAGCATCTCATCAGTTGTTAAGTCTTATGTACTATACATGTAAACCAGCTACTCTCTCCTTCCTGCAGATTTTTTGCTGGATATGTCTTTTATTTCATAACAGTTGACTTCTGCACGCTATTCTGTTTACCTCCCCCATACATTTGGGTCTTTAAATCACAAAATACTTGACAGAATCTCCCAATGAGTTGAATAGTTTGGCAGCATATACGGCTGGAAAAGAAAAAGCTGATCAAGGTGGCTGATCAGTAAAGGTTTATAGGTGAGAATTAAACATTGATCTGAAGTAACTTCCAAAAAGTATTAACAACCTTTAAAGACCTGCCCTTCTCACATCTCAATTCCTCATATCATCCTGAACACATATTCTTCATGGAGATGTACTTGGAGATGGTGATGCAGGAGGAAAACCTGCTTGATACCACAAAGGACTTAAAACTGATGTGAAAGTTCACCTTTCAGTTGGATAATGACCCTAAACATGCATCCAGCCCTTCAATGGCTAGTTGGAAGCATTTGTGTTGAACTACCAAAGTCACACTCTAGACTTACAGTAAGTCCAGTAAAGAAACTGTGTGATGGTCATAAACATTCCCCATCAAATTTTACTAACCTTCACTTTTTTCCAAAATAATGTGAAAAATGTATATGTGGTTGAGCCAGGTGGCAGAGACATAACTGTATGGTAATTTCTTGCATCTATGAGGGAAATCAGGTTTTACAGCATAAGTACTGACTAAGAGTGGAAAGCTGTACTTCTTGGATAAAAAAAAAATTATGAAACCATTTATCTTTATCTTTCACTTTCAGTTTACAATCATTCACTACTTTGTGTTGGCCAATAACACAGAACCCCCCCAACCCTCACCCCCAAAATATATTTGTATTTTATGGTTGTAATGTGTCGACATCTGAAAACTTTCCAGTGGTGAGAATAACTTTGGAAATTAAAAAACACAATAAGAAAAATGGAATCATGTGAAAAACAAATAATCTGAATTTGACTTAATACCAAAGTGGCAAAGTGAGGAAGAGGTGTTGCAGTAAAGTCACCAAGCAAATTTATACCAGTGCTCAAACTCATAATAACAGAAACCACAGCTCAAAACAAAGCCTAATTTAATGCATGAAACACTTAACATAGAGAATGAAGCCTCAACATTGGTACTAAGGTTTTGATTCCATGAGATTCACTAGCAGCAACAATACTAAAGGTGAACTTGTAACCAAACTGAGCTTCCTGATAAATAGGTTTAACAGGTGTATTTTTGGAATATATTTAACATTGTATTTAACTGATGCTTAAACTAGAAATGCACAGATACATTACTGGTATCGGGCCAATACTGTTCTAATGCACACGTATTGGTATTGGTTAGTTAATTGATACCATGAACCGATACTTAAAATGCAGAAACTCTGTAACAATTTCAGAGAAAATGTGTGGTTTTCACTTGAGATTTTAATTTTCTGGTAATTTTCGTTTTTTTTATTATTATCTAATCCACCATCTTTTAATGTGACAAGCAGGGAAGAAAATAAAACCTGTCATTGCATTTTTTATTTTTTTTTTTGGTGTGTGTGTGTGTGTGTAGTAGAAGTATCGGCATTGGTACTCGGTATTAGCAAGTACTCAGATCCAAAAATCAATATCGTATCAGTTTGAAAAAAAGTGGTATAGTTGCATCCCAGCTTAAGCCTTAATAGTTTATTTAATTTTTAAACAATATCAGGATATCCACCAAAAAAGTGTTATGATCGATGTTAAAGAACCCAAAAGCAAAAGAAAAATCAAGCACTGAACAACAGAAACAAGGGTAATTTATCTTAAATTAAAGTCATGCATCTTTTCGCACAAGACTGCCTACTTTGCTTTGGGCATTCCATTCCTTCTCCAAACTCTGGGACTTTGATGTACAAATGAAATGTAAAAATATATATTTGTACCCACTGATCAACTGTCTAAATCACCTTTTTCTCCATAGCCCTAGTAAAACCCATTTGACAGTGTCTGTGCTTTGTTAGTGGCTTGGTACAAATAATCCAGCAGTTGAATCCCATGTCTTCCTGCTGGAGGCTCTGATCTAGATTTGGCAGCAGCCCATGCTTTGTGAGGCTTCCCCCAAATCTTCAATGGGCTTTGCTCCATGATCCTCTCGTGGTTATCCCGTTTTCCTTCCACCTTACATTCCATTAATGCTTTGGAAGCTGTGACCAATCAACTTTTCATGACTTTTCCTCGTCGTGGAAGGTGTAAATCGTTTTCTGCAGGACAACTGTCAGATCAACATGACTAAGTTGCCCATAGAATAGCATTCATGAATACAAAAGATGTATATTTTTTAAACTCTCATGTTCTAATTTCTGTAAATCTCAATTTATGCTTTTCATTATTTGTAAGCATAATCCAAACAATAATACATAACACTTGAAATAGGCCTATATGTAATTTATATATAATATTTTGGTTACACTCTAGAATTAAATTACTGAAATACATCGACTTTTTCATGACATTATAATTCCCTTAAATGTAAGCACATTTTTCTTTAAGTCGGAAAATTATGCTTTTTATATCTGATATCTTATATATTATTTTTAAATGTCTTTAACAAAGAATCCATGTGTTAACAGACGCTTCAATCGTACACACTGCCCATTCAAAATAGCTGCGACGCTGATGCACAGGACCTGCAGGAAACAGAGCCAGCCGAGCGCCGGGACAGGGTGCTGCTGCGCGGGAGCGGAGCTGAAAAGTCCTCTCAGGTTGGCAGAAGCTCGGTAAATTTCACTCAGTGGGTGGTAGTATTCGCAGAAGGCCATGAGTGGACAAAAAGTCTTCGGCACAGTGATGGTGAAGTTACGGACCCGTAAAGCGCGCAGAGTCCAGTGTGTCCGAGGACAGGAGCGCTAAGAAGCGCAGCTGTGGGGCTTCATCACCGACAACCTCCCTCAGACCAGATGGTGCCATCAACATGACGCGGACGCTCTTCATCCTCGCGTACTTCGTTCTGACTTTGATTCACTGTAAGCATGTCTTTCATTCCCTTTTATGTTTAAAACTTTGAATATGACGTACGTAATTTTCCTACCTACATAACTTTAAAAGTGGCCTGTGTGGAGATGAGAATGTTGAGTTTATGAACAAAAACATAAATAGTCATCTCATTTAAAGGATATTTCGTATTTGATTAATATTTTTGATCAAAGAAAATAAAACCCCCCAAAAACAACTAGTAAATGGGACAAATGTAAAAAATAGTAACGTGGCCTGTAGTGATAAAACTCAACCACGTCACACGCAAATGTTGAGGTGTACAAAACAAATACAATTTAAACGTATAATCCCATTTTTCTGTTCTTTAAGATTTCCCATATTCAAACAATAAGTTCTTATAATTAAAAAATACAATAAGGCAAGCGTGTCACATGTTTAAAGACGATATAATAGCATATTTTAAGTAGCCATACACTGTAAAAATAGGGGTATAGCCTACAGAATGAAAAGGTTAGGCAATTTTATTATCACACTTTCAACACAAGACAATTCATGATGCAGAAGAGGTACATTACTGTGCCCAAAGGGACAAAAAAGGCATTAACACAGTCGAAGGAAAAATTCTGGACCTCAGGGTAACTATCAGTACCTTTTTCATTTTCTGAAAGGTAGGCTACATACATGTTTCTCATTACTAAAAAGTAGGCTACATTTGTGTACCTTTTCTTAGATTGGGTACAATTTCTAGTGATTATCTTTTTCATAAAAAAATGAAAACATCCAGATTTATACAAATGGACTTCATAGTTTTATTATTAACATTTTATTTTATTTTGTTTAATTTAAAATAAAAAATGAATGGTAAACTGATTTTTAAAATTACTTCGATAAGATACTTTTTTAACAAGATAGCATAAATATTTGGATAAATTGCAAACATTCTTAGTGCAAGATGAGCTTATCCTTGTAACAAAAAAAGAAGTGACAAATGGTTACACCGTGTTCAGGTTATGTGTCAATCATGTCAAGTCAAAAATTATTGCATTGATAAAAGGTAAGGGTACAAAATGGTATCTTTGAGGGTACCACCCCAGTGACAAGACAATGTACACCTAAAAGTACAATTCTGTACTTTAGTGTGTATATCACATAAATAAGTTTGTCTTCTGCTCTTTTTGTAAAGCGGGTTAAGGGGAAAAACATTGTGGGAAAGATAAATGGCTTAATAATTTGTTCTGATATTATAAATGTATTTCAGGAAAGCAGAAGAAGGATACAACTGATTTAACCTCTTTTTACATAATTTCCACACTTTTTTTTTCTCAACTCACTTCTGTAAGTGTGTAACATTTTCAAATAATAATGGTTTTCCAGAAGCTGTTCAAAATGACCTTCTCAGTTCCAAAATGGCTTACCCTGGCATTGCATTAACACGCCTGACCTCCCTCTCAATCAGTGTAATGTCAATGCAGAAGTCACAAGTAGCTTGCTTGGTTTGCCACGTTCAGCCTTTAAACACACACAGGCATGTCTCTAGGTCTGTTCGCAGCAGCCGATCAGTGCTGGCCAGGCTGTTTGGCAAACGGCTTTCTCCTCTGGGGAGGGAACAGCTTGTTTGACTCTGTTTTCCAGGAGCTTTGACAACACGCCATCTGTTGAATAGTAACTTGTAAAGCCCGTTGGGTGGAACCTCCACCAGGTGACTGACAATAGCACAGTTTTATCAGCATCCAACGACATCTGGGGGAGCAGATCGTTGCAACACGGCACCCTACGGAGCAACAGAAGTCCAGGGGCTGATAATGATAGCCTACTCAGTTTGAGTCTTACCAAAACAAGGTTCCGATAAAAAGCACAGCTTGTTACACAGTGAAATAAAGCTTCATAAAGGTAACTTGGATTTTGTCTCCTTAATTGGGCACCATGTGTTAGGATAGAATAATATTTTGTTTCTTGCTTATTGTACTTCTTATCTCCTTCTCTCAACGGTTAAGAATAGATTTGTGAAGGACAACACTAATAGTTATTCTACCAACAGATTCTCTTACATGAGTTCCTGTCTCTACAGGTCCTCCAAGGGCCTATTGACCGCTTTTCTGAATGATATCCTCTTTCTTTAGGCTTGTCTGCTTAGGTGAACGAACATGTCTTGATACAATTTTACAATTGGTTATGCTTAAAGAAATGCCAGTCCCTTTATCCTGAGCCCAGGTAAGCTTGGGCGTCTTGATGAAAAATAGTTCAAAAAAAGGAACGCAACATTTTTAATCCCCGTCCTGGCTACGTCTACAGTACAGACCAAAAGTTTGGACACACCTTCTCATTCAATGCGTTTTATTTCTTTTCATGACTACATTGTAAATTCTCAATCAAGGGCATCAAAACTAAGAATTAACACATAATGTATGGAATTACTGTATGTGCTTAAACAAAAAGGATGAAATAACTGAATACATGTGTTATATTTTAGATTCTTCAAAGTAGCCACCCTTTGATCTGATTACTGCTTTGCATTCTCTTGAGCTTCAAGACGTAGTCACCAGAAATGGTTTTCCAACAGTCCTGAAGGAGTTCCCAGAGATGCTTAGTACTTGTTGGCCCTTTTGCATTCACTCTGCGGTTCAGCTCACCCCAAATCATCTCGACAGGGTTCAGGTCTGGTGACTTCTTGTAAAAGTACTACATAATTCCATATGTATTCATTCATAGTTTTGATGCCTTCATTGAGAATCTACAATGTAAATAGTCATGAAAATAAAGCAAACACACTGACTGAGAAAGTGTGTCCAAACTTCTTGCCTGTACTGTACGTATGGTGCCTTGTAAAACACTAACTCCAGTTGTAGTCCAAGTCATGTAAATCTCTCCCAAACTCTTAAATGGACTTTACTTAATAATCCTTTCATGGCAGCTGGGCACCTTTTACAATGACATGTATTCCTTCCACTAAACTTTCCCTTATTGTGCAGGTATACAGCATGTGTGAACCAATGACTTTAAGGGCCTTATTAACCTTGTATAAGTTTTTAGTGAATTTCTGGTGGTGAGCCGTCAAATCAGCAGTCTCCCCAATGATTTCGAGTGCTATAAAACCCAGCACAGACTGTGAGGTTTCAAAACTCACAAGATAATTTGAAATGTCACACTGTTCAAGCTCCAAATCATAAATTCTTGATAACATCTTTTGTCCTAATAGATGGTGGAGGACGCTAGATTGCATGATTTTTTGCTACTATAGAACACATTTATGTTTTTTTTTCTCATCCTTTTTTACATTGTCTTACACAATATTCAATCTTTTATATAAAGTTAGAAAAACCTATAATGTTATCAAAATTAACAGAAATAGACACTTAGAACATGTATACATCTGTATGAGTATTGCTTTTTTAACTCATTGATGATGTTTTAATTCATTGCTATCCGTTCTAGAGTTGATGAGAATATTTACTGTACATTTTCTAATGAAGCATAATTTTGCATGCAAATGCCCCAAGTGTCGCACAGAAAAATTTTGACAAACGCGATTGTGTTACCAGGTAGCACAAGTGCTGAGTCAGAGGAACGTTTGATGAACTGGCTGCTAGGAAAGGATCGTTACAATCCGCTCATTCGGCCAGCCGTCAACAGGACAGAGAGAGTCACAGTAAAGCTTCAAGTGTCCCTTGCACAGCTTATCAGTGTGGTAAGGCAGCAGATACACAAACAATACGTATTCACATTATTTGTGTACATATTTTAGTATATGAGAGAGTCATTGTGCTGTAGAGACAAATAGGTAGCTATGACACAAACCGGAGGATGGAAGCCAGAGGTGACGTAAAATACCAAGGAGCTGCAAAGCAGCCTTGCTTTTAGAATACAGCTTTAAACAAATGGATGAAGTAAAAAATAGATCTAGTCAGCTGTGATCTCTGCCCATGTCATGTCTAGATTGAAACTTCAGCACATTGGATTGAAGGGGGCAATAAACCTGTTTTAGCCACAGCGACCAAGGCCTCTTTCTGATTTACAATAGAGACTGCTTTCAGCTGCAGATCAAGACGAGAAGCTCATTCTCAACCTCATTTTATGAGCTTTCATTTCACCCCTTTGGGTAATTGCTACTTGGAACATCTTTACTGATAGTACAGACAGGATGATGGGAGGGGTGTTGGCACATATCTAGTTTTTCCTGTTATTGCCTTTCTATTCTGAGATACTTTAAGCTATGTGTAAATATTGGTACTGACTAAAGGAGAAAACATATCAGGCAGGATACTTTCTATCTAAAATAAGATCCATCTAGAAGGCACTGCTTAATTGTAGATCCTAATCATTGTAGTTTTTACAAACTATGTTGAGGGATGATCAGCCAATTAGAACTGGACTTGAGAAAAGAGTGAGCTGTAATGTTCAAGGCAGCCAAATTAGTAAAATCCACATCGCCACTACCAAGTGTTACAAATAATAAATAATTGTTATCAAAAAATTATTTCAATATTAGTTCTATTTAATGATGAGTAATTATTAGTCAATGCATGGGGGGGGGATGGCATAAAGTCTTATGTTTTATGGACATTTCACCTACTCTAGTTAAGTTATTGCTGTTAACGTCTGTAGAGTAGACCAAACACTTCTAAAGAAAAGCTCTGGAAACTAGCACAGGCTGGCAGAAAACACCACAATATAGGGGGGTGGCATGTAGAATCCACTTTTTTAAAGCTTTTCATTACATTCTTATGTCATTCCCTCCTTAAAAACATGCCTAAAGTGTTTCTTAGATTAATTTATGTATGTTTGAGTAATCTTTTGCAACTCTCGCGGCTGCCATTTTGAGCGCTGAATGCCAGATTCCTCCTAGCGAGGCCCTCGGGTCCCAGCACTGTCCCGATTACGCCCACGTCTCTCCACAGCCCTCCCTCCCCCACTCCCCGAGCACAAAAGCAGAATGTCATCAACAGCAATCAGCTATCACCTGTGGAAATGAGCATTTACCTAGTTATTTTTTTCCAATTGCGCAATGCCTTCTTGGAAAAAAAAAAAAAGTCAGGCGCACCAAAGATGTTACAGTACTGTAACATGTGACATGGAGTCACAGCATCAGCATAACATGGAAGAAATATTAATAAACACAGAGGGTAATCACCATGAGCTACATGACACAAGCTGTTCTATACAGAGACAGGAATAATAAAAAAAAAACATTATAAAGAGGTTAAACTATGTATACAGGAAAGCTCTTAAGAGGTTTGTGGGAGCCGTTTTGGCTGCAAAGACTCCACTCTCTCCTCCAAGAAGTGAGCCATGAACAGCTTCCTCACCCGGACAGCCTCTCTGGAGGAGTACATACGACCCAGGCCTGGCAATAGCTCAACACAGCACGTGCCACATCGCTCAAATATTATATTATACACTTTTACTAAGCACAGACAGATGGACAGCTGCTCAGCATTGTAGTTGGTCTCTTGGCAGCAGTGCTAGAACCTACGTGGAACAAAAGACCAGGGTCCACTGGGAGCTCCCAGAGGGTCGGGAGGAGGGAGGGAGGAAGAGGAGGTGGCCAACTGACTGCTACAGACCGGTCCTGGTCAGGGTTCTCCCACAAGTCGTGTAGTTCCGGATTAACATGTGTGAAAATGGCATATTTTGAAGCGCGACCAGTTCACTTTGGACACGCTTCGAGGTGTGAATGTTCAAGCGTCCAGCTAGGGGCATGCGGCGCTTTTTGGTCGCTTCAAACACATTCGGTGTGAAGCACTGCGCATGCAACTGGAGAATTTTATGATGACGTTGAAGACAGCGTGTAGAAGAGGGAATATCTGAAGCTCTTAAGTAGTCACGCAGCTAATTTCAAGGCATTAAGTTCAGACATGTTGTGAGTGCAATATTTCAAATATATATATATCAATTATTGAACTTACGGATCGATTTACGGTAATATAGCTGTACTGTACCACATAGTTGCTCTGTCTGCCTGAGAAGAACGTACAACCCCTACTTTAAAGGGAGAGAGAAATACCTGAAGGGGACTTCTGTACCTTCATAATAAATACTGTATTTGTAAAATGCCAATGGAGACTGAATCATCCCTATCCTTATCTTCATCTCTATGGAATTCTTTCATGACACTAATCTTTCAGTATTTAAGATTTTTTAAGGTTTTTATTAAAAAATTATTTCAGGTCATTCACGTATGAGAACTTAAATGGACTTCAGCGCATACGTCTTTGGAAGATTAAGAAAACCATCTGTATCGGATCAGAAGTTGCTAGTGTTAAATCTAAAAGACCCAACAGGATATTTTAAACCACTTCTTTGTGAAATTCACCTCTGTGTTTTCTTTCTGACTTTATCCAAATTGAAGCAATAATTCAAAATCAAACGCTCTTCCTAATAAATAGAATTTTTTGCCCTTAAAAAAAAAAGACTACTTTTTTCTGGAGTCCAAATAGTCAGGATCTAGATTTTTTTATTTCTTTGTATATGAACACAGAGAAGGCATTTTACCATGACACCCAGAAGAATTCAGCGTAGGAGATATTTGCAATTTTGCAATTTCTCTTCAACTCAGTTATTGTTTTTTTCTCCCTAAAATCTGTAATTAATTATTTTACTCTCTTACATGTATCTTTCCAGAATGAAAGAGAACAGATCATGACCACAAATGTGTGGCTCACCCAGGTACGTTTATGGAGTTACACATTCATAAATTGTGTATATAATATTCTTCCTCAGGAAATGCTCTACCCTTTAAACTTAATTTGATCCGTACCCATTATTCCTCCCTCAATGTGGAACAAATCACCTCAGTAAAATTGAGACAAAATTTATTTCAGTAATAATCGGGCATGTAATTAGAAACGAGTTTGATGATATGGAAGTGCAATGTGAACCAACCAGATTCACCTGTCTCCCCAGCACTGGGTTGATTACAGGTTGTCATGGGACCCTGCAAAATATGAAGGTATCACCAAGCTTCGTATTCCTTCCAGACACGTTTGGCTTCCTGATATCGTCCTGTACAACAAGTAAGCTTTCTGTGTTATTTGCAGGACCTTGTTTCATTATCAAACTTTTGGTAAAAAAAGTAAAAAAAGTAAATTGTCTGTCTACATGCATCATCTGATGTACATATTTATTCTTGATTTCTGGACTGGATTGTGATAAAACATCTAAAATCCAGGTTAATCCAGAGCATTTAAAATGTCCTACAAAGGTATTTTTTAATCCTCACTCTGATGACATTTTACCCCTTTAATTTGTTGCCTAAATTAAACCTCTGTCGTTTAAGAAAGAACAACATTTTTCTGGAAAGCGTTGACTAATAAAAAATATTTCACAGCTCTCCATTTTCTGTGTTTTTTTCTCTTGTACTTAAACTAATTACAGCGCCTCAACTGCCAATTTGTAAGATGTCTTCTATTTTCTTTCTCTCTGTTTTCTCATCACCATAGTGCTGATGGAACCTACGAGGTCACAGTCTTCACCAACGTCATTGTCCTTTTCAATGGCACGATCAACTGGCTTCCTCCTGCCATCTATAAAAGTGCCTGTAAGATTGAAGTTAAGCACTTCCCTTTTGACCAGCAGAACTGCACCCTCAAGTTTCGTTCGTGGACGTACGACCACACAGAAATTGACCTGATCTTGAAGTCTGAAGTTGCGAGTATGGATGACTTTACACCCAGTGGAGAATGGGACATCTTGGCATTACCGGGCAGACGAACTGTCAACCCTCTGGATCCTACTTATGTGGACCTCACATACGACTTTATTATCAAGCGGAAGCCTCTATTCTACACCATAAACCTCATCATCCCATGTGTTCTGATCACCTCGTTGGCCATTCTGGTCTTCTACTTGCCCTCAGACTGTGGAGAGAAGATGACACTTTGCATTTCTGTCCTCTTGGCCCTCACTGTGTTCCTTCTTTTAATATCTAAGATTGTTCCTCCTACGTCACTGGATGTGCCTCTGATTGGCAAGTACCTGATGTTCACCATGGTGCTCGTGACCTTCTCCATTATAACTAGTGTGTGCGTGCTCAATGTGCACCACCGCTCTCCAAGCACCCATACCATGCCTGCCTGGGTCAAGCTGATATTCCTTGTGAAGCTACCTGCTTTGCTCTTCATGAAACGGCCTCAGAACATCTCTGCCCGTCAGAGATTGCGTCAGCAGCGCTGCCTAAGGGCCAGGAAAGATATAACGGGTCTGGATTACCCGGTTGCCCCCAACACAGGTTTCACCTTGTCTTCTTCTGCCTTGCGGTCCTCTGACTCTGCCTTCTCTACTCCAGGACACAAAAATGTTGCTTCTCCGATTGGATACAGCTTCACCAACAGAATGGAGCCCATGCAGTCTGCTGATTACCTTTTCAGTGGCTTCAGTTCCACTCAGGACCTCCAGCAAAGAAGCAACTCTGACTGGGCAGCTGATGTACAGGAAGCAGTGAATGGGGTGCGCTTTGTGGCTGAACACATGATGGGCGACGATGATGATCAAAGTGTACGTATACACATTAACACTAAATGTCATTCAGTCTTGTGCAAACAGGTTAATTAAGCAATACATTTTTTGCTTTTAAGATTCTTGAAAATGTTAAAAATGTTTTTAAAAAAGGAAAAAATGAAACTAAACCCAATTTCAGTTTGTGCGCCTAAATTTGTTTTGAGCAAGATTGGTATTTGCTGTTTAGAACTAGGAATCACATAACAAGACAGTGACGATGTATGGAAAACCAGAGCTGACAGTTGCTGTTTACCCGTTTGAATGATAAAATAAGGCAGTAGCTGTAAATGCTATGGTACACCTTAAAACAGAGATGTCAAACTCATTTCCAATTTGGGCCACATTAATATAATGAATGTCCTTAAAGGGCCGGTTGTGGCAGAAAGCATTGGTAAAACTGATTTAACAAACTACTAAGATATGAAAAAATATCTGTTTCAATGAGTACATCTTTAAGTTTGACAAGTACTTCTTAAAATTAAATAATACTGAACATCTTTCCACAATGATGGTATTTGACTATACAAATAAGCACTGTTTGAGTGATAAAATAGTTTTAAGGTGCACATTAATAGAACTTAAAAGGTTTTATTTGTTGGATCCTCTAGACTTTTGAGGGCCACATAAATGGCTATGGCGGGCCGGATTTGGCCCCCAGGCCTTGACTTTTACACGTGTGCCTAAGAACCTCATGGCATTTTCTATGGTGAATTTCAATAAACTCAACAGTTACTGATTTCATAATGTCTCTGTTTAGAAGTCTAAAAACATATAATGGTTACCCATACTGGTTTCTATAATGACAGGTAAAATGTAAAAATTTAATGATGGTCAAGATCAAAATGTATTTCTCCACCTGCAAATGTTTTATTTTTGTCTCATCATTATGCCATATCATATATCTTGTCATCATATCATCATATCATGTCAAGCAAATTCTAATATCAGAAAAAGATATTCTAAGTAAATTCAAAATTCAGTTTCCGACGATTTAATTAAATAAAGAATGCAAGTTATCTAAACCAACCGGGCCCTAAAGGACAAAGGAATTCCTCCCTACCTTTTGCCACAAGGCATTTCCATTGAATTTTAGCAGTCTTTTACATTACAGGGAATGATCCTCCCTGTTATTTGTATATTTTTTTTCAAATCATTAATATTGAAGGGTATTAGAACATGAGCGAGCATTTAAAGTCAAGAAACAACACCCCAGCGTCTGATGGTTGGACCCTCTCCTCCTGGATCTTTTGCTCTAAAGCAGAATCTGTATTAATTTAAAGTTGGTTGAAAAGGTTCTGAAACAGCAAGGGAGTCGAAGACCACCACCTAACCACTATCATATTTGCCTTTAGGTAAACATTTCTTTTTCCAAAATACTGTGGTAGTATGTAACCGGATACAAAAATGTTGTTTTATCTCTCCACCAAATATTTTCCCCATAGCATTAGAATCCCAAGATGTTCTTTTGCCAATTTCAAATGGGTCTTTGTGTTGGTTTTTTTGGGAACTCACAAATGGGTGGGATTTTCTCTTTGTTCTTGAATCATGAACACTTTCCTAAATTGAGAAAAAATGAGGCCAGCAGTGTTTGAAATGTTTCTCTTGTTTCCTTCGTGACCCCCCTGAATGTGTCGTTGATACACTCTTAGCATCATTTTGGTAAGATGGCTACTCGTGACTGTTCACCACTAATCCTTGTGGGCAATGACTTTGACTATTTTTTCACTACTTGAAGATAAAAGACAAAAGTGAATTTATTTTATTAGGCTTTTCTCTGATGAGGAAATCTGTTTAATTATCTTAAATTAGGTTTTGGCGATATGGCTTGAAAATGAAATCTCACATCTTTTTCATATCAACATGGTACCTGAATTCAAAGTCCAACTAAAAAGACACTGTAAAGGTATATTGACATCATTCTGAGCTATGGAATTCAAAGTAATGCAATGGCACAAAAAAAATCTTTATTTTCCAAAAATGAAATCTTTATGAACAGAAACTTACGCCCTACCGTAAATAAAGAAACTATATATTTGTAAGGGGCAATTTGATTTTTTCACTGCACTATATCTAAAATCAAACTACAACATACTTTTATTTGCTTTAATCTGACAGTTTTAATGATACCTCATATATATCACAAAATATTTTGCCATATATGAGAAAGGACTTGCAAGTTCTTCATTTCAGCCATTCTACAACATTTTTTTTACCAGGATTGTTGTATGATAACACAACTTCTATGCTTTGAGACCAATGAGGTTTAGAAGGGACTAAATAGCTAGATATAACATTGATTATGAGTGGAACCTGGAAAATAGGGCTTAAAGTTTAGTTTGTCAGCTTTTTAGACTACTTTAGGATGCTTGGATGACAGTATTATCCTAATCAGATATTTGCTTTGTTTTTATTCATGTCTTAGAATGGTCAAGTCAAAGTCTAAACCCATAACTAAATGAGAATTTATACGACTTTGTAATCCATAAACATATGGAATTTTTAGATTTTCAGATATGTAAAGCTTGAAGACTTAGTAAAGTATTGACTCAAAGGGCTGAACATAAATGGCTGCCACACATGAAATTTATTAACTAAAAAAAAAAGGAAATCCTTTATACTTTTCCATCAACTTCACAATAACATACTACAGTGTTCTCATGATGAAAACCCAATAATATAAATTGAAGTTTGTGTGTATAGTATGTCAACATTTAAAAAAAAAAAAAAAAAAAAAAAAACTGCGTAGGAATATTGAACAAGACACTGTTTTATGTTAAACTTCCTAGTTAAATATAGACAAGCTGTTTAATTTATTCACATACCCAGTCCCCACTCTTGCTGTGAGGTGAACTACTTTAATATCATCACATTACAATCTGTATATATATTTTTTATTACTCATTACTTTTATTAAAAACGTTTTTATGAGAGACATTGATTAAGGAATAAAAAAAACTGTTTATCCTTTTGCAGATAATAGAAGACTGGAAGTATGTGGCCATGGTGGTGGATCGTATGTTCCTGTGGATCTTTGTGATAGTATGTGTTGTGGGCACCCTGGGCTTGTTTCTCCAGCCTCTTTTCCAGAGTCACATTGTTCCTGACCAGCAGCCCATTTCTGAGACTCCTCGCATACGATGAGCATACAGTGGCTGAGCTGCAACACCTGAACCTTTATTTAAAGCTCTTAGTCACTGTAGTTGTGAGAGGAACCAGTGATATAAACTATCCTAGGTGTTTACTGCAGAGAGACCAGAATAATTAATCTTGATAAAGCAATGTACAGATAGGATGACGAACTTCCTGTTTAAATGAAACAGTGAGGCCTAATGCAATAAAGTCATGTTTTAAAGAAGAGGAATGGACAATAAAAAATCAGTACACAACCCTGTTTATCTAGTGTTGCCATATCTACAGATGTATGACTGGATTAAATGTCATGTTACTGCACTGAATTGCTGGTAAAACAAATATTTTATGACAAAGATAAAGTCAGTATGTCAGTTGTTAGATGTTGCATAACTCTCAATTTGTTTTACTGTCTCATCAAATAATATTAAAGACAAATCTCTGTTCCATTTTAGTCTGATTAAATGTCTAAAATGTCCATGAAAGTAGGTGATGACATTCTGAATATTTGACAAGATGCTTTATGAGAATGTGAAAAGTATTAAAGAAGTACATGTCACAACCGAACTACAAGAGACAAAGCACGACTTGACTGTTATGTCTTTAAACACAATGGGATTTTCAAAATAAATGTGCTGTTTTAATCTTTAAAGAAAGTGAACAGCTGTGATTACTTATTTGCGTCTTTACACTTTAGCTGATATTTGATAATTGTCCTATTTGCAGATTAGGAAGTGCAGGTGAATACACAATCGGAACCAAAGCACAGAAACACATACACTGCCAGAGTCCAGGTTTACTGCTCGATAAACAATGCTGAGTGCGCTCGTTAAGGATTCTGCAGACTCTGAGGGAGATCTTTTTAATCAATCAGTGCTCATGTTAATAGAGAGAACTGCTGTACTGACCTTCATGTTTACAGGTTTCAAAGTCATTTGATTTAATTAAGTATCTCTTAGTTTAAAGTCCTTAGCAAAAAATCTTTTACAAATTTCGAAAACATTTTTAGGTCTCAGCGCTTCTTTCTGATAATATTTTATTCCATTGTTTGCATCTAACAAAATATGGGCAGTGAACTGTTTGCTGGTAAGTCTTCTTGTAAAGTGTCTTTTGAAAGTATTGACAGCCATATATTAAATAAAGCAACATAAAGTAGTGTAAAATTGTAAATTAGTAGGAAAAGGGCATAACATTTTTAAAATTATTCAAATCTGGAAAGCATGGCATGTATACAGTTAACCCCAAAAGTACTCCTAAACATGGCGAATTTAGGTGGAAATGTGATATATTTGACAAAGAGAATTCCTCAAACACCCTCAATTTGACGTTCCGTATTAATGCTTCTCATTTTGTTGTTTCCACATTTGGAAAACATGTTTCCTCATTCTTCTGCCTCCATTTCCGTTACTTTTGTTTTTCATCACCACCTTGGAGGATTCAAGCTTTTCCTGCTTACTTTAAAAGCCACCTTGAACCTCTGCCAAATAATGTCAGTCCAGGCTTAAACCTAAAATAATCTGCTAAGAGAGCTAAATATTAGGGTGATGGAAAGGAAGACTTCCAACCTTGAAGATTTGGAACTTAACACAAAGATATATCATGCAAATACCAGTGAAAACATCCAAAAGGATGATTATGGAATATTAAAAAGACTTGTTCGTTGAGTTTGAATAAATATTTTTTCCAGTGTGAAACAAACAAACAAGGACAAAAGATATGAACATGCTGGGTTTTTTTAACATTTAAATGTTATTTAATTTCTACACTGATAGCTTCAAGAGATATAAATCATTTTAGGCTAAACTGTATGTTTAAATGCTTAAACCAGCTACAAAACAATGACAATTACAGTATTTTGTCCTTACATGTGTAGTAATAATGCTTTTCTTTTTTAGATTCATTTTTCTTAATCTAAAATGTATATATTAAACCTTAAATTAGAAATTGTGTTGATTAAACCTTAAATAGAATATAATCCTCTGTAGACTTTAGTTGACAACTGGATAACATTTAAAGCCTAATATTTTTATTTGCTTTGTTTTATTAAATGAGTCACTGTTTTTGTCTTCTTATCCTTTAAATGGCATCATTTTTTCACATCTGGTAGTTACTTCTTTTTTCCCCCTTCCCCTCTTAAGAGAGCAACAACCCTGACCTTGGAAAATGTTAATTTATCTTCCAAGGACCTTGGAGTGGGTTTGATGTTAACAGAGTCACACTTGGACCTTCCCTATCTCTGGAGGATGCCCACAAAGCTGTGTGAAAAAGTAAAGTAGTTGATTCAAAAACAATAAACTGAAATGCAGCATTAAAATACAACGCAACAATTAGTGTTAATTAAAAAACATTGTTTCTCAAACAAACAAAAAACGAATGAATGAATGAATGAATTTGTTATGCTGTAGGCTGTCCAAACCTCAGGGTCTTACAGGCTTAATTATTAATATTTAATTTCTGAGGAATGTATGTGAGAGAGAAACCCCAGCGAATACCACCTGGTCTGTTGACAGCATAAAGAATTTGCTTTGCTGAGCCCAGTGGCTGCTTGCTAATTAGCACAATGGCTCAGAGGAATTATCTTTTTATTTACCTACTTGTTTTTTACACAAGAAAACCTGCACTACTTTCACACCTCCTGTTGCCTGATTTGATTCTGTGTTCATTGGTTGCACATCTGTGTGCTGTGCGTTTTACTGTGCCCCTACCTCCCTCTCCCTGTTCCCTGGTTGCGTCTGCAGCTGCACACTCGCTTTCACTCTTTCTCCCTCAGTCTGTGTCGTGGAGCTCTGCTGCCATTGACCCCAGATTTATCTGCACTCTGACAGTTTCCTCAGGATGGATGACAGATTTTTTTTACTTCTTCGCTGTTTGTTCTTTCTCTATCTTTTGTCAGGTAAGTTATATTTTATTGAATTATATCTTGCTTACTTGTTGCATTTTCTTGATTTTCTGTTACTAGTTGTACACGTTGGCTTAATGTTTCTTCTAGACTTTCTTTATAATAAAAACATCACATTTTGATTTCTTGCATCAATTGAATATGCACAAATTTGAAAACTTTCAGTTTTAACCAATTAAATTATTTAATGTTTTTGCTATTTAGTGATCGATTGGTAATAGCACTAGATTGTTATTCCTTACATTAACACAAACAGCATGCGGATAAATTGCACAGAATGTGTCAAAATGATTTTAGAAATGTATGACTTGGATTTATGCCATGTGACTAATGCTGGAGTCACTGATCCATGTCTGACAATTTTCTCCGGAGCAGGAGGCACATGTTCAGAAGCAGAGCACAAGCTCTTCTCAGTGATATTCTCCAACTACAATCAGTACATACGGCCAGTGGAAAATGTGTCTGATCCGGTCATTGTGCAGTTTGAGGTGTCCATGTCACAGCTGGTCAAAGTGGTAAGTGGCCAAAAAGGTTTTTCTTTATGCAAAGTCTACACTCCCCGTTATTTATGGGGCACAATAGAGACAAATCACTCTGTCCCACAGACATGACCAGACGACAGCAAAAGAAAGCGTTATAGCTATAGGGTTATTTTCTCAGATCAAAATAACCATGCCTCATTTTGTGGGCTTTTGTTAATCAGACACAACTGGGATACAGCCTGAGACACTTTTAACACTCCATTCTAGATCACAGTAACCCTGACATAATCCAGTGGAGGAAAGAGAGCTATGGGCGGACTGTCTGTCTGTTAAGCTGAGACAAGATGGGGAACGTCAGGTGTCTTGGTGTCTCAGTTTTAGCAGTCCTTCACCCTGTCTCTACATTGTCTGATAAGCATATTTCTTTTTAATGTTGGGTTTTCCTCCAATTTGTTGATTATAGACACTTATCCTGGACTGATCCAGGTAGGAAGGTGATAATAAGGCTAGTTTTGCTGTAGCAGATTTTTTGATCAAATAAAATAAACACGAATGAAGACAAATGATGTATTTTTTTTTTTTTTGCTAATCTGTTTCCATATTAATTACACAGCAGGAAAAAACTATGTAAAGGAGTGTAGAGTGAATGGGGTTTATTTATATTACTTACCTTATTCTTATTTTCACATCTAACTTTTGACAGGTGAGAGAAAGAAAAACTGGACAAAAATGTACTTGCATTGAAATGACTGTATAACTGTTTCCCCACTTCCCTATAATAGCATTCATATACCTCGGACTTCTTATGTTAGAAGAATTTTATGTAACAGACCACCATCAAGTAGTAACTATTAGATAAAAAAAAGTCATACATACATTTTTTGTAATGCAGTAAAGCTCTGTACGTCAACAGTCAAATAATATTAGCCTAGATTAAGGTTTTGACTTTGGGCCATTCTGACAGTTGAAAAAAGTTTTGATTAGGACTCTACAGTTGTCACTTTGGTTGAATATTTAGCGTTTATGTCCTGACCCAGTCTTTAACTATTAACTTTTACCTGCTTCCATTTCCCTACTGAAGAGCATCCCCACAACATAATGTTACAATCACCATACCAGAGTCCTTTAATATGCACATTCTCTCTGTCCCCCACATGGCTTGAGGCAAATTGCACATTGCAAATTGTGGCTTTCTTTAAGCAATGGCTATCCACACAAGGTTTTTGGACTGCAGGATCAATAGTTGTCATGTCAACAGATTCTCCCACCTGAGATGAGGGTCTAGGCAGCCCCTCCAGAGCTACCATGGGTCTCTCGACTGCTTCTCACATCAATTATCTATTTCAGTCATCAAAGTCTAAATTAGTCTCTGTGTCTTAGATGTGCAGTTGTTCAATGCTTTTCCCTCCTACAGATGATGGACAATGCTCATTCAGATGTGGAAGCTTGAGCGATTGTTTTGTTTTTAGACCTCAACCCTTGATCTGTCTGCTGTATTCCTTGGTTTTCATAAAGCAGCTCTATTTTTAAACTAGATTAAATTAAATACAGGCTGACTACAATGACTAACGAATGGACCATTGTAGCCACTTTGTTGCAAAGTATTTTTCGTAGAGTTCATAGAATAAAGAAAACTAAATACAAACTTAAACAGCTTTTATTTCTTAATAAAACAAACATCTCCTATATAATTGAACCCCACAATGTAATAATGCACTAGTTTGTGCTGGTCTATCAAATAAAATCATGATAAAATACATTGAAATGCTGTGATTGTAATGTAACAAAATGTGAAAAGGTTCAATGGATCGGGCATTTTCTTCCAGGGAATGACATCGTTAGAAATGTAGAATCTGTTACAATACAGAACAATAACCTTAATCTGTTTTCCTTTCCCAGTATCTCAAAAATGTAATGCGTAATAAGTATAAAGGACCTTTCAGGTCAGAGATACATCCTTATTCTAGAGACGGCCCTGATGATGTGTCCAGGTGCACAAAGAAGCATTAAATGGAGAAAGCCACTGAGATCCAGCTGCTGATGGATGACTGTTTTCCCTCAGTAACACCTGCTGCTCATACGCTAGCCACAATTGGTATTGGTTTGCCCACACCAATTACAGCACGGCTGTATGAGTTCATTCAGACCATCAATAGCTCATCACCAGGGGTGCTTGATTCATCATGCTACCTATGGGGGATCAGGCTCACCCATGGCACTGTGCGTGCCTTGTTAGCAAATGGCTTTCTGGGAGAGAAAGCTGTTTTTTGTTGTTGTTGTTGTTTCTTTTTTGGGGTGTGGTGCGGGGGGGGGGGGGCCTCATTGACCAAATTCTGCAAAAATTAGGTAAAGGGACTCAAGAAAGAGGCATGATCACAGATAATGCTTGAGCTGTCTGGTCACCTGTGCTCACCACTAAACTCAGACTATTCTGGATCGTACATGGTCTCATGAATGGTAAATGTAATGCACTGGCTCATGAGATTGGTTCATTTACGGTCTAAGTCACATCTGAATCCAGCTATTCTCTTTCCCCTCCTTCCCCAATTTTTCCCACTTAGAGTAAAGTTTAATATCTGCTCTGTGGCTCCAGCTGTCGTGTATGTCATCTACATAGCTCATAGAAACCAGGTACATCTCGCTAAGTAGTCTGTACAAAATTCTGATATTGTGGAAAGCAAACTATCCTGAGGATGAGTTTCATGTTGTCATAATGACAGTATTGTTCCAGTATTTTCAAAGAATATTGCATGCTGCTTTTGCTTTTTAGTTGTTGTTTTTTTGTTTTTTTTTGCACTTATATCTTTATATTTCATTCTGTCCTATTCTCAGGATGAAGTCAATCAGATCATGGAAACCAATCTGTGGCTGAGACATGTAAGTTTATGGTCTTCGAGTGTGAAACCAAATCCCAGGCAAAAGGCATTAAGAATGGATCGGGTCTGCTGTTTTAAATGATTCTTTGGGGCTGATTGAGAAACAGGAACAGTGGGTGGTCTGGTACTGTGATGGGAGTCAAATAGGGTCAAATCTTCCTCCAACTTAATGCAGAAAAGACAGAAGTCCATGAAAATGAAAAGTATTGGCTCTTTTAAACCAGGACCAAAAACATTGTTTATTGCACGTTACTTACAATGCTCAAAGGCTGCTTTATAAAATACATTTCTTACCAGGCTTTTTTTTATTTAATAATTCAATCTGTTTTTACTACGTGATTTCCTCTTTTAGCTAACCAAAGAATTTTTGAATATGAATTAAATTTGAATAAAAAAAGTCATACTTTAATTGTATTTTCTATTCTATTTAACACATATTTTGCTTTATTATACTTTTTTATAACTTATCTTTTTAGTTTTTCTCCAAAGTACTCTAAGTTATCCTGTATAAGAATAGTACTTTATAAAACTTGCCTCACCCACTGTTGCCTGAGACGATGAATTATTTATGGAAGGAAGCTTTTTAAACACATCGATCCTTTTGTTCTTAATTTAAACGGAAGAACAAATCATATCAGCTTGATGCACTTCGATCTGGTTAATTTTATAATGTTAATGCAATAATTTGACCACAGTTTGGAATTCCAGACAGTGAGTAGGCCTATTTAAAATGTAGTTTTTGAGACCTAAAACCTGGAGCTTCTGCATCATATCAGATTTAAAGATTAAAATCTTAAGTAAATGTTGTGTCGTATAAATAAAAAAAAGTATGGCTTTGACTAAATCAAATCTTATGCATAAGCATGCTGGACAACCTCATTCTTTTATCTCATGATGCATGGTGCAGTGAACCAAATAAATATACCAATGCAGGTCTCTAGGTCATACTTTGAAAGCACTCCTCTTGTTCAATTCTGCAATTTAATTCTCCTCCCTCAGTAACAAGTGCATCTTTCAAAGGGACCTTAGAGAAAACAGAAATCTCACCAATGAGACAAATTTCCCCTGCTGCTCATTGCAGTTTTACAAGGCTCTCTACGTATATGCAGTGTTGTAATTGAATGAACATTTATTTACAACACCCTGTTGTTGGTTTATCGTTGTGGCTTCATGAGTCTCACATGGTTCATTGAACTAGAAGATAGTTCAGAGACACACAATAAATATCTAAGCTCGGTTTATATACCACAATGGAAGCTGATAGGTTTTAACTGACTTTATGAGAGAATGGATTTAAAATCAATGGCAAATGATGATCACAGAGGCAAACAACTGCTAACTTCCATTAATATTCTGCAGTTTTACGTATCCTTGCAAGCCAGATTAGTTTCACTTGTGTTTCTAAAAGATTCATTTTACCTAAGTGAACAAGTTTATTTTTCAGCATTAATTGAATTCAATTCAATTCAATTTATTTATATAGCGCCATTTCACAACAGATGTCATCTCAAGGCACTTTACAAAAAGAGTTATTACAATACAATGTTTAATGTAGAAATTACAGAACCACAGAAGATTACGTCGTGTAATTCTCAGCAATCCCTCATACTGAGCAAGCATGAAGCGGCAGTGGGAAGGAAAAACTCCCTTTTAACAGGAAGAAACCTCCGGCAGAACCAGGCTCAGCACAAGCGGTTATCTGCCGCGACCGTCTGTGGCTTGGAGAATACATAACAGAGACACAGAAGAGCAATAGACTGATGCAGAAGTTTGTTGCAGGACGTGGAGAATTTTCCGTCACTGCAATGCCATCTTAGTCAGGGTCGTCAAGCAGGGCTAATCCGGAGCACCTACTATAATAGAAAACAGGTTAGTGCTTGAATTGACAGCACATCATGCAG
The DNA here is from genome assembly GCA_028564705.1 of Apricaphanius iberus. Lineage (NCBI taxonomy): Eukaryota > Metazoa > Chordata > Actinopteri > Cyprinodontiformes > Aphaniidae > Apricaphanius > Apricaphanius iberus. The sequence goes on along the minus strand of JAPXFQ010002722.1, from coordinate 1,465,581 downwards.
TTGGGGAGAAGTAGGAGAGAAAGTAGGAACAGACCCTAATAATGTCCTCCAACAGCCTAGCCTAAAGCAGCATAGCTACTAACATTAACCTGTCTCCTAGCTACTAGGAGACCTGGCTACCAACACTCTGTCTGAGTCCTCCTGACCCGTGGACGGTGTAGGGCCGGTAACGGCCCCCGTCATGCCGGGGTCTTCTCGGAGTCGGGTTGTTTGAGAATGCAGCCCAAAGTGGGTGGTAAACTCCATCTAAGGCTAAATACCGGCACGAGACCGATAGTCGACAACTATCTTAAGGAAAAATAGACAGAACTGAGAGGACAGAGTTGAAGAGGGCGAGAAACGTTTAAGAGATAAACGGGTGGGGTCCGCACAGTCTGCCCGGGGGATTCAACCCGGCAGGTAATGGGCGGCCGCACTGTGCGGGAGGATCCCCTTGAGGGACCTCTCTCCGGCGCTGGCTGGCCCCCGCGGGGCGCATTTCTTCCGCGGCGGTAAGCCGTGACCGGCTCCGGATCTTTACCTGGCTTACATTAATCTATCTCTACCTAGCTACTCTACCTCTTCCTATCTCTTCCTAACTTTTGACACTCTGCCTGACTACTAACATTAACCTGTGTCTTCCTATCTATCTGTCTAACCTGACTCTAACTACCTATAAACATATCTCTAACTGTAAGCTTTGTCAAAGAGGAACGTTTTTAGCCTAGTTTAGCATGAGACAGTCGTTTAAAACTACAGTGCAGGCTCCCTGGCACCGTGCATCGTGCAAGCTGCATATGGTCTCCCACAGGATGTATAAAAGTGATCCCCTGTTGTATGCAGACGGTTCGTATTACCGTGTGTTAACCTACTTGTCCAATAAAGCAGAATCTGACTCTGATTTCCCTTGCTGCCAATTTCTGTGAAGAACCAGCTGCAGAAAGATGATGGGTTTTTGCACAAACCCATCAGTTCTTAGGTGATTAGATGTTGCACTGAGTTTAACTAAATTAAAGAACAAAGTTACCAGATGTAAAAAAAATATAGGTGTCATAAACAAAGGAAATGGCCTCACATTTTTATGTTTTGCAAATTAAGTAAATGATTATCATTTAGCTTTTCTTCGATGCTGCTTTTTTTAAATAAATGAATGCTTGTGTCCTTGTGTCCCAGATTTGGAATGATTACAAACTGAAATGGGATCCTAAAGATTTTGGTGGTGTGGAGTTCATCCGAGTACCGTCGAGCAGAATTTGGAAGCCAGACATTGTTCTTTACAATAAGTAAGCAGCAAAACGGTTTGGGGGGCTTATCCTTTATTTTATATTTGTTGGAATGTATCTTTATGCTTTTTGAGAAACTACAGGAGTATCACAGCATCCCGAGATTTCACTGGATTTCAATTTACACGAGATATTGGAACTGATTCACAGTACGAATACATTTAAACAAATTCTATGTAGAATGACAAAGGGAATATGTATTGAACACATGTACTAAAAGTCATACCATACTGACTGCAGTAGAAAAGTCTTTACACACTTTACAATTGGTATGGTGAATTTGTGGCAGTTTAATCAGGCCAGACTACATTCTACCATCATATAACTGGTTTGTCCAAATGTTATGTGGCAAACATTAAATGAGGTTCATCATGCTTTTACTTCAAGGATTAAGTGTCAGACGGTGAGTAGGCTATGTATAATGGTTATGTATAAATGTTTTACACATTGTTTTCTTCAAATTGAAGTACCTGCAAATTGCAGATTTTGGGCTCAACATTGCATATTGGATCAATAGTAACTTTAAAGAATGACTGGTTTGGTTTAAAATACTAAGATGTTTTCTGAGAGTGGCTTGTGACCATCATTGTGTGCTTCCATGAGACCTTGAAAATGAGAAGCGTTTCATAGTCCATCAATCAAGGCTAAACATGCTGCTAATAATTTGCATTGCTTTCTAAGTATTACAGATTTAAGATATTTTCTTGGTTCTTTTCTTGGTTTGGATTATTATTTTTTTTGCATTTATGCTTTGCTTGAGTTGTTACAGACATCTCACGTGAAATTTATGTGAACAGTAGTAGTTAATATTACTAAGAAAAATGTTGAGTTCAACCAACTCTTCATAGGTCTCTTCCTAATCTGGACTTTTTGTTTGGAAATGCTTAATGAAATCTAAAATTCTGTTTTTATTTGTTTCTGTACTTTCTATTTTTATTTACCTGTGACAGTCCATTCTCGTCACAGTATTTTTATTTTTTTAACAGTGCAGTCGGAGATTTCCAGGTCGATGACAAAACAAAGGCTCTGCTTCGCTACAATGGTGACGTCACTTGGATCCCTCCCGCTATATTTAAAAGCTCTTGCAAGATCGATGTCACATACTTCCCCTTTGATTACCAAAACTGCACCATGAAGTTTGGTTCCTGGACCTATGACAAGGCCAAGATTGACCTTGTTCTAATTGGTTCAACCATCAACCTCAAGGATTTCTGGGAGACTGGCGAGTGGATAATCATTGATGCGCCTGGGTACAAGCATGACATCAAGTACAACTGCTGCGAAGAGATCTATACTGATATTACTTACTCTTTGTACATCCGTCGTTTGCCTCTTTTCTACACAATCAATATGATCATCCCTTGCCTCCTCATCTCCTTCCTGACAGTGCTCGTCTTCTACCTTCCCTCCGATTGTGGTGAGAAAGTCACGTTGTGCATCTCCGTCCTGCTATCTTTGACTGTCTTCCTCCTTGTCATAACAGAGACCATTCCCTCCACCTCGCTTGTTATACCTTTGATTGGCGAGTACCTCCTGTTCACCATGATTTTCGTCACCCTCTCCATTGTCATTACTGTTTTTGTCTTGAATGTCCACTATCGCACACCGAAGACACACACCATGCCCTGCTGGGTGCGCCGTGTGTTTCTGGGACTGCTGCCCAGAGTAATGTTCATGACCAGGCCGGAGAGAGACCCAGAGAAAGTGACAGTGGTTGGCAGTGTTGAGACAATGCACCTGAGAACCTGCGCCGTTCATTCTTCAGGCACCCTGCAAAAGCAACAAAAGCCACAGGCTTTGGCATCTGGCGTGGTTTCGAGCCTGACGAAACGTCAGAGACTTTTAAACAACGCAGAGCTTAACCTGAATAACCAGAGCGAAGACTTGGGCAAATGTGCCGGTTCTGGTGCAATGTGCTGTGAGGGCCGATGTAACTGTTGCTGGCAGAAGAGATCTAGCAAACTGCCATCAGACTCTGGAGGTGGGAGTGGTGGACTGGGTAGCCTGGGGGCCCTGACCAGCGGCACAGGTGTTGGGGTCAGACAAGACAGTCATCGCTCCAGTTCTGAATCTCTGGATGTAGGAGTTATCTCCCTTTTGCCTCTGTCTCCTGAGGTCAGAGAGGCAATTGAAAGTGTTAAATACATAGCAGAGAACATGAGACTTCAGAATGAAGCCAAAGAGGTAAAGAGTTCAGATTACTTAGAAGCATTTATCAAATAACTTTCTTTAAACTATGACTACAACCATGTTTTCATTGTGATGTTCCCACAGGTTCAAGATGACTGGAAGTATGTTGCCATGGTTATTGACAGGATCTTCCTTTGGGTTTTTGTCCTTGTCTGCATCCTCGGGACAGCTGGCCTCTTCCTCCAGCCTTTATTACTTGGGGAGGATATTTGATTGAATTTAAGAAAGCTATTACTCCAGACTGCTGAAGTGCACTCAGATTTCTTATATAAGACTGTGGCCTCTTTCTGAGAAGTGAAAAAACATCAGACACAAAGTCATGGAGAAAAAAAAAAGTCATGGGATTCTGTGTTTCTGTTTTGCTGTTTGTTTGATAACTTCATTTTGAATATATGGCAAATAAATCTGTGGCACACAGTAAAAGTTTGATCTTCTTGAATCTCCAGTCCAGCCTCACAAACAATCTAATGACAAAATCATCATGTGAGCTTGGAGCTCACATCTCAGAGGTACCTCTCAGAGGTGCCTCTTTGTTGTCTTCCAGGTTTTTTTTAGGCGTTTTTTGCAACCGATTCCAACGCACACTAGCTGCCGAATGCAATGACAACGCAGCCATTGCAGCTGTAGTCTAAGCAGGTTGTGAAAAGGGAGCCTGTAGAAACTGAACCTAGTCAACTTGGTCATTTTGTTTGTGCAATTTGGAAACACACAAACACGAAACATGTTGGTGTTTGCAGTAGCAAGTTCTGTTTAACTGACAGTGTTGATAGACAGACTGAAAGCCCTGATCAGACCACAAGTGGGATGCCGCATGTCAGTGACATTATGCATTGCATGTTAGTGTAGTTGTATTAAAAGCCTGTAAATCAACTCTGCAGCAAGAACGCAGCACCTCCGTGACGCTCAAAACTCACAGGGGAATAGTGTTAGTGATTCATAACAAAGCATTTGTGAAATGAAGGAAATTTTGTGGCAGATAATGCATTATTAGAGGCAGCACTCGCCGTTACCCCACAACAACCCAATTAGAATCTTACAAGTCACTGGAACTATGCAATAGCAACATTCAAAATGACACTTAATGCTCTTTAAATCGTAACACATTCAAACATTTCAGAAGCTAAAAGTAGTCAACAGTTCTACAAAGTTCTTTCTTCTGCCTTTTCCTCTAATACACACTAGCAGAAAGATCAGGTGTGAATTCTTGGAATTTCTCGACATGAGCGTGAGCAAGACATCATCACTAAAGTCAAGTACTTTCTCCTTTTTTTTATCTAGCGTGTTGCATATTAATGTGGTCAAGTGTTTTGGATATTTATATTCACACTGACTTCCACTTTTTTATGTATTACACCAGCAAAATACATCCCAAACCACTGCACAAGGTCTTGTTGTAGAAAAACAAAAAATGTGTGCAGATTAAAATGCACTTTGCTTTTCAGATTAAAATGTAATTAGTATATTTAGTTAAATTTGCTGTGACTACAAAACAATAAATAGTATTTGTAAATATCTAATAAAAATTATTCTTTATATATATATATATATATATATATATATATTTGCAAACATTGTCAGTTTTTGCAAGAATACTCCTCCCAAAGAGTGAGGAAATATTTAGGCTTTTTTAGTATTAGATTAAAAAAACTACTAAATCCAGTCCAGAATCCTCATAAAAACAACAGTTAGTGTTATTCTAATCCAAATTTTGCACCAACATCAAACTCAACAGTCCCCATTGGTTCTTTGCCATATTTTCTTACAAAAACTAATGTTGTGCACAATACAGGGGAGCACACACTACTCACTGGGTGGACATGCCAATAAGCAATACAGAAAAATGCTAGTGGTATAGCAAAACAATCTTTTTTCTCTCCCCTGAGTGTCGATGCTGTCCCCCAAAAAAGTGGTGCTCTGGGCGCAGAGCCATGCCACACACTTCAAAAGCGAAAACTGCTAGCAACTACATTTCTAAAAATAGGATGTAGGCCTTAAAAATAATATGGGAAATTGTATTTTTTGAGGTTTCTCACAGTCTCCACGAGGTCAGGGTAGGAAGAGAGATCATATTAGTCATGCATATTGTAAGAAATATATATGTCACAATGCTTAACTGAATAATTCTTAAATGTCATTGATAGAAAATTAAGAGGGAAACCATTTTTAACAATTACAATCACAAATTCAAATTCAAAAATACTTTTTTGATTTCAAAAGGAAATTAAATATAAACAAATAAAGGTTTTAAAAACAGCAGAAAAAAAAATTGAGGTAATGCTTGCTTTACTTCCTAAATATGTTCTTTAATAACAAATGAATAGCTAAAAAGTTGCATTTTGAACAATGTCAGACTCAGTAATAAGCTAGAAGACATAAAAAATATCAAAATTCTAACAGGATCAACATGTATTCATGAGAACGAAAACGATAACCCAGTCTGCTTCAGAACAGTGACATCATGTGTTTATTGTGTGTTATTACAGTTATTAAAATTGTGACCTAGTTGGTTGTTACTGATACGGTAAACATCTTTCTATAGTATCTTCTCACTAGCAAACACACAAGTGAAAAACTGATGACTGATGAATAAATATGGCAATCTCATAATGATATGTTGATAAAGGATGATAAAAAGAGAACTTGTTCTTTTTCTTTGTAAATGAGTGTTGAGGATATTTTTGGTACCTTTTACAGTTTTTCTCAGTTGCTAAAACACTAAAATCCCTTGGCTGAAGACGTTGCTTGAACTCATTAAGCTAATTGTTCACTCTGCTGTCAATACTTTAAACCATTTCACATGGTTTAGCAAAAACTCTAAAAACATTCTCAGTGTTAAAACACATTCTGCGCTCTAATACACATGGCATCCATACTAGTAAACACAAGTGGCAACAACTACACATGACACATTACACAAATGTCATTGACTGAACACAATGAGTCAAAATCTATTTCACTTGTTTCAAATGATGTGACAACGAATATAAGCCAGCTCAGAGAGCAAAAAGGTTGCTGAAGCTGGGAAAGAGAAAGTGTGAGAATGGATCAAAGAATTTATGTGAGAGGACGAGTGCGTATGCGAGGTGGGGAACGAGGAGAAAGAGGAGGAGGGCAGCCCAAAACAAAAGGAAGCCCATTGATCACATGTTTCCTCCTTTGATTTTTGTCCCTTTCATAGTATACTGTAGCACATTGCACTGTAGGCTGTATATGGTACAGTAAACAAATTGTATGGCACTGAAAATTGTGCATTCCATTTGATTTCAGTACTGATTGCTGAATAGATTTTGACTGGTTACAGGTTAATATATAAAAAAAAACAGAATTACAGCATCACAGGGATAAAGTTTTTGAGATGGAGGGTACAGCACTGTAAAACTAAGGGTATAAGTAGGAAGAGCAAAAGAAAATACAAAGAGCAGAACTGATCAATTTTGAGCTTTTTGTATGACATAAATATATTAAATTTGTTTTGAGATGAAAAAATTACTTCTCCTATATGTTTTGAACAATGTGTTTTCTATTGTTTTGGTGTATTGTTTACAGACTGCTTGATAGCATACGCAATTTTGAGCAATTTGTTTAAAATTTGAGAGCAGTGTTTGATTTTGAGCACAGGTAAAACTGTTTTGAGGCTAAAGTTTGATTTTGCAAGAGGAGTCAGAGGTTTTGCAAATCGTGCTTGAAGCTGAGGTTTTGCGCTTAATGTTTTGAGACAGTGGAGCAAGGTTTCAGGAAATGTGCTTTAGCAATTGAGAAAAACTGTAATAGGTCAGAGAGATTGTATTTTTTATCATGAGGGGCTTTGTATCCTATTTCGAGCTCCTACTAAACTATATCAGATAGATAGATAGATAGATAGATAGATAGATAGATAGATAGATAGATAGACAGACAGACAGACAGACAGACAGACAGACAGACAGACAGAGAGATATAAGTAGAAGACAATGATTAAAATGGCTCAAGTAAAACACATTCAGGCAGAAGAGAGCCTTGAAAAGTATTCATACCCCTTTCACCTTTTCACATTCTGTTGAATGACAACCACAAACTTTAATGTAATTTGATTTGCCTGACTTTATATTAGAAGGAATGGTAGACATGGTTTTTGAAAGGTTTTACAAATAGACATAAAAAACGTGGTTTGTATATATGTGACAAGTAGAGAATTAGTCATAGAAAAAGCCTAAGAGCCAATGGTAATGCTACAGAGATCCACAGCACTCTGTCAACAGGAAACTAAGTAGGTGTAACTTACAAATCTGACCCTTCAAACTCTTTGACCACGATGCAGAATCCTATTTGTGGCAGAAAGTAACACTACATTAAAACTGAAGTAATTGTTTTTACATAAAGAGGAACAGTCAAGAGTCATCACACAGCTTCAGTTAATACATTTAGAAACTCAGACCTGAACTTTCAAGTGAAAAGCAGTTACAATGTCAGTCACGACCGTGACTTAGGAGTTAAGAGTTCATCTTGTTTTCAGAGGGTTGCTGGTAGGGGCATCAGTATTCCATTTTAATCATTTTTTTATGTATTCATAACAGATTTAACAAGCTTCATATGATATTAGCTATCATTACTCTTTATTATTTGTTCTTTTTTTTTACTATTAAGTTCCATACAAGTTATTATTTAAGTTGTTCAATATATGAAATGTAAAACAACATGCAAATGCATACCAAAATTGCCTCTTACAGCTGAAACGAATAGCTTTTTTGTCCACGTTCTTTGGTTCGCTTGCATGCTGAGTGCATCTCAGAATAAATAGCTGCGATAAAGAGGGTTAAAAAAAGAACCAGTGAGACATTTTGAAAGCTTCCTGTTTTCACCAGAAAAAGATTCACCTACAAGATCAAAGTCTACAAATGCTGAAAACCACTGGTCTGGTTAGGTAATAAAGTCAACATTAAAGTAACCAGAACAATGTCTGCATCTGAACGTGATGCATAAATCCATCATAATCATTTATCTGTGCAGAGGACCTTCTTTTATATATCAATATATTGCGTTCTTTACATGGCTTAAGGAAAACGGGTATTGATATGGGTTTGTTCAATCAATTGCTTGCTTTTTTCTACAGTTTTTTTGAAGAGCTTGTAAAATGCACAACTGATAACTGTCCTGTTTGCTGAGTTTTCAAGCTGAGTTGCCGATCTCTGCGGCTCCTCCAGAGTTGGGTCTCTTAGCTGCTTCTCTCAACATCAACATTAACATTAAATTATTAATAACACTTTAGCTAAATAAAATTATCAGGCTGCTGTCAGTCACATGATGACTCAATATGCATCTGCCTCCACTCTTCCGCTGCTTAGCTTTGTGAGTGAGGCTTAGCTTATTAGTATAAAAATATTTTTCATTTTCAACAATTCAATGGTACATTTCTTTTCCTAATAAATATAATTTTTAGCCATTTTAATTTATTTCTACCTATTTTATTTCAAAACATCTTTTTCACAAAGTTAGCTTTTATTTCATGGTAATTTTCCCAATTACATTTATCTTTAAAAGGATATTTTTTAATTGAATGATTACATCTGCCAATCAGAGTCAGAGGGTTGGACGTGAGATTAGTTGTTTTTTTCACAATTTCACTGTTACATTATATATTTGTTTGTTGTTTGTTAATGAAGAAATATTTCACAATGTTTTTATTTCTTTATTTATTTTTGATCCCGCCCTGTGATGGACTGGCGACCTGTCCAGGGTGTACCCCGCCTCTAGCCCGTTCACAGCTGGAGATAGGCACCAGCACCCCCGCGACCCATGGAGGACTAAGCAGTTCAGAAAATGGATGGATGGATTTTTGATCCATAATGGAAAGCCAGACGTGCACAAATCAGAACAGTCAAAACATCCCAAAATTTGTATTTATACAAATGAAAACACCACTAAAACTTAGCTGAATAAATATGCCTTTATTTTTATATCCAAATTTTTTGTATCCAAATTTTTTACCACATTGCTATGTGCGGACGATATCAAATTTATTTTATCTGTTAAATAAAAAAGTCCAATCCCTCAGAGTAGCCAACACCACTATAGAAAAGTATATTTTGCCCCTCTGAGCTGTTTTGATCTCATATTCAACCCCTAATAAAAAAGTGGGATGCCAGTAGTTCCCATTCACTTACTTTGGTTAATGCTAAGTTAACACAAGCAGACAGCTCCCAGATCAGGGTAATTACTAGGCTGGTTACAAATGCTTTTTTATCACTTATCTAACTCTGATAAGTGGAAAATCCCTTTAAAGCTGCACCTTAGTTGCTGTGGAGGTTAACCAGTCTGTAATGAGGGTTTATTTAGTAAAACAAAGCTTCAAGATTAATAATTCAATAATGCACTTTATAAAACTAATCAGCTACAAGCAATCCTATGGTCTTTTTGATGTTCTTGTTAGATCAACACAACCCAGCAACAGCATCTCAACAGCAATATTGGACCCCTTCAGATACAAAAAACAGGCTAATTTAGCTTTGGATGGTCCCCTACTAATGACGTCGATATATTATGTTGTGATACTCTATTATTCTGTTGATGGATAATGGTTGATGCTATTCGGAATGATACACTAGTTATGTTGTAAGAAGGTTTTAAAATCTTGCTATTTGTGCCCCTTTTTGAACTTCTGCCCCTCTCAAGGTCTCTGCATGGCCCTGCTGTTTCAACAAAAAACATATTTTATTCCATTCTGAAAGAATTAAATGGCCATTGAGGTATCTGCAAACAGATTATATTTTAATATTTTATTAACGGTGATGTGAATATTTTAAAATGATCTGAATTAATTGATTAGTTACAAGTTAGTAAAAGCATCTTGGGAATATGTAATGTAGAGATCATCAGAGTGTTTAAACAGACATCAGTGAGGAGCATTTAAAGCAAAAAAGAAAAAGAAAAAAGAAGAAAAAAACCTATTGAAAAATTAGTTAATTAGAATTTTTCCATTGGTAAAGATACATTTCTGGTAAATTATTTCTCTTAATGTTTCCTTGTATATACTCACCATGAGGGTGTTTATCACTTGTTCAGATCCTACATCCAGAACCGATTTATGGGCAGGCCTTGCCCATCACTTCCTGTTTGTTCTTTATGTCATTGATTACATCATTGGGCACAAATGATGAAAAGTTTTTCCTTTTGGATAATATTTTTTGTTTTCTTTAAAATAATATTTTGTGCTTCACTGTACTAAGAATTTTATTTTGCAAATCGCTTACTTGTTTAGAGTTGTTTCTCAATTAGATTATTTAAATCTTTCGCAGAGCATAACTCAGACCAAGGAGGCTTAAGTTTGTAACTATATTGAAATGAAAACAGTATTATGTGTTTTACTTTCTTTGATTCAACATAACTGTATTATTTATGATATTCCATTGTGGAAAAAAGCCTTACAATGCAACAGGCCAGCACAGAAGAATGAGGAAGTAGTGTGTTATAACTCCTGAGCGCTTCATCTTTGGCTGCAGAAGGAGTCCGAAGCTTTGATCATAAGGTCTGTGTGAGCGTGTCAGAGTGCTGCTGAAGATGATTGTAATACCTGTTGTTTTCTGTAAGTAAGTCGACAGCAGACAAAATCTGAAATTACACTCATATCATTTTAGCACCTTTACCATCGATATAACTCTACTGTTTTTTGTCTTTAAGACATTTTGCTACGCCTGATCATTGTCCAGGCACAAGGTGAATACAAGCTGCAACAATAAATTAAAGAGAAAGCTGTATTCTAAAAATTATGATTCTATATTTGACTTTTATTTATGTTTTCATTTATTTTTGCAGACATTTATCCAGCAAAGATCCTGGTCAGGCAGAGAACTGTAAGTGAGGGCAGTGACCTTTATGTAACCTGCAGCACGTTCGGCCAAAAGAAGCTTTCCTCAATTTATATTTATCTACTGAAAGATGGACAAGAATTTCAAAAAACGATAGAGAAACAAAATCAAAATGATGTTACTATAAAAATATCTAGAGTTCAACTTTATCACAGTGGAAATTACAGCTGTGTGTACTCTACTCAAGATTACAACATTTCTACAGTATATAGTCAAGGAGAGAATGTGGTTGAGATTCTGGTTATAGGTGAGTATTTTAATTTATTTTAATTTTATATGCAGCTGTTTTTTTTATGCTGACGTTTTCCAACTGCTATACAGCCCACTTCGTCCCAGCAGCCCTCTCCGTAGTAGGACCCTCCACAATTCACAACGGAAATCAAATTGATTTCAAATGCACCTTTTCTGAAACCCTGCACACCCTCGATAACTGTCAAGTCATCTACTGCTGCCTTAAGAAGAACAAGATTTTCCTTCAGATGCAAATATTCAATGTTGCTCAGATGGAATCCTCTTTCACCATTGAGAGTGCAGTCAAGAGGGATTCGGGTAATTACAGCTGTCTTTTGCTGCCAACTAAATGCTTTCAGGAACACTGGAATGAACTTCAGGGAATGAATGAGGTGTTTCTCGAGGTAAAAGGTGGGCATTTCAATTGTTTATTCCCCAATGTATTTGCCCTTCCATCTCTCTTTTTTTATTTTTTATAAAATTTGTATTTCAGAGGATTTCAACCCATGGATGGCTTTGTTTTATGGATCTGCAGTCCTTATCCTGCTTTTCAGTCTGTGCCTGTGCTGGATCTTTCACAAAATAAGCCTCAAAGTTTCAAGCCAATCGTGGTGAGTCTCAGTTTAGCTGTAGTATCTACTGATGGAAGAAATGAACAAAAGTTTGTTACACATAATCTATACATTTATAAAGGGAGGATATGTTGTCTGATTTGAATTTAATGTGCTTTTTATTTCTGATAGTGAGCAGTTAAATGAAGATGTGTTGAAGCAGACAGATGAGGAACCTTATGAGGGTATGTTTAAATTGGAATCTGTGTGGTTTGATGCATTAGAATTGGACTGTTGTGCCACAATAGCTTTGTTTTGGCTATGAATAACTATGAATAATTAATTAAGACAATAATTTAAAAGTTGGTAATTTAGATCAAAATGATCAAGTTGGGACACCACCTGAAGTTTCGGTGGATATCATGAATAGCCAAATACTTCAGTCTCAGTTATTGTTTATGAATACCTGCCTGATAAGTTTGAGGTATTAAATTAATAAATTAAATAGTAAGTTCAGCTCTACCGTTTTTTTGAACAGTTTACAAGTTACTACACACATATGTGGAACAATGAAAAAACGTTCCAAAAGACAGTAGTTTAAAAAAAAGGATTCAACCTTCCAGGCTAAATACATTTGTTACGAACTCACTTAGCCAGAAACACAAAACTAAACTACTAAGTAAAAGAAAAATGAATAATAAACTAATAAACTACCAAAAGTAACACAGTAAAAAAATTTATCAATATGCAAATAAGTACAAACAATGACCAGTAAAATGATAGTGATTATTTTGTGCTTCACTGTACTACAAATTTTATTTTGCCAATCGCTTACTTGTATAGTTTTTTCTTAATTGGATTATTTAAATCTTTCGCAGAGCATAACTCAGACCAGGGAGGCATAAGTTTGTAACTATATTGAAATGAAAACAGTATTATGTGTTTTACTTTCCTTGATCCATCATAAATGTATTATTTATGATATTCCATTGCGGAAAAAAGCCTTACAATAAATTAAAAAATTAACAATAAACTAATAAACTACCAAAAATTGAACAGTAAAAAAGTGATTCCGTAATCCAATCCAGATTTGTGTGCAAAGGCTTGAATTGAAAAGTTTGGGGAATTAGGCTTAGTTAGTTTAAACTAACGATGATTGGTTTAAAACTAAATTAGTACCATGTGGTCTGTGCTCAACCAACAAGTTCACAATGCAAAGCAGAAGTCAGAATGAAACATTATTTGGAGGAAGTAATGTTTTTAATAAAGATCTCATTCACTCGGGGTTTTTTTCCAATAAAATGCTGTGGTCTCCATGTTGGGGGATTGGGTGGGGGAAAACGTCAGGATTACGAGTTTTAATCAACAATCATGACTAACAGCAATGCGACTCTAATACTGCATTTGAACATATAACTAAATTAACTTACTTCACTGGTGGTATTTCTAGATAAATTCCAATAGTTTCTTCATCAACTCCTCTTCCTTGGTTGAAAAATGCAATCCTTATGTGCTATGTGGAGCCTAAGTCACGCCCTTCTCCTTCCGGTCCATGGGTCCTCTACTGCAAAAAAAATTAATGAGAGCCAATGGAGCGATAAAAGTTATTTTCTGATCCCGTTTGAAATGCACCATGGGTCGAACAAATGATGTCTGTGAATCTTAGTTACTTTCATGCAGAGAAAACGCAGATTTTCGACCGGCTGCAAAAGTTACTTTAAGTTTTGTATAAAAATGTTTAGCGGACTAAAACTGCAGAAGAAGAAGGAGAGCAAGGGTCGAAGCCTCCAGGACGAAGAAAGTAGCATTAAACATGGAGAAAACCACTATAAATCTGACCATGTGGAAAGTGGCAGCTATGTTGGGGGTAAAGCAGTGGGTGGAGTGAGAGCCAGCATGGAGGAGAAGCTCTACAAGCTCTTGGTGAGTGTTTTAAGTCCTATACCTAGTGCTAGCTCGCTTTAGCTTCGTGACGTCATATATGTGACTTCTGACTTCTGATTTGTAGGCATTTTAATTGCAAAATTTTACAATCAAATAAATTCCAAATCACTTGACAAACACAGTCCAAATTTACATAATTAGTTATCATTTAAACTGAGCTATAGCATATGTGTGATTCAGGACGTAACACAAGGCGGATCAGAAAATAACTTTTATTGCTCCGTTGACTTCCATTCATAATTTTTTTGGCCAGTGGACCCATGGGCCGACCGGAAGGGGAGGAGAAGTAGGCTCCCCATATGTCCACAAATAACACAGCGCTGAACATGTTCCACTGTGTTTTGGCGTTCCTAAAGGTTAGCTTGTACTAGCAGAGAAGCACGTTGCTCTTTCCTGGCTGCAAGAAAAATACAGCCTTCCCACTGGCGGTCACAAATCATGGTGGGCAAGAACATGAATACAAATTTTCCCTGTGAAGTAGAATAGACGGGCTTTTTCGTACTCACTCATTTTTGCCTTCTATTTCTTTTATCTGGTTAATGCAGGCAATAGGGGTTAGAGAAAATGTTTTTGTGCAGCATGCATATGCATTTCTTAGAGGCTGATCTTATTTCAACAAGAACACTTCCACAAATCGATAACTATGTTTATGGTGCTGAGTTATTAACATCTAGTGAAGGCTAGCAGATCACTTTGTGTAGGTTAGGGAACCAGAGTAAAAAACAAAACCCCAGTACTCATGTTGCATGATTAAAATTAATATTTCTGTCAGTCAATAACCTTATAAAACATTGCTTATGCCTATACCACAGGCTGAAAAGCCTGTTTGTACCCAAGAAGTTGAAGACGGAAATCTTACATACACAGCAAAAAACCACTGTAGTAGACAATCAAAACAATCTTTCCGTTGTTTATTCTAAGATAATTTATCTCTGCCCAGACACAACCTTACTTGAACAGTTCATAGGACCTCCATAGAAAGGGGGATTGTGGTCTGGTCCGAAAGGATTCTTGGGAGTAACTGGGAAGCCAGGTGATGTTAGGAAATAGGTTAGCAGCGTGGCGCATGGGTGTGTGGCTAGCCCACATTAGCTCAGAAGGTACGGTTGGCCTCTGAGCTCTGGTTTGGGAGCAAACGGGAAACTTTCGGCTCAGCGGCTTCAGTAAAGCTGTGGATCATCTCCCTCAGCAGGAAAACAGGGCATTGACAAAAGAGAGAATGTCGGTCTTTGGTGGAATCTGTAATTCAACGCTTCCTTCTACAGAGTTCTGAATAAGTCATGTTTAAGACTCATTCCATCATTTGGTTGGTAGACCTGATGCACGATCAGTAGACTGTACATATACTTTTTTTTATAAGAAGCGTCTTGCAGATTTTTGCTTCTACCTTGATCCGTGAAGGATAAGGGTTGTGCGCCGATTTTACCCGATGTAGTTGGAATGACTAAGTATGATGAAAGACATCAACTTCATGAAAGGGTTTAGCTTTCTTTGGGTGAAAATGTTAAATAACTCTTCTTCCTGTTAAAAGTGAAGGTGGGTTTATTGTGGTGTGTTGTGGAAATGACCAAGAATGTAGTTGTCTAGCTATTGAAAGTTAAAGGGACTGCTTATGGCAGTCAGTAAGATTAAGAATTTATGGAAAATTGTTCGGGGCACCACCTTTATCAGGAACTTTTTTAATAGCCAAATGTCTATATCAGTCTCATAATCTGAAGGAATGAATTCTTTACCGTTTATTGACCATAAACTTTGCAATATTTGTGTGTTGAATCAAGAACGACAACAGTTACTTTCCAACAATACAAGATTTATTTATAAAAAGACAAAGGAAAATAAGAAAAACATTTTAAATACCAAGCTAGAAAAGAACACACTAATGATTTAAAATAAATGAATAGTTAAAAATAAAAGAACACAAAAAGATGGATATGTAATAAGATGAGGAACCATGAATTCTGATATGATTCTGGAGGGATCGGGGTCCTTTAAGAACCAAGGCTTGATCTGCATATGCTGGAATAAAACTGAATTAGTTTCACTAATTGTAATTAGTGAAACTAATTTAGCACCAGTAGTTTACCTTTAAACCAATAAGCAATGTAAGAAATCAAGACATTATTTGGATTAAGACATGTTATGTTTAAAAATGATCTGGATAAGACTAATTAACCTTTGGAGAATTACTTTTATTTATGGCTTGATCAAGACAGTAAAACAATCTAAGTCCCGTATTTTGATCAAATAAGGAGAGTTCAAACACGGCTAATGAGGTTAGTTTCTGTTCTTAAACAACCTATTTTTAAACCAATCTATTTTTAAACCTCTCTGCGACGCAGTGGGGCTTTTAGAGTGGCTCTAATACATTTATTAAACATTAAACAAAAGGGGAAAAACTCCTGTCTGATTGAGTAGCTCAAATTACAGGATTTAAATCGACTCTTTGTCAGGAAAAGGCTTTTAAAAAGCACTGATTAAAACTTCAGGCCGAGGTTTGGTTTACCCAAAGACAGCACATGAAACTTAAAACGTTAATAAAATAAAACCCTTTAAAACTTGTTGTCCTAACTAATGCCTCTGCCCAAAAGGACCATAGGAACGATTAAGCTCTCCAAGCATTTTCCGTCGTGGATGGGTGAGGGGGCTCAGACGACGATAGCCCAGCAGGTTAACAAAGGTTTGCTAAGCTAGTTAGCAGGCTGGTAGCTCCTGGAGCTTCTCTTCGGGAAGCAATTTCCCTCCTTTCTGGGTTCAGCTGTGTGACGGATGGCCCCGAGACTCACGAACAGTACCTCTGGATTCTCCGACCTGGCCATTCTTATCAGTCCTGTGTCTTCTGGCACGAAAGGATGCGGCCTCCGTCCGGTTCAGGTATGCGGTTTGGGCTGCGTTAGGTCCTCCACCTTGGTGGCCCTGTTTCTCAGCAGTCGGCAGTCTGAAACTCAGAGTGGTTTCGTCGGGCTCTGGGGATGAACATCTCTGTTTATCAATATTTAGGATTCACCTGGTGTCGACAGTCTTTGGGTTCCTTGAATTGAGTTTCTCCAGAAACTTGTGCTTTCTTCTGCTAGCCAAGAATAGGATTGGAGGTTCTGTTTTTCTTCTGTTGCCCACCGCGGCCGGCAGCAGCATGCGGGACGGTCTGCAGAGTTCAGGCAGAACAATGGGGTTTGTTTATGAATGTTTTTTCGCCACCCAATCGATCGTCCGTTGGTGTGGCTCGAATGAGTTTCTCCTTGAACTCAGACGTGTCTCCTTCGCCCGCGAAGGAAGGTTCTTTGAGTCTTGGACCTTGCCTTGGTAGCCCAGGCCGGAGACTGTGTGGCTAAGAACGGCATTTGGGGGAGCAGTCCTATTTATAGGTTCCCCTGGTATCCACTTCCTATGGGGCTAGAGCAGAGTAGCGCCACCTGATGGCTGTTTGTGTGACCCAACAGGTGCATTATGGGATTGTTGGTTCTTACAATAGTCTGTCTTTGAAGCTCATTTCAGTCATCCATAGCTGGATGGACAACAGGATTATGATAATTTAGACAGGGGAAATATTATGCCATCTGCTTTACTTTAAATACATTTTTATCAAAAAAAGAGGACGTATATTTAATTTTTCTTTTTCAAAGTTTCAAATGCTGAAAGGGAAACTTGCTGTATTGCAAATACTTCTTCTCTGACAATTCATTGTTGCGTCAAGATCCATTAATTCATTTTAAAAAACCACTTAATTACATTGAAAATACTAATATATGGCTTTTTGCTTTTTCCAACTTTTCTTTTTATTCATTTAACAACCTTGTGTTAAGAAGATGATTCTTTCAGCATGGGTAGTGAAGAAGAGTAAGTATTCAAATCAGTTTTTATAAACTCTATATTCAATTTGTTTTTAAATTAATATTTCATATTTTAAAGGAATTACATTTTTTTGGACTGGAATTTGTTTTTGTGGTGGTGTGTAGTGTAGGTGTAGAGCAGCCACCCATATATAGAGGCAATTAATCCTCTATTTAGATGTGTGGGGTTTGACTTCTGACACTGTAAACATTGTTGGATGCCCCCCCCTCTCTGCAGCCATTTCCTGTCTGATCTACAAGTAAAGGTTACTAATGCCAAAACAAAAAACATTTTAGTGAAAGAATTTTATGCGTATTTTCATTCAATTTGTTTATGTTTATACAACCCTCTTTATTCTGATACCCCTAACGAAAATCTTGTCTAAAGGAGATATGATTGAGTTTGAGCTATTTTGTGAAGAAGTAACTAAATGTTATCCTCATATGTACTAGCTGACAGAGACAAATGGCCAAAATCTTGCAGTGACAACAAAACATGATTCTCAAAAAGATTGAGTGAGGGAAACTAAACATAAATGCACACTTTTTTGTTGTTAATTTGTAGCAACATTTTCAAACCATGCACAATTATACTCAGATTTGTGTTTGTTGTTGTTCTTTTGGCTTCTCCCTCCATGGGGTTGACGCAGAACACCCACATCCCCCATTCCACAGCTGCATGCAGACATATTTGAAAGGTGTTTTACACTGAATATCCTCCCTGATGCAAACTCCGGGATCATCCCTGGCAGGGAACAGGATTCAAAACAGGAACCTCCAGGGCCACCTTCTCTACAATCCGAGCCAATGACATCCTTACTAGGGTTTGTATTTGAAACTGTTAAAAGAGGAATTATTGTTTTGTAAGAAACTGCTTTCAGTTATTTTTTTTCTTGGAGTAAAAACTGTGTCTAAAGTTTAACCTGACAACATTTGTTTATCAGGAATCAAAATCGTGGTGAGACAACAATGGAATACCTCAATTATTCATGTGAGGGATTTTATTCCGTTGTAGGTAGGAAAACATTGTTTACTTTCAGTCATAAAAAATGCTGTAGTTTGGGTTACATGTGATAAGCAAGAAGTATTCATAATACATTTTTTAATCATTGGGCACAACTGAGGACTTTTTTAAAAAACTTTTAAGATCAAGTTATTGTAGTATTGATCTCATTTGTACATCCCTTGTGCTCAGTATATGAAATGTAAAACAACATACAAAGACATGCCTAAATTACCTCTGGGGGCTGATACGAACAGCTTTTTTTCCCCATGTTCTTTGTTTCTCTTGTATGCTGAGTATGTCTCAGAAAATAGCTGCAAATACTAAGTGTTAAAAAAGAACCAGTGAGACATTTTGACAGTTTCCTGTTTTCACCAGCAGATGATTCACCTACAAGATCAAAGTCTACAAATGCTGAACGCCACTGGTCTGGTTAGGTAATAAAGTCATGTGATATATAAATTCATCATCGTCATTTATCTGCATACAGAACCTTCTTTTACTTATCAATATAATGTGTTCTTTACATGGATTATGGAAAACAGGACTTTGTATGGGTTTGTTTAATCATTTGCTAGCTTTATTGTACTGTTTTTAGAAGAGTTTATAAAATACAAAACTGATAACTGTCTTGTTGATGGAGTCTTTAAGCTGAGTTGCCAATCTCTGCTGCTCCTCCAGAGTTGGGTCTCTTAGCTGCCTCTCTGATCAATGCTCTTCTTGCCCAGCTTTTTAGTTTGAATGGATAGTTGTTTCCTGTGTTGTTTTTTTTGTCCTTTTGAGAGTACTTGTGTGTTCTCTATGAAACATTATGAAAATCAGCTAGTTTTGCATTTAAACATATTTTATTTTAATAGTTTCCCTTTTTGCCCAGTTAATACTGAATGCTGATACTGATTTGTTTAACCGAACTGTTGCTGAATTTCTTCTGTTTGCACAAAAAAAGCTATTCCATTCTAAAAAAAAAAGTAAATAGCCATTGATGTATCTGAAAACAGATTATCTTTTTAATGTATTTTTTTAATGAATTGTGATGGGAATGTTTTAAAGTGATCAGAACTAATTGATTAGATACATGTTAGTAAATGCATCTAGCATATATGTCATGTCGAGATCATCAGAGTTTTAACAGACGTCAGTGAGGAGCAGATTTGGTTAGGAGGCACTCTGACCTTGTTCCTTTTTGCTCTGTGGTGTGATGTGTTTTTTAATCTTGGGGGACTAGACATCATGATGGCCTAGGAGGACCAGCATAGGATGATATTTTATTACTTTATACGATAAGGTTTTAAGAATGAGAGGATGCGGGTGGGTTCAAGCCCTGTATGATAATTCTGGAAAAATCTGCTGACATATATATATATCTATATCTATCTATCTATCTATCTATCTATCTATCTATCTATCTATCTATCTATCTATCTATCTATCTATCTATAGATATATATATATATATAGAGAGAGAGAGAGAGAGAGAGAGAGAGAGATAGATAGATATAACTCCTACTGGACTCCATCCTCAACTTTGTTAATCTGAGGCCTTTTATGCCTGGATTAACTCCAAAAGATAGAAAGCTGTTGGCTGTCTTGTATGGAGGTATTTGCAGTATTTTCAGAGACTTCAACTACATAGCTGATCCCTTCACAGCATAGATACAACTGATAATGTAAGAACCAAATATGAAAGATGTGCATGTGGCAAAGATTGTGTTGTTAAGACTGTTCAATGACTAACACTTTGGAGAATGCCAAATTTGGAACTGTATATGTGTTGGAGCCCTATTAGAGAGACTCTGTCTAAAGAAAAACCATGATACCTCTACCCTATGTTTTTTTGTTTTGTTTTGTGTGTGTGTGTGTTTGTAATATGGACTGATGTTTCAATAAAATCTGTTGCTGTTAAACTAAAGTCCAGTCTACATTTTTTTTTCATCAACCATCTTTACATAGACATCTTGTACCAGTGATAAATAATACACCACACCATATTTTTTTAAGAAAACTGTGTAAGACGTATTTATTTAAGACAGGTATTACTGAAAAAAAACAATGCTCTGAATAAAATGGAAAAACTAAGTTGTACTTTTCAAGACCAACCAGCAGATGTGACTCTTTACCTGAAATCTTCTTAAGTGAACCTTCACGAGATCTGAAAAGCTACATTCAAACATTATTTATGTAATTCCACCTATAAACAAACATTTATTCCAGGATGTTGCATAAAGATAAACATAAATATTGCATTTAGTTTTATTGCTGAATTTAATTGCTAGACTGTAATAGAATGGTTTACCTTGCACCCTGCAACTAACAGTACAGCTTACAGACAAGGAAAACAAGGGATTTTATTCAATAGAAAACATTCAGATATTTGCTCAGTCTAAAATAAAGATAATATATAAACCAGGAAAGAAGTCGATGTGCAATAAAGTAAAATGTCATTAACAACACTGAACCTTGTCATGTTTTTTTCCTTTGAAGCTTAGCTTTTCCTTTTAGGCACTTAGTTAGACAGACCAACCTGAAAGCCACGACTATTGGAAATGTAATCACTGCGACAGCTAACACAAAGAACAGGACAACATCTACAGAGTAGTATGAATACCACGGCAATCTGTAGGACTCTGTTCTGAGATGAGCTGCACCTTTGTGTCTCATTACAAACTCTATCCAAAAGAGGGCGGTATTGATCGGGTTCATTGGTTTATCCCTGTGCAATCTGGAGAGTCTCTGCATGTTAATCCTGTAGGACGGTTCTATCAGGACTTCTTTGACAGCTTTCAGAAATGTGTCTGCTTTTTCTACAGTAGCTAATGTAACGACCTTAGCCGCTCCTCTGTTTTGCAGACGGAGTAGATTGTCATACTGGTCATAAAACACAGGTAAACCAACAACTGGTACTCCATGATAAATGGCCTCCTGGACTCCGTTTGTACCACCATGAGCCACAAATAGTTTCACCTTTGGATGTCCTAAAAGGTCTTTTTGCGGCATCCAGTCAACTATTAAAGTGTTGTTACCCAGAGTGGATGGTTTGGAGCCTCTATAGCTCCAGATGACTTTCTGAGGTAACTGACCAAAAGCTTCAGCAATTTTGCTTGTCACATCTAAAGGGAGCTCACTCACAAAAGTCCCAAGAGACATAATGATCAGTCCATGCTCTCCAGAGCTCTGAACAAATTCCTCCAGGTTCTTAGGAAGAGGCTTAGGTGGTTCACATTGAAAGCCCCCGATGTAGATGGCATTAGGCATGGTGGGGCGAGGGAACTCAAAAACAAAGTCCAATCTCATGAGCCACAGGTCTGCTCCCCTTAACAGGTCACTGTATCTAACTTCTGGGCCAAAGAATTTATCACAGATGGCTTGATACTGGGGACTGATCAGAAATGTGTCCTGAGCTTCCCAGATGGTGTAGAAAAGAAGATTTTTGACTCTCTGTATGAAAGTCATTTTATCTGTAAGTCCTGAGCCAGTCATTGGGATGTAAGATAAAGGGGAAGGTGCAAGGGCTAAGTGGCCCTCCCCACTGGTAACCCATCGCACATTATAGACTAGAGGTAGTTTTAGAGCATAAGCTAATATTATACCAGCTCCCCATGCAGGATCTGTCAGTACCAGGTCATACCTTTTTGCTTTTAAAGTATTCATAAACCTTTTATCCTCCAACATCGTGCTAGCCATCTTACACATCATTCCATGCATGTCGAACATAGCCTTAAACATTTCAACCTGCAAACTTATGAAGCTCATAACAGAGCTCTCTCCTCTCTCTAATGAAAAAATCTTTCTAAGGATTGGGCTGATGAAATCATGATTAAAAGCTCTGGCGACAGGAACCGTGATGGTTTCGTAGTGCGGGTAGTTATCCTTGATGTACCAGCTTTTATTGGTTCTTATTACATCAATAGCGTGTCCATGAGAGTGGAGAGCTTGAATCATAATGTCCATGTTCACCCAGTGGCTGCCCTCCAAAGGAACGATCAAAATCCTGCCGCCATGACCAACTCTCCATGATAGTAATACTGCAGATAACAAGAAAAAATATGCAGTGGCATTTCCCCTGGACAGCATCTTTAACCTTAAAGAAAAAAGGGGAGTTTTTTGGATATCAAAATAGTTAGAGTATAATTTGTTTCATTTAAAAATACAAAACACAATCCATTCCATACCTGTGTTACATGAAGTAGTTCCTGCAGGTTTCTTAGTTTTCTGTGTGAAATGTCTTGGGTTCTGCACAAGTGATGCAATTGGAAATTCCAGAAAGGCTTGCATAAGGCGATAATGGATCAGCTTTCTGTGGTAAGAGGGTGCAATTCAGAAAGAAATAAGTGGTCTCTTTGTTTAATCTGTATTATACAACAGGTTTGCTTTGGATTGAAGCTTGTTCCTATTAGGTCTTTTTATTTTATTTAACTTCTCATTGATCTTAATATTATTGTCAGCTCATAGCATAGCATACGGGAATTAATAAGCCACTGTTGGCATGGTTTGCAAGATGAAAACAGTTGGAGAAATTTTGGAAATGCATCATCCAAATGCTTTTTGATGCAAATTTCTTATAGATCAAAATCGCTCCATGATTCATGTTTACATCTACCAAGCAGTAGCAGCTGCGGGTTGCGGGTTGACAGATACGATCCAACAATATACGTATGGCAGAGCTCATCTGGCACTAGGAAGAATGGTTGTGTCAGCATGTCAAGCAGCTGCTTCAGAGCCCTAGATATATTATCTGGTTCAGGAGAGGAGTGACCACCGAAGAACAGAAACTGGTGTATTTTTAGATGAAGTCTACACTAGATGGACCCACAAAAAACATTTCCACACCATCAAACACACGTGGAAACAGCGACTTTGCTCCTGGATCGGTCAGCTAGCTTACATGCTAACTTGGCTAATCTAAGATGTCTGTTAAACTCCTGTTAAATACATTCCTTACTGGACATGGTTCAGGTTGGTCACTGGGCGTATCGGCAGCGAACCAGGCAACCCAACAGCTGGAATGATGTTCTTATCGTTGTAACTACAACCTACATAAACTAGATGTCGCTATCATGCTCATGTTCCACATCCAATCTTTAAATCCAAACTATAGAACTAAAGTTTTGCATTGGAACTTAATTCTGGCATTAAAAACGAACAGTTGAATGTATCAATAAATTCCCATGACAGGCAATGTTTAACACAAACACATATATGCAATAACAGGATAGAATCATAGATGGATAGATATCTCCCTTTGCATGAATGGATGCTCAGATAGTTCATGTTTGTCCAGTCAGTCAGACGTTCACCTATAATCATGAGATGTGGATCATGACCAGAAAAAAAAAGATTCCATATACAACCAGCTTAAATCAACTTCCTCTCTAGGGTAGCTGAGACAGCCCTTGTCTTCATCCCCTCTATCTTTCCGACTTTCTGATTTTGTAGTTTTGATATTATTTATCCCAGCTCCCCCCATCCCCTTCATTAGGCAACTTAAACTCCAATGAACGAGCGGGTAATATGCATCGAGTATAGTCAGTTAGTCAGTGTGGGAGATTTCAACATTCACACTGACAACCCCCAAGATAGACGAGCAAAAGCATTACAGCTGCTGTCCAAATTATCTGGACTGTCACAAAACATCCCTTCTCCCCCTAATGCTCACCCTAGCCCCACCTCAAAAAATGTGCACACGCATCACCTGTGGTGTTACAGCGGGTCACAGAGGAAAGCTGCAAGCCCTATAGAGTATCACCCAGAGTATGCTGGAAGGGTCAGAGGGATGGGGGAATTTGCAGATATGTAGATGACACTCAGCCTTACATTAAAATGTCACCAAGTGACTTTGAACCCATCCAAACCAAAAGCGAATCCATAAAGCAAATCAATGGATGGATGTGCCATATTCAGGACACAGCTTCAGTTGACACAGCAATAAACCACCAACCAGGACTGAAATATAGGTGGAGTAATGGATTTAGAATCTCCAGGGACAAATAAAGGCATCACACGGTCAGCCTTCTATCACCAGAGTATTTCTAGATTTAAAGGACTAATATCACAACGGGACCTCAAAACACTCATCCAAACGTTTATCTTTAGTCGGATTACTGCAACAGTGTTTTCACAGGTCTGCCTAAAAAGTAAATCAGGCATCTGCAGTTGATCCAGAGCGCTGCTTCTCGCATCGTCACTAGAACCAGGGAAGTAGAGCACATCACCCCTGTTCTTAAGTCCTTACACTGGCTCTATGTAACTCAGAGAATAGACTTCAATATACTTTTATTAATCTATAAATCATTGAACGGCTTAACACCAAAGTATGTTGATGATCTTTTGTGGCTATACCACCCCCCAAGAAAGTCTTACAACTCTAGTCCACTTATCACCCCTTGAATTAGAACCAGGCATGAGAAGCAGCTTTCAGTTTCACTTTCCTAATCATGAAAAGCAACTTGAATTTATTTGTTGTTCAAAGTGAGCTATACATATTTTGCCTTGTCTTGCCATCATTATATGTTTACTACAGAATCCCTTTTTCAAGACCCATTTTATAAGTCTGACCATTATTTTTATTTGTTCTCCGGACTTCAAATGTCATACTCAAGAAATAAATAAAAACAAAAAGAAAAATCCAGGTTAAAATCCTCAAAGTGTTTATTTTTCTATGTCTACGGGAAAAAAAACCTTAAGATTTTGAAGTATATTTTTTATTTTTTACTTTTACTTGCATATGACTTTTGAAGTCCAGACAAAAGAAAAATTGTTCAGACTTTCTGGGCTAAACAATACAATAAATACTTTAATGATTTTGACCTGGATTTTTTTTTTCAATTCTTACTTGAGCATGACCTCTTTAGTCCACAGGAAAAGAAAAACTGTTAAGACTTATAAAATGGCTTTCAACTTTTTTTTCTCTGTTGCCTTTCAGTGCTTCCGTAGCCACTTTTTTTGTTTTTGTTTTGTTTATTATTTATTACACAGCATGTTGTTACAAGTAATCACCAAGCCTAAACAATAAATGTTTTAATTTTTGTAGTTGCAGTATGAATGTGTGGCCACACAGTGGCAATAAATGCTCCAGTAAAAGCTTAAGGCTTCTTTTTGCATTGTGACCAAATATGTTTCATAAAATTTGAACTCAGATTATGTTGTTAATTATGTGTATAGTTCAAAGCTCTATATTTCATCTAAAGGTGGTGTAGGCTGATTTTTTTAAACTAATTTCATGACCTACAAGTGCTATGTTGTTTCCATGGATCTTTTTATCCCCTGTTCAAAGAATGCAGTTTGTCCTCTGGCTGAAAGAAGTGCTGTGAATTTTAAATACTGATTAAAAATACTATTAGTAGTCTGTAAGTAGATTTGTTGACATTAGAAAATGTGTTCTATATGCTAAACTAAAATTAGTTAAATCTAAGACCTAAACCATGGGACCCAGCTCTAGAGAGTTACAATCTTGAAACTTTTAAATGTGGCCCTTCTCCAACACACCTGAATCAAATGGCTTTAATCTCTCATCAGTTATTCAGCTGTGCAAAAGTCTGGTAACAAGCCACTCATTTGATACAGGCAGTTGCAGAAGGGATGCCTCTGAAAGTTGCATGATAATAGCTCTGCAGAACTATGCTTGGGCACCCCTGAGTCCAAAACCATGTCTACACTATGCTGTTACAGGAAATGTAACCCAGCCCTAGGAAGGAATTCAGGATGTTTGCTCTGAAAGGAAGCAGACTGCAGTGAACGTCAAGTCCTGACAAGTTGGAGAGGAGTCTGTTAACAGACTCCTATGTGTAGCTAAGACATTTATTTTTTACAGATGGCGCTTATTAGAAAGCTTATGATACTGAGAAAAACCAGGGTTTATTGCTGAAATTTTGCACTAAACTTATTAGTATCCTCACACAGAGGATTCTGTACACATATGTATTTAGGAAATTGAAATAAATAAATTAAAAAGAGTACCATATCAATGACATGCTTTTACATGCTTCCCGGTTTATCTTGTTCTGCACCAGAACTATAATTTATACCGGCTCGCTATAGAACACTATAACGAAGATTACCTGCAATAAATAAAAAAAAATAAAGAATTTATTTTTGTTTACACAGTTCTTCCTTTAATGTCACATAGTTTAAAGTACATAAATATTCGCATCAATGCATTCTGTTGTTGCTTCTCCTTTCCAACTGCACATTAGAAACCAGCTTAGAACAATGCTATTAAATGGCCATGTGTTTGTCTCCAATCAGCAGAAAAGAAATCTTGAATGGTCTTCACAGTTGTTCAAATGTCAAAGATGGTCTTGAAGAGCAGTTAATGTGCTGTCCTTTCATCTAAACCTATTGTTTCTAGAGAGTACTGCCAAGATGAGTAGGGACGATGATGCTGGCCCACTTGTGAATGACTGGGATGAAAAGTAGAGCAGAGCCAAGAACTGACACTAGTAGAAAGGCCCACAGAAACATTCGATCCAGGACCTGGGCAGTAAACTTCCAGTCTCTCACCACCTGCAGGAAAAAAGCAGCAAGAAAAATGATCAATAACTTAGCATATAGAAATATTGGAAATTAATAATTATTCTTCATCAGCAATTTGTGATGTTATATAATTGAGTCAAACTCACCTCTCTGACCTGATTTTCTTTAACCACATGCATGGTGATGTAGCGAATAGATTCTAAAGCTGCTTGAAAGTTGTGCTGGTTATACAGAAGAGGGCTGAGCTCAGGGTTTGGGTTCTTCATCCTTCCCAGTCCAACATTTCTGCCCGTTTCAGGCACTCTGGCTGCAGCGTAGCGGTCCACATGGCTGCGCATGCATAGCAGCTTAGGCAGCCGATGTAGGAAAACCCTTCTCACCCACGGTGCCATGCCATGATGTGTCGATGAGGAGCGATGGTGGATGTTGATGGCAAAGACGGTGATGACGATCGAGAGTGTGACGAAGATCATGGTGAAGACCAGGTATTCCCCAATAAGAGGGATTGCCTTGGAAGAAGACGGGATGATCTCTTCAATAACCAAGAGGAAGACTGTGAGCGACACCAGCACAGAGGTGCAAAGAGAGATCTTTTCACCTCCGTTTGAGGGCAGATAGAAAACAAGGATCGTGAGAAAGGACAGACCAATGCAAGGGATGATGAGAAACAGGGTGTAGAAAAGAGGCAGCCTACGAATGATAAAGTAGTAAGTAATGGTCGGATAAGAAGTGCTGCCATCGGTTCTGAGACCTCGGCTGCCTGTGGCTTTCACTATCTCCCATTCCCCATTGTCAAAATAATCCTGCTTGTCCACATGGACGTCTTCCAGAAGGACGTCCACCTATTAGAGTACAACACAAAAATTAGTAACATGTCACTACCGCTAATGTACTGTGCACTTTCAATGAATATGTAGACTCACTTGTGAGCCATCATAGGTCCAAGATCCAAACCTCATTGAACAGTTCTGGAGGTCAAATGGGAAGAAGGTGACATCGATGGTGCAGGCGGACTTGTAATTGGCTGGTGGATTCCATGAGATGGTTCCATCATACTTAACAACAGCCTTAGTGACAGTCCCCTCAAAACGTCCATCTGAACTTTTGAGGAAAAAAAATCACATTTTACCTCAGAGACTATTTCACTGATGCTATCACTACAATTACTTAAAATGACTTAATCCTTTAAGTGATCCTTTTACCCACCACCTGCTAAACATCACATTTGATATGTTAATGCAATACAAAATTATTTTTCCTATAGTTCAGACACGTTCTCATTTGTCAACCCATTCCAGCCTCATAACGTAGAAGCACTGTTGATAACATTTTCTCAAAAGTATATACACGTATCAGAACTTTGAAGTACCACCCTCTCGTGCGTTCAGTAAAATGTGACAAACCTACAGTAGATGATTCTTTGGCAGGACAAATATTGCAATAAAGGCCACCTAATTCTGATTCTAAAGGGTTACTTCCTGCAAATTCTAGATGCACCGCAGCATATCTAAATCAAACTGTTCAATTCTCTCATCAGCATATCTTTCAGCGGTGCAGAGACCATGGAATGAGCAATCCATTAGATTCAGGTGTGTTGAAAAAAGGGAGGTAGTAGCTCGAGGACTAGACTTTGGCACATGAATGTGTTTATCAGCCATTCGGATGCCTAAAAACAGATATGCACCAAAAGGGACAACAGATTTAAAGAACCAAAGAAATTCTTTGTCTTTTTAGATTATAAAAAGCTATCATACAAAAGTTGAATGTGGTTCTTTTTATATGTCATTGTTCCCAGTACCTTGTCAATAATCATAAGAAACTTTGACAAATAGGTTGGCTATTTTGTGTAATTATTCAACATCCCTTCTATACAAGCTTACATCCCTTACAGCACCTTGAAAGTATTGATACTTCTTGAATTTAGTTTTTTTTTTGTATTTCATCAGAATGGAATTTCAAACATCATTTTTTTTATTATGTGACCAACACCATGTAGTGCAAAATATTGTAGTAGAATGAAAATATGTTGGGTGTTTTTATCTGAAAAGTGTGGAGTAGATTTGAATTTAACACCTTCCATAGCAATTACAACAGCAGAGTCTTTCTAGAGACAACAAAACTCAAGCTTTTAATTATTTCTTAATCAGATTTACATATGAGCTGTTGTGGTTTTAAGGAAGGACCAAGGTGCAGAGTGTCAGAAACCCTCATCTTTAATGATCTTTGTCCAACTCGAAAAGCACAGAGATGAGGACAGCACAAAGCACTATGTGCTCCGACAAAGGACAGAGAACACAAAGGGGTTTAAAGTGACAAGGAAGGGAATCAGGTAGAAAAAAAGTGGAAAAAAACAAACAAACTCATGCGGCCAAAAAATCCATGAGATGTGTTCAGGGGGCATCTCTGCCAGCAGAAACCAGCAGGGACTTCAGGAGGCCAGCCATGGGGCCGGTGGAAACCATGGAGGCAGAGCACACCTTGAGGCTGGTGGCGGAGGAAGACGCTGGAGCTTTGCGGGATTCAGAACTGCCAGGAAGACAACGCTCTGGAGTCTTGAAACCACCAGGAGGAGACTGGGAACCAAGAAACCTCTCTCATTTGACCACAGCACCTTCTTCAATGTTTATTGTGACCTACTTAGTTTGTGGGAAACGTTCCAGCCATTTCTTGGTAGGATTGCTGTTTCTATCTTCTGATGACCTTCACAGAACACTTGAATTTATATTAACAGAGAAAGTAGTATATCAACAGCTCACATACGTTCTCCTGTCTAACAATGTGATACTTTCCAGTCAGGCTTTAGGCCCCACTACAGCACTGAGACAGCTCTGATCAAGGTGACAAATGATATCTGCATGAACACCAACACAGGCAAAGTCTCTGTTTTAGTTCTGTTGAGCTCTGCCTTTGACACAGTGGACCATGGGATCTTACTTCACAGGACGTACTTTGTCGAAATTTGCAACTGTGTCTCAGACAAAATTCCCATGACCCGTGGAGTCCCCCAGGGGTCAGTCGTGGGACCACTTTTATTAAAATTGTGCATGCTTCCACTGGGTCAGCTAATTAACAGCAATAATGTGTCTTACCATAACTATGCAGATGACACTCATCTCTACGTGTCACTGACGGCAGGTGAACATGGGCCGATAGATACACTCTGTTACTGTATTAAACAGATCAGTGTGTGGAAGCAAAGCAACCTTCTCCAGTTAAACTCAGACAAAACTGAGATCATTGTTTTTGGCCCACAGACACAAAGAGAAAGTGTTATCAGTCATCTTGAGTCTCTCTGTCTTCAATCAAAAAATCAGGTTAGAAATCTAGGGGTAATCATGGACTCAGACCTGAACTTTAACAGCCACATCAAAGCAATAACATCAACAGCTTTTTACCATCTAAAAAACATTGCTAAGATCAGAGGAATAGTGTCGAAACCAGACTTAGAGAGACTTATCCATGCATTTGTCTCCAGCATGTTAGACTACTGTAACGGCAATGGCCTCTCTAAATGAGCTGTTTACTGACAGCTGCAGTACATCCAGAACGCTGCTGCTCGAGTCCTGACAAGGAAATACGACCATATTAGTCCAGTGCTCCGGTCTCTGCACCGCTCAGAAAATAGAATTTAAAACAGCTCTGCTTGTGTACAAGTCTTTTCATGGTCTGGCACTGAAGTACATCTCTGACATGTTAGAGACATATGAACCATCTCGGGCCTTGAGAACTTCAGGGAGGGGTCTGCTGGTGGCTCCCAGAGCCAACAATAAACACGGTGAAGCTGCATTTTAGTTTCAGGCAGCTAAAATATGGAACAGTCTTCATGAGGATGTGAGACAAGCCTCAACTCTAACAATGTTTAAATCCAGGTTGAAAACAGTTCGTTTTACCCGTGCATATGACAATTGAAAGTATTTTATCTATATATTTTTTTTCTGTTTATCTGTTTTCTTATTTTATGCAACTGTGAAGCACTTAATTAATTGCCTTCTGCATGAATTGTGCTCTACAAATAAACAATAGTTTGCACTGGATTTTATTTAGAAGTATCCAAGTGAAGAGGATTCATTACAAATTAATTCTGTACTTTTCAGATTTAAATCAATGATATATATATATATATATATATATATATATATATATATATCATTTATATATATATATATATATATATATATAATTTATATATAATATATATATATATATATATATATCATTTATATATATATACATATATATATATTTATATATTATATATATAATATATATATATATATATATATATATATATATAATTTATATATATATACATATATATATATATATATATTTTTATTTTATTTTTTTCACTCCACACTGGTGCATTACTCTGTGTTGGTCAATCACGTGAATAAAATATAAAATATTTGTGAAAAAAAATGATGTGGTAAAATATTTTTGTATGGATTACAGTATGATTACAGTTTTCTGAAACCCTTAAAACATTTCCTCTACACTAACCGTACAGCTGCTGTAAACATCACTCACTGTGTCACATACTTGTCATAAAGCACAACATCGGGAAGCCAGATCCTGTCTGATGGAACACGAATGGTTGTGATGCCCAGAAAGTCCTCAGGGCTCCATCTCAATTTCATATCAACCCATTCCTACACAACAGAACAAAAATAATTTCATGAAAAATTCAGGTAGATTCTCCCTTGCAGCATCTTAGAATCCTATTTGCTTTTTTTCTATATTCCACAGCATTAAACCTGACCAAAACAGTCAAAGTGGGCTGAAAACAGCTTTAAATTCAGCACTTAACCATTTTGTTATGATAGTTCATCTCAATTGTCCCTGCCCTTTGGTTTCCCTATTTGGCATTATGTAATTTATCACTGTGAGAGGATGCATCTGAACTGAAACAAAGAGTGGTGTTTAATAATTATAAGAGCCACAGAGGTTCATACATATGACTGACAGGAGCAGGATAGAGGATAAAGTGGGCATGTGGAAGCAGGTGTGTAGGCAGTGGGTTGATTGGCTGAAATAGATGAGAACTGTCAGTGAAATGCCACGAGATGTGATTCAAAAAGCCCTGCAGAGGGACAGACTGCTTCTGCTTACAAGTAATACAGAGAGTACTTACATCAGAACCAGTTTTGAGATTCAAATAGGTTTACCAATACATTCAAATATGAAGAAATTAAATCCAAAATCCGTTATTTATGTATGTATTACTTCACTTGCCTGTTTCATCCAAACATTAGTTGTCATTAATTGGTTTTTCTCATCCTAGGATGAGAAATCAAAAGGTTATTGATTGAAAATGCCAACCTTCAAAGCCATTGTAAATGATCGTAAGTCTTTAACTCACCACATCAACCAGCTGGGAGATGGCCAGCCCAAACTTCACACAGATGGTCTGATTTAGGTACTCCACTGGACGAACCCATTTCTGGTAGTTTCGGAAGAGATATCTGAAAAGTTTATCCTCTGCTTTTGCATAGGAGGAGATATTTGGAACCCCTGAGATGTGAGAAAAGACAGAAAGATACACTTTACTGGTTCAGTATGCAATAAAACACTATCCTGGACTTGCTGTGAGTTCTCAGATGTTATCACTTATTTTGCCCACTCCCAAGCTTCCTCTTATGTTTCATTTATGCCTTACAGTATATATACTGTATGTATGATTAAAATCAGATCAGATTAAAATCAATACTTTATGTTACCCAATGCATTTTCATAAATAACGCATGGCTGCTTTGGATGTAGCATGATTAAATCACCTAGTAATGATTTCAACTGCTCAGGAATGATACATTTGACTATAAAGTTGGCTCAAATTACAGTTTCGGAGCTCTTCAGTTATAGTAAATCTTTGCTAAAGGCAGTCACAATAGAACAACACAAAAACAGAACATCCCTGACAGTTTTTACTGTGTTCAGTCTTCAGTTTGAACTAGTGATGTTGCTGTTACTAGATTTTATGCTTTTTTTTTGTCACGTTGCTGTCATTTATTCTTTTAAAGTCATTATATAGGACTTCATTTATGTTGATATTTACCTTATCTAATTCCTGGCCAATTATTTTTTTAAATGTGGCGTTAAATATAATTTTATGTTCAAATAAAAGAAGTTGTGGTTTTTGAAAAATCTGCTGCTTCAATTATTTTTTGTTTTGAAAGGTTGCTGCTCAGTCATAACCACTGACATCCCTTCTGTATGTTTGATCAGGCTAAATCTTACTAGTGATCCAGTCATGCCTGATTTACCAAAGGAGAAGGATCTTGATTAAAGATCCTGCTAAATCATCAACAAAAAACAGGATAAATTAACAGTTTCAAATTACCAAAAATTCTCATTTTTTTATCAGAATTATGCATTTATAGTCCTATATTTTATTTTGTACTCATTAAAAAATAAAGGGCAAAACAAAAACTGCATTTAACCCCTTTTTCTCTAGAATAATCTGAATAAGACCTTTTTCATCCATGCAATACTCACGAAGAGAATGGCACAAGTGGTAACAGCACAGCGATGGAAGCAGCATCAGCAGCAGTACATGGTAAGTGTTCACCCCTCCTTCACTAAGCATCATATCAAAGTTGAACACAAGCAGCTGGTCTCTTAGGGATCCTGGCGCTGTCAAATAGTAATGGAAAAAATTATGATGTATACTCACAAATCCCTTGTATTTATTGGCAATAAACTTACCAAGCCAATATGCATTTTCTATTGACCATTGCGCTGATAACACACTTTTGATACAGGCATAGCACCCTGCACAAATAAAGCATGCCCTCAACCTTCACCTGCAAGCATGGAGCTCCTGTTTGAAATAAATACATTCCACATTGCATCAGGAAAAGGCTGGATGCCTACCTGCTCGGAGTCTTTCTCATTAACACGGCATCCAGCGTGGTGGTAGATGAAAGGTGGAGGGAGTCCTGGCAACAGCAACTGTGCTGCATCGCTCTCCTCCATTCCAGGCAGGTTCTTTTTTTGCCTCCCACAGGCGCTGCTGCACTCTCGGCTGCATCAAGTTGTGCACAGGCAACGCATCATCTTCTCCTCTTACCCCTCCTTTTCTTCCATCTCCCTCCTCAGAGTCCTCCCCAGTCCCTCCAGCACAACCAGCATCTCTCCTTCCTCGGTCTGAGAAATCCAGCCACTCATAACAGGCAGTAATAGCCATCCTATCAGTCAACCTGCTGCCTGAAGCCCAGCAGAAAATGGCGAGCTCTGATTCCTATTTCCATTACATCCTTGTGATCCACATCTGTACAGGTGTATACACGGCAAGACAGAATAAATGGATGAAAATGGATTTATATTTTGTGTAAAATAGAAAAAAAAGATGATGAAGGTGTAAATGACACTTTTCTGGAACATTACGAAAGGTTATTACAGATACCTTTAATTATCCATCCTCATGTTGGGTATATTTGAAGGGAGGCGTCATTGTCATCCAACTACCAAGCATGGGCAGGAAATTCTATTAAAATTAGACATGCTATTAGACATTAAATACTTTGTTATAACAATGTAGTAGTGTATACACAATTAGATGAAAGAATGCTGAGTTAACAGGTGTACAGCAGACTGTCAGTGGCATGCTCCACAAGGAAGGCAAGACAAAAAAGTTTATTGGTATTTTTGCTGCCCGCATAGTGCTGTAATCTAAGTGAAAGGAAAAACTATGTTAAAAACACACAAAAAACAAACAAATAAATGCAGGCTACAGGGATGGATGCAGCCTTTAAAGTTGGAGTTGGAGTCACTTCTGGACCTTTGGAACAACTTCAGAAATATCTTCCCCTGTCCTAAGTAGGAAAAGAAAAGGGTTGTTCTTCAACAGTATAAAGCTCTCTTTTCGAACAAAAGTGAATTGTAGAGCCCATTCAGGAATCAGCTCCTAGAGTCTGAAGGAAGACTGGCATCAGCAAGTTCCAGGTTGAAGTTTTTACAGGAAGCAATGACATCTGCTGGTGTTGGTCCGCCGTGTTTAAAAAGCTGTGTAACCACATCATTCTGCTGACAAGCTTTATAGAGACGCTGATTTCATCTTTCCAGTAGAACTTGGCACCACACCACACTGAAAAAAGTACCAATACCTGCTTTAATGTACATAGTGTTATTGTGTGTGACTGGCGGCAAATTTGGTTTCTCCTAAACCACAAGGAGAATGGGTCCTAACATGACAAAGATGAAAGACAGCAAACTCAACAATGCAGATACGCATTGAAAAGCTTGTGCCACAAGTTGATCTCCTCTGCCATGCAACATTAATAGAGTAATTCAAGCAAAAGAAGCCCCAATTAAGCATTTATTGCAGCAACCTCTAGACAGCGTACTGTTTTGCAAACCAGTAAAAATGTGCTACCTTTAAATATAGCCTGCAGAATAATTTTTTTTTTTGTCCCTGATGATAAATGTCCCAGTTTTTGTTGTTATTTGTTTTTGTTTTTTTGAGTTCCAGTAATTCCAGGAGGGAAGTCCTGCTATTTGTTTTCGATATTCACTGATGTGTTTCTATGCTGTTACGGTCGAGTTTCACCAACATGATCCATTCATGTCTGTTCGTAAACTAAAATGTGCCCTTGTTTGGAAACAAATGAACAATTATTTCATCATTACATTTTTAAACCAGGAAGTAGCTAAAGAATTCAAATAAAGAAACACTGCATAGATAACATAATGACTATTTACATGTGATTTTGAAGAATTCCATTAACACAACTGGAGATAATGATGCAAAGTAGGATTCTTCATAGCATTAAAAGATTATGGACAACCCTGCGCATCCTTCTCATGAGAATATCCCACAGCAACAGAGTATCTTCAGTCAGAGGCTTCTTCGGTTTCGCTGCGACACAGACCGTTACAGAAAATCCTTTCTCCCCACAGCCATCATGATCTACAACAACTCCCTGAAAAATTAATAAGTAGTGAGCAACAACAACACTTAATTTCCCTCTGGGATGTATGAAGTATTTTTGAATTCAATTGACTGTATTTAATCAAGAAGTCGACCGTAACCATAGTTCACATGATTATTTTTTTTACAATGCTTAAAAAAATTATCATGTGACAAAATATGTAGGTTATACTAATTGGACAAAGGTTCTCAGAGATTCTCTCTTGTTAAACATGAAAACTGGGAGTGCCATGAACTTTGTTACTGGGCTGTCAACTTCACCTTACTATTAATAATAGCAATACGTTTTAAATGATCAACAATGATACCTTAGATGGTAGGCTAGGGCAAATAAACATGTGCGTTTTGTTAGCCGTTAACAAGGACTGTGCTGATATCTGATTATGATTCTATAGCTGGTTTAAAAGTTAGCCTATTTCTGTCAAACCATTGTTTTCATTGTTTTCATTATATTGATATGTATAGCCATCTATATAATAAAACTAATGTAAAACAGCAAAAATTAGGAGAAACCAGGTGAATGGGTTCTGTGGGACCAATAGTGCTTTCATCTGTGGGAACTCCTTCAAGACTGTTGGAAAACCATTTCGAGTGACTACCATCTCAATTTCATATCAACCCATTCCTACACAACAGAACAAAAATAATTTCATGAAAAATTCAGGTAGATTCTCCCTTGCAGCATCTCAGAATCCTATTTGCTTTTTTTCTATATTCCACAGCATTAAACCTGACCAAAACAGTCAAAGTGGGCTGAAAACAGCTTTAAATTCAGCACTTAACCATTTTGTTATGATAGTTCATCTCAATTGCCCCTGCCCTTTGGTTTCCCTATTTGGCATTATGTAATTTATCACTGTGAGAGGATGCATCTGAACTGAAACAAAGAGCTGGGTTTAATAATTTATAAGAGCCGACACAGAGTTCATACATATGACTGACAGGAGCAGGATAGAGGATAAAGTGGGCATGTGGAAGCAGGTGTGTAGGCAGTGGGTTGAATTGGCTGAAATAGATGAGAACTGTCAGTGAAATGCCACGAGATGTGATTCAAAAAGCCCTGCAGAGGGACAGACTGCTTCTGCTTACAAGTAATACAGAGAGTACTTACATCAGAACCAGTTTTGAGATTCAAATAGGTTTACCAATACATTCAAATATGAAGAAATTAAATCCAAAATCCGTTATTTATGTATGTATTACTTCACTTGCCTGTTTCATCCAAACATTAGTTGTCATTAATTGGTTTTTCTCATCCTAGGATGAGAAATCAAAAGGTTATTGATTGAAAATGCCAACCTTCAGAGCCATTGTAAATGATCGTAAGTCTTTAACCTCACCACATCAACCAGCTGGGAGATGGCCAGCCCAAACTTCACACAGATGGTCTGATTTAGGTACTCCACTGGACGAACCCATTTCTGGTAGTTTCGGAAGAGATATCTGAAAAGTTTATCCTCTGCTTTTGCATAGGAGGAGATATTTGGAACCCCTGAGATGTGAGAAAAGACAGAAAGATACACTTTACTGGTTCAGTATGCAATAAAACACTATCCTGGACTTGCTGTGAGTTCTCAGATGTTATCACTTATTTTGCCCACTCCCAAGCTTCCTCTTATGTTTCATTTATGCCTTACAGTATATATACTGTATGTATGATTAAAATCAGATCAGATTAAAATCAATACTTTATGTTACCCAATGCATTTTCATAAATAACGCATGGCTGCTTTGGATGTAGCATGATTAAATCACCTAGTAATGATTTCAACTGCTCAGGAATGATACATTTGACTATAAAGTTGGCTCAAATTACAGTTTTGGAGCTCTTCAGTTATAGTAAATCTTTGCTAAAGGCAGTCACAATAGAACAACACAAAAACAGAACATCCCTGACAGTTTTTACTGTGTTCAGTCTTCAGTTTGAACTAGTGATGTTGCTATTACTAGATTTTATGGTACAGTAATTCCAGGAGGGAAGTCCTGCTATTTGTTTTCGATATTCACTGATGTGTTTCTATGCTGTTACGGTCGAGTTTCACCAACATGATCCATTCATGTCTGTTCATAAACTAAAATGTGCCCTTGTTTGGAAACAAATGAACAATTATTTCATCATTACATTTTTAAACCAGGAAGTAGCTAAAGAATTCAAATAAAGAAACACTGCATAGATAACATAATGACTATTTACATGTGATTTTGAAGAATTCCATTAACACAACTGGAGATAATGATGCAAAGTAGGATTCTTCATAGCATTAAAAAATTATGGACAACCCTGCGCATCCTTCTCATGAGAATATCCCACAGCAACAGAGTATCTTCAGTCAGAGGCTTCTTCGGTTTCGCTGCGACACAGACCGTTACAGAAAATCCTTTCTCCCCACAGCCATCATGATCTACAACAACTCCCTGAAAAATTAATAAGTAGTGAGCAACAACAACACTTAATTTCCCTCTGGGATGTATGAAGTATTTTTGAATTCAATTGACTGTATTTAATCAAGAAGTCGACCGTAACCATAGTTCACATGATTATTTTTTTTACAATGCTTAAAAAAATTATCATGTGACAAAATATGTAGGTTATACTAATTGGACAAAGGTTCTCAGAGATTCTCTCTTGTTAAACATGAAAACTGGGAGTGCCATGAACTTTGTTACTGGGCTGTCAACTTCACCTTACTATTAATAATAGCAATACGTTTTAAATGATCAACAATGATACCTTAGATGGTAGGCTAGGGCAAATAAACATGTGCGTTTTGTTAGCCGTTAACAAGGACTGTGCTGATATCTGATTATGATTCTATAGCTGGTTTAAAAGTTAGCCTATTTCTGTCAAACCATTGTTTTCATTGTTTTCATTATATTGATATGTATAGCCATCTATATAATAAAACTAATGTAAAACAGCAAAAATTAGGAGAAACCAGGTGAATGGGTTCTGTGGGACCAATAGTGCTTTCATCTGTGGGAACTCCTTCAAGACTGTTAGAAAACCATTTCGAGTGACTACCTCTTGAAGCTCAAGAGAATGCAAAGCAGTAATCAGAACAAAGGGTGGCTACTTTGAGGAATCTAAAATATAACACATGTATTCAGTTATTTCACCGTTTTTGTACATACAGTAATTCCATACATCATGTGTTCATTCATAGTTTTGATGCCCTTAATTGAGAATCTACGATGTAATCATGAAAATAAAGAAAACGCATTGAATGGGAAGGTGTGTCCAAACTTTTGGTCTGTAGAAACGTCGTTTCTGCGCGCAATGGCTTAAAATCAGGGCAGGACAGGACCTGTCTTAACGGTGGAACACGACTCGAAGAGACAAGATTGAACACGGTAACAATGCAAATCATCTATCCTACAGTGGAAAAGCGAACATGAATAAATGTATTTAAACATGTACAATTACATTTTACAGTCAAATAATACAATTTAGCTGAACTTATTGAATTTTTGTGGCATGTTGGAACTATTACGCTCAATATTTGTGACGTATGTTTGTTTTGTATGTAGACTGACTGCGAGCTGCTTTAATTCAGATGAAGATGTTGTGCTGCTGCGGGGCCTTGATCCTCCTCTTCCTCGTCCGCTGCGGCTGCAAAGGAGGAAACATATTGGTTCTTCCTATTGAGGGCAGCCACTGGATAAACATGGATGTGTTAATAAAAGCTCAGCACTCCAGAGGACACAGTCTGACGGTTATGCGCCCCAGCAACAGCTGGTACATTAAAGATAACTCGTCCTACTGCAGCACCATCACAGTACCGGTGGAGAGGAGCTTCTATCAGGCGTTTATCACCAAAATCATATTTGACATCATACAGTTTGAGCGGGGCGCTTAACCTCTGACCAGCTTCCTTTATGCTTCGTTTGGCATGTTCAGCACAGTCCTGGATATTCACAGAGCTGTGAGTGAATTTGTCTCAGCGATGCTTTGTGACGCAAAGTTGATTAGAACCCTGAACAACACCAAGTTTGATCTGGTTCTCACTGACCCATGCTGGGGCAGTGGAACAATTATATATAAATATTTGAGCCTGCCTTTAGTTTTTAGTGTTTGCTGGATAATATCTGAGGAAGGTCATTTTGGCATCGCTCCCTCACCATTATCATATATTCCTATCACAGGATCTGACCACAGTGATAGAATGACATTTATTCCGAGAGTTAAAAACAGCATTTTATATTTGATTATCCAAATGAATGATATGTTGGTCACTACGCAGGTATACCAGCCCCTTTGTAAGAAATACCTTGGAAGTGATTGTGACTTTGATCAGTTACAAAATGATGCAGATATTTGGCTCATGAGAACTAATTTTGTGTTTGATTACCCACGTCCCACAATGCCTAATGTTGTGTACATGGGAGGGTTTCACTGTAAACCTGCAGAACCACTGCCTGACTATATGGAGGACTTTGTGCAGAGTTCTGGAGAACACGGAGTCATTATCATGTCTCTCTCAACATTTGTGAATGAGCATCCAGATGATTTGGCAGATGGGATTGCAGCCGCTTTTGCGAAGTTGCCACAGAAAGTCATCTGGAGCTATAGAGGCTCCAAACCATCCACTCTGGGAAACAGCACTTTAATAGTTGACTGGATGCCACAAAAAGGCCTTTTAGGACACCCTAAGATAAAGCTATTTGTGGCTCATGGAGGAACAAATGGACTCCAAGAAGCTATTTATTATGGAGTTCCAGTAGTTGGTTTACCCTTATTTTTTGACCAGTATGACAATCTTCTGCGTCTGCAAGTGAAAGGACCAGCTAAGATTCTTACACTAAATATGGTGGGCAAAGATGACAACTTCCTGAAAGCTATAAAAGAAGTCCTGGATGAACCGTCTTACAGGCTAAACATGCAGAGACTCTCCAGACTGCACAGAGATCAACCTATGAAGCCAATCGATACTGCCATCTTCTGGATAGAATATGTCATAAGGCACAAAGGTGCTGCTCACCTTAAAGCAAAATCCTACAGAATGCCCTGGTACATCTATCATTCTACAGATGTGGTCCTCTTCCTAATGGGAGAGGTGCTGGTCATGCTTCTGGCTGCAGCCTTTTTTATCAGGTGTTTATGGAAATCTGTGTGTAGACGTAAAGTAAAATCTGACTAGTGATTTATCTAACTGTATGTGGGTCCAACATTATTGGAACAAGCTAGAAATGAGATTGAAACTCGTTGGATAACCTAAATTTGCATTATTTTAAACTCACACTGAAAGATATTTGGACTCCTAAACAATACTTTAAATAGGTTTTGTTAATCAACATGCATTCCATAATGTACCACGATGATTGAGGCAGTTATGTTTTTATTAGAAAAAGTTTTTGAAGTTAACTGTTAATAGTTATTGATCGTATTCATTCTAATTTGTTTTTTCATCTATCTTATTAACACAAACTGGGTCTTATTGGATGCACTGTTAATCTCAAAATGTATCATGACAATTTTTGAAACTGTTGTGCCACA
The DNA here is from genome assembly GCA_028564705.1 of Apricaphanius iberus. Lineage (NCBI taxonomy): Eukaryota > Metazoa > Chordata > Actinopteri > Cyprinodontiformes > Aphaniidae > Apricaphanius > Apricaphanius iberus. The sequence goes on along the minus strand of JAPXFQ010002722.1, from coordinate 1,423,843 downwards.
CTCTGTAGATTGATTAATCCCATAAAAGCTGCTTTTTAGCCCTACAAAGCAGATATATTTGTTCTCCTAAAAATGTTGCTACTTGATTTTGTTTTTTTTTACTAATACATGTGTCTTACTACTTTTTTACAAAATGTACTATATATATTTAAGCCCAAGATACTTTGTCACTACCATAAATGTACATTTATTTAGATTGTGTTTAACTTGCTGGATTGACGCATAATAGTTAAGAAGAAGAAACATTATAAATGGTTTTCAATAATTTTGATATACATATAAGTACATAACAAGGTGATCTGCTAAAGACTGTGATGGTACAGTATGTGGTTGGTGGGCTAGAAACTGGTGGTTAGCTTCCTCACTTTCACTTCAATTCCTAGATATACTCACATCAATCATACAACCAGGTTATGATGACACTAAAATTATGACCTTTCAAACTTGAAAAGCTTTATATGTTGTAAGTATTAGCACCGCACCACCACATCTCCTGAGTTTTCTTAGTAGAATTACTGCAACAAAAAATGGGAAAAGTTACCCCCTTGTGGTGCTGTCAAATCTATCATAAGAACCAAGCACACTGTTAAAAGCCAGACCCGTTTTACAATGAAACCACAGAATTGAAATCTGTTTTGTGTACTTCCTTTTCACTATGTATGTGCAAGAGCTAGAAAAACAGACCCCAACCAGCCTTATCCAACGTGTTTTGAGTCAATCCAGTTTATTTAGTTGACAACAAGCAAAGGGATGGTGCTATGGGACTGAATTGGACTATTTTTTTAACAAAAGGACAAAACAAGTTTTTTCAGCAAGCCTTGTTTCACAGTTCAGTGAACTGCTCTAAAACAAACTTTGTACTAAGTTAATGAAACCGTTATAGCAGATGATGCAACACCTTTTTTCAGGTTGAAGGATTGTTCCAAAGTTCAACTCCACATAATCAACAGCACTTCCTTAAATAGGTGAGTTCTCCCAATTAGCGTAAAAGAATAAAAACACTTTGACCGTACTGTACTAAAATTAGGATGAAATTGTAAATTACTGAATCTAAATGTTGGTCAGATGGTTGGATTATATTACAGACAAATGGGTTGACTTGCCCCTGAATTTGTTCAAGATTGTGTCCTATATAACTGCATATGGACTGGACATATTTGTAAGGTGCCTTGAGAAGACAACTGTAATGTTGCACTGTATAATTAAACAGAAATAATGAACAACAAAATGGTTTTCATAGTCTTCCTTACTTTTACAATACTCTAAACTCAGGGATTATCACATCAATCTCATTGATGCAGATGTAGAAGCACTGAAACATTGTTGCAAATCAAAATAGTGCACAAAATGTACATTGATGAGTCACTTTAATTCCAGAATTGATGCAACCAACATGTTTTAAGCAGTTAATTTTTCTGCTGGAGTGTTTTTTTTTTTTTTTTTCAAAGAAACATTTATTGAATATACATATTCTGACTGAATTAGGGCGGGACATGCTTTTTATTTGACTATGGCAAGCCGTTTAGACCTGTCTGCTATGTTTGTAGTTTACTAGTAAGATGAACAAAAGTCTTAGTTGTTAACTAGTGAACATTTTTGGGTCTACTAGTCCAACTAGTGCACATTTGCAAAATACTAGTGCACTAGTTGGCATTTTTTTAAGTGCACCAGTTATCTATTAGGGTGTACATGGCTTTAACTAGTGAACTACTGCGCATTTTAGGCTGCACTAGTCGACATGTAGACCAAAAGAAATGTTACTAGTCAACTAGTGGGCAATATCAGAATCAGAATCAGAATCAGAATCAGAATCAGTTTATTGGCCAAGTATGTCACATACAAGGAATTTGACTCCGGCAAACTTTTTTCTCCAGTACAGAACTTGAATAAGTGAAATAAAAAAAGAAAAAAAGAAAAATAAGAACAAAAATAAGTAAAAATACAAATAAATATATATTTGCAGTGTACTTGTTATTTAGTAGACATTTTAGATGCACTAGTTAACTAGTAGACATTTTTAAGGCTCACTAGTAAACTAGCAGGGCAACTAAAGTGTCAACTAGTGAACTAGTGCGCATGCTAGGCTGTACTCATCGACTAGTTGACTTTTTAATGGCACACTGTTTAACTGTGCTCACATTTATTGGTCACCAATAACCAAGTGTGCAGAAATCGCATCAACTGAGGAATGTCAGCTAATTAACTACTAAGACATATTTGTCAACTAGTTCAGTGTGGTCGTCAACTAGTGTGCGAAACAGTCAATAGGCTTTTCAGAGCTAGTGCAGCACTTGGGCATACCAGTAGGAGCAAAAAAATTTGCCAAAATTCCAACTAGTAGGTAAAAATAAGTTAGTAGTATGATTATTTCTGAACTTGTTGGGCCCAATGTCGAACTAGTGGAGAAAAATGTTTAACTAGTGCAGTGTCGTCGCGTACTGGTTGGTTGGCACAAACAGAAGCTGACATCAAGGATAGGGAGTATTTACACAAATGGCTTGCCATACACAAGGTCTCTGTTACGCAAAAAACTGCTGCTTTTCTTTAGTCAGAGACTAGGTGTCACCACAGAGAAAATAATTATTTGACGCAGCATAGAATAAAACCAGCTTCCTCATTATTTTCACTTTCCCGCTGTCCTTGCCTTGTTTTTACGCGCGTCCACGAACAGAGTGGGTTTCCTTACAGCACGCTGATGTCATACCAAAACTCGGTTGGAATCGATACATTTTCATAGCATTAAAAAGAAAAGTATTCCATCTTTTTTTTGTCAGTTGTCACACACAAGTTATTGCTTCATAAAACCTGCGTGTCGGGGCTAAAGGCTGTATGTTTCCTTGGTCCTTATCACTTCCGAGGTTGTCTTGTATTCTGGACTAACAAGACAAGGTATGTATGCATGTATGAAGTAGTTATAGCCTACTTTGGCAACCTGAGCAAGTAGCCTACAGATTAAATTTAACCTTCTTGCATGAGGGAGCTGTGCATGTTATAATTGATGTGGTGTCATGTCCACTTCTGTCAACATGTCGCCTCATCTTGTTGCTTAGACTCATCTTTAGATATCCTAACTAATCGGTTTAGATTCTTCAGATCAGATGCGGTCCTTAAATTCCATTATATCAACTGGGAGGGGAAAAAATGAAATTAGCATCTATTTGTAAATTAAGTCGACTAAAGAATTCATAGTTTAGCTAAACTCAAACTCTGGTAAAAGTAGCTACCACTGGTTAAACATTCGCATTCGTTATACATGCAGCCTTTTTTAGGCAATTTTTTTAAACAAAAAAAGTAGGTTAGGAAATTAAGTGGTCTTTCATCAGATTTAAATCTAATGATGGAATCATTCGCCTCTTAACTGTCTTTCCTTCTTTATATTGTCAGTGACCAGACTAACTACTAACAATAAAAATAAAGTGCAAGCTATTTTACTAAAATAGGTTATATTGTACTGTTTGTATGAAAATTTAATGACGCATAAAGAGTAAAAAAAAACGTTAATGGTGACAAGATTTTTTAATATATTTTTTACACATTTTTCTTGTCATATTGTAGTGTTATTTTAAATTTTTTATATAATTCCGATTTAGAATCTTTCTTTCAGTGGAACATTAAAGAACACTAAACAGCAAATTTTATTAGTACTTAGTATCATTAGTACTATTTGATTACATTTTTAGTTTAGCTTTTAGCTGACTATTATTTATCAATTGTTATTTATCTGCTTAAAATTTTTATTTGATCATATCTTATTGTTTTAAACTTGCTAATTTAAAATGATATCAGTCTTAAAATGTTTATCAGTATTTGACTACTTAATCCCATTATGTACTGTATATTTTAATAATTTAATCATCCTTCCAGTGTTTCCTCTGAGGGAGGGGGGTTGTGGGGTCATTTTAATCTGTAAAGCTCTCTGAGAAACTATGTAGTCTGACAAGTGCTTTGTAAATAAAATTTGATTTGGTTAGTAAGACAAAAGTTGAACTATCATTCTATTGTACTCGTTAAAGATAAATGATAACAGGAACTGATACTTAAAATGTGGAAACTCTGAAATAATTCCACAGAAAATATTTTTTTTTTCACTTGAAATTTTAGTTTTGTGATTATTTTTATTCATAATTTATTTTTTATCTAATTATAATATATGTCGTAGCAAGCAAGAAGAAAAAAAAAGCTGTCCTCCAATTCATAATTTTTTTTTGTGTGTGTGTGTGTGTGTGTGGTAGAAGTATTGACATTGGTACCTGGTATTGCCAATTACTCAGATCCATTTGTATTGTATTGGTTTGAGAAAAAAAAGTGGATGGATTTTAATAATTATGTTTTGCATTATTTTTATTACAGTCTACAGAGGATCAGATTTAGAGAAGGCTGAGCTGTTGTGTTCATTCCTGTTTTATAATAATAATATGTTAATAATGAGTGTTTTCCGTTTTAGATGAAAGCCGTCTGTTCCTGTGGGGCGTTGCTCCTGCTCGTCCTCGTCCTCGTTCCCAGCTGCTGTCAGGGTGGCAACATCTTGGTCTTTCCCACTGAAGGAAGCCACTGGATAAACATGGAAATTCTTCTTAGAGCTCTACACTCCAGGGGACACAATGTCACTATCGCGCGTTCTAGCAAAAGCTGGTACATTAAAGATAACTCTTTATATTACAAGACTTTCACAGTTCCAATGGAACATAGCTTAGTAGATAAGGAGTTTTTGAAAAAGATGTTTACTGAGTTCATGAAACTTGAACGCGGTACTTTACCTTTCATCAGTTTTCTCGGCATGACACTTGGCATGCTTGACAAAATTGTTGAAGTTCACAGTTCTGTGAGTTCGTTTGTCTCAGCCCTGCTGGATGATGCAGAGCTAATGAGGAAATTAAATGAGACCAAGTTTGATCTGGTTCTAACTGACCCATGCTGGGGTAATGGTGCGATTTTGGCCAAATATATGAACCTCCCTTTAGTTTATAATGTTCGCTGGTTAATGCCTGAAGAAGCTCATTTCGCCATCTCTCCTTCCCCAATATCCTACATTCCTATCACAGGTTCTGGCCTCACTGATAAAATGACCTTTTTTCAAAGAGTTAAAAACAGCATTTTTTATGTAATGACCATTATTCAAAGCATGTTTGCATCTAAATTAGTATACCAGCCACTTTGTAAGAAATACCTTGGACCTGATTGTGACTTTGATCAGTTACAAAATGATGCGGATATTTGGCTCATGAGAACTGATTTTGTGTTTGATTACCCACGTCCCACAATGCCTAATGTTGTGTACATGGGAGGGTTTCACTGTAAACCTGCAGAACCACTGCCTGACTATATGGAGGACTTTGTGCAGAGTTCTGGAGAACACGGAGTCATTATCATGTCTCTCTCAACATTTGTGAATGAGCTTCCAGATGATTTGGCAGATGGGATTGCAGCCGCTTTTGCGAAGTTGCCACAGAAAGTCATCTGGAGCTATAGAGGCTCCAAACCATCCACTCTGGGAAACAACACTTTAATAGTTGACTGGATGCCACAAAAAGACCTTTTAGGACACCCTAAGATAAAGCTATTTGTGGCTCATGGAGGAACAAATGGAGTTCAGGAAGCCTTGTGTCATGGAATCCCAGTTGTGGGTTTTCCTCTGGTTTTTGACCAGTATGACAATCTGCTGCGTTTGCAAGAAAAAGGAGGAGCTAAAATTCTTACAGTGAATGCAGTGGACAACGATGACAACTTCCTGAAAGCTATGCAAGAAGTTCTGGATGAACCGTCTTACAGGCTAAACATGCAGAGACTCTCCAGACTGCACAGAGATCAACCTATGAAGCCAATCGATACTGCCATCTTCTGGATAGAATATGTCATAAGGCACAAAGGTGCTGCTCACCTTAAAGCAAAATCCTACAGAATGCCCTGGTACATCTATCATTCTACAGACGTGGTCCTCTTCCTGACAGGAGCAGTGCTGATCATGCTTTTGGCTACAGCCATTTTTGTCAGGTGTTTATGGAAATCAGTGTGTAGACGTAAAGTAAAACATGACTAATGGTTAAAGATATGTACTTTATTTTAAAAGATTTTTAGGGTGGCAGAGCCATTTTATTTTTCAAAATCTAAATACTCTGAACTTTATTATTTGAATTAGGTTGCTGTTTTAAATGTTTCAATCAAATAAATGGATATTTTGATTAATAAAGGCAATGAAGTGAATTTAACTCAGTACAAGTTTTCTGTCTCTGTTTAAAATATTTTAAATCTGTCCCGCTCTTATATTTTATAGCTGAATATTTGTATATTTCTGTAGAAAATTATTGAAAGAAATTATACCAGATTTACTTGGGAGACAGAACTTATATCTGGGAATGACAAAAAAAAAATACATGTTGTATATCTCTATGAGATGAGCTCTTAATCTTTGTACTGTATGTAGTTAGACTCTTTGTGTTAGTCATTCTAGAATGAAAACCAGCAATTTCTCGGATTCAAGGACTAATGTCGCAACAGGACCTTGAAAAACTCATACATGCGCTTATCTTTAGCCAGATTGATTATTGCAACAGCGTCATGACTGTTATGAGGATAGCATTGGAAACACTGAAGAGCAACATCATAGAAGCTGGTAAGGGAAGGCTGCAATAGCACAAAGGCTGGATGTTGTGAGAAGCCAAACAGGGTCTGAAGTCCTCTAATGGTTATAGGATGTTTCACCCATATTATCACTGCGATAGTGAGTGCCCTCAATTTGCCCAATACCAAGCGACTGGAGAAGCTGGTTATAATGTCATTACGAAATAGTGAAAAGAGTCACATTGAATAAACTCTCCTTCCATTGGTCCTGTCAATGAGTAAGCCTTATTATCACACGCTTTATCAGAATTTAGTAGCTTTAACGGGTAAAGGGCATGAGCTCTTAATCTCTGCGTTGTTTGTAGTTAGACTCTTTATGGTAGTGATTCTAGAATGAAAAGCAGCAACATTACCTTTAGGGTTAGGACAAGCAATATGCACAAACACAGTTGGTAGTGGTAAAGAAAATCACATTTAAATGCATATAACACAGAAAGTAATCTAATGGCATAGAGGCTCCAGGCTGTGCACTCTGTAGAAAAAACATTTTATTAGTTAAATAGATGCCACAAAAATATCTTTTAGGACATCCCTTTGACACAAAGTCCCAGTAGTGGGTTTATCCCTGTTTTTCAATCAGTTAGACAATTGCCTCGGTTTACAAGACATTATTAAAGATTAAAGATATCAGTAATATTTCAAAACAGTGATTTATAGTCAGTATGGAAATTATAATATCTTAATCTTAATCTTGATTACCAGCTGATGCTAAATTAAAAGAACATGATTTTATTTTCTTCACTAATCAGCAAAGTTACATAAATAAAAAGCAGAAAAGTGAACACTTATGATATATGGAAAGGGACATGAATGCCAAGTTGATTGTTTTTAGAGGACATCACTGAACCAGTATAACCTCTGTTTTACATTTGTTGCCAGTTCATTAACAGACCAACATCACCTCCTTATAATATTGTACTTAGCTTCTTTCATTAACCTGAAGCACAGAAATCCTGGAGACAAATGACAGAAATTCAATAGACCCTGTTATACTAAAGAGTTCATTACTCTAGAATAGAACAGAACACAACACAACAGAATATGCTCTTAATTGTCCCACAAGGGGAAATTTGATCATAACAGCAGGAAAAAAACACAAACATAACAGGACACAGAACAGAAACACACACAATTTTTACGGAAGAAAAAAATATTTACATCATGTACAATAGTAACAAAAACCGATTACTGTAAAGTTATCAAAGTTAAGTACAGATAAAGTAGGAAAACCAGGTTGTATTGCACAGAGCAGGATACTGAAAGATATTTAAATACATTTAGAAAAGTACAGATTGTGCATTGTGCTGTGCATTAAAAAGTTAACGTGTAACTTCCAATAACATATACTTCCAATAAGTATATGTAGTCTATGAAAAATAATGTGCAAGTTACTAGCAGTAGTGGTGTTGTTCAGTTCGTTAGTGCAATTTACAGTGCTGATGTAAACATCTACGTTTGTTGGGAGCAGTTTTGATTGTACAATCTAACAACGGTAGGGAGGATGGACCTGTGGAAACGCTCCTTCATGCATCTAGGATGCAGCAGTCTGACACTGAAGAAGCTCTGCGGTTCAGCAGCATTTCTATACATGGGCTGGGAGACTCTGGGATGTTATTTTGGCCAGTGTCCTTCTGTCTCCCACCACCTGCACTGGATCCAGGGTGCATCCTAGAACAGAGCTGGCCTACCTGATGAGTTTATCCAACCTCTTCCTCTCAGCTGTTGATAAACTGCTGCTCCAACATACAACACATAAAAACTGATGGAAGCCACCACAGAGTCATAGAAGCTCCCTGGACTCCAAATGAGCTCAGCCGCCTCAGCAGCTAGAGTCTGTTCTGACGCTTCCTGTAAAGAGAATTTGTGTTGTGGCTCCAGTCCAATTTATTATTAAGGTGAAGACCCAGGTCCCTATAAAAGTCCACTATATCAATATCCACTCCCTGGATGTTCACCTGTGTCAGTGTGCTGGGTGTGCTTCTCCGGAAGTCCACCACCAACTCCTTAGTTTTCCCTGGGGCACAGGCAAAGGATGACAAGTTCACAAATTTAAGGCCAGTGATTTGACACTTTCTGTATTTTTGTTTTGTTTTTGGGACTTTTTTTTTTTCAGAGGACAAAAGCATAAAAACAAAATTCTGCATCCCTTTTTTTCTCGTTTTAGGTACCCTGAGTAACGAGTCTCTAAAGTCCTGAGGGGTCTGACATACTCCTCAGAAATGTATTTCTGCTCATGGAGCCAGTGCAGTTAAGAACTGGAGTAGTATGATCCTATTTTCCTGGTGTTAAGAACTCTGGAAGCAACATTTTAGATGAGCTGTATCTGCCTGATTGTTTTTCTACAGAGACCCATGAGAATACTGTAGAAGTAATCTAACCTACTGAAAATAAAAGAATGCACCAGCTGGAGTTTTTAGGGCTTGTGAAAAAAGACTTGGTTGAAAGGAAGTATTTTTCTATTGTAATATTTCTAGGGCAATACAGCTTAACATTTTTTTCTTGTAAACAAATTAAGTTTTGGATTTTAGGTTATAAATTGTTTCAGAAAATTAGATGACTCAGACCTGATATGAAGAATTTAGTCTCCATTACATTGGCTGTTGTTAATTAGTTTTTTCTTGAAACAGGTCCGTCTTTAGATTGTGTTTCAGAGAAATTGTCTGTATTGTATTTAGAGATGTTAGAAACAGTGTTGGTAGTAAATCTGATGTGAAACATAGGAACACCAGAAGATACAAGAGAAGAAGACGTGCAAAAGGGGAAGTCTTTACAACTGAAAAATAAATAAATAAATAACCACAAGAAGCCTAAATGCTGTAATGCATTAAACATACAAAATTGCAGGATTTCTAGCTGCACTTCTCCACCATTTCCTTGTATTTTTATTTATTATTATTTTTTATAGCAGACTCAGTTGACAAAGTTCATGTGCATGTTTAAGCCTGTTGTGAAGATTTGCAAAGATGCGCCTCAGCCCATCTGCTGTGACAAGACCGTTTCACATAAAGTGTTTCAGCAGGAAACTGTCATCAGACAAGACAAATCAGACAAGTTAGAGACAGGTTATGCAGCCACACCAGACCATCCTCAAGACTGCAAACATCTAACTTTGTGTAAACTTTCTATGCACCTGGTGAAGGCACAGAAAGTGAAGGCTACAGTAGGAGCCAGTGGAATTCATTAGCATGTTGTTCTTTATATCTGTACGTTCATGTTTCTCATATCTCACATGTGGAGCTCGTTTTTGCTTTTAAATAATATTCAGCAAAAGGGTCAAACAAGTTGTAACGTGTTGGTTGTCAGGTACTGTAATTAAGGTATGTAGTCAAAGAATGAAGGTGTTTTGTCTTGTCTTTCAACTCCTAACTTGTGCCACAGACAGTCGACTGCAATTATGTATGGGCAACATAAAAGTATAGATCCTTCCAGGTTTGTACCAAATATTGAGGGTACTAGAGGTCTAATAGTTTGAGGTGACATTTTTTGGAACAAATTAACTGATCAATGTTAGAATACCCTAGATGCTGACATAATACCCTATACTTCCTCCATCTTTTTATTGTTGCTTTTAGCAAAATTTGTGAATGCGTTGCACATACATTTCCTGTCTGCTTTGCAAAACTTCACTTGCTTTTGCGCAGTTGCCATTACTCAGGCTGTGGAGAAACCTTTCGATGGTGATGAAATACAGACTGGTTTTAAAATGTAACAACCACAAACATCAAGATACCAACATGTTTAGATCTACCATTCTCTTTCATTTTCAGCATTGGTCTTTGCCCGTGAAGGTAAAACATGTCCTGCCTGTTAATTATATGCAAACATTCACAATAATGGCAGTGGATTGGAAAATATAATGTTAGATCTGATAGGTCAAAACAAATCATTTTGCAGTTTTATTCTACCTTATTTTGGCAAATCCAATTCTATTGCTCTCATGTATTTTAATATTCTGGGAAATTGGGATTTGTATTACGTGTCAACTATCATCATTAAAAAAGAAACAAACTCCTGAGGTACACCTAAAGCAATTCATCTAAGCAATATGAATGTCAATTTATAAATTGAATTAAAGAAAAAGTCCACTAATTTTTTGGTGATTTTACTTCTAATTTATTGAGTTTCACCTGTAAGGTCTCTAAGGCATTTGCAGATGCAACAATAAAAACAAATAAATGCATGACTAAAAATAAAAAAATGCAACTTTTTCCTCTTTGAGATTTGCTAAAAGAGGCTGGTCGATGTGAAATATTGTTCTTTGTTTTTTGTTTAAACATGCTTTACTTCATATCTGGGGTTTTGTGATAACTGAAAGCCTTTAAAAGAGAAGCAACAATAGTTAATTTATTTAAAACTCCACCATTAACTGACTAAATACAAAAGAAAATATTGTTGGTTGCATTTTAATTCTGTGAAACAACAATTTTCAGTGACTACTGTATTTCCTTATTTTCACTCGTTCAGTGCACGCACTCAGTGTGGCTTTTTTTAGCATGACTCACTTGGGTACTATAAACATGACGGGTGGAGTTTCATTGTTTATGGTGTGACTAGGCCTGTGTTGGTACCATCATTTATAGTAGGCTTGATTAACACATGTCTTTTACAACTTAAAAAATTTCATTTTTAGACTAAAGTTGACAGCAAAGCATTTTTTGGCATTGTTTTCCTGTCTGTCAATCTAAGGGCGAGCTGGGTGAGTTCTGTTCATTCTTCAGATATTTACATCTCTGTTGGTGTTGCCAGGTAATTTTGGCTACCTCCAGTTCTATCTAAATATTCGGTGTATGTTTGGCCTGCCTTGCGGTTTTCCTGTCTAAATGAGCTTCCCTTTAAGAGGCAGGAACTCTACATAACAAGTCATGCCCAGCTCAAACACAGGAAGCATTTTTTTTTTCAGACTTGCTGGTTTGAATGTTGTCCTTCACAGCCCTGTCTCATGTTAGAACTGAAGCAGAACTACAGGAGATAAAACAGTAAGTTTGTACATTTTCTTCCATTATGTGGCTTTAGTATTAAAGAGCATTCACCTCATTGCAATCTTCTGCTGTGCGTTGCACAGGACATTTATGGTGAGCGACTGTCTTTCTCTGAGCAACACTATTTTTTTTTAATGACAAATAAACGTCAGCAGCTGTTCATACTTTGCTCCCTCACCCTAGGGTGTCTTTCATAGGACATGCTGTGCAGTTTTGCTAGAAGAACATTCCTATCATGCAGTATATGGAAACCAACAATCTGACTGTGTAAGGTAAAAACAGGGTGGAAAAGCAAAGTTCCAGTGTTCTACCATGACTAATGTTCTCTGGAAAAACAGGGATTACTTACCATAAAGTTAACGAGTGTGGGGTGACAGTTCTTGGGAAGTGTTATGCAGTTCTCTTTCTTTGGCTTAAGCTCTTAGAAGCTTGTATAATCTTGCTCTCAGTTCTAATATCTGGAGTTACTTCTTTTAGCTTATGTCCAAAACAACTGTTTTTATTTATTTATTTATATTACATTAAACAGTTGATATTGGAACATAAATTATAACCAGACTTCATTTGCACTGGCGACATATTTTAAAATATTTCTCCACCTAAAAACATATGTAAAAATACATGTTTCTGTAACAACAAGAACCATTTGAGTCTTGGCCACACAAAAAAAATCACCAAACAGCATTGAATATAGAGGATGGCAAAGCATCCACAAATCTGTCATGGCGATTGCAGATTGAATTTCTTTATTTTTATTTTTATAATGTCTTTTTTAATTTGAAGAAGAAAAAAGATGTATAAAGTTTCAAAGAAATTTAGGTGAGCTCCATGGATGTACACACACGTAGGGTGGGGAGATGTCTCTACACCCACTAAAAACCTTTTTCTTTGTTGGAAACTCTTTTTACATCATGTTTATGAAGTAACTGGAATCTTGGATTATACAAAACAAACAATATAAAGGTGATGTATTGAGATCCCAAGCAGGGAAACTTGCCAAAATTGCTGTGGTAATTCTGGGTAAGGTATAGAAGCACCTAGTTCACTGGATAAAAAAATTATGATAAAATGTTTTCTTTAACCAACAACTCACTGTATCATAATATTTATCCTCTCTAGGCTTGAGTCAATTGGAAGGATGATGTCTGTGTGTTATAACTTCCCCTATCAGGTTCATATGTGTAGCCCTTCATATATAATTTTTTTATTTTTTTTTATTTTTTTTAGATCAGGCAAAATATTTTTCTAGGGAAACTACCTCTTGATATAAATAAATGTTTGACTGATGTGCAAATGGTTAACTCTGATTGCTTTTAAATACCTCAACAGGGTGGCAGTTTATTAAGTGTTCTGCAACTTTCTTAAAAACAATTCTACTGACTTTCATCTTCTCAATTAATAAATCAGAATCTAAATCGTTCCTTTATGAACTCTGGAACTCAAGACCACTTGCCAATACTTTTGTCTTGGATGGCCATCATGTTAAGGGATGATGCCGGAAATCTGTATTCTGGACAAAATTTTGTTGCTATTCAGCAAATTTTGGCTGTATCTTTTGCTCGCTTTTTTCATTCATGATTTAAAAAAAATATTTTTTTCATTTTTTTGACATAGAAAAACAATGACTATAACTATTGAGAGGTAGAAGGTTGAACACAGTTGAAAAGGAAAAGCTACCTTCAAGTTTCACCTTAAGGGTTTTTAGTTTTCATTCATAAATTGTTCTTTTTTTAAAAGCAGCAAAACAATGAAGTGTCTCCAGCTCATATTACATGATGTCACTAAAGGGAAAATAATTATTCACTTTACTCGATGGCTAAACTGGTTTTGAAAGGGCTTTTGTATTAATTTACAGAGAGACTGTTTTTTTTTTAAATATTCTGTCTTGACATTTCAAGTGTACCATATAGAGAAGCCGGTTGCTTAAATGCACAAGGACAGCTTTAAAAGGATATCTCGATATGGAATCCTAATCACATGACTGACCTTATTAAATTAAGACATCTAGCATCAGAGTAGACAGGTGGCATTGCTGGAATAGTAACCTGTGTTTGTATGACCTTTAACCAATTGAATTATTTGTGTACTGGTGTGTGTGTGTACGTGGGTGAGTGGTGAGCATATGCGTAAGTGCATTTGTTTTGAGTGTGTGTGTGTGTATGTGTGTGCGACATATTTACCTGGAGGTTCACAGTAGTTAGAGTGGTGAGAATGATAGAAAGCCTGTAACACTGGACAAGGTCCCAGCCCCAGGTAGACAGAGACAAGGCATGGCCCTGGAGCAGCCATGTCAGTGAAGTGAAGGAGCACCTGCTTGAATTCAAAGAGGAACAGGGTGAGACACATGGCACCAAAAATCTGTCAACTCCTGCCACGCAGACCAATCTCTTGCAGGACTCTTGGCACTGAACAGAACTATTTTGTGCTATGTGCACATGAAGACTGTCAGCAGGAACTACAAATAAAGAGGCCATTCAGTGAAACATAACTGCTAGCTCGTTGTGCTTGAAAGTCCTGGGCTAGCAACAGCTATGTGATTTTTTTGCTCCTCTGTTTTTCTTTCTTTTCAGATCGTGCCGATTTTGGAAGATTTGATGATGTTTCGGCCACTGGCTTCCGTATTCTCTCTCTTCTGTGCCGTTACCTCGCTTGCATTTGCCGGGAAAGTTCTGGTTTTCCCACATGATGGCAGCCATTGGGTGAACATGAAGGTGCTAGTGGAGGAGCTGCATTCACGGGGACACTCTGTGACTGTCATTCGGGCTGCAGACAGCTGGTACATCAGTGAGACGGCTCCACATTATGAAGCCATCACAGTGGATGTCAAGGCTGGGGGCGATGAGGATTTTTATCGTCTCTTTGTCTCTGAGGTCATCAGAATCAAGAGAAGCAATGGGTCTGCATGGACTCGTTTTGCTCTAGACATGGAGCTGAAAGACAAGTTCTTTGAATTACACAGAAAGGTCTGCGAGATGATTGTGCACATATTTGAAAATAAAGACTTGATGAAGGTCCTCAAGGAAGCCAAATATGACGCAGTTTTGACTGACCCAGTAAATGGAGGAGGTGTGTTTTTGGCTCACTACCTCGGCCTGCCGATAGTGTTCAATGCTCGCTGGACTGTTCATGGTGAGGCACATTTTGCTGTTGCACCTTCTCCTCTTTCCTACGTCCCACTTCCACCATCAGAGCTTACAGACAAAATGACCTTCTCTGAAAGGGTGAAAAACATGATTTTCTACCACATGAGGATGCATCTGTACAAGCAGGTGGTTGCACCACATTACTCTCCTTTATCTAAGCGCTACTTTGGTCCAGATGTGAACTACTTCTCTCTGTTTCAAGCTGCAGATCTGTGGCTAATGAGAGTGGACTTTGTGTTTGAATTCCCTCGTCCCACTATGCCAAATGTTGTCTATATGGGTGGGTTCCAGTGTAAACCTGCAAGACCTCTTCCAGAGCTCTTGGAGGAGTTTGTGCAAAGTTCTGGAGAGCATGGAGTTATCTTTATGTCTCTGGGGACGTTAATTGGAGAGCTTCCCCATGACCTGGCAGAAGAAATTGCAGCTGGTTTTGCTAACTTGCCCCAGAAAGTAATCTGGAGGTATAAGGGTGCCAAACCACTCTCTTTAGGAAACAATACTTTAATGGTAGACTGGATTCCTCAGAACAACCTCTTGGGGCATCCAAAAACTAAACTCTTTGTAAGCCATGGAGGAACAAACGGGATTTATGAGGCTATCTATCATGGCGTTCCAATAGTGGGCATACCCTTTGTGTTCGATCAAGCCGACAATCTCTCCAGACTCAGAGCTAAAGGAGTTGCAAAGATTTTGGATGTGTCAGATTTAAATCAAAACATATTTCAGAAAACCATGCAGGAAGTCTTGAATGAACCATCTTACAGGATGAACATGCAGAGACTCTCCCGACTACATAGAGATCAGCAGATGAGACCACTGGATCGAGCCATCTTCTGGATTGAGTTTGTCATGAGGCACAAAGGTGCTGCTCACCTCAGAACCGAGTCCTACAGACTGCCCTGGTATACATACTACTCTGTAGATGTCATTTTATTTTTATTTGCAATTTCTTTCACTGTGTTTTTTGTTTTTACTTGGTTACTGTGGCATTGCTTCAAGTTTTGTTGTAAAAGAAAAGTGAAGTCTGAGTAGGGCACCAATCTGGTATAACATTTAGTCAAATCATGGGTGGTTCTAAACTGGTATTTTTCAACTGCTATATGAAATAGAAGAAGGGAGCTTTTGAGATAAGGCAATTTAAGTCTTACCACTAAACCTAAATCTTCATGTCAAAATGCATGTACATATAAGCAGCTACACTTGGGTGGCTGAGGTTAGGATCAGTTCTAACATGCATAGATCCCTTAACTATGTTCTGTATGTAAAAGTTTACTCTGCATATTATCACTGATCAAATTATCAAATTAAGGAACTGCACTGAGATGGTGACAAGATCATATTGGATGTTTGGTCCAATCAAACAGATGAGCTACTGTGCCTTTCATTACCAAAAAAGTTTTGTGGTTTATGAATAGAGCTTCTGTTAAGTTATCTTGATTAATTCATTTCCCTACTTGTAAGACAAACAGATGCCAGATCACCCTTAAGTTTGGAAAGAAAAAGGAACAAAATATTCAGGGCACTGGAAAGCGAACATTCTACTTTAGGTGATTTTGTAAAAAGTATTAAAAAATTCAAACTGAACATAATATCTGTAGAATTCAACTGTATATCAGAGCAGCAATTCCCCAAGTTGGGGTCAGGACCCCACTTGGGGTCATAAACAGGTAAGTGTGGGGTTTTGAAAAGATAATATCAATACCAGATGAAGCATTTGGCATGCATCTCCATTTTATGAATCCAATGAAAGATGAAAAACAGGACTTGTATTATTAAAAGCAATATATAGTGGTCGATCTATTTGCTCTCAGTGTTGGTTATGTTGCCACTGTACCACTTTCTAACTGACTCAGAAAATATGTTTGTATGTTACATAAAGAGTTGGGGTCACAGGCTTCTTAAATTTCTATTTTGTGGGTCAGAGATTAGAAATTTTGGGAATCACTGTATTAGAGGATATGAAACCCTAAACCTCAGCAAGACACTGATGTTCATTTTGTTGCTAATTTCTAAATAATACCATGCTAATAGATTTCCCAAACTGCCTACAACCTCATGATGACATCTTTTTACTACAAATTTGGATCTGTTACTTATATGTTTAAAGTACCTCACATAGAAATTCTGAACTATTGCTTTAATGCCATTTGGGTGTTAGAATACACACTTCATCGCAGGTTGTTGCCACAGACTAGTTTGGATAAAAGCGGTATTCTCTGATTTATGTGGTCTATTCCACCACAATACTGGACCCTGCCACAAATCAAAAGTGTTTCAGGCAGGGTATAAAGAGCACAACAGCAAGTTTGTGATTTTGACTTGGCCTCCAAATTCCCAAGATCGTGTTCAAAGAAACTGGATGTGCTGGACAGAACAATCCAAGGCCCTGCCTCGCAATTTACCGCCCTTAAATAAGCTGCTGGTACCTTCTTAATGCTGGATATCGCAACACACCTCACAGAGTTCAAAGTATTAGGAAGTTGGTCATAATATTATGCCAGATTAGTGTGCCTCCTCCTTTGCTCATTCCAGTTCTCTTATGTTCTGTCCAACTGTTTATTTGCTTGCCTGTCTGATGCAACACATTTAAACTGTAGCACAATGTTTAAATTTAAAAATGACTGGATGCTTATTTTTCTCTTTAATTAACACTGAGATTAAAAAGAAAGGTTAGATGTACTAAATACTCTTGTTCAAAGTTGATATATTTAATGTCCAGCAGGGGGTGGTCTTCACTAAGTGATCTGTTAAACCTTCTTAATACTGCTTATGGTTGTACTCAAACCAAATGACAGCTTAGTGGCCATTTAATCTAACATGCAGGTTTTTGGACTTTAGAGAGAAGCCAGGATATCTGGGAAAAATCCACTCATATATAGGTCTATACAGAAAGGCTCCCAGCAATTTGCTCTCCAACACACTTCCGTTACAGAAGAAATCAAGTCCAATCAGAATCCAGCTCTTTTTAGACATTACATTTATTTTACACTGGATTTGTATCCCGTACTATTATGTGTGTGAATTTATTTTTCGCAAAACACTGAAGAAATTTGTAAGTACTTTGCTTTGGTATTGTAAAATGTCAATAAACAACCTTGAATTTGTCAACCCCAAGCTTTCCAATGACTTTGAGCTTCTGTTTTATTTCATAAGCGACAGACCCAACCTACTGCTCTCTGTCAACTTTGTACCGTCTTATCATTTAAATGCAGACGCAAAGTCCTTTTCGAGTTTGAACCTGGAATGGGCAACACCATGAAGAAAAATTAGTGTTGAAAGACACATTTGTATCGAGAGCCAAACAGGTAACCTTTTATGTATATCTGCAAGCATTCCAGTGGTAATCTTAAATTATTTATCCAAGTGAATCTAAAGTGGATCAGTTACAGGCTACAATTTGGCATATCAAGATCTCTGAGCAACAACTGAGTTAATGTTTTTTTATATGGGATCATACATCAGCAGTAAAACATTTGTTAAAATTGCTGTTCTTAAATGTCACTTTTCTAAATTACACAATATTATATTTTAAAATAAAAAATAAAATAAATTATTTGATTTTTTTTGCAGCTTTAGAATACAAAATGCATTGGATCTGGATCACTCTGGTTTGGCTCTGTCCAGTGGTGGTACATAGTGGGAAAGTACTTGTCATTCCATTTGATGGGAGCCACTGGGTGAACATGAAAATCATTATTGAAGAGTTACACTCAAGGGGTCATCAGATTACTGTTGTGCGACAGACAGACAGCTGGTACATCAAAGAATTCTCCCCGTTCTACACTTCAATAAATGCTGAAGCTGAGTCTGGATTTGATGAAGACTTCATAAAATCATTTGTGACCCAACTGCTGGAAATCCATCGGGAGGGAGAGTCTGTCTGGACCCGTTTCAAATTAGAAATGGAACAAGCAGAGAAGGTCTCAGAGTTCCACACAAAATCGGTCAAAGGCCTTGAAAAGATTTTTGAGAACAAGGAGCTGATAGACTCCATAAAGTATGCCAACTATGATCTTGTCCTTACAGATCCTGCCACATCAACAGGTGTCATACTCGCTAATTACCTCAAGCTACCTCTAGTTTTTAATGTGAGATGGACCTATCAGGGGGAAGGTCACTTTTCAATCGCACCTTCTCCTATCTCTTATATTCCAATGACTGGCACAGTGCTGTCTGATAAAATGTCTTTTCTTCAGAGAGTCATAAATGTAATCACATTTACTTTGAATGAATACTTGATTGCATCGCATATCATACCATATTATAGGCCCTTAATTGCAAAGTACTTTGAATCAGATGCAGACTTTTTATCCATGTTTCAAAACGCAGATCTGTGGCTCATGAGAGTTGACTTTGTATTTGAGTTCCCCCGTCCCACCATGCCAAATATTATCTATATGGGAGGGTTCCAGTGTAAGCCTGCAAAACCTCTACCTCAGCACTTGGAGGAATATGTGCAGAGCTCTGGAGAGCACGGAGTTATCATCATGTCACTGGGAACTTTAATCGGAGATTTACCCCATGATTTAGCTGAAGCAATTGCTGGAGCTTTTGCTAAATTACCTCAGAAAGTAATTTGGAAGTATGGAGGCACCCGGCCAGCCAATCTGGGAAGCAACACTTTATTGGTAAACTGGATGCCACAGAATGACCTACTGGGACATCCTAAGATTAAACTGTTTGTGTCTCACGGGGGAACAAATGGCATTCAGGAGGCTATTTATCATGGAGTTCCTATACTGGGTGTTCCACTGATTTTCGACCAACATGATAATCTGTTTAGAGTTGAAGTAAGAGGAGCAGGGAAGAATATTCACATTTCCACTATGGATGAAGATGTATTTTTACAGGGGATACAGGAAGTCCTAACTGAACCCTCCTACAAGATCAACATGCAGACACTCTCCAGACTGCACAGAGATCAGCCAATGAAGCCATTGGATACCGCCATCTGGTGGATAGAGTTTATCATGAGGCACAAAGGTGCTTCTCACCTGAAAACTGAGTCCTACAGACTACCCTGGTATTCCTACTACAGTGTAGATGTGATGTTACTCCTAGTAGGTGTTGTCCTCGTTATTTTTGGTGTCCTTGCTGCCCTAGTAAAATGCCTGTGGCATTTTAGTCTGAAAAATTAGAAGAAACAAGACTGAAAGTACGTGCAGTTAAATGAAAAGCTGGCAGAAAAAAGTTATTTCAATTATAGATCAGAAAATTGTAAACAAATAGGGTAGATGATTTGTGATGACAGATTGTTCATTTAAATGATTTGCAAAAACCTAGTCTAGTTTTGATAATACTAGCCTCTCTTTCTGAACAATCTCATGAATCAATAATCTTTTGTGAATATCATAAAAAGCTTATGTCTTTTTCCAACCTTAAAGCTGAAGTCTTTGGTTTATCTAAGTTGTTGTTTTGTGTGTATGTGTGTGTGTGTGTGTGAGAGAGAGAGAGAGAGAGAGAGAGAGAGAGAGAGAGAGAGAGAGAGAGAGAGAGAGAGAGAGAGAGAGAGAGAGAGAGAGAGAGAGTGTTACCCGATTGGTTATTTTCAAAGATTTTGGTCCTCTTTCTTCAAACAGTATGAATGGTTTGAAAGTACACTTTTTGGAGGAATATGCACTCATTTTGACAAACGTACAAAAAATATAAAAATTACTAAAGGAAATTAACATTTTGTTTTGAACAGTCCAAGATCCACTAGCTGCCTTTAGGGATGATGCAGACAATATTGTCAAAAAAGAAAAAAAATGGCAACAGAAAAATCTTACACAAACATTTTGTGTTAACTATAGGAATATTAGCTCATGACAAATCTTACATTCAAAACAAAATAATCTAGGACCCCATCCCTTTATGACCACAGTGTATCTTCTTATGGCTACTTCCAGCAGGATAATGCACTATGTGATAAGGCTCCAATCATCTCAGACTGGTTGCTTGAACATGACAATGAGTTTACAGTACTTAAATGGTCTCCACAGTCAACAGATCTTAATCCAACCTCTTCCGCTCAAAAGAAATCAATCAAAATCAATCAAGAGAAAAAAAAGAAAAAAGCCAAGTCCACATGGATGGATGGGGCCTTGGAAGGAGGGCCACAAACCTAGGAGCCAGCAGGCCGGTGTAGACGCAGCTGTATCTCTGGGGACCGGCTGAGAGACCCGCTGAGAGACAAGAGAACAGCATGGTGAACCTTATGCAACAGGAGCCTTAAATGAAGCTCTGGAGCAGGCAGACGAAACAGCAGCAGCTGTTGCTTGCTGTGAGGCACTGGAATAGGAACTACGGAGTGACGGGGCACTGGAACCGGAGCATGAAAGATACGCCGGGGAGCCAGAATAGGAGCCTGAATACTGCAGCGTAGAGCTGGAACACAAATCTGAACAATGCGGTGTGGAATTCTAAAAAAGAAGAAGGCTCTAAAGACTGGAAGCGGCAACAATGAGGGGGCTCTGAGGCCTGGAGGCGGTAAGGATGAGTGGGCTCCTGTACCCCTAAAGAGAACGGTAACACCCCAGTTTTGGTCCACGTGGAGAGGAGTAGGGGCAATCCGACAGTGGCGACAATTCCTTCGGAGGTGAGAGGACTGCGGGGAGGAGAGCTGGAGAACCTCATACCTCCGAGGTCTAACTTCACGGGTACAGATGGCCAGTCACGTACTCCAGTAAAATGAGTCCCTCTCTCTGCTGGGCCATCCTTATTTTTTGTCTTTTTTTCTTCTGTTATGATTTGATGTTGATGAAGGACCCAATCACAGAGAGAATAGAGAAGAAAAGACTCTTCTTTTAATGATAATGATGACCTGACTACAACTAGTCAGGGAATTAAATGTGACATCAAATAGGCATCAAACTGACATTCCACACTGACGAACCAACAAAAGACAGGGGAAAAGATAAGGGTATAAATACACAGGGGGAACAATCAAGGAAACAATAAGTAGCCGGGGACAAATAAGCACATAGACTTACAGACATGGGGAAAAAATGCAAGATCATAACAAACAATGGCCTCCTTTCTTTCAGTGTCGATACAACACTTGATCAAATTTGTTCAAGTAGGCTGTAAATATGTCAAAGACAATTGTGCTGCAAATTACACCTGATTCTTTTAGACGTAATTTCTAAATACGCAGTTTTTCAGTAACTGAGATGAATGTTGGAGATACCCAGATGTTACTAAATAAATGTCATAATTTAAAATATCAAAACTGGCTAAGTATAGGAGGATCTATTTGTCTGAAAAGCTTTAAGATTTTACATAAGAAATGATATTCATTGAAACAGTGAAATATTGTTTTCTTTTTTTTAATACCTTGTTTTATACATAGACAAAATGAAAAAATAAGACAGACCAATATTAGCTGCCTGGTGGACAAATCTTATGAGGCAATATAGTTAAACAACTTAAACAAACACATACAAAAAAGTATATTTCAAAAATACAAATTAAAAACATGAAACAATGGATGAAAAATAAAAACTCCAAAAATAAATAATATGTTCGCACTTTGTTTCTGTTGTAATCAGCTAGTAGTTTGAAAAACAAATAAACCTTTGGGTGGGGGAGTATACATACAAATTGGTAATTTCTTTTATATAAATGTAACTATTTACAATTATTTATTGACATTTACTTATTTAGTTTCTGGAATCTATAATTACAGTGTTTTTCAGAGATATTTGTAACTAATTGTTTCATAATTTGGCTCTTCAAAACCATAAAACATTTTTTTTTGCATTTCATTCTGTTGGAATGCTTTTTTTTTGCAGAGGACAAAGTGGTGTTGTTCAGAGTTAATGGAAAGAGAGTTTTGTGTAGACGTACAAATACAAATGTGCAGCATAGTTCTCCGATTTTTGTGTGTGCTTTTTGTTGTTTAAATTTCCGTCTGCGTCATGATTACATACCGCTTTATCTTTTTCTATCATAGAAAATCCAAATGAAATCCATTGAAAGTTATGGTCGTAATGTGACAAAATCTGAAAATGTTGAGTGGGCATGAATACTTTGGCAAGGCAATTACATTAAAGCAATTTGTAGTTATTTGCATATTGTTTTTTACATTATCAAACATATTTGGTCTCATCTCAGTCTTAAATAAAACAAAGAAAACACAAACAACAAACATTTCAAAATATTAATCCACACCTCAAATATTTTAAAATGCCCCAAAACACCACGGTGGGATGAAAATGTATCTCCTTACAAGTCTTTTCCTGGTATTTACATAGAGTCTGTGCAGGTCAGGATAAGCCGCTCATGATGTTCTGGTCCGTAGAGAGCTCATCCTGAGCATAGCAAGCTCAGTCACATCTGCATCTTGCATCTCCACCTCCTGTTGGCAGCTTTCTCTGATTACGTACACTACCAGACCCACACAGATGAAAATGAGGAGGATTATTCCTATTACCTGGATATAGAAAAGTAAGGTTAGCATATACATGAATTAAGGGGTATGGAGTGCTTCCATAATTTGATAACAAGTATATCTGACATTGTGAATTCACTACAACCAAATTGTTTTCACTGCAAACTGGACATATCCCACTCACCTGAGAAAACACAAACAGCCGCTGTGAGCGGAGCATTAATTCTTGTGTGGTGACATCCCCCTCTGTAATTGGCTCACACCACTTCTGCGGAGCTGCCTTGTCAACGAGTACAAATCTTCCATCCCAGTCTGTCATAGCACAGGCAAAGTACTGACCATCCAGGAACAACAAAATCAGCCAAACCACAGCAGGAACGAAGCTGGAGAGGGACACCATTTCCCTGCACCACATGTTGCACCTGCATCCCTGGACGATCTGCATCAACGTGAAAGCCATGACAGCAGGAATGATGAAGAATGCTGATGAAAATGCTCCATTCCACGTAGGGTTGCAAGGACACTCAAACTCCAGCTCTACAAGCTTCTCTAGTCCCATGAGAATGAACCCGAATGCCACATTTGATACCAGAGGACTGTTGCTAAGTTCATTTTTCAGCCTGGTAAGCCATTGTTGTCTACTTTCCATACTAAACTGACTGCAGAGTAAAGATAACCGCTGCAAAAAGCCCAAATGATAGCCCACCGTTGCGAACACATTGGCAACAGCTTAGTGATGCGTAATTAACACATTCAGGGGTAAGTTTTACCCTCAGGCAAAATGCCACACTTCCACTCTGATTGGCTTTGAACAAATGAGGGTGTGCCATTCGCTCTGACTTTTCTCCAGCTGATTGGTCTCTGGGAGGTTTCAGGTGGGGTTACATTTTAAATGTTGTCTCCATAGAGTACCGGAGGGAGGGCTGTAAAGTGGAGGGAAGTTTGTTCTGCAGTGGAGTACACACATGCACTTTGAAACAGTCTGGCAAATAAGCATGCTGAAAATGTAATTGTTTACATAAAAGCAAACATTCAAACTCAAAAGTCCAAATACAACTCCAAAATGTACATTTAAATTGACTAATTAAAGCATATAAAAATCCATTACATTTGAGCAAAAGGAAAAACATTAATTTATTACTAGTTTCCAACATATACTTCCTGTCAGAATTCAGTACTTTTCCAGAGTAAAATGTTCTCAGTCCTGTTTAGCCCAATTTACTGAGGACTTATTGTTGGTAGTGGCCATTCTTTAAGGATGGATGGTACTTTTATACATAAACTAATCATTATAATTATGCTAGTCTATTTCCAGAAAAAGTTTAAACTGTCCCCATATATTGGAATATTGGACAGTTGCTTGTGCTTTCTAGTTTATCCTAACTGGCCGCATGAGGTCGCTCGTGCAGCAATAGAGATTAGGGATTGAGGAGGATTACGGGAGGCCATGTTAATTTTCAGGAGGAATGTAGAATGTATATCTTGAGATATCCAAAGCAAATTATGAAACAATTCATAAATGACCCACTCACTGAGCTCAAGAGTATCTTAAAAATATCCATACGAAGAAAATAGAACATGATGAAAGATTTTTAAATCAGACTAATTACATTTCGCGCAATCTGAGTTTCCATTTACTTTAGAGATCTTTTTGGTTGTGTAATATACTCTGTGTAGTTGTTTTTATTGATCACATTTGTATTTGTTGCATTTCATTCAAAGATTATATGAAAATTGCAACAAAGATAATGATCAAATTAATCCGACTGCTAAAAGTGAGATAAGTATTCTCTCCAGTCATTTAAAACAAATGGTGGAAAAAAATAAAACTATAGGAGTTCACATACATCATCCTTTGCATATATAGCCTACGCAATGCAGTGCGCGCGCCGCTATCGTGTGTCTATATGTGTGTGTGTCTGTGCGCGCGTGTGTTCATCCTCAGTCATGAGCGCACTGGGCACGCGCGGCTTTCCGTCGCTGCCGTTGGTTCCCTACCAGCAACTGTTCCTCCGTTGGTATTAAAAATAGACTGGTGCTGATAACAGACTTATGTTTCGGCTTCATCACTCGCCGTCGGGAATCGTTTGCGTGCTACTTTCATCTTAATCACCGAGCCGTGACCGGCGGGAGCGTAAATGCGCATCGGTGTGCGCATCTCTGAATCTTTGGAACCTCGCCGTGGACAATCTCCCTGACATCCAAAGACATCTTCCCTGCAATCCCAGCGAGGCTTCTTCGTCGCATATGGCCGCAGATCAACTCGGCTGGCCTCGTCACCGGACCTTTCACCCACGGCTGCCCTCCAATAGGGCTTTGAATCAGGGAGCCATCTCCACGGGATTTTTTTAAATCACCTCGGCTGGCTGCTTTTAAAGAACCCGGTGCTATGCTGGGCCCATCTTTCTAGATCTCGTGATCAATATAGCCTACACTATCTCTCCTCCCACATTCGTCCTACCGAGAGACCCTTACCGAGCCCTAACGATGCATCC
The DNA here is from genome assembly GCA_028564705.1 of Apricaphanius iberus. Taxonomy (NCBI): domain Eukaryota; kingdom Metazoa; phylum Chordata; class Actinopteri; order Cyprinodontiformes; family Aphaniidae; genus Apricaphanius; species Apricaphanius iberus. The sequence continues at coordinate 1,398,237 of JAPXFQ010002722.1, read as the reverse complement.
CAACGCAGTTATGCTTTCAGTGGTCCTCCTGGGCAACTTTTTGCTGCCCTTCACCTCGGCCCAAAACGGTAAGGACGCAGATGTTATCGAGGCAGAGATGTTCAGTTTGCACGGAGGGAAAGTGATTTGTCTTGTGTTGAGGACACCGGTGTGAAATGTTTCTAAAGAGGATTTGATTTCGTCAGCGTTAAGCCATTACTCTCATTTCACGCTCCGCCACAACAAGGCCAGTTTGATTTGTGTCACTGATAACAGAAAGTTCAGGAGAAATTAAACGAGGTATGATTGTTGTTGTTGTTTCTTTTCCCTCCTCAGGTTATGGATGTCTTCAGTAGAGTGGGCATGGTTGACAAGTGAAATAGAGATACAGAGAAGGTTGCTAGGAACAACTTTTTTTTTTTAAAGATTTGCGCCTTTATTCATTCCCAGTGCCAAACAGAATATTATTCGTCCTCTTCGGTCTTCTCTCCATCTGCGTTAACCACAAACGTCAACACAGATGGAGGAATATATAGAGATTGTGAAGTTGAAGGAACATTTTACATGTTCATTTTCTTTTAATAAATAATATCTGAAAAGTGTGGCTAGCAAATGTATTTACCCCTCTTTGCTCAGATTGCCATTAATGCAATCCAGTTCATTCAGTAATAACCAAATGAGTAAATAGAGTACACTTGTGTGAAAAGGAATTTAGAATAAAAAACAGCTGATCTGTGAAGGCCTCTGTTTCTTAGAGAAGATTAGAAAACAGCCAGGTCAAAGATGATATTGTGAATAAGTTTAATGTAAGGTTATATAGCTAACTTTGTCTCAAAGGCTAAACATCTCATGTAACATCGTTTAAACCATTATCAAGGAACTGACAGAATATGGAAGTTACAAACTTACTAAACCTCATTAGCTACTATTGTAACTAACATTTGTCCACTCTACCAATCTGGCCTTTATGGAGGATGCTCATGTCAGGAAAACTCATCCCATTTGCAGTTTGCCAAAAGGGCAGGAACTTGAGTAAAAAGGGTGCTGAGTTCATGCAAAATAGAGTAAATCTGCACATCACCCTGAAGACACTTTCACCTTCGTGAGACAAAGTGATGTAAGCCTCACAATGTAAAGAGGCTTTTATTTAACAAGGGGAGGGAAGCTGGTCAGAACATGTTGGAAGACCTAAATTCAGGACATCTATGAAAAAACATTTAAATCATTAAAAGTTTCTGGTCCTAGATGCTCTTCACCAGCATGAGGAGCTTGAGATAACAGAGATAGCAGAAGAGAAAAAGACAAACAGTCCATCTCCACACCTAAATGTCTAAGAGAGACATATCCCGAAAGACTTGTAGATGTAATATAAATATTGACCCAGAGAGGCCACAATAGCAATAAACACCATATTTTTAAGACATAGAATAGTGAAAACAAACATTGAAATCCACAGATACTTTTTCTTCTACCTCAAAATTTTGCACTGTATTTCTGAAATACAATTCTACTTAACATATTAATGCATTTGCTTTTAAGGGGGGAAATAAGTCGTTTTAAAGGATATGAAAACGTTTATAAGGAACTCTAGTTATGATCAGTATATAGGTTTTCTTTTTAAAGACAATGTATTTTTTTTCCAAAGGATGGAACAGTCAAAACTGTTAGCAGTTACGTTCCATCCTTAGGAAAAGAAAATACCTTGTCTTTTAAAAGAAAACCTATATGCTGTTTGAAACGAAGACAAAAATGAACATAGTCAACTTGTGTAGTTATGATACCTGTTGGAAAAAGATGATATTTTGATATTTTTTAATAGAATAGTTTAGATGGTTTTGGTTTGGCTAAGTGAGAAATCCTGTTCAGGATAGGTCAAAGACGGACCCCACCACTTCTTATGTTATTTTAGAATGGACTCTTCCTGTACAACTAGGTAACTCTCTTAATCTTATGTATATATATATATATATAAAAGAAAAAAAATCATAAAAATTCATACCTTATTTTGGAGCATCCAGTGTTTCTTCTCTTTTGCTGTTAGGAAAAAGGGGTTCAAAAATTTTAGCTGACAGAGAATCTCTGAGATGCATAGGGTGGCCTTTTATGAACACCTAGAGTTCACTGCTCATTAATCATTGCAAAAACATGGAGGACTTGATATGAGGAAATGTCAGCAACATGCTGTTGGGCGATCCAGGCCGTCCTCTTCTGATACAGCATGTTCTTACTTATAATTCTGTTGAATCACACCACCCGCTGGGCCACACAAATCAGCAGCCATTCATGAAATCAAAGTGAACTGCTCATGATTGTTGCTGTGTTCGAAAAGTTTTAATAGCAACTGTCCAGCTGAAATTGAACTCCTGTAGATTTTTAAAAGGGTCTAAAACTGGCCTCTGTAAATGAGCTGCTACTCTCACATGTTGACAAAACAGTGTCACAAGCTGTCACAAGGAAAAGGGGAGACTATTACCATAAATACTGAATTAGAATTTTCTATACTTAATCTCCACTTCGGCAAACTGCGTGGGGAAAAAATAAAAAGTTAAGCTCCCGCTGTCATGCAAGACCTCATAAGGCAGATTTTGATGACAGGTTTGAGAAGGTTGGAGGATTAAGTTAGCAAAAATTCTTTCAGTCATACCAATAAATCACTGTGGCATATTATACAATAGTTCTAGTAACACAAAAAGAACAAACAAACAGAATAGACAGAATATAGATCATTAAAAAAAGCAACCTCTATCCTCAGCTTTTGTGGTGATAAATAAACTAAATATCTATAGCAGTTTCATAAAATAAGCAATTGTTGTTGAATTTCTTTCAGCCTACCTTATTAATTTAACTGAAGTGTTTGTAAGTAAGCACTATTTTGTCTGACTATCTCAAAAATGAAACACAAAACAAGCTTATTGTGCTGGCATCCACTCTCTGTGGCCCAGTTTGCAACATAGAATTGCATGCATGCATGCATGCATAAAGACATGAACCTGACAGCGAGAGTCAGTCTCTTGCAGTCCCATCGCCAGATCTGTTAATCATTTGTCTCTTATTACACAGAGGAAGATTTGATTAAGTAAAGAGATCCTTCATTAATGTCAGTCTTCAGTGGTGCAATAATAAACAGCAGCTACCGTGCAGAACCAAATGTATTTCTCAGATAATTGCTCATACGGCATGATGAACCATTTCTCTTCTTTCTCCCAGTTCAGATTAAGGGTAATCGCTACGCCACCTCTTACGCAATGCCAGGTTTTGCTGTGATATGACAGCATTCGGGCAGCGATGTGGGAACAATAATAATTATAAGTGCATGAGATTTAATCACTGTGTCTGGGAAGCTGAGGGAATTTGTACCAGTTGCTCCCTCATTTTCAGGAAAAAAGTAGGCCCTGCTGTAGGCAGCCAGGTTGTGCGACAGATATTTGGAAGGCTGTGAATTGCATCCGTCCGTTCTGCAGCGTTTCTATTTTTACCACAGAGACTGAGCTCTGGGAACTGTGGTTTTAAGGTCCTTTTGTGAAAGTGAATCCATTAACTCTTAATGGACGGCCTCCCGGTGCACAGCTGCATGGCGCCCTCAAGACTCATCAGGTGGATGTGAACTATTTAAGATGAAAAGTTATATGATCCTTATGCAAAAAATACTAAACATTGTTGAGAAGACAGCTGGTGCTGACCTAAAGTAATACCTTTGAGTCTTACATAATTTCTCCCTACGAAGGATGCAACCTACTTTGCAGTCTTTTGTGCTCACCCTGGCTGAGTGAGTCAACGTGTAGGCCACATTAAATTACAGTTGTAGCAATTTCTGTTGGCATTTGCCATATCTACGTACTTCTTCCAGTTCAACATATGACGAACAGTGGTTTCATTTTGATTCATGCAAGGGCTCTGCAGTTTCAGGGTTGCATAATGTTTGTGCGTAGAATGGAACATTTCTCAGAAATCATTTGACAAGCTGGAAATAGGACAAGGTGACAGATGGGTCTGGCAATCACACTAGTCAGATCCACACTAGGTACAGTTAGTAAAGTGTATAGCTGATAACAAGATATAGCTGTAAGTTCTTTCACCTGTGTGTCTCTATTAGCTTAAGGTCTGGGTTTTTGCCTCCATTTTTTTTTTTTTTTACATTACATCTGTGTATGGACTATTACAATATCAAATCTGCCAAACTCAGCGACATTAATCTTTAACTTATGAAATGTTAATTGCAGGTGGATCTGAATAAACTAGAATAACATACAAAAAAAAATCCTTAAAAAGTGGTACCCATATATTATCGAAATTCAATAAACAAAGCATCTTTTTAATGATTACTTCCAGCTAATGAAAACCAAAAATTCAGCTGGCTTGCAAGTGAGAATGTTACATAAAACAAAAATAATATTGTCAGCCTACTCTAAAATATCTCTAAATGACGCACAATATATGCAGTTAATACTTGGTCAGGGCTGTTTTTGCGTGAATTACTGCGTCACTGGGATGTGGCATGGACGCCCTCAGTGCAGAGGAGCAATGGAAGCCCAGTGTGATTTTACAACCTTCACCTTATTTGTGTTTTGGGTTCCTGTGTTGCTTTTCTTCCTCTGGACAATATGTTGCTTTTGATCTGGATATGAATATGCTTGATAGCTCATGAAATCCCTTGCTGTGGATTTCCCTCAAATTCTTGAATAAGCTTTCCTTTAAAATCTTCTGGAGACTTTGGTAATCCATATAGCTAGAGCAAGTTTTACTACCTCCACTTTTCCATTAGTATGTTTGTATATATATCACTCTTAAATACAGCCGTTGTCCCAATGATTATGTTGGGCATAACATAACTATTCTGCTTTAAAATATCTATTTCATATGTAATATTCAATGTGTATGAGAATTTGAGATATTTGGGGTTTTCATTTTCTGTAAGTTATTGTGCTCAGAATTATCAAAATATTACATATATTAAAATATATTATTCTTGATTGAGAAGAGACAAGAATCGGCCAATTATTCCTTACCTAGCTCTGATTGGTAATTGATAGATCAAATATTAAAACCAAACTCAAAAATAATTTTCTATTAACAGATGAAATGCATTAAAACTAAGACATCCCACCAATATGCTTTGATATACTTTTCTGAGTTGGATAAAAATCAATACTGAGATATATGCTTTTAAACCTAAATAGAATTGACCTCATAGTTCTTTTTTCAGAATTTTTGAATGAATCTAAACCTCTAGCACTGTGAAAGAACCCACCGCACAATTAATTTATTTTTTCAAGAGTTTTTGGTTTTTGGAAACAAATAAATAAAACAGATTTCGTTCAAATTGAGCAAGTCAGAACTCAAAGAAAACCAGCAATCAATATCGGGCTTTGATAGGATGACTGGTGCATCTCTAATCAAAATATTGTTACTTCCATATTTACTGGCTACCTGGGAAAATTATAGTCATTGTTGTTTGATGAAAAATCGCAGTGACATTAAGCTTTGAGGTTTTCTACATAGATGGGCAGTGTTTTTGTCATTTACACATGAAAAACAAACTTACTCAAGATTGTTGATCACTTTAAATAAGATAAAATAAATTTTTTTAAATAAGCCCGCTTCAGTAAAATTCTGTGCCCTTTTTGATTTTTGCTCATCTTTATGAGCTGCAAAGATGTGTCACATCAAATAGAAGTCAATACACACAAATTTATTTTTTTCCTTTAGTCTGTCGTTGGAAAGGTCTGTTTTTAATATTTGGATATACTTTATATTTGGCTATTGTTTATCAGAATATCATGTTGGACTGATCATATAAGAAAGTCAAATAATTGATCAGTTTTTTTCAAAAACTACAACCGAACGTGAGGCATTATGATGCCCTGTACTGCCAGTAATATATCAGCATCTACAGAGGACAACATTGCACTGTAAGACAAGCATTTTACAGCCATGAAGCATCCAATCAATATACCTATATAGTGCATCAGAGTGTCCATTATCATGTTTCATGCCGGCCATGCACAAGGGTTCATCTGTGAGTCTGGAAAACAAGCTGTAGAACTCGAACCAAAGTCTTACACTGAGTCATGGCTGCCCACTGCGAAATGTGATACGGTCTTTGCTGATTAGGAGCAGCATCACTGCATAGATATTACCCACTGATGAAAACCAGTAATTTGGGTTATTATCTTTATATATTTTTTTTAAATAGCAATCGATTCTTTTGAGATTTTATTGTGCCGTTCGGTTTCAGCCTTCTTTGTATTGATGTAGTTAAACGCATTATAGCTACGGCTGCTCTGCTGGGACTGAGATGACCTCTACGAGGACTCAGGAGGTTAATTTTCATGTTTGTCCAGCCCGGCATTTTAGCTAATGACACACAGTAGCAGGTGGCTGTTCATACCTACTCTGACATCAGGTGCATCTGTGTCGTATTAATGCACAAGTAATGAATAATAACAGTAAATAAGAGAGAAAATATGCTCCACCCTTCCAAATAATCACCTAGAACTGTCTTTTTTTGGTGATGCTAGTCAGTCCTCCATCTTATAGCAGAACCGTTTTAGCTGCTAATTGCCTGAATATCTTACTTTGACCTATACAATAGAATTAGGAGGATGATCATAAGATGTTTCTAACCTTCTCAGGGGTTAATCAGATTTAATTCTCATTAAATTGTAGCCTCTCCCTACTATCTAAATATCAGGCAAAAATAATGAAACAGAACTGCATAGCCCAATAGCAGCTTTCTCAGAAAAATCAAGTTCGCAAGCAATATTTTCATTAGAGTAAACATAGACAGGATTGTATTTCTGAAACCTGAAACAAAGGTTTCACAATTTCATAGAATCACAGCATTTACAATACACATGTATCTATTATATCTATCTAAACACCCGCTCCATGATGTCCTGACCAGCCAGAGAAGCAGCTGCAGTGAACGATTGATCTCTTTGAGATGTAGGACTGAGAGGTTCAAGAAATCCTTTGTTCCTGCAGCCATAACACTATTCAACGGAGACATCCAACATGTTTCCTAAATTATTTTATAATTATTATTTATCTTTTTTCCCCCCAATCTGAGATGTATTTGTAAGTATACGAGCACTTGACAAATTGAATTTCCCCTATTTTTGGGGATAAATAAAGTATCTATCTATCTATCTATCTATCTATCTATCTATCTATCTATCTATCTATCTATCTATCTATGCATCCATCCATCCATCCATCTGAATACATTTTTCAATGTTAAAATTGATTTTCATGAATGAACATAAACAAAGACATGGCACACACATTTATCAGTCATTTTCATTCAAGTGTTTATTGACAAAAATATAAAAACTCTTAGCTATTTTTCTATACAAGAAGGCCTGGAACAGTGTGCAGTACTTTTCTATGATAAATTTCACTAAAAATACATAAGATTGTACAGAATCATTGTATTAAAGATCAATTTAAAACAAAAATGTTTAACATAATCAAATTGATCACATTCAAAACAATACCTATATAAATATTCCTTCCTCTCCTAAAAACAAATATGTATGATTATGTTTATGTATAATGTTTGTCATTTTGATTGTGCAACACAGATTTAAGCCAACATATATAAAAAAAACTGTTATAGTTACTGCCTAGTTTTAGTGCTTTAAAAAAAGAATAGTATCCCTTTTAACCATTCTCCTCGTTGTAGAGTACACAAGTATAGTAAGCTTATATTAGCAGGCTAGTTGGTCCGGCTATCTGAAAAAGGTAGAGCATACAGTCAGAAAATTGATAGACAACTTTCTAATTATATTCTTTCTCAAAACAGAATAGCCTTGTTAAAGTTTGGGTCTTTTGCTTTCTACAGCATGTTGCAACTGGAAATACTTATAAACACCTGCATCAAACACCCTGTTGTGACTAAAGGTAGTGTCATAACCTGTTTTTTTGTCAGCCGATCTGGTTAAAAGCACTTTAAAAAAGTTAATCTGAAAACCCTTATATACCTTTGTTATAGGTGACAGATAGTTTGACATTATACACAAGTGAATTCTAGTAACAACCGTAACACAGCGTTATAAAGAATATATTACATTACTTCAGTATTTTGAATAGGAGTAATTTTGCTGCTATGATGCAAAATCACTGCCATAATAATACTTTGTTACAAAAGAGAATAAATGATCTCCAGCAATTTACATAGTACTGCACCCATCAAATTTAGCTGTCTTACTTTTAGTCATGCCAATATGGGCTTGCAAGAATGTGAAACTTGGGTGACAGAACTGCCACAACACAGAAGATTACAGGGAGTGAATTCAAGTCTCGGCAAAAAAGCCAAGAAGTGTTAGAATGGAGTTGATGAAAAAAAAAAACGTGTGAATGAAAAAAAAAAACTAGCTTCTATTCAAGTTGCAGAACGTGACATGTATTTCCAGCAGACAGCAAACAATGTTGCAGCACTTTAGTTTGTGTTCTATTTCATTGCCGTTCTTTGTTATCCGCTTAGGGGCGTGTTGGTTTGTCTCTATGTAAATTAGTAGGTTATGTTTACAATATGTCTAAATGTTTTTGTTAATGATTCCAGTGGAACGGTATTTGCTGGGTAGAGGGAGTTATTAGGCTCTATCTTTACATATGAGTCAGTATAAAAAAAAAAAAAAAAATCTGGAAATTATTTTATGTCTACATAAACGGGGAGATATGCTCCTTACTCGAAGGCAACTTTTTGTTAAAAGTATTTTTGGGATGTGATCATGATTCACAGTCTGAACAATCATTATGTTTTAGATGTAGTTGTGCCTGGATGCAAAGCCTGTGTTTTTAAGTCCGGACTCTATGCAAGTTTATTCTGATATAGGCACTTATTGGCATATCTTAGTACCTATTGGTACCAAGCAATTTAACACAATAGATGAGGCCGAAATCTCCAGTGTGTGATTACATTTCCAGGGAGGTACACATATGGCTGAGACACATGCGACAACATATGGCACTCTAAAGATCCGTAAAGCTCTCCAAAAACAACAATATACATCAGAAATAAATGAGATAACAGAACCCAAAAGGCAGGATATTAAACAGGAAACAGTAAACAGGAAATGCAGCTCAAACCAAGTGGGGAAAAAACCAAACTAATCTGACTTTATTAAGGCAGGAGAAATATTCTGAATGAGTTAAAGTGAACATCTTCCTTGCACCTGGGACAAACAGAGAATAACTGACACAACTGTAAGAGAAACTATTTGCATTGACAAGCTGCTAACTTTTGACTAAATCAGCTTTCCTTATAGCATGCTGGTCACATTCTGTTTTAATACATTTCACCATGCTGTCTTTTGTTTATGAAATACTATATTTTGTCCAGTGTGCATTACTGTAATTTTGTTAAGTATTTCATGAAGATATGTCTCTGATCTGAGAGAATATTTACACTACACCAGTTAGCGTAACATTAGGACCAAATGCAAATAGTACTCCCAAACTAGACTTGGTCTTTACTGGTATGGACTCATCTTGGGCCTTGAAGTTGTGGTGTCTTAAACACTCTCAAGACCTGTAATCTTCCAATTTTGCCTGCCATGTGTTTTGCTCGTTTCAAACTTGCTGCAAAGGGCTATTACCATGAGGATAAACTGTTTCTATAAATAGATGTACTAGGTTTTCAGTAACGCTTTGCTAGGTAATAGATTTGCATGTAAGACAGGGTCCAAGGTTAATCAGCAGAACATTTCCCACAATTTCCAGTAGTATATCCTGGTGCCATGCATTCAGTACTGTAGATAAGGGGTCCACACCCATCCTTTCCCTACCTATTATAAATGAAAATCTCATTAATTTAAACAGGCCCTCTTCTTCCATTGTTTTGTTTTCCGATTCAGATTCCCCTGTGCCAAATATTGGCACTATGAGTGTAGACAGGGATCTGTTGGCATTATTACTCCCCATATGCATCAGTGAGCCTTGACCAGCCAAGACCCTGTTGCTGGTCCAATACTGATCACTGCAAACCAATGATACCAACAAGAGCTGAAGTTTTGGATATGCTCTGACCCATTAAGACTAAATCATCACCTTTGGGGAAAAGATTTTTAACAGCTGCTAATATGTCTCACCAAATGATGAAGAAATGAACTAGTTAATTGAGTTCAGTTGCTAGTGACTTGCTCTGTGACCCCTTGAGGATAAGAGGTATAGAAAATGGATGGATGGATGGATGCAAGTGACTTGTGGTGCAAAGGTGATGATCATTTAACCCCTTTACTATTGGATGGACAATGTGCAACTCAGACTTTTGTTGGGCTTTTGCTGCTTGAACCTTAGGCCAGCGTAAGTAGTGATGGGATAAAAAAAGTACATCTATTGCTTTATGACAAGCCCATAATTGAATATACAGGAAATATTAAAAGTCCATAGAATTAGAATAGAATATTGCATTTTCTTTATAAAACTTTGCTTCTTCTAGGGAAAATGAAACATTTATTTGTAAGAAAAACAGATTGCAGAAATTGAAAATGAAGAATATAAACATCATCAGGGGAATAACACACATTGGTCAAAACAGACATGCCTGCTGTTTAGGTGATGCTGTAAAGCTCTTAAAGTTGTATCTCTACATTTATGATAATGGTAGGCCTACATTTCAAAAGATGTTTTCCGTTATTTTAGAAGGTGAAACTCATCTAGATTTATTACACATAGAGTGAAATATTTTAAGACTTTATTTCTTTTAATTTTGATGTCTAAAATTAGAGATAATGAAAACCCAAAATGCAAGAAAATAGTAAAATTACATAACATCATTAGAAAATGGATAGTTTCCATGCACTCAATGCTTGCTTGGGCCTCGTTTTGTATGAAACAATAGTGCAGCATTTCATGAAGGCGATCAGCCTGTGGTTCAGGTAAGATTCAAAGAAAGTCAAGGGTGCTTTGAAAATGGCCTTCTGGACATCTTCATTGTTGGGTCTGGTGTCTGTCATCATTCCCTTGACAAGTTCTGCTGAAAAAATAACTAAGTATCTCTGTAAAGCTTATCAGGTTAAGGAAGCGTGGCATTCTCTAAAATTTGTGGTTGACCGCTGTGTTGATTATGGACTTCAAAAAACACAGTGGACCAACACCAGCAAATTTGATTTAATTGTAAAAACATAAACCAATTCAAGATAAATGTAGAAGTACAAATATTTAATGTATTCAAGAATGAGGATTAACATTACAAACCAGAATAATGTAGGAAATTATAGATGGTATAGATAAGAGCCTTTTGTTTAGTTTGACTGTACTGTTCTGTTTTTTGATTGTCTTTTGATTTTTTTTATCTTATTAAAATAGATATATAAGTTAAGTAAAATGAATGATATATATATATATATATATATATATATATATATATATATATATATATATATATATATATTTAGTTCAGACATTATCTGGTATTGAGAGCAAAATTATACTAAGCACACCAAATTAATATTTATAAATTAGTAATATAGTAATAGTAATTTTGACAAGCTATCAAAACTTATACAGACTCTCACAGACTGTTGTGAAAACCTGAACTATCTAACCTAAAATGGTTTTTTGAACCAGGCTGTAAACATGTTTATTTTTGCTGTAAAGTTGGCCTTTTTAACATGGGAGTCAATGGGAAGTTGCTCCTTTTTGCAGCCAGCCCCCAGCGGATGAGGGGGGAACTGCAGTTTTTGTCACCTCCGCGTTGGCTTCACATTCTGCGGGCGGAGTTAGTCCCTTGCTACCACTACTAGGTAGCCGAAAGCGTGTGATGTTGACGATCATCAGCACCTGTTTGGTATATTTGGTTGATCATACACCTGAATATAATCCTACAAAATCCCTGACTTTGTGGAAGTGTACCTGGAATTGATGCTGGTTTGAGGGCAAAAGGTAGTATAACTTAGTATTGATTTGATTGAGATTTTTATTTTGTTTGCTCACTTTGCATTTTGCAAATTGCTAAAAAATAATTATTCATCTTTTTAAAAGCATTCTTTGTTTCCAGCATATTTTTTGTACCTGCCTAAAACTCTTGCACAATACTGTATGTATAGTTCATTATGTTCCAACACACACAAATAAAATGCCAAAGATTCACACATTAATATTCACCAATTTGTTTATGGAGACATTTTAGATGAGGTTTACAATGTTGTCAGATGCGACGACAAAGGGCACCACCACTGCAAAGCTAGGGACGGAGATTTACAGTTAAAACCATAAATTTACCCACACTGCATAAAAATAACAGTATTTTTTGACTCACTGTCTGAAATTAAATTAGACTACACCTATGCTTTTTCAGGTAATTACAACTATCAAATGTATAGCTATTCGTTCAATGTCCTAATTTGTATATTTTTTTCTTTCTTCTATTCCAAAATTTTGCATACATTTTTTACTGTGTAATAGTAATTCTTTTTAAAGCAACACAAAGCCATTTTGTCTTGCTGTTCCTGACAGAACTGGTCTATCTGAGTCAGATTTACATGCTGTTTTACTTAGACACAACTTTTCAGATCTACCCTCACAATCTTCTATGTGAATTAGTGTGATGGCTCTGATGTTCTTAAGCCAATTAGTACCTAATTTGGTGCTATGCTTAAAGTCATCATCCATTTGGAAGACAAAATGGTGCCAAAGGTTTAACTCCCTGACTGATGTTTTAAGATGTCGCTTCAGTATTTCCACTTAATGCCACGTATTTAAGTGCACCAGTCTGCAACCAAATACCAACAAAGCATGATGCTGCAACTCCCATGCTACAACGTTGTTCTGGTGTTTTCAGGCTTCTTAGCTTTCTATTTGTCCTCCAGATGTAATGATGTTTATTGTGAGAAAAAAAAAAGTTTAATATAAACATGGCACATTTCTTTGGAAATTAACGTATTTGACACTGATTGCATTTGCAAACACTACTCCAGTGTTCATGTTATTTTTAGACCAATGGCTTCCTCCTTACTGAGGGCCCAAGCAGCCTGTAAGAATAGACATTTTAATGCTTGTTGCGTTGATATGAGTTCCCCTTGTGCCTCGCTCTACGAATCACATAAGATAAACTGTCTAGCTGAAACAAACGAGCAGAGAGCATCATTAATATATCTGGCAAATGTTTCTGTGTGTGATCAAAAGATCCCGCAAGTGAGAGTTCATCTATAAACTAGCTGAGGAGGATGATTTTGAAAATTAAACACTCGGTTTACACAGTTTTATCATCTTTTTTAGACTGCTGCTTTTTACTTCTATCATAGTGAATAGAAAATACTTCTCAGAATATTATTTCAGTTTTTTGTTTAATTTTTGTAAAATAAAAAAAATAAACTATCACTGGTACTAATGAAATTTTTATTTAGGAGATTAATTATTTCTATTATATTTTAAAGTTATTTTTTGTAAGTTTGTTGTTTAATTATTCTTTCTAATCACACAGAATGCATGCCTTAAAATGGTAACATCTAAAGTCTATAAGACCCAGTCCTGAAAGTATTTTGGGACTGGGCAAAGTGTCCACTCAAAAAGCCAAGTGTGCATTAAACATAAAAATATGGTCACCCTAAAAAATTATCTTTTTGCCATTATTTTTTAAAGACTACGTTCTGAAAATATACTTAAAATGGCACTTTGGTTTTAGGTCTGTTCAGTTTTGGCCAAGGATATATATTATCTTTATGACTAAGATGGCATTGCAGTGGGGGAAAATTCTCCACGTCCTGCAACAAACTTGTGCATCAGTTCTATTGCTCTTTCTGTGTCTCTGTTATGTATTCTCCAAGCCACAGACGGTCGCGGCAGATAACCGCTTGTGCTGAGCCTGGTTCTGCCGGAGGTTTCTTCCTGTTAAAAGGGAGTTTTTCCTTCCCACTGTCGCTGTATGCTTGCTCAGTGTGAGGGATTGCTGAGAATTCCACGACGCAATCTTCTGTGGTTCTGTAATTTCTACACTAAACATTGTATTGTAATAACTCTTTTTGTAAAGTGCCTTGAGATGACATCTGTTGTGAAATGGCGCTATATAAATAAACTGAATTAAAAATTAAAGAATTAATTATCTTTCACTGCTCTTCTGAATTGACATGGATTTAACTGCATTGTTCAAACATTAAAAGACCTTAAGATAATAGTATTCACGCCTGTGACATTTGATTCACATTCTCCCAAATCCTTTCATGTTTAAATAATTGTTTTAATCTGAATTTTTTTTTGTACTTTTAAAATGTGATTAATTGCTGGAATAATTGATGAATGAATTACAAAACTTCTAATTATTTAGTTGTTTTCTTTATCCAGTCCGATCCCTAGTATAAACCTCTTCACATTTATACCACCAAACCCCCCCCCCCACCCTATCCACATACGCAGACGCACTCTGGAGTAGCATTAAAAGGAAATTAAAATAGACAATAAACAGGACATTGGGCCAAGTTAGGTTAGGAATCACCATCAAGGGAGCCGTGTGCACCGGCACTAGTGAATCAACAGTAGCAGCCGAGCCACTGACCCAGGGCGCCCAGAGGTGGCAAGGTGCCAAGACCCCCACCTCCACCTAGGCACAACCTGGAGAGCACCCAGACAGCCACAGCTGACCACTGAGTGCTCCCACCGAGGAAACAATGGAAGGATGAATAAAATAACAGGATAAAATGTTAAAATATAAAAATAACAGGATACATATAAGGCCAAGTAGTAAAACACTGATCAAACAAAAGTGAAACATGTAAAGCAATTAAACAGACAGTAATCAATAATAATCAGTTAAAAGCTAGGCTAAAAAGGTGAGTCATAGCACTTAGTATCTTCACAAGATGTTATCTATGAACCTTTTTTCCTTAAAACGGGATCCCACTGACCATTTTTCAGCTGTCTGAAAAGATTGCTTCATGCCACACTGTGCGAACTGGCCGACCTCTAGAGATGTGTCACACTGCACGGCCGCATGTTTCAGTCGGTTTACCTGCACGGCGTCTAGCTGTAGCAGCTCGCGCCAAAAGCAAAAGTCACCAGTGATGCAGCATACGTCACCGTAAGCTGACAGATGGAAAGAGGGGCAAGATGGCGACTAGTGCCAGCTGTGTTAACTCTTTTGTTTCTAGACTCTGAATCAAAAGGCAAAAGGAAAATGGGGAAGTGAGGAAGAAAAGATGAATTTGGACATGCTAATAGCTGTGAAAAAGGGGACAGTTTGGGATGCCTGTTCTAGCATTATCCTAGCCTGTTCTAGCATTATCCTAGCTAACACGTTACTCACAGGATGCAATTTAATTGGTCAACGGCAGACTGGAGTCGTCACAACAAAAGTAAAGGTCTAGGACGGCCATAGAAGAACAGTGATATCCTGCCGTTACTGAACATTATGATGGCTGGACATTCCATTGGGGTTTACACTAGTTTACCCAAAGATGAACCAGACCTGTGGAGGTACACAATTTTCGTCACCACTTTGCTGATATCTTGCTATATTTGCCATGATTTCACACAAGGAAGCCAGTGTGTGCCTCACATACATCAACAGATTTACTCATGAGTTAATTTTAATAAGCAAAGGCTTGATCATCATCTGGGCTTTCCCAATTTGTTTAAAGGCATTGTAATTTCTTTAATTTGGAAATGTAACAAATACTGTAGATATAATTTTGATAATTGTAACTAACCTGATAAAGGAAATGTTTAGTCTAACAATGTCAAAGAAAAAGTCGTTTTTTTATACTATTTCTTCTTTCATTTTTAGCTTTTTATTGATAAGGCCAATAGATTTGCTTTCACAAATGTAGCATTTTGGCTATACAGTGGTTGTAAAGAAGAAAACAAAACAACCTCACTTTCCTATTTGATTACTTTAGGATACGACATTTAATGGTGTCTGTCTTTTAAAAACAAATAAAGTTGGAGATCAACATTATAATTAATAGCGAAAGACCTATTGTGCTCCACTTGACACTGTTTACATAGCTGTTATTCCTCCAAAATACAAATTGTGTGGCTCAGAGATTTACGAAGAGGCAATGTCTCCTGTCAGGCACTGCACTGGGTTGCAGCCACCATTTAAACATTTCTTGAGGCACCCCTTTTTAAGTCGGTCATCTAATCTCGTTAACGTGGACTAAGCCTTCTCCTGAGTGGATTTGAGTGCAGAATTACAATGTCACAACCAATCCAACTGTAATTCAAAAGAAAAAAAAATATTTTATAGTGCAAATTTTCAGAAGTGTAATCTAGTAAAAAAAAAAAAAAACTTTGTGGAAATTGAGAAAAAAGTTCAAGACTTTGAGGGGTTGGAAAGCAGATTAAATTATTCATCAAAAGTAATCATGGACTAAAATGGATTTAAATGTATATAATAGATACTAGTAAAATTAACCAAAAACAACCAGATCTGTCAGCAACATGCTTGTATAACAAAGATGAAGTATCATTCATCGCTAACATCACTTCATTGGCCCAAAGGGGTTTCCTGCCCTCTGCTTTCTGTCTGTGTGTGTGTGTGTGTGTGCGTGTGTGTGTTTGTGTGTGTTTGTGTGTGCATTGTAGGACTGTGGACAGAGATTCAGGTTGTAAGCAGCCAGCTGACTCAGCCGGGGGCTGTTTGGCGATGGTGTGGGGCTTGTTGTCAGTCCTCAGGGGAGCTCTCTACTCTACTTACAGTTTGGGGTGGTGGGGGTTTTAGTCTGGTCTTACTGTGACTTTTATGCACCTTTAGACAGCAGTTATATTTTGTGCACAAGTTAAATGGGAGTAGATGTTGGGGCAGATATGATGCGACAAATACATTCATCTTTCAAGGTGGACCAAGGTTTTAAAAAGTTGTTTTCTAAATTGCTAACATTTTCACTCAAACCAATGCCCCAATTTAACTACCCAACTGTGTAGTTGGGTAGTATTTGTAAGTTATTTCAATGAGATGCCGGAGTTTTAGAGCAATGTCAATTTTTGTACTTTTGTTGTAAAATTAACTGTTATCATTTTATATTATTTTTAAACAACTAATTTGCCATAATCCTGGTGGACATTCCTGAACTCTTTCAAGTGGCTGTAATGTTGTAATTATTAGCTCTAAGGCAGCAATGTCACATTAATGTGCTCATTGTCTCACTGCGGTTTTTGTGGGTTTTTTTTTTTCTGTAATAGTTGCAAATAGTACTATCGTAATAGTGAATAGTAAATTCTTAGTGCAACTGAAGCATTGTTTTAACTGTGTAGTTGGGTAGGATTGTGTTTGTAAGTTCTTTCAATGAAATGCCTGAGTTTTAGAGTAATGTCGATTTTTGTACTTTTGTGGTAAAATTAACTGTTATCATTTTATATTATTTTTAAACAACTTTGAAATCTAGTTTCAAGCTGCTCTGCTACCTCATAATTCATAGCATAATTACCAAATTGTTAACAGTTCATAGCTTTTTAAAGTGTTTTATGTGCTTCTTTGCTCAACGCTTATGCGTCAATCAAGCAGAAACACCTTGTAAATCACCTTATATGCACTTTTTTAAAAATACTTAGGAGGTTAATCCTAAAGTCCACCCAAATATTCTCTCACTACACTTTGTTTAGAACAAACAAAACTGAGCTCAGCTCATCTGCTTGTCAGCTGACAGTATTTCCTACTAAGACAGGCTGAGCTAACTTCTCTTCTGTCACTGAGTTACTGAGATCTGTCCAAATGGTCCGCTGCACCATCCTCTGTCACTTCACTTCTCCCATAACGACTCTGAAAGGAGCAAGCACCAGCTGGCTGCCTTGCGTTTTGTTTTCACTTTCTGTGCAAGCTCCCTGTTTAAACAACACAGAAATTGGTCTGCTCATCTGCCTGGTGCTGTCTACCGTTTGCCCAGCAAGTATTTCTCCAGAGTCTCTCTGAGTCTGAATTTGAATTAAGTCATCTGTTCACTTTCTGATTATCTAATTTGCCATCATCTTGGAGGACATTCCTGACCTCTTTCAAGTAGCTGTAATGTTGTAATCATTATCTCTTAGGCAACACTGTCACATTAATGTGGGTTTTTTTCTGTAATAGTTGCAAATAGTACTATAGTTATATAAATAGTATAGTAAATTCTTAGTGGAACTGAAGCATTGTTTTAACTGTGTAGTTGGGTAGGCTTGTATTTGCCCTGTGGGGCTTTATGGTGGGCTTGATAGGCCCAGATGTTAGCAGAGAAAAGAAAGAAATGCTAATTACAACCCTTATCTCCAGACGTTGCACATAGAAACTCAGATTGTAAGATACTAAAACCTTCCCTAGATTAATCTTTGGAAGACTGCTTAGTTATTCTCATTTGTCTTCATAAGTTTCTTTCCTAGTTTAATGTTAGTAAACATGCTCCGTTAATAACATTTCGAGATCTTCTAAGTTATAGGTTTATGGTAAACTCAGTATTTTAACCCTTAATGAAATAAGTATATATTTTTTATAAATAAAGAGCATAATCAAAATAATCCTGTCAAGAATGACTATTATTTTTTGATAATGGAAACTTATTACAAACAACAACAAAAACACCAAAATCTGTTTAAAACACATTTTTTAAGTATAAAACAGCCTGTGATAAATAAAATGAAGCCAATTATTCTTGTCTTTAAAAATAAAAAGCCATAATATTCAGCATTTGGTTGGTGTCATGTACTGTGAGCTTCACCAGGAAATAATTAAAACAAATGCCTCATTTAAGTCATGAGAATAACTCTGAAGGAAAACAAAATTCTATTTTGCCTTTCATTTAAAAATATAAAAATGAGACGTTACTAAGCACCACCACTTCTAAAAAGGATCTTTAGACGTCTACCACTTCTCAGAGCGCTGAGAACATCTCATAGAGTACCGGTACGGTCATTTTGGTTGTAATTCTTTTTGCAAGCTCCCCTCTCGAATTTTCAGAACACCCCCATCCCCACCCCATATTTAACTGTAAAATAGAAATATATAAGGTAATATTTGTGCCACCAACTTGAGCATGCAGTGAGACTGATCTGAGAGCGCATATCTATGTGAACAAACAATAATGCCTGCTCTGTGCTCGCTCAACTCTGTGCTTGCTCATCTGATGGCTGTGGGCAGTCTGTAGCAGTCCGTGTTGCAGCGAAACTGAAGAAGCCTCTGACTGAAGACACTTTTATTGTTGGAAGATAGTCCCATGAAGAGGATGCTCAAGGTTGTCCAAAATTATTAAGAAACAGACATCTTTACATTCAGAAAAGTTTAACCAGTTAGTTTGCCTTAGCACCTGGCTAAAGGATGAATAGTTAATCTATCCATGGCCCTTTTTAATAAAGGGCCATGTGTAAATGTGATAGTGGAGATAAAAAAAAGTTCAATGCATCTCTTCCTTAAAAAAAAAGAAAAGACGCAATGTTTATCTATTTACACCAAAAATTGTACATTTTCAATCCTGTTTAGGAATGTTAATTAATCACAATAATTCAGCTACCCTGTGATTAATACCATTTTTGTTTACTGTTTGACATAGATATTTTATGTATATTTTCATTTTCATTAGATCTCCTTCCATATATTTTGTTTAATTACACAAAAGTTCAGCAGCACTTTGTTTATCTACTTCCAAAAAGGGTACATTCTCTGTTATGCTGTTGCTTCTTGCATGTTTGCCATAAATAAAGCAAAAGCAATTTTGTAATTGTACTCTCGCTTTTGAAATGATTTGATGTACATAGTCACCATATGACTCAGTTTGGTTATATAGGAGATTTGACCTGAGCCTACTCCCTTTTGATTAGCATTATGAAGCATAGAGAGAAGGGGACCTCTTTTTACCAAACTATATTTACATTCAGGAATCTCTGCGTTTTATGTTCCGTCCTCGATGAAAAAAAGAGTACGGGCACTTCCTGTTGTCCACTTGAAGCACTGGTTTAGTCAAAAGAAAATGTAGCAGAATGGTAACGTAATGTGTAGAATGCTGTAGAGTTGGAGGGCAGGTTGCTACAGTGGTGCTGTCTCTTCTGTGAGTCTATTAGTAGCAGCTAACACTCATCCAAACCTTCAGAGCATTGAAACCCTCTGTTATTCTTTATCAGACTTCTATTATTTTCAAACTTATAGACACCATGGAAGTTTTCCTTACACGAGGACAAACAGTTGGCGTTGTAAAGTTTCAAAACTCTTAACAAGAAACACTTATAAAAATGATCAGTCAATAAAAGTTTTGATATTGATGGATTGTTGTAAACAATACAATGAATTATTAGGATGAGTTGCAGCAGCACTACAGCCTGATGATGGTATGTGGAAAACTGTAGATGGGCTTTCTGGTTGTGAGACAATAATCTTATTGTTGCTGTGTTTATGATGCATTACTACATGCACTGCTAACAGATACAGGAACATCGGTAGGCTCTTGTATTGACACACAATGCAGAGTCCGGCCCTCCTGGGACGCTAAGCTCTTTATTCCAATTTCCTCTACAGCAATTCAAAAGCGAGCTAGGGCGCTGTATTTTTCTTATTTACCTAAGCACATGCGGTCACAGCTGAGAGCCTGCAGAGCGGCTGGAGGATACTGTCTGCGGTGCAGGTGATTTGTCATCAGATGAGGTTCATTAAGGCTGGCAGTGTGTTGTTGGCCCAAGCACTGATGTGGAAAAGGGTCATGAATCAGGCACAGAACCAAGGTTGGTTTGGGCAATATTGGCGATATTGCTTATTGATTGCACAGAGGAGTTATGAATGTTATTACTAAATTCATAGGAGTTCGAAATAGTGATTACTCTTTAAATCAGCGGGTGAAAGTTTAAAAACAAGATTTGATTCACTTATTATGTGCATTTTCAAGTTTATCCTTAAGAACGTGAAAAAGAAAAAATACTTCAGTGTTCACATGAAAGCTTAACTACTGTGTATCAGTGAAGCTATATATGAGTTATTAATTTAATTAATTAATTAATTAGAGTCCAACTTATCCACAACGTAAGCTGGTTTACCAAATTTCTGCCATCAGTGTCACTCTTTGATATGGACAAATTGAGATTAGACTGAATTCATCCAATTACATTTATATGTGTCAATATCTGGAAATAGCATTTGATATGTAGATTAAAGCTTAAAAGATATTCAGAATTTTGAGTTAAACTTTGTTATATGATAAGAGCAGATGTACTTCAAGGAACAATAATTTAATATGGCTCAGATATTAGCGGGTCAAATAAGTCCATAGTTATGAATTAATGTTTGCAGGCAGTCTGTTTCAGAATGTCAGCTTTCTTCCGTAGTCCTTTGACATGTGTTTTTTGTGAGTTGATGACTCCAAATTGCCTTAAAGTGTGAAAGTAGGTGTGAATGTGTTTATCCGTCTGAACATATCAGCAATGTGACAGACTAGCAACATGTCCACGCTGCAGCTCACCTCTCACCTGGTGTGTTCTGGGACATATTCCAGGCACACATGATCCTTAATAGAACAGTTAAAGAAATATGGTGTTTTTCAAGAAAAGAATATGAATATGTGCACGAAATTAAGAAAAATTGAAAAAAAAATGGATTTAAGGAGTTATAAAAAAGGACTTTATAGTTGAACCTAGCTATGGTGTAGTAGTATGAGATTGACGTATGAAAGCCTTGAGTAAAAATATCACAAAAGCGATTTACTCAAAAAGTTTAAGAGTAACTGTCTATAAGGAGCTGACTGATTTGAATTAAATCTGAAAAGGTGCATTCTCATCCTCCTCACAGGTCTGTTTAAAAAGTCAAAACGCTGCTGCTTGCTTCCTCACTAGAACAAAGAAAGTAGAGCACATCACCCCAGTTCTAAAGTCCTTACACCAGTGGCTCCCAGTAGCTCAGAGAATACACTTTAAAATACTTTTACTAGTTTATAATATCATTGAATGGCTTAGCACCAACATCGAAGATCTGTTGTCCTTATACCAACCCCCTTGAAAACTTAGGTCATCTTATTCTAGCCTACTCTGCATCCCTAGAATCAGAATCAAACATGTAGTTGCAGCTTTTAGTTTCTATGCTACCTTTATCTTTAACAACTGTCAGACAACTGCAAAGCTGCTGAAACACTAAGTTTCTTTTAATCAAGGCTAAAAACCCACCTGTTTAGAACTGCATTTGATTAATAATTGCTGGAAAGTCTTGAGTGGTATGTTTTAATGTTTTCCATATATTTGATGTTGTGTTTTCTGTATTTATTGTTGTCTTATTGCTACTTTTACTTCCCCTCTAATCACCAAACGGACCTTGAATTACCTTGTTGCTGAAACTGCGTCATGCAAATAAATTTACCTTGCCTGCCTACCGCCTTGTCTTTTTGGATCAATGTTTACTGTTACATGGGAATGCACAAAGCATCAGCGCTACTGAACTTGTTTAACTTGAACACTTACTAACCTTTACTGTTTCCTCCTTTCAATGATGGCATGCTTCTTTATGATTTGCCTGTAATCTTCTCTTCTTGTGATATACTTTAACCCTATTTAATTTCCCTCTCTTTCCCTTGGCCTTTCCATGCCTTCCTCCTCCTCTAACCCTCTTCAATCCTCTCTCTTCTCGCCATCTCGAAACACCTCTCCTCTCCAGCTGGGTTTGTGAAGTCGCCACTGTCTGAGACTAAGCTCACTGGGGATACCTTTGAGCTGTACTGCGAGGTGGTCGGTAACCCCACACCAGAGATCCAGTGGTGGTACGCTGAGGTCAACCGAGCCGAATCCTTCAAGCAGCTTTGGGACGGAGCCCGCAAGCGCAGGGTGTCCATCAACACGGCCTACGGCACCAATGGGGTCAGTGTGCTCGGTATCACGCGCCTCACACTGGAGGACTCGGGGACCTACGAGTGCCGGGCGAGCAACGACCCCAGACGCAATGACCTCCGACAAAACCCTGCCATCACCTGGATCCGCGCCCAGGCCACCATATCAGTGCTACAGAGTGAGTGGTCTATGTACTGTAGTACCTAGATGGTAAAACAAACCTTTTCCAACCCTGTCCAAATCCAAAAGAGTCCAACAGCAACACAGCAGCCACTGTCCTAAAGTCATTTTTCTAAGTCCTTTATGCCAGGGGTTGCATTTTATATTTTACTTTCAGGATATAGTTTGGTTATGTCCCAATGTCTGCTTCTAGTGAGTTACCAAAATCCCCCAGAGTGTTGTTGATTACCACAAACCCAAGAGCTTTAACTATTCATTATCTAGTTTCTGTCTTTTCTTAAACCTCAAATCTTTGTTTCACCACTTTCATGTGTCCTTTTCCAACATTCGTATCATGTTTTTCTCTGTATTGTAATTTCATCTTGTGTACTATTTCTAGATTCATTTGCAATGCTGCTTTCCCATCATATGTCGCCTCTTTTGTTGCTTTGTTTTATTTTCTTCAAAGCCCTGCCTGCTAGCTAAATGCAGTGGAGACCTAGTGGTGCTTTGAAGTAGTAATGCTTTTGAATGAGCTTTTTCCACTCTGGCATGGTGTGAATGGGACTCTAAGAAGACACAAGCAGGGGATCTATTTGGGTGTGAAACAGTGATTCCTGCTGTCAACTTCTTCTTGATAAGAGCAAACATTTACTTCTTCTAAATTTACGTGTGGTAATCCAATAAAGGATTTGACCACATGGGCTCCTTGGAGCGTCTCATTTCGTGTTGAAGATGAAATCTTTGCTATAATGCAACAAAGTCTTTGGAGCCGTTGGTGCAGTTTGTCACCTTGTGCCTTCTCAACCATAAAGTCTGTGACTGTGAATCAGTAATGACATTAAATCTCCTAACCTTCCACTCTACACACACACACATTCAGCTGGACCCTTTTAATCTGTGCATGCTTCAGTGCTCTGCCCACTGGAGCACGGGGAAATGTGGAATGTTGTTAGTCATATTGAAGCTTTGAGAAGTTTAAAGGAGTCTGGTCTTTGCTGACTTTTTGCAGTTTTTTTGCACTTAACTGTTTGGCTAATGCAACTGCAATTGATTCATTTACATATTACATAATACCTCTCTGTTCTCAGTTTACTCCCTCGCACAATAAATGTCGTCATTACTGAGAAACAAATGTTTTAATATACATGCAATATGCAAATAATTCCATGTATATTGCAGACTATACATAATAGTTTTTTGAATGTATAGGTTGCAAAAAGTCGAGTCAGTTTGTCTTTTTTTGCATCTGTATTTTCTTCACATTTACTTCACAATAGGCATTGAATGTGAACCACTCTATACCAGAAACTATCATATGGATATGTAAACCCAAAAAATGTTTGTAATTGAAATCTGGACTTTGTCATTTTCAAGTAAGCATAATTCTTACTATATGCATGTATGGATTACTTCTATCAGAAATGCATCAATGAATGTTTTCATGTATAACGTATGAGATCTGGAATGAAAATTAATTAATGAGTAAAAGAAAATGAGATGAAATACCAAAAAAAAAAAAAAAAACTTTTGCCGTTCTGGAACACACTTTACTGTGATTATGCATTATAGGTGGCAATCAGCTATTTTCATAAAACAAACTCCCGGTTTTGCTCAAAGCAACATGATCTTACTTTTCATGTTATTTACCCCAAATTCTGACCATGACGTTTTAATATCACAGGTAAAATCAAAATTCATCCAACCCAGGCCATTTTTTTTTTTTAGTTGGTTGCCCAATGTTGGTGAGGCTTTGGGAGTTATAGTCTCTGCTGCCCATCTGCTTCAGGGTTAAATGTGTGTTCATAGTTGGTATTCTAAATACCTTGACTCAGCTGAGTTGTTCTTGGAGGTATTAAGGCCTTTCTATCATTTGGAACCAGTCTGGCGATTCACCTTTTACACCAATGAGGCATTTCATCCACACAACTGCCACTTTCTATATATTCAAACCATTCACCATAAGCTTGACCTGCAGCAATCTTCCGCACCTCTAAATGCAGTGAGTTGCTGCTATGTGATTGGCAGTTTTGCACTTTGTGTTAGCAAGCAAATGAAGGGGGGTATATAATAAAGTGGCTCGTAAGTGTATTTGGCAATCAATCGAACATCTTTTTCATTGCAGGAAATCTCTACAAAAAACAAGAGAAAATCTTTACTTTTGCATGCAACTACATGCAACTACATCATAACATGGTGCTGTATGCAAATTGGAAAGTTACCACCTTATACTTGCAAAAATGCGTCCTACAAACAACCTTCTATTAAAATTGCCAGTGGACCACTGTGCCACATTGCTAAATGTTAATTTATGTACCTCACGTTGTGTGTGTACGCATGTCTCAAAGAAACTATTAATAGCACATGTGGCTCTGCTTTGTAAGGGAGAGTGCAGTGGGAGGGGGGAAATGTCCCCTTAGGTATTTAGCATCCAAATGTACAGGAAGAGAATGAAGTGAATGCTAAAAAAAGTAATTTCTCAGTCTTGCTTCTTCCTCCTGTAGCATCCCATTTGTTCTCTTTTGCTTTGCTCGTGGCTCTGCAGCAGCAGTCAGTAGTAGGATTATGATGCTGCTCCTCTCTGCTCCTCCCCTCGGGAGCTCCGTTGTTGCTATGGTTGGCCCACCCTGAAGAAGGGGGAGGGGCAGTGCGGAGGAGGCCTCATGCTCACAACTCAAGGCAGAGCAAAGGGCACCTTGCTCTCAGATGACACGCTTTTCTTCTATGATAAACCGTGGTATTGTTTCATAACAAGCCCGGATAGCAGATTAGATGTTATCATACTTTTATGTTAATGTTTCAAAATGAAATCAATCAATAATCAATGGGCCACATATATGCAACCTTTATATAAATACATTGAGCTGAAAAATGTGAGGTTAATAATCGTCATCCAGAGCGTGTGAAGTGGCCAATGCCTACCACAATGAAATGCTGTTGGGTAAAAGAGACATTAAAAGGGAAGTTGTTTTGTTGTTTTTAACCTGGACCTTACGTTTCGTTCTATTTATACTCACAACTCAGAAATTCCAACTTTCATGCGGGAAAAATCAACTTGAATCTCCTCTGAAGTCGGACGTCCCACTCAGAAAGTCTGGGATTTTTGCCCTGACTTTGACCTTCAATACGGTCATTCCTTACATCAGCAACAGTAGCTGGGGTGGAAAATTTCAATTTTACAAGACAGTAGTAAGAATTTGTCTGAAATCCATCTTAAATGTAGATCCTGCAACTCCAATCTTAGCAAAAATAAAAGTGGTGTTTGTATGTGGAAAGTACATCTTAAAACAATGTTTGGAAGAATTACTACAACTACGGCTAGTGGAACGTCGCCATATTGGAATCCTGACGTATCTGACAATATTAGTTGAGTTATGAGTCCGACTTCTGAGGTAGAGGTAGAACACATCATTATTTATAGCATGCATTACGTTCATTTACTCCCCCACATAAGTCTGGAGCCACTTAGAGTCCTTTGGGAGAAGCTTATACCTACTCGCAATCAGCATATATCCATATAAAGGGAGTCATGAGGGGACGCGAAGTGCCACCTCTAAATGAGGCATTATCTGCCAAAAAACCTTCCTTCTTAACCGATTTTTTGTTATTGATCGGTAGGACTCTTCCCCTCTTAGTTTGAGCCGTCTTGAAAGTTTTTCTTTGTTGACTGCAGGAGTGTTTTGGCAGGCGTTGATTCCAACTTACAACAAACTGCCATTTCAGTGACGTTACTGCAGTGCCCCTTGGCAGTTGTAGTCTGAGCAGGACTTTTACCCTGCTATACGACGGTCTAAAGCCTAGTTTATGCTTCTCCGTTTTGATGGAGACGGATTGACGCAACACCACTATCCTTCAATGCAAGGGCTCTCCATCGCCTGCGCAAGGACGCACGGAGTAGAGCCCCAGTTTTTAACTATCTGTCTCCGTCAACGGAGAGCGTATGCATCTGATTGGTCAGTTTCAGTAATAGCCAAGATCGCTTCACCTGAACGGGGCTCTATAGTTGCTGTAATCAGTAGTTAATGCAGTGTTTGGCCACTACGTGCTTTATATTGAAAGGACAATTTATCTAATCTGATCTTTTGGTGATTTTGAACACAAGGAGCTGTATGAAAACAAAAAAAAATCGGCTGCTGTGTTTTGTTTCCATGCATTTCTAGAGGATTCAATGAGCTGCACTTCTAGTAAAAAGCTTTACAGCTTAATCAAAACATACTTTCTGTCATTCATTGCTCCTTGAGGGAGAAATGCGTTCACAAGCCTAGAAAAAAATTAATGAAATGGCGCTGTGATAGTAGGCAGAGACGCCACGAAAAGTGAACTTATTTAGAGGTGGCACTTAGTGTGTCCTCACTACTCCCATTATATGGATATTAGCTGATCGCAACTGGATATAAACCTCTACCGAAGGGCTCCAAATTGTTTTGGATGAGTAAATGAGGGCAATGCATGCTATAAGATCCAGGTTGAAAAAAATTGAACTCCCCCTTTAAAAAAAAAAGCTGGAGGAGCTTTCGATGCAATAAATATAGCAATGTTCCACTGTGCATTTTCTGACTAAGGCACAGTGGCAGTTTGGCTTCAATTCCCCAAGCAGACAAAAACACAGTCACTAAAGCTGATACGATCCCACACAAGAGTCGATATTTAAATACCAAGAGGCTTTTTAACTCCAAGGTGTTTCTCCTGTTTTCACAGTTTAATGCATGTGAAGACTCAAGTGATTCTTGAAACAACTACATTTGTGTTTAGGAGTAATTCTATAAACAGTTGTGCTCAGATTACACTGATGATCTTTTCTACCTTGTTTTTACAAGAACTGCAGCTCAGTTAAAAAACAGAGTATCTTCAGTTTCTGTGGCTGAGTTGGTTAAAAATCAAGTGCTTGGGTTGGTCTGTGAAAAGACAAGCAATCATTTAACATAAGAGATAAGAATGAGGCTAAATCACAGAAAAAGTATCTTATAAAACATTTATAATTGATATTTATTATTAATTTGTTATATAAGTTAATTCTATGTAAGCATTAGACACAAAATGAGATTCTATGCATAAGCTTAATAGGTTAGTCTTTACACAAATAAAAAAAAGTCTATCAACTTATGTAGCTGAATTTGTTTGAAACAGGAAATTAATAATTATTTATACTTTCACATATATGAAAAATGTGAGTATTCAGCTGCCCAACAGAAACATAATGTTAGCTTCCAGGCTTTATGTTTAAAAGAGCGTTATCTTAAAACATGTCATGATTGGCACATATTTAGTTTTCACACAGCCTAAAATGTTTTCAAGTATACAAACATGTCTTTCTTTACAAGAAAGACATGTATGGGAGCCTTCTTTTTGACAGCTGATCAGTAGTGTGGAGCAAAAGAAAGGGAGAGTAGGCTTTGCTGCACAAGAAAACAACTGATTACCGTTGCTCTTTCTTTGGCCTGTCAGATTTTCAAACATAGTATGACAAATGTGTGACCCTACTGTTTTTTAATCTTAATCCATGCCTACAGAGTGGTTACAAATGCGCCTGGTTCTTACTTTGAGGGATTTTTAACAATTTCTTTATTAAAGGAAGTGCTAAAGAACCCATCCATTAACATTATTATAAGAACAGACATATCCTTTTATATGTCAGATAACATCTAAAGTCCTGGTCAAATAAACATGCATTATTCATAAATGAAAACTAAATGTGAATCTAAACAATGCATGAATTTAACTATGCCTTTTTGGTTATTTGTTGTGCGGTCTTCACTTCATAGTCTCCCTCCTACACAGATCATTTAAAAACAGCACAGCCTACAGCTAACACAACCACAGCATGAAAGGAACCATTAAAATATCTCTGAGCTCTAGTTCTGGGATAAGATTTGACTGTATCTGTCTTCTAGAACCAAAGATCAATGCCTCCGATCAGATCATCCTGCCCCTGGACGGATTATTCAAACCAGTTACTCTGCATTGTAACCTCACTGCTGCCCATACGCCCCACAAGGACAGCTTCTGGATGAAGAATGGAAACGAAATCCAAAAGACGAGGGGCGACCTGAGAACCACGTCATACAGGTGACAAAATCCTTTGAATACACATTCCACTGCTCATCCTAAATCACCCACACTTAATGAAGCGCTTTCAGACAGAATGAAGTGCAAGCAATAAAGGAGCAGAGGTAATCTCTGTCTCAGCAGGGTGTGAAGACATTCTTGGAGATCAAGACCTTGCATAGACTGAGGCATTAAAGTATACTGATTAGTTCTCAGCTGGAGGTGACAGAAGTGTACACAGCTACATGCATGCTAACTCAGGTTTGTTTTTCTGCTTGGTTGACTGATGTCTTTTATTTATTTTTTCAAAGCGGAACACAGGCCACAGACCACACTAGCAAGTTTTCCTTGCTCTAAAAATAAGCAGGCAGTGCACTAAGGTTCTGACAGTAAAACTCACCTTAAGCTAATCTGTGTCATCGCTCATGTTCAGAAAGTTAGAGACCACAAACTTTTACTAAAACTTCTGGTGCCTCTCAATAATTTACAAAGAAAACAATCATATTGGAAAGTTACCTGATATAATAGATACTGTTTCATTAAACAGATATTAGAAAATTATAATCATTCAAAAGCACAAATGTCAAATAAATGAAAAGGATACTGTTAAAAATAATTGTGCAGTTTGTGTACTACATAGTTGGTCAGTGCCCCTTTGGCTGCAATTTCTGCATAAATTCAGTGTGGCATGGAGGCAATTTGCTGAGGTGTTAAGGAAGCCCAGGTTGACCTTCAGCTTGCCTGCAGTGTTGATTTGGTGTTTTTCATCTTTGACTTGACAAAACCCCATAGAAGCGATAATTGCTCTAAAATTCCCTGATGGATGACTTTCACTGACTTATGACCTGACAAAACACAGTGGACCAACACCCAGAGGCTCTACTTTCTAAAAGAGGCTATCATACTGCTTTCTTACAAGAATGATAGATTTGCATACTTTTGATAAATGCAACCTGACTACTGTGTCTCTCAAAATGTTGTTTTTTTTAACCTAAAAAGAGAAATTTGGAATCCGCAAAATATATGGATTTTAATTTATAGTTGAGTAAGTGAAGCAAATAAAAATTTCAATGACATGGGCATATCTTGGTTTTATTGTGGAAAAAAAATCTATTTTATATTATTTTGTTTTTGTTTCATATGCCCAAGAGCAATAGAAAATATACATTTGCTTATATTTTGTAAGGAGTATGCCTTTAAGATCAGTACACAGCAACTTAAAGATAAATATAATTTACATTTAACTTAAAATATAATCACTATGCTAATTATACATTAGGAGTTTGTTAAAATCAATGGTGTATTTCATATCTTCAATCTTCATCCATCTATCTATCTATCTATCTATCTATCTATCTATCTATCTATCTATCTATCTATCTATCTATCTATCACATATGATAACATTACTTGGATCTGAGTACTCCCTGATACCAAGTACCGATGACTATACTTCCACCACATTAAAGAAGTACAATTAATTGGGAGACAGATTTTATTTTCTTTCCTGCTCGTTACAACAAATGATGGTGTATTAAACAAAAAAGTAAAATAAGAATAATAAACGTCACCACAAAACAAAAATGTCAAGTGAAAAATAAAATCTCTTTTCAAATTATTGCAGAGTTTCCACATTTATATATCGGTTCATGGTATCGGTTAACATTACATTACATTAGAACGGTCACAGCCCTGATAACTGATATCAGTGTCAGTATCGCTGCATCCCTAAAATAAACCATCCTCCACTCTGTCATTTATATGAATTATTAGTTCATCCTGTCACACAGTATAATCGTTTTAAAAGAGAGCTACTGTCAGCCCCCACAGACTATGGTTAGCAACAAGATAAGACCAATTGGTCACTTCCTTGTCACACTACATCAGTGAAACTCTGAACATTACAACTAAAATGCCTATAGCACCCTTTCCTACAGAATACAGGACTGCGGTTTGGTAATATGAGTAAAAGGCCAAGATTTTTGCTTCTTATTGCCTGCAAAATCCTTTAGGCTTGTACTGATTTAGTCAAAGCTAATTGTGTATTGCAAATTGAAATTTAGGTACCTTAAATCACCAGTCTGATTGCAGTGCTAATCATTTAATAAACAAATAATAATTTGGTGATGTTTTTTTTGTGTGATTTCTTGCAGAATCCCTAAACCTCGAGCAGATGATTCAGGGGAATATATGTGCGTTTACACATTTGATAAAGCACCAAACGCAAATGCAACAATTGAAGTGAAAGGTACGTTTTTTTCTGGAACAAGGTAACCAAATGAAACATTTATTTACAGGTTCAGAAAAATGCCCAGTAATTCTCTCCTGAGAGTATTGGAAAATATGCAGAATGTTGTCAACATGTAGAGGAAAGGAAGGAAGGGGAAACTGTCTGCCTAAAACTGTGAAGAGAGTCATTGTTGACAAAGATGCATGAATTCAACCAGTGCAGTGGTGATGACACAGAAAATACCTGAGGCTTTTGTCACTCTTGGCTTTACTGAGACTACAATCTAGCAAAATGGACAGGCAGTGCACATGCTCTCCAAAATATGCAGAGAACAAGGTCTACAAGGAGACTTATGAAAATCAAGTTTTATGACTTTTTTATGGTTTTAAGAGGACAGGTAATACAGACTGTTTTTGTATAATAACTTTCCCCATCTGGCTATTATAATACTAATGCATTCTTTCGGTGGTGCTGAGTTTTAATGACACGTAACTTGCAATATGTCGGTGCGTAAAAGAAGGATGATTAAGCCAAGCTGCTGATGAAGGATATTACCACACAGAATAAAAGAAAGTCAAGTGGGTTTTCATCACTTCTGTAAATTATGCTATAAACTGCAAAACATGTTGTTGTAGGCTCCCTCATACAGAAATAACATTATTCATAGGTTTAAGGGGTGTACTTTGTTTATGAAAGATCCTGAAAGATAGATTCCCTTGAGAAAACAGGAATGAAGTATCTGCACCTATAAAAATCAGCTGCAGAGAGACAGAGATAAAGATGGATTCAGTCATACCATGCCCAAAATAGTGTGAAAAAGTTGTCAAAGCCCTTGGATATTACCATACTTTTTTTGTGTGCAATTTTTATTGGGATTCAGTGACAAAGTAGTAGATGACTGTGAAGTGGAACGAAAATGATACAAGGGATTTAATTTCCCTTTTAAAAAAAAATCTATTTGTGTCCAGTCTTGTAGAATCAACTTTTGCTAATTACAGCTGCAGCTCTTTTGTGTCATGGTTCTACCTATTTTGGACATCTAAAGTAGGGTGACAATATTTTGACTTCCAAAAAAAGAGGACACTTGACTAATTCCTTAAACACTTCAACAAATACTCTGTTTTGTTAAAAATGGTTTTGATTTCATCATATTCAATGTGTTCCTTATTTATGTGCTAAGAAAAAAAAAAATTCCTTCATCTGTAAAAAGAATGTGAAAAGTAGAAAAAGTTGGTCACCCTAATCTAAAGGCTTAACTTTTGTCTATTTCTTGCCCATTTTTGTGGATTTTAATAAAGGTGTGTCAAGGTAAAGGAACCTTAAATGAAATACATAAAAAAATTAAACCACTTATAATTCTTCTTCCACTTAACATTTATTCACCATTTGGTGTTAGTTGTACACATCAATTTCAAATAGAATATAGTAGCGTTTGCTTGTAACTTTTTTCTATAAATTCCTATAGGTGTTTAAAATGTTGAAGGTCAGTCAAAATATCTATAATTAAAGTAGTATTTTACCTGCACACTCAAATTAACAATAAGGATTATAGCAAGTTAGCTGAAGCAATATTTTCATTCAAGGTGACACTGAATGCCATCAGCCTAAATAAGGAACCCTCTGTGAGAAAAGGAAGGTCAAACTCTCTTCAAGAGATGATTGTCTGTGTTGTGCATAAGCTCATTTTCAGCCGCGTGGTTGTAGTGCATAGTGAGCAGAGCCTGACTCTTTGTAGCAATGCCTGATTGCGTAACATGGATGATGGCTGCGCGTGTTCCTTTCACTGGATTGTCAGATGACAAAACTAGTCACCATCCAAACCGATATTTTTGCAGAGGTTTGGCTGTTTAGGCTTACTGTCTGCCCCCCTAGTGGGAAGACGTATGTTCTGGACCGTCAAAGAAGGACCTTCCGGTGATATTAACAGAAAACAAAAAATATATATAAATATATATACATATAAAAAATACATAATTACATTCCTTGATATCATAAGAAGGTACAATTGCCGGACCTCAAAAAAAAAAAAAAAGGAATGTTTAATATTCTAGAGGTGGTTGAGATCCTCTGTGACCCAGGTAAGCAAGCCAGCTTTACACAGCTCTCCTGGCAGCAGTTCACTGAGATCCCTCGCCTACGGTGTCCTTGGCACACTCATTCTTGCAGGACTCAGCTCAGAGGCAACAGATGGAGGGTTCTGTGATGTTGTAGGATTAAGGCTCTGAACACAGTCCCAACCATCTCTGTGGCACGAGTGGACTTTATTGTCTGTGATACGGAGCCTACTACCAATACATATTTAGTCCTCTCAAGCATATAAAATCTTATGTAAGGCAAAACACCTTTCTCGGTTAACTTTGTTTCAAGGAAGAAATAAACTTACAATAAAGCATTTTAAAAAATAAATCAAACCACATGTAAGAACTGATGGGATTTATATTGTCTTTTCAATCTGGTTTTAAAGAAATATTATTTCTGACAGCTTTGACCTTGCTCCCTTTCACTCATCCCTCTCACATTTATCCCACTTTGCCGCAGTGTGGCTCACGGAAATTACTAATCAAGAATCGAAAGTGTGAAATGGAGGTTTCTGCCTGTTTTAGCACCACTCAGAGGGCTGTCTGTGCGCTGTCAGTCACAGAAATGTCACAGCAAGTATGAGGCATAACTAAGCTTGGCCACTCCTCTGTTCAGGGAGCACGTGCGCACCGTAATCAGAGTGGAATGATGTCACCAAAGAGCACAGAGCCCTGCTGCTCTCCAAGCACTGCTGAAAACTTTTCACACTCGGTTATAGTGATGGCAGGGATTAGAGAAAAACAGTTAATTTTGTGCTAAATTGCTAAACTGTGTGTCACCTTTGGCACAGAGTGCTTTACTGATTGATTATTGCAGCTGTTTTTTGTCCTTTCAGATATATTTCCCAAGGTGATAATTTCAGAATCAATTTACTTGTTACTCAGAGCTAGTTAAGGTCATTATTTTGTTGTTAAAAAAATCTTCTTAGGAATTTATTGTCAAATTACTCTGAATGGGAACATCTGGAGGCTTTCATATTATACTGCCGCAACCCTGCCCCCACCTGTGACCTCAATATGAATGACACTGAAATGCTTTATATCCAATGCAGCAACATCCCCTGCAGTTAGAATACAATAGAACAGCCTTTTATTGTCACACAAAGAGAAATTTGGTTGTAACAGCATCAAAGTGGCAGAAAAAAACAAACATTAAGACTCAAAAGTGGAAAGGGATAAAACACAGAATTTAAGAGTTAAGCATAATATGCACATCATGGTGAGAGTTACAAAAAACTGTGCAATCATTAAAAAAATTAAGATAAAGTGACATACCAATATTGGAACGTGCAACAGAGCAAAATACTTTAAAACAATATTTAAATAATTAGAAATATGTACAGAATTTGCATTTGTACTGGTGCTTTAAAAAAATAAACATAGTATTTCCAAGAGTTAGCAGAATATAAACTGTGAAAAACCAATGTGCAAATAATAGCAGCAGAAATATTTATCAGTGATAAACGGATGTAAACTGTATCACGTTAATTGGGAGCAGTTTGGGTTGTAAAGCTGGATGATGTATTGTAAAGTTCATAAAATAATTTAAGTTTTTAGGAAAGTAAATATCTTTGCAGTATGGTTTTATATATTTAGACAAATAGGGAATCCACTAGCACTTTATAAAAAAGCTAAGACATAAAAAATATCTAAACAGAATATTTATTAATAGTAGGGGTATGTCTCTATTAACTTTGCACATTTAGCGACTAAAATCTTTGCCCATTCTTTTTTTTCCAAAAGTGGAAAGAGCATCGAATGGAGAGCTTTTGTGAACAGCAATTTTGAAGCACAAATTATTAAGTGGATATACAGTAGGTTTGGACTTTGACTGGGCTGATCAGACACATGGATGTGTTTCGATCTCAACTATTAAATTGCATTTCTGGCTATTATGTTTTGAGTATTTGGCCAGCTGGAATGTGTACCTCTACACCAGTTCCAAGTTGTCTGCAGGCTCTAACAGGTTTTTGTTAAAGGTTTTTAGCCCCTTCCATATTTCCATCAACCCTTACCAACTTGCTTTTCAAGTTGAAGAAAATGTGTACTTTCTCTACATGCTTGCTATATCCCCTGTTTAATTAAATTTGACTTGTTCTGGCTTTTTTTCAACAATGGCTTTCTTCTTGACACTGAAATGGTCAGATTTGACAAAGACATTGAAAAGGTCAGATTTTGATACACAACTAAGCTTTCCTATCAACAAATTCTCCCACTTGAGCTGTGAATCTCTGTTCTTTTCTGATTAAGGCTCTCTTTGTGGTTGTAACGTAATTTGTTAAAAACGATCGGGGCTGTATCCAGCAAAGAAATCCAACAAAAAGCCAACATAGGGAGTCACTTTGCAATAACGGCAGCAGTAGTAGCCAAACTAGATACAGCACCTGAAAAGAACTGAATGCGTCTGCTGCTCAGTCTGCCTCTGCAGTCTGAAAGCTGAGTAGAGAGACGGCCATGTTGAGGTGAAACACATTACGCCACATTCCCATTCATAATGGCTCTTTTGTTAGCACTCAATTTTTCATCCGCAGGAGGTTCACATTCCCCAGGATAACTGAGAAAGGATGTAGAGTAAACTTCCTCTTCCAGTCTCGGTTTTGGCCTGTGACCTGTCCTCTTTTGTGGAGATTTTGAAAGCTTAATTAGTGTTCCTTCACGTAAACAACTCCCCAGCTTTCTGTTGGTGACTCATTATACCAGATGTTAAAACTTAATAGCTATACCTGCAGAAGTCACTTAGCCTCTGCTGTATCCACATCATAGTTGAAGGGAACATGTGAACAAAAAACAGCTCAGCAGATGCAGAAAATCCACCTGGGTTAGGGGCTTTTTTTTTTTTTTAATCTTACTAAGTTGTTACAATAACAGACAAAAATGTATCCTTTGAAACTAAAACAGATAATCCTTACATCCATATTCATGTTCTCTAGTAGGAATGTAAATCCTTCTCTGACTGTGTTTTTCTTCTTTTAGATGAGTTATTAATTATCTGTTTTACAACCCTAGCAAAACCCCATATCACCGGGCACAAGCGAAGTGAAAATAAAAATGAGGGAGAAAATGCCACGATGTACTGCAAGTCTGTCGGTTATCCACACCCAACTTGGACATGGCGAATAGTGGACGGAACATCTTACAAGGTTTATTTCGATTATGAAAAGCTAAAGATGCACATAGGTACAGGTAGTTAAATTTTTTTTTACATTGTTTAACTGTTATTTACTTTGAGAAATGGTGGCTCTTTTTCAGGATATTGAAAACTCCACAGGACGCTTCTTCATCACGAGCAGAGAAAACTACACGGAGCTCAACATACTGAACCTCGATATAACCACGGATCCTGGAATATATGAATGCAATGCAACTAATGCAATTGGGAACACTGCAGAGACCACGATACTACGAGTGCGCAGCCATCTCGCACCGCTTTGGCCTTTTCTGGGAGTGCTCGCGGAAATTATTATCCTTGTAGTCATCATCGTTGTGTATGAGAAACGCAAGAGGCCAGATGACATTATTGATGGTAAGAATTTTTTTTTGGGGGGAAAGGGAGATTTCATTATCTTAAATTACACGTTGAACCAAGTTTATATGAAAATTATCTTTTTTTTGCAAAACATTTATTGATTTGTAAATCAGTAAATGTATGTATTTTCTCAGAAAATGAAAATTTTTTTTTTTTTTTACTAAGGTGTACTGTATAAACCATAATGGTTAGAGGTGCAAACTCTAAACCTCAGAGTAGATTCTGCTGCCCAAGGAGATCTGGAGAAGCCACTTGACTTTAAAATGATGTTCCTTTTTGTGCTTGACCTAAGGACTGGTCACATTTGGGTCCCGTGTTCAAATGGATGCAAATGTGACCTTTATCTATTTGCAATTGGAAATGAGGCAAAGATCAGCCTGGAAAGAGTTGGCTGTCAGTGTATCGCACACGCAGCAGTTAGAAGACATGCAGAATATTGTCAGAGTACCACAGTCCTAATATGTAACTTAATTGGTTACTATTCTTTTCCCCTTTCACCTTCCTTCTATATGGAACCATATTCTAAACGGGTGGTAAGTGAGAGATGCTGCATGGTTATAAAGATCTGTTGTCAGTTTGTATGTTTTTTTAAATCAGTCTACAGCCCATTTACAATCCATATTATCTTCGATGAAATATTGCTTTGATTCACAACTGATGACCCCTTTCTTTTTCCATGAAGCTGAACCGCTGACAATCTGATGCATTGATTTTATGATTTATTCATTAATTTTTTTTTTTTTTTAAGTAGGTGATATACAATCAAAATTATCTTAATAGAATAAAAAAATTCAAAAAAGTAAATCCCAGATTTTGAACGCGGAAATTGCCACAAACTGAGTGGAATGTATGAGCCAACGCATAAAAGAATGGTAATAAAAAAAGAACAGTGCAGACATGTATACAGGATTGATAAGCGTTACATATTAGTGGCTATGCACAACTAATAAGTGTGTAAATATAAAACAATTAAAATTAAAATGCTAAATATTTTTAAAGGATATACCACATTAATTAAACAGGGTGTGGAACTAACTGCAATGACAGTATAACTCATATTTCTGAAATCGTTTTGGGGTATATTTGTATTTACATCTGCAGCAAAGTAGTACAAAAAAATGAACCATTCAATAGTGCTAATAAATATTAAATACATTTATCTAGTAAAAACAAATAGGATTATTAAACCTGTATTTTTGTTGATATTTTTTGACAGTGTTGCCTCGATCTGTAATCACAGACCTAGGCCTGGTCCCTGTTTTTCTTACCAAAGTTGCCAGCCAACCGGTTCTGCAGCAAACTCTGTTACTGTTGCTGACTTAGCAATAAAAAAAAATCTTCAGGAAGATGCAGAAAATGCCAAAAAAAATCCATGTTTTAAAACAAACTGTAGCTTTTGCTAAAGCCCATTGAAACATCTTAATCAGCACAGCTTCATCTCCTGCAACACCACTCCCTGCTCAACCAGTGGCAGATTCAGCTAAACACAGAGGATGGCAACAAAGAATGTTGGTAGATAGTAGGCAGAAAAAAACAGTTGATTTCTAATTAGTAGAAGACATCTCAAATTCCTGATATGTAATTATCTCATCACATTTAACTTCATCATCTCAATTTCTTTGCATATAACTTAAAATTACAAGGCATAGCATCTTTATTTGTATAGCATACTTTCAACAAGTCAGTTCAAGGTGCTTTACATCATTAGGGAATAAAATAAAATCAGCAATAACAGCATAAAACACAACATGAGAGACACATAACTTGACTTATTGAAATATATTAAATTTAAGCAATTATTAATTAATCACTTACTCAAAGGCCGCTCTATACATGATTTGAAGTAACTCAGTGTTTCAGCAGCTTACAGATAAGGGGAGCATAGAGACTGATGCCTTGTCCACACGTATGTTGGTATCTCACAAAACAGATTTTTTTCAAAAATGCAGATGATTCTTTATTAAAACTCTGGGCAAAGTGAAGGTTTGCATTTTCTTAGCTTTAAGACAAAAAAATGCTCCAGCATTACTTGTGCAACCTGTTTGCTTTCAAAAACAGCATTTATGCCCTCAGAGCAGTGTTGGCATCATTGATTGTCCAGGCGCTTTTTGCCTGCTTGTTTTTACTCAATGTAGACGTTTGAAAGTAGAAAGAACTAAGTAGGGAGAATAGTTTTTTAAAAACCTTGTACATGGCCTGCACCCTGCTTATCCATGTTTCGTTCTCTTTCCAGGGATGATTAAGTTTGAGTGGTCTGGGGGGTTTGCTACACTGGCAACAGGTCTCCAGCATAGTTTGGTGCTAAGCCATTCAGTGATCTATAAACCAGCAAAAGTATTTTGACTTTCCTGGTTCTAGTGAGGACACGAGCAGCACACTGCAAAAACTATACATCTAACCAGGTCCAACAATCTTGTTTCCAGCCAAAAACTATTTTTGATCTTGTTTTGAGACTTAATGAAGGAAATGAAGTGTCTTACTGTCAGAGTGTTTTAGTGTCAGATTGAAATACTAGATTACTAGATTAGATTCTTAAATTACGTGAAATAATCTGCCAGTGCAGTAAGACAATTGTTCTTGGTAAGAATTCTCAAAATAAGACATATATTCTCTAAATAAGATTAATAATCTTACACATTCTGCTCTTGTTTAGTACATAATTCTCAAAACAAGATCAAAAATACATTTTGACTGGAAACAAGATTGTTGGACTTGGTTAGACGGACAGTTTTTGCATTCCAGCATTCTGGATCAGCTTCAGCTGTCTGATGTTTTAGGCAGACCTGTGAGGACACTGTTGCAGTTATGAATCCAACTGATGATAAACACATTGATGAGTTTTTTTGGTGACATTAGTCCTTCAGAAGCCTGATGTTGTTATTCTCTTTATGTGACCCTGGAGGTTCAGGTCTGAGTCCATTACTACACCTAGATTTCAGGTCTAATCAGTAGTTTCTGGTTGTTTCCTGACTTTTGATTGTTCCTTTTTAGGTCTAAAGATAAATACTTAAGTTTAATTGATATTCATCTGGAGAAAATTACTGGACATCCATCCATGATTTGCTCCTTGCATTAACTTGGGTTTTGAGTCGTTTCATAGTCATCTGGTGACATTGTAATGTAAAGCTGAGTATCATCTGCATATGTAGTGTAACAAATTTTATTGGCTGTTATAATCTGTGTTGGAAGGAGCATGTAAATATTAAATAGGTGCCACAACATGGAACCCAAGGTCACCCTACATGTGATTTCCATTTGTTCTGATGAAGACTTGCCTATTGACACAATAAATTCCTAATCTTTAGGTAACTTTGTTACATAAATTTTTTAGCCTATAACTTAAAAATACAGATATTCCCCCTAAGCATTCAAGTACTTACTGCAATATGAGAACAAAAAATGGATGAAATTAGTTAAAAAGACAACTTAAAATTAAACAGTCTATGCTTTCTTTCAGTTTATGCTTTCTTGTATTTTTACACAGATTATGTTTTGTTTTTTTGGCGGACCTTATTAATTTTAAATTTAAAGTTTAAGCTCTCACTTTTAGACCAAGCAGTTTTACTTGTCAGAATACATATAAATCTCTAGGTTGTAGCGTATCTTTTTTATTCTTTGAAATCCAGTGTTGTATTTAACGGTTATTATAGTCTTTTAGTATAACTTGTTTAATGGTCTGAAACTTTCAAGATGAAATAAAGCAAAAATCCATGAGGATATATATTTATATGCTATGGGTTATCCTGCATAAGCTCTGTGCAGTTTTTAGTCAACCAAAAAATGGAAGCGATTAAGGTAGATTATATTTGCCATGTTTAAGTCATTCAAATCAGGATGAATCCGAGCTCACAGCCTTTCTGAAATCTCCTTTTAGCATTCACTGTTCCCAGAGGTTTTGGCCCCTGTCTGCTTTTTATAATTTTGGGTCTCTTGATGGCTTAGCTGCATTGGAACACTTTTTATCTCCACAGCCAAAGGCACTGAAGCAGAGGCTGATGTTTCTTTACCTGCTGCTAAAATGACTAATTTTGCTGTGTGGTAAACTTTGTGAGCAACAACAAATGTTATATAGAGGGACACCAAAATGCCTTATTTGAAAATATTAAATTACAATTGATGTTTAACATATCTTTTGTTAAACCACTAATATCACACAGTAAAAAGCTGTTGTTAGTATGCTTGTAAAGGCATAAAAGTACGTGTTGTATACATACGAAGTGTGATAAAACTGCATAAGCCGACAGATTTTCCTCCTCTTGACAGGGCCATTTTTTTTTCTGTTTTTGGTCAAACATTATAACTGCCATAATCTGCTCCATTTTAATGCCATGGAATGCTGCTAATGCTGCTTATCCCTGACTAATAACTGCATGGAAAATATATTTCTGTGACTAGTTACCTCCTGTACCTGCTGACACATTTCATTTGTTTGCAAAACACCAACAACCCTATATACCCCAAGGCTGAGGGGTGTGAAACCAATTTGTTTTAACCTTCTTTGTTTTTCCCCAACACTGTAACAATGGCTCTTATCCTGCTTCCCTATTATCATAAAGAGTAATATTTTGTCTTTTACCTTAGATTATTGCTTTATACTATGGAACATAATATTGAACTAGCAACATCCATCATGCCCTATCCAAGTCTATTTAAAACTGCTAACTGTAATTAAAGGATGGCTTTAAGTGAGCCATCTGTAACACTCCTACACAAAGTCTCTATTTGAAATAAACAAGAGACCCATGAGAATTATCTAAGGATACGTTTATGTTTGGCTAAAAAGCTGGTTTTATACTGACGTATTTATTAATTTTTAGTACTGTTTCAGTAGTAAATACTGTACTGTAAATACTTCAAGGCTTCAAACAATCCAAGCTAAACAAAAAAGCAAAACCAGCAGTAAAAGTACTTTGAAACAGTTGTTCTATTTCTGTTCTATTTTTCTTCTGCCATTTGACATCTTTTTTCTTTTTTTTTCTATTTTCTTCCCACGTCAAAGATGATGAACCAGTCGGACCAGCGTAAGTAAAAGAATTGGAATCTTGTCCATTATATATATTTTTTAAGTAATGGGTAATGCATTATTTATCATTTATTAGATAAGTCAATGAAATCTAACTGCTTTTATCATAGGAAAACAAACTCAACAAACAACCACAAGGACAAAAACATACGCCATAGGAATACAAAGTAAACTATCACACTCAGGTAAGGCTGTGGTATATCTAGAACTCAATGGGAGGATAACCCATATTCATGTCTTCTCTGTTTTCCCCTTACAGAAGAGTTGGCTAAACTGCATTTTTTTGACTACATGAAAGTATCAAAGGCTGACAAAACTCCAGGCGGTGTGGAATAACCCATATCCTGTCTCATTCTATGAGAAACAATATCAGCACAACACTGGCAACAATAAGAACTTACTGTAACGGCTGTCTTAAGCACAGAGGTGTACACATTTCCAATGTGCTGTTGATGTCTCCTTTATTAATTTCAACATGCCCTCAACTGAGGACTGAGGTGATCCCTTTTGTATTACACATGTACAATGCATGCAAGACAATAACGCAATAGGATACTCAGAATAGACATTTCTGTTGTTATCCCTCATGTGGCTTTTTGCATCCAAACTCCCTGTTTTTTATGGAGTCATCCTAAATATATATATATACATATACTTTTAATTCACGATTTGTACAGCATATCATTGTCATTGAAATATTTTAATTTGTGACGAGAAGTCTACTTTTA
Organism: Apricaphanius iberus; assembly: GCA_028564705.1. Lineage (NCBI taxonomy): Eukaryota > Metazoa > Chordata > Actinopteri > Cyprinodontiformes > Aphaniidae > Apricaphanius > Apricaphanius iberus. The sequence goes on along the minus strand of JAPXFQ010002722.1, from coordinate 1,355,774 downwards.
TCAGAACTTTTAATGTGAAGCAAGGGCTTCAATGAAAGGCAGTATTTAAATTTAAATGAGTGCTTATAGAAAATGACTACTGTGTGTTTAACTATCTTAACAAAAAAAAGATATCTGTATTATTTCTATTTTCTTTCCAGAGTAACTTAGGTGTCTTGTATATGTTGAAGTATGAGTGTTCAAATGATAGGAAATCTGTAAAAAAAAATATTTTTTTTATAATTCCCAATTTTAATTAATTGATTTTTACTTTATATTTTTCTCTCTTTAACTGTATAGCATGGCTATAATCCTATGCAATATGTATTCTTAAATAGATATATGGAGGGCAGTTTGTTTTACTCAGTGAAGCTTTAATCTTGTGGGATCACTTGAAAGCTGGCATAGATTCACTGCTGTAGCTGCATGACTCCTCTTTCAGTACAATGTATCCATGTGTGTTGCGGTGGAAAAGGACCTTGATTCGGGACGTGAACTGAGGGACCAGAGCATATAGCCACGATCAAACATATGAGTGAGACCAACATTTTTTTCTGAATAAAAACAATGTAAAAAAAAAAAAATAAATAAATAATGTTTTGATTTATTTAAAAAACCCTTAAGAACATGCAAAGCATCCGTGTTATATAACAATAACTGTGAGATAAGAACATCCAAGTAAACTGAACCAACAACAGACACTGCGTACACAAAGTTTACATGGCACTGGATGGAACTTTCTGCCTTCAGCTGGTGGTAAGGTTTTTTTTCACTCTTCTTGCAGTTTTTCCAGCTCTTCCTGCACCTTCTCTACAAATGCAGGGAAGCTAGGATCCAGTAGACAAACACGTAGGATGGGCTCCAAGTCACCTGGTGCCAAATCACTTTGATTATATATGTTAGGGAGAGCCAAAGCATTCTGTCCCAGGAAGTGCTGTGGGATGCAAGGACAAAGATTGTACTCAATCCAAAGGTTAGAACTCACTGATACACCTACAGCTATATATGAAAGTCCTTAGAATATTCTCACAAAGTTAATTAACTTCCGCACTTAGAGTAAGTAACTGAAACTCAGATTCAGTACATACAGGTGATTATGCCTGACAGGAAATAGTAATAGGTAATACAGAAATGTTTTGTTGAGAGAATGTGATGGCCTGCACAATTATGGGGAGGACATCTGACTTGACAAACGTCCAGCAGACAGTCAATGACACCCTCTACAAGGAGGGTAGGCCAGAAAAGGCCATTGCTAAAGAAGCTGGTTGTGCATAGACTGCTATAACTAAGAATATTACTAGAAAGCTGAGTGTGAAACCCAAAGGTATGGTAGAAAAACGATGATTGTGACACAAAGCCCATTGGAAGGCTTGGGAGAAACCAACATTGTGTACAACTGTTGCACTCCTCAACTAGAGACCTGGGATACAACAATACCGCATTTTTCAAACACATATAATACAGATACTCGGATCTAAGTACTTGCCGATACCAATTACCAATGCAGATACTTCTACCATGCAAAAAAAAAGCAATGAACTGGAAGACAGGCTTTATTTTGTTGCCTGCTTGTTACAACAAATTATGGTGAATTATATATTTTTTTAATCAATAAGACTGACCACAAATATAAAAATTCAAGTGAAAAATAAACATTTTCTATTAGATTATTGTATGGTTTCCACAAGTATCGGTTCATGGTATCAGTGCATCCCTAGTGGAGACAACATAGGATGCATCTTAAAGGGTAACAAACAGCTGCTTTGTGGTAAATCCTTTTCACATGATAATAAGCTAAAATAAACTGTTAAAAAAATTTGGGTTTCATTAACACCTTAACATTACAACAGCATTTTTTTTCTCTCTTCATTTTAAGATTTCTTTCCTGCCACCAGTGGTCTTTATTCAGTTCTCAGACAGGGAATGGGAAGAGAGAGAAAGGTGGGGGGGGGGGGGGACATGCAAAAGAAGATTCCAAGATAGGCAATGAAATCTTAGATGGCTGCAACAGGAAGAACGACCCCTGGGTATGGAGCCCTCACTCCATCCTAATTAATTAGCTGTAAGCACTAATCATAAAAAATAATAGAAATAAACACCCTAACAATATAAATCTGTGTATATTGACATATTTGTTTTTCACTTTTGCAATTTAATTACTGGAACAAACTAATATCAAATGATGGTCCTATTTGTTGATACAAGTATTAAAAGCTGAGTGCCTTAGAGAAACGGTGAAGAGAAACAAGATTACAGATGTTCAATACTATTTAAATTAAATGTAGAATCAGTTGATTTTAGAAGATCTGCAGATTAATGAGTCAAAACTTCCAACATTTAATACCTGGGTAAGACGCTTGATGGACACAGAGTCTTGGACTGCTTCAGGCTCAGTCTGCCCAGTCTTTCCCTGACAAGCCTGCTGCCAGAAGATGACAGAGAAAGTGAGGAAGAAAAAAAACCATTTGACAGACACGGTGTGACACCATAGAGTAGGGAGACCAATCAATGACCTCATTACTAATTGAAAATTTTCCACCCCTTCAAAGTCCTTTCATCTTCTCTGCCAACTTCTGCATTACATGCGTCTAATAAAGGTCAACTTGAGCACCATGGCCGAGTCCATTTCTTTCCTAATCCTTCATGTTAAATGAGTGAAAGCACAGAAGAGCTGGTTGCTTTACTTTGAAGCCAAATTGTAGTTAATCGTTCTTTTAATGCTGTTCAAAAGTTTCATTTAGCTGGATTATAAGGGTGATTTTTATTTGTAAAATAAAATATTAAACTACAAACTACTTTTTTAATTCTCAGTCATTCTAATCTAATTATTATTAAATGTGAATAGGTGTTTTTAAGGTGGGTTTTTACGTAATCCCATACAAAATCTGGAATTACTTAAATAATTCTTGAACATTTGAAGGGCCGTTTCCAGAGAATGCCAGTTTGACAAACAAGACAATGTGGTAAATTGCACCACCTAGTGAGTACGTATTGCTATTGTTGCTTAGAAAATACATTCAAGCACTGTATATTGTATCTTCAGTTATGGTTTGCAAAAACACAAATAAAACAAGATATTATAATGTAAATGGTGTGAATATTTTGTCCATGTTCTAAGGGTCACCATCACTATATTTTACTTATTTTTGGAATGTTTCTGGAAACGGACAAGTCAAAAAAACAAAGCGTCAGGTTAGTGTTTAAAAAAAATAAAATAAAATAAAATAAAACATATTGTAGATGGGTAAGCTTGGCAACCTTTGCAGCCGGTGGGGCATCAGTGGGGGGCTGATTTGGATGTGTTGCAGCAACTTCCAGAGAGGTGACAGGAACATACTCCGCCAACCTTTCCACAGCCCTTGAACACTGATTTATGGCCTCTGCGGTGCTGCTGCCATCAAACTGCATCCTTATCATGCGGCTCTCCCCCTGCAGAAGTCCCCCCAAAACAATCACACGCATTATGTCTCTGTCAATCAACCATGTTTATAAAAACATTTGAGGTTTGGATGATTTTCCTTTTTTGTGTAGTATTGTATATAAGATCCCCTATTGATAGTCAATGTATATAAGAAACCTCCATATAGTCATTGTATTTAAGATTTTTAATTCCTGTGTGCTCATTTCCTGCCTATTCTGAGAGCTGATTGTAACTAGTGAATTTCTCCATTGTGAGATTAATAAAGACTTATCTTTTTTTCTCTCTAACCAGTAAAATAATACATAGATAAAAATTTCAAAACATGTCTAAACAAAGAAAAGTAAGTAATAATTACAATAATATCAGTTTGATTGTATAATAATTGATCAATTTATTGCCCAAGGTTTAGAATAGATCTCACTAGATTGAAATATTAATATTTTTTCTGCTTACCTTCACAATAAATCGAATAATCAGGTTATCAAATTTGTGCTGCACTTTAAGAGAGTTGGAGCCACCTTGTAAAGGGACTGTATCCTGAAAAATGAAAAGAAAGGAAACATCAAAATGAACCTGGAATAAAATATGATTGCATATTCTGATATGTACAGTATGCATCAGCTATTATGAATGGATTATTCCTCCCCCCACCCAGAAATCCATAGCAAAAAGAGGCAATGAGAATAAATGTTTCCCAAAACTGTCTGCAGGGGTCTCTGTTTACTCAGTTACATCAAAGCTTCATTTAAATCTAGTCATTAGACTCCTGGAGTTCAGAGTGGAAAACAACTAATAACTAAACGGTCTGTTGTTTATTAAATGTGCTTCATATGGTTTTGCTTTTAATCCAATTAGGGTTATATATCTAAAAAACAGCACTGCACTGAAACCAGGGTGTTTTGCACGTCACTAATGCAGCAGTGTTCCATGGAATGGTTTTGTAAAAAAAAAATCTTAAAAACATGCAGAGGCTGAGGCAAGACTGAACATGTTTCACGTTTTGGAAACCTTCATTTGATATCCTAAATTCCTAAATTGTAACCACAATCCAGCACACCTAAAAATTCAGACTTTGGTCATATTTGATCAAAAAAGAACAATCATGCTTATGTAATAGTAAATATTGAATTGCCCTGTCTTGCTAAGTTATTACAATACAATTAAATATAAATTCGGGTCTTACGGGATAACTTCTCTGTATGAAAAATTAACTGCTTGAGTGGGAAACAGAACAGTCTATGATCCTCAGTGAATGTTCTCTACAGTTTGACCTGAATGAATGTCTGACAGCTTTCAGTTTCCATGCTCCCTTTATCTGGAACAGACTTCCTGATGACTGCAAAGCTGCTCAAACACTGAGCTGTTTTAAATCAAAACTTAAAACTCATCTGTTTAGAGCTGCCTTTGAGTAAACGATTATGATGCTTAATCACTGTTTTTTAGTTTCACTATGTCATTTTTTAATGCTTTTTATTTATTATGCTCTTCATGTTTTATTTTTAATTGTTGTTTTTACTTTTACTTTCCATGCTTTTATGCTTTTCCCATTTTTATGCCTACATGCTTTATTAAATGTACTGGTACTGTCAGGAGGTGAAAATAATTGCCAGCAATTCTTAAACTAGCAAAATTTCACCTCCAGATAGTCCCTTACGTCTTAATTGCTGCTTTTAGTTTTACATGCTTTTATAAAATAAGTGTGAAATCCAAAACATGTATTAGGGCAGAGATGTCCAAACTTTTTGCTACAAGGGCCAAAATCATCAACTCAAAAGTGCCAATGGGCCACATAAATAAGACTTTTTTTTTTTTTTTTACATAAAAAATCATGTTTTTTTTTACCAGCTTAACTACAAATTAAACAGGCAATATTTTAATGAAACACAAAAGTGGGAATTCTAGCAGTAAAGGGAATTTTAAAGGATTGTAGATTCAAAACACAGGGCTTTTAAGGTTTGCCTTAAAATAAGTCATTTTCAAATAGTTTTCAAAAATTTGCTTTTTCTCAGCAAAAAGAACAGGGTTAGGGTCACTCTTTCTTTGAAAATATATGTTTTTTTAGCTACGTTTAATTGTCTATTTTTGCTTTGTGTTAGTTGTTTACAAAGGTAAAATAAAACCAAAAAAAACATGATTATTAAGAAAAAGCAAAAAACAAAACATTATCAATAAAAAGGATGCCCTTACAAAGGAAAGTATCCATCTGCATCAATCATTTATGTTCTAGTGCCAATTTCAGAATGAACCAATTACAAATATGCATTTCTGTCAAAACTTTAAAGGAACCATGTTCTCTCTCTCTCTCTCTGTCTCTCTCTCTCTCTCTCTCTCTCTCTCTATATATATATATATATATATATACATATATAGTGCCAGAAAATTACACATTGCTTTGTAACATTCTAGATCCTAAACAGAATATTTGGCTTGGGCACTCTGAAACAATGCAGTCAAATCCCATCAGATTTGAGCGGAAATGTCAGAAACTTCAGCAGAATATTTTATTTGGCCTTCATTAGAACTTCTGATCTGAAAAAAGGTTTAATATTTATATCCAGTGCCAGGAACGGGGAGCAGCAAAATTTGGCACTTTATTTCTACGCTTTATTTAAACAGAAGTCATTCAATGCTGCAGCCTTAAATACATTTCCTAAAGCTTTGTTCCACTGTCATGCAAATGTGCAGTTTCAACTCTTTCTACTAAAACACTTATTTTGATATTTTTTTTGTCATTTTACAGATTTGTAATTATAACATCCACTAACCATAATAAAAAAGGAGAGCTTGAGTATTGTTACAGGATCTTAAGCCTAGTTTATGCTTCTGCGTTTTGACAGAGACGGATTGACGCAACGCCATTATCCGTCAACGCAAGGGCTCTCCGTCACCTACATAAGGACGCACGGAGTAGAGGCCCAAATTTACCTATCCGTTGTCAGACGGAGATCGTATGCATCTGATTGGTCAATTTAAGCAACAACCAAAGGTCGCTTCACCAGAACGGGGCTCTATAGTCGCTGTAATCAGTAGTTAATGCAGCGTTCGGCCACTATATGCTTTATATTGAAAGGATAACTTATCTAATCTGTTCCTTTGGCGATTTTGAACACAAGGAGGTGTAGGAAAACAACACAGGCTGCTAAGTTTGTTTCAATGCCTTTCTAGATTATTCTATGAGCTGCACTTCTAGTAAAAAGCTTTACAGCTTAATCAAAACTTACTTTCATTGCTCCTTGAGGAAGAAATGCGTTCACAAGCCTAGAAAAAAAATCAGGAGCGGCGCTGTGATAGTAGGCAGAGACGCCATGAAAACTTAGCACTCCCTGCTGTCCTGGTCGAGGAACGCTGAAAAAAAACAATAGAGAGTGGAGTGGAAGAGCGTAGTACTATAAACAGAAAACGTCTCCATCAAAACGTCTGCGTCTGAGTGCAAATTTGCGGTCGGAGAAGCATAAACCAGGCTTTAGAAATAGGCAGTAGAGAAACCAAATAAAATCAAAACTCACAGAAAACAAATATTCACACACACACACACAAATTTTGAAATCATCCTGCGGGCACTGAAATGTGTTTTCTAAGAATAAGAATAGTTTTCCATATGAAAGCACTTAAGTAGGCTTTTATATTTGCACTATGTAGTTACACCTTCTTGTTGCAAATAATATATTTTGCTATAAGGATGAACTCTCATTGTCCTCAATCTATATAAGGTTCCCACACATTATATAGACTTCACTGACCAAAATCCTAAACTTCAAGGAGCGAGGTTTAGAGACACTCTAAAGACAGGAAAAATGCAAGTTAATTACAATCATAACCATCATTACAATATCACAACAATATCACAAAGACATCTTACCAAGCTCTCTTGTCCTTGTAGCACCAGTAAATATCCAGATTCCAAAATTGTCATTACAATTTTTGGTTGATTGGCCTTTGTCTCAAAAATCTGCAAAATAAACACAGCTAAATAAATTGCATGACTGCATGTTTTCCCTCTGGAGGTGGTCATTTCTCTTCTCTGCTTTTTAAATATTTCTATTCATATTTCTGATCATATGTACACCTCAGCCTGTGAAGCTGGACCTTAATATCTGCAATTTTTTTTAATCTTGAAATATTTCAGATGAATGTTAATGTCAGATAATACTGCCTCATTCCTTGTTTATCCAAATATGGACATCAAGAAGTGAACCTCTGAAGTGAACGAAACATCTGTGAACGTCTGCTAAAATTTTATTTTGCAAAAAAAAAAAAGAACAAATACAATCTTTCTTTTCCTACTTTGTGCATATTGATTTTTGTGCGTATAGATGGCTGTTTTATATCATCCATGGTGGTCTTAATAAAACAGATAATGAGGACATATATGTATTACAGAAGAACACATTCTTAAGAAAACATATGAGTTACATTTCAGAAAAACATTACAATTATTTTCCAGTAAATAAATATATTTATCTAAAATATTTGAACAGTTAGTAGATCAGGAAGAATAAATCTATTGTAGCAAAGCGAATGACTTCATGCAATCAAGCGGATGTCTTCAGACTAAGATTTCTTTTAATGAATGAGTAAATACATAGGGATGACCGATCCCGATAATGAATTGGGACGATATTTTAATATTTTTCAATGATCGGCTGTAATAGCTGACGAGACATGCTAATTTTTCAGAACGTACCTCCTACTTATGCGGTGACTACGCAATAACTCATACCTCCATAGCAGCATATCTCCAGCTGTCAACGGGCGAGAGGCAGGGAACACCCTGGACAGCATATAGCATATCAGCATATATTTCGGACTTCCTTGAAAGCGCCACAGGTGTGCAGCGCTGCTGGATGTTTATATGTAGCTTATAAAGAAAGATCGCTCTTATATACTTGCAGATATATTTATAAAAAAAAAAAAAACTTTAGCCAAGGGTGTCAATAGCATGGAGAAGACCTTTTAGACCGGCCAAACATTTACCTTCAGCAAAGACGGGACGGGCTGGATATCTCTTTCATCTTTCATGCTGAAGCTTTAGCCTAGTGGCTACAGCTAGCTAGCTAGCCAACGGCAAATCAGACCTGTCAATGGCCGTTCCAAGACAAACACTACGCGAAGCGAAAATGTAAAAAGGTTCAGAAAACATTTTTTTTTGAGAATCGATTCTCAAACATTTCGGATCGATTCTGAATCTTGTTAAATAGGAATCGAGATTCAGACGTGAATAGATTTTTCCTCACACCCCTATTTAACAATCAAATTAATCCCGAATCACTTGACAAACACAGTCAAAATGTACATCAATAGTTATTATTTAAAGTGAGGTACAACATATGTGTGATTCAGGACGTAAGACAAAGCGGACCAGTAAATAACTTTTATCGCTTCATTGACTTCCATTCATTATTTTTTCGGTTTGGAGACCCACAGGCCGACCGGAAGGGGAGGAGACTAAAGCTCGGTTTATGCTTGACGCATTAACATTCCGCGCGGAAACGAGACGTGCGGAACCGGCCGAGACGCCTTCGAGCAGCGTTTATTCTTTTTGCGGCTTGTCCCTGCTGAGAGCCAATATTCTTGACGACTGTAGGGGGCGGTGTCGGGCTATATGGCATGAATACAACACTACACCATAGTAGAAGTAGTAATCACTGTTGTTTACAAGATGGTGATACCCGTGAGCTTAAACAAAGCAGAACTCTTATGCTGTTTACTTATAAAAAAAGAAGTAAAAGGAGACTGTCCTCTCTTCCTTTAAAACACAGTTGATCACAGTGATCTCTATCAGCCGAATCAAAAAGATGTCTATTTACGAACTTCCGGCAATATGAGCTCTTGCCAGTCCGCCATGTTTTTCGGCGCGGGACCGTCAGTGTAGTTACAAATTTTCCTAGGTGCGCGGTGCGGAAATTTTGGGGCGGGAGGAGGCCGCGCGGAGAGGCGCGGTTGTTGAAATTACGTAATTTGGCCGCGTGGAGCCGTGCGGACCTCGCGGATGCTGCAAGCATAAACCAAGCTTTAGGCTCCCCATAGGATTCAGGTCAGGTTATTTTCTTGGCCATTCTAGCAGCTTTTTTTACTTTCTCTAAAACTAATCGATACTTTCATTGGCTGGATGGTTAGTATCATTGTTTTGCGGAGTTGCCCCTCCCAATCATACTGGTAGATGACAACACAGTTTTATCAGACATATCTTTATATATTTATCAATTTATACTTCCTTCAATATTTAAAAGCATCCCAATGTTGTCTGATAAAAACAATCCCCACACTATTATGTTCCCATCTCCAAATTTTACTGCTGTTATGGTGTTTTTAGAAGTCTTAAGCAGTGTTTTTTGTCTTCCAAACAGCCTATTATTGCATACAGAGAGTTTAGTTTTGTCCTCATCTGATAGGACTATGTTCTCTCAGGATTTAAAAAAAGGATTTTCTAAATATTGTTCAGCAAGCTAAACATACTTCACCATGCTTGTTCTGCAGCAATGGCGTCTTGAATAATAAGCGTGCAGACTGTGGAGGTTGAATGCATTTGTTTACTTGGAAACATTAAGTAATGTGCTAATTCCAGATATACAGGTCCCTGGCTCTAGGCAGCTCTTCATATAATTATATTCAGTCCTCTGTCTGAACTCGAGCAGGAGGTGCCTGGTTGTTTCTGATTTCTGCAATGATGTTCTTTCCATCATTCTTTCTGGATATAATGGCCCAAACAGGAATAAGAGAAACCTTCAGCAGAATTTTTTTTCTAAGCAATGCCATCAGTATGTTTTGCAAAAAAGAAGGCTGCAAAGGTTCCCGAGAGACCTTGTTGGTTTTGCCCATATTGAGAGGTTTATTGTGTGAAACCTTGATAATAAGATTTTCATAGGGAAGTTTGAGACTGAACAGGACAATATTATCTAGCACTAAATGGCAGGATTGCTTTGTAATTACTGATAGATACCAGATAGAGTCATAACTTTTATACCCTGTTTGATGCCTCCCTTTCTTATTGTGTTCAATATTTTTCCCTGTGTAATTCCATGTTATTTCACATAACCTAATTTATGGACACGATTGGTTTTAGCATATGAACTGGATGGACTGCTACAAACATCACGTGAGAATCAGCCGATTCGGATGTTGTCAATCCATTAAATGGCCATTATTAGCGGTTATTACTCCCATTAAATGCCGTCAGACTGTGCCCTAGCTACCTACTAGTAGGTTATCTACTGTTCTTATCCCTGATAACGGCCAACTGTCTGCACGTGTCAAAATTATTTGTCAAAGTAGCATATCGTAACTGGAGTTATCTAACCAATCTTAACCAACCCACAAGTTTTATGTCCTAACCTTAAGGTCAGAGAAGGACAAATATACTTTATTTTAAATGCCTAAACCTAAACCTAATTTGAAAAGGTTTTAAACACCAAAACGGAAAAGTATGTTTAAGTAGGGAGAGAGGGCACAGTCTGACGGGATTTTATGGGAGTTATAACTGCTAATAAAGACCATTTAATGGGCTTATGATCACATCCGAAACGGGTGTGAGAATTGCATGTCAATAGTACTTTTTAAAAAAATTTATGACACTAAATTATAATTAACAGAAACAACAACAACAACAAACAAAAAAAACTAACCACGACATGTTTTTCTAAAGTATGATAAGCATTTTCTATAAGCAAAAAGAGTTTTGGGATTTTTACAGACAGTCTGGCTTAGAGATATGAAATATGTTTTCTCTGAATAATTATAAAATATTAATTGTATTAAACAGCTCTTTAAAATCCTAAACATTAAGATTATAAATGTATTTTTTTCTAAATATTCAGACTTAATATATAATATAAAGAATCAAAATCCAATTTAACAATGAAACTTCATGTTAGCATGTTGAGCTACGTGCCTGTTAGCATAATAACGTCGTATGCTAAGCTTATCCGGCAAGCTAACTTAATTGCAGCTGTTAACGTTATATGCGGTTACCTTCCACGGCTTTTTTCCTGGTTGCGGTATAAAACGCCCATAGCGTCTTAAAGTCCAGGTGTGACTGGTTGCCATTTCAAAAAGACTTGTTTAGAGTTTATTGAGTTGAGTGAAAGCCCTTTCCTTTCTACTTTTCTCAGGAGCTTGACTGAGCATGTGTGGGAGGAGAAGCAGTGAATATTTTTTAAACACCTTTCACAGATTAAAATGACAGAGAAAAAAAACACTATGCTGAAAGTATTATTAAAATCAATGAGTTGAAAGGTAACTAAATAGTTTAGAGTTGTTCTTCCTTTAAAATCCAATGATGACTGTTTAAATTTGCATCTTTCCTTTGACTGATTATTTTTTACGTTACCTTTCATATCATGTTCTTCCCTCAACACTAGGCCTATAGAATTGTAGCCTACTATAGAATCGTATTGCATTCACCTGAGAAAAAAAAAAGCTCTGTTTTTCTGAATTAACAAGATAAGTTTAACAAATGTAAATAAATACTGCTCTGTTTTTCTGAATTATGCCTTTAGGCAATTTTGACTGTCTAAGTAAGAGGAACTCAAAGATTTTCTTTTTCCATCATTCCATCCATTGTCTGTAGCCTACCGCTTATCATTGTCAGGGTCGCAGAGGCTGGTGCCTATCTCCAGCAGTCATCAGGCAAAAGGCGGGGTACACCCTGGACGGATGGCCTGACCATCGCATGGCAATAGAAGGGACTGGCTTGTACCGTTTGTTGAGTTTAATTTATTTTTCTGTCTTTGTGCTCATTTTTATTATATTTCAGGCATATTCATGCTTTTTGGAGAAAATTATGTTTTTCTGTCACGCATGTTACACATTAAACAGTTAAACGGTTACTTGCCAAATTTTTTGGTTTCATATCCATTAAACTTTTTACTTCACTGTATTACTTTAAAACCACAAACTACAATACATTTTGTTTGGATTTTATTGGCTAGATAGAAGGCAAGGCAACTTTATTTGTATACCACACATTCAACAACAACTATAAGATTCAAGGTGCTTTGGGTGATTAGTAAACAAGATTTTGAAGACCTGTGTCTTCAAACCCCTCAGACCCGTGGTCTGAGGGGTTTGTATATTGGCAAGAGGTATCTAACATACTTTGGTGCTAAGCCATTCGGTGATTTATGAATTAGTAAAAGTATTTTGAAGTCTTTTCTCTGAGCTGCAGGGAGCCACTGTAAGGACTTTAGAGCTGGGGTGATGTGCTCCACTTTACCTGTCTGAGCGCCATAGGAGGTAAATTACTAATCTACGGGATTCGGGTCGGGACGGGAGTCTTTCTCTCTGGATTTTTTTGGGACAAGATTTTTTTTGTGGGGCTGTCACGTGATCGGGACGTGACGGGAGTATTTTTTTGGGATCTGGACGGGACGGGAGCGACAATTGATTCCCGTGTCACCCTCTAATGTCAACGACAGTCAGAAGAAGCTGAATTATTGAGCGTCTTGGCAGCCATTCTTCCTTCAGGAAGTGAAGAGACAGCAGAAGCAACAACAAGTGTAACAAATCAAACAGTTTACAAAATGTTCTGTGCTGCAGTATTGTTGTCATCCATTTCTTTGCTCATTGTGCAAATCTTTTTTTTTTTTCTGTCTGTTTCTCTTACTTTGAGCCCGATATAATGAATTTATCCTTAATCAATGGATTTGTACCACAGGAGTTTAAGATTGCTGTAATTAAACCTCTACTTAAAAAACCATCTCTTGATCAAAATGACTTAATCAACTATAGACCAATATCTAATCTTCCCTTCTTATCTAAAATTCTTGAAAAATAGTGGCACACCAGATACGTGAGCATTTAAACAATAATGAGCTGTTTGAGAAGTTTCAGTCAGGCTTTAGAGCTCATCATAGCACTGAAACAGCTCTGGTGAAGGTTACTAATGATATTCTCATAGCCTCAGACAATGGACTGGTGACCATTCTGGTCCTGTTAGATCTCAGTGCTGCCTTTGACACTGTTGATCACAATATTCTCATAGAAAGGCTTCAAAGTGTCGGTATAATAGGAACAGCACTAGGCTGGTTTAAATCTTATTTGTCTAACAGATTTCAGTTTTTTCAGGTAAACAATAGATCTTCCTCGGCCTCAATGGTTACTTGCGGAGTACCACAGGGTTCTGTGCTTGGGCCGTTCCTTTTTACTATATATATACTTCCTATTGGTAAAATCATTCGGCAGCATGGGATAAATTTCCATAGTTACGCCGATGATACACAGCTATATCTAGCCTGATGAATCCAATCACTTAAGTAGACTACAGGCATGTCTGGAAGACATAAAAAATTTGGATGACTCTAAACTTCTTGCTTCTGAATTCTGATAAAACAGAAGTTGTCGTCTTTGCACCAGAAGCTCTGAAAAATAAACTACTTAGTCAACGCATTCACCTGGACGGCATTAAATTAGCCTCCAGTAATAAAGCAAAGAACCTCGGTGTTATTTTTGACCAAGATATGTCATTTAGAACTCACATTAAATAAATCTCTAGGATTTCCTTTTTTCACCTTAGGAATATTGCAAAAATTAGAACCATCCTGTCCAGGAGTGATGCTGAAAAACTAGTCCATGCCTTTGTTACTACAAGGCTGGATTACTGTAACTCTGTAAGGATGAGGATGAAGCCCTGTGGGACCCACGAAGTGATTCTGTCTGCTCTGATGAAAATTTGACTATGGACACTAAGAAGTTGATCTTAAAGTAAGACTCAAACTGTCAGGTTGTGGTGGTCGGACTTTGGCGCAGAGGCAGGTTTTGAAAGGTTATTACCCATCTTTTATCTAAATTCAATAATATGTGTTTTGAGACAAGGAACGATGAGCCACACTTGGGGAGGTATGACGGGAATCCAGCAAAGTAAGACAAACACAGGGAGGTATAAATACTATCGGCAGGATAATCAAGGAATGGAAAACACCTGGGAGCAGGGGAGGAAAACACAGGGAGGCTCACAGGTGAAACAAACTAGGACAGATTAAACTGGACAGACGGGGAAGAAACAAACAGGGAGGAAAGAATGACGCAGACAAAAGCGGATCATAACACAAACCAGCTGAGTAGTGTCCCAGAGAGTTCGACACAGCTCTCCAGTTGTTCCAACAGTATATGATGATCAGTGTCAAATGCTGCGCTGAGTTCCACGAATAATAGAACTGTGGTTCTTCCGCAGTCTGGATTTATGCAGATTTCATTGAAAAGTTTGACGAGGGCAGTCTCATGGAAACAGGACTGAAAAATTACCAGAACGGTTGGTCATTGTTAGGAACATATTTAACCTTTGAAACACAGCCTTTTCAATAATCTTGCTGATGAATGGAAGATTAGATATTGCACACTAGTTCTGTAATAACATGTTAACCAGTGTGTTCTTTAGTTGTGGTTTAATTACACCCAAATTTCCTCCTTGTGGGAAAATTAAAGGATTATTCTTTTCTAATAACTACTGCAGGTGGCTTTTGCGACTGCAGCTTACAGCAGTGCTTTGTTGTAATGCAGTCCCAAGTCTAAATCGGCTGCTGTAATTCCTTGCTGCTACTTCTTACTTTTCATTTTCAGCCTATATGATTATTGAGTTCACCAGTAATAATTAGGATCATTATTGATTTATTTGAATCACTTCCTCACACACAATGCTAGTTGTCCGTTTTCACTAACATTGTTTTTTCAGATAAAAACCAAATGAAACAGAAGTGGCAGCATCATGCTGCAGGGTATAATTATATATTTTTCAATAGGGACTAGAAAGTTGGACAGAACTGATGGAAAGATACACCAAGCTGAATACCAGGCAAAACCGAAGGAAAACGTGTTAGAGACTACAAACGACTTTTTTACAGGGGTGGATCTTTACCTTCCAGAAGAACATGACTCTAGGAATATAGCCAGAGCTACAGAATGGTTTAGTTCAAAGCCTACTGTGGTAGAACAAGTCAGACAAAGTCCTTATTCCAATTGAGAATATGTTGCAAGAAAATAGCTGCTCATAGATGTTTTTTTCCCCCATGTAATTTAAGTTAATTATTTGCAAAGAAAAAAAGGCGAGAATATTATTGTCTACATGTATGTAGCCTGTAAAGTCAAACCCCAAAAGACTTTCAACTGTAATTACAGGGAAAGCTGGTTCTACACAACTAACTCAGGGAGCCCGAATACAATTACTACAGATGCTTCTCAGTTTTTATTTGTAAAGAAACTTTCAAACAAACACACTTCTGTTCAAGGATGGTCTCAGATGGTGTTAAGCGCTGGATATCAGTATCTTTCTTAATCATTATTAGGTGAGTGAGTTTATTTTGTATGTGCTGCAGTGCAAAAGTTTAGAATCAAATCGCTTTATGCGTTTAGCCTGGAATGAATGGCGAACTGCAGTGAGACATCATGTCAAGGCAACTCTGGCAGAGAAGGCCAAAAAAATTCTTATTTTAGAAACATACAAAGATGATCAATAAAGTTCTGTACCTATTATTTTGAAGTATTTATGTTTTTTATACAAAAGTATAAAACTTTTTTAAAACATGTTTTCGCTTTGTCACATAGAAATATTTAGATTTTTTTTAAAGAAAATTCATCTTAAATAGGTTTTAGAAACAAAACTTTAAGGAAACACTATGTGGAATAAGCAAACAGTTGTGAATGCATTCTGAAGCCACTTTGTAATGAGATGTGCAGTTGAAAATGCTTCTTTGCAATAGAAACTAGGTTTCTAATTAATTTGCTGCTTGGAAAAACCAGGCTGACCTTGATTTCTTTATCTTCTATACTTAACAATACAGACAGGTTTTGTTGCTCTAAAATATTACCTTAATAGATGTTCGACTTGTTTTCATCCAACAAGCTTTCATTTTAATGCCATTTTAAGATTTACCCAATTAATCTTTTTAGAGCGTCTGGATTTGTAGAGAGCCTGTTACCAAACCATTGTTCATCATTTTAACATAGAAAAAGATTTAACGCAGCAGATTAGGTTGAAGAAGAAAAAAATGATTCAAAACCAGTGTCCTGCCTCTCATGGTGAAGCCCCTGGAAGGCTGTAGCAAAGGGCTCGCCTTATTGCTACCTGTGGTCTTTACTCAAAAGGGTTGCGTTTTAAGAATGGGGAGAGCATTTCCCCTTTAAACAAGGTGGGTTGAGCTTATTTGCAGTTCTCGCTCCTATGGCAACCCAATAGATCAGCAGCATGAATATTCACAATTCACCAAAAACGCAACCTGACTATGGATCATTGATGTCAGCGCTCCTGGAACGCTCTACAGTATTTTGCATGATGTCAAAGTGTTCTTCTAGCGGCAGCTAGGCAGAGGGGGCTTTCTGGTCAGGAGTCCTTCATCGCGTATGACCTTTCCCCGGTCTCCATCCCAACGTCAGGCATCTCTCTCAACGCCGCACATCTTTCACGCGTCAGGTGAAAGGTGACTTCCAGGCAGCTTTTTTCCACTTTTGCGCACAATGTCTGAGCGCCACAAAGATGCACATCGAGGACGCGGTGGCCAAGCGGACCGCCCATGCTGTGCGTGAGGACCTATGCAATGAGTCAGGTAGTCTAATTATGAGAATGAGAGTCTCTCCTCTGTTTCTGTGGAGTCACGGCGTTTCTTGTCATGTGTAGCGGGATTTCAGGGATTCAGATTAGCTCCAGTCTAATCGCTCTCAAAAACAGATGCGGGGCGCGGGGATGCTGGCTGTGTTCGTTACAATACACCCTGGATTTATTTAATTTCCTCCCCTGTGTCTCAATGTCATAATGGACAGGTTGCACTCATCCATGCGTAAAAGGCTCTACAGTTTGCCACAGCACATTGGACAGAAAGCATCCATAATGGGCGAAGGAGAAGACGCAGACAAGGACACCCGGAGGAAGAGCATTAGGATGAAGCCTCTGCCGTCGCCGACCTCTGGAGTAAGCTGCAAAGGCATCGGTGAGACGAAAAGTGGGGAGTCTGTGATCATGGAGACGGACATGGGGAGACCGCTGAAGACTAGCTCAAATGGGGACTGCCGGAGATTTCGAGGCAGCCTCTCGTCCATCACCAGTCGGCATGTGCACGACTCAGACTCGGCCGAGGCGAGACGCCTCATCACCGAGGGGGATGTCACCCCGAGCGAGGAGAGCCCCCCTGGGGCGATCGGAGACGAGCAGCCGGATGAAGGTGCACAGGGTGCCAGCGGTGGCGCCCAAAGCGACCCTCCAGACCAGCAGGAGGGTTTTATAAAGTTGGATGGCATCGACCAAATTCTACCGGACGACGCTGGATTATATCAAGCCGGGTTCATACACAGGCAGCTGGGAGCGATGCTTCAACCAGGGGTCAACAAGTTCTCCCTGAGGATGTTTGGAAGTGAGAAGGCGGTCGAACGAGAGCAAGAGCGAGTGAAATCGGCCGGATTTTGGATAATTCATCCATACAGCGACTTCAGGTAAATTTCAGACTCCTCGTTTTCTCTTCTTTACATGAAATAAGTAAGCCTTGCCTTGCGCAGGCCCAGATGTTTGTTTTTTTATATCTCCACTTTTCTTCAGGATACTGTGGGATTCATTTGTCCAGGTGGAGCGCGGTTCATTCTTAAATTCAAGGTTGCAGTAGATTTCTTTATTCTGGAAAATAAATATTTTCAAGTTTGTCTTCAAAATTTACATTTACAAATAAGCCCTCTAACAATTAGGCATCTTACTTTAGCTGAATTCTTACTGACTAGAAAGAATAAGGGAAATCAGAGAAGTTTTACTCTCAAACAAATTGCTCTTTGGCATGTTTAATTGTTCAAATATGGTTAAAAAAAAGTGTGTACACCAATGCATAAACGAAAATATTCCAAGGCTTCCTATCCACTTCACAGAGAAAATTAAATGTTTTTCTTAAAATCAAGCACATTTTCGGTAAAAATAAATATGCGTTTAGATATGTAAAAGCTCCCAATGTAAACAACGAACAATATGTCGTTAATTCAATCTGGAAGTTAATTATTTGATTAAAACAAATAACTATACTTGTACTGCCTGTCAGAAGGCGCCCACCTTGGCATTTAAGGTATTAGAATAAAACACACATCATGATGATTGTGTAACATGATCTAAACCTAAATGGTGATTGCACAGCATGTCATCCTTTAATTTCTCTTTTCATAACACTGTCTAATTTGAATTGATCTGATTTATTGGCAATAATAGTCTAATAATCTGTAATGTGCATCAAATGTGTGTTTCTTACCTTTTAAAAAAAGTAAATGTCTTCAAAAGGAATGTAAGCTGATAACAGGCCTGGATAGTTTATCTGCAAGGCAAGATAACCTTCATCTGAGAATAGAAAATAGATACATTTATCTGACATGTCAAGGTGTTTTCTGCTTAAACATGTTTTAAATAGGGACTGTTTCGTGACCCTTGGCTGCAAAGCTGAGGTGGGGAAATGTTTTTTTTTTTTTTTTCAGTGTGTGATTGGACTGTACACTAAAATGTAAAGCCATAAAAAAGAATTCACACTCCCTGCATTTTTGTACTTTGTTCATGTTACAAAAGTGTGTTTGACTTCATAGTCCTCTTCCACTTCACTCCTGTGGAAGAGAAGAATGTGAAAAGACGTTTTTCAATTACAAAAATGAAAAGTGTAGCTAGCGATTTCAGCCCTCTTTACTCTGTAACTTGCCTTTTGAAGCAACCTATTTAATAAAGGGAGTTCACTGTCAGCAAGAAAATCCCATCCATCATCCAAAAATGGAAATAGCGGGGTACAACTGCAAGTCTGCCACGACATGGATATTCGCTTTAAAGTACAAGCTCAATAAGACGGGCAATCAAATTGGGCACCAAAGTGCTCAAAATTAAATAAATAAAACCCTATAATGTAAATGTTTACATTTATAAATATTATACAAATATTGTATGTGACAATGAAATGATGAAAAACTCAATTCATATAAAAGTTTTGGCTCATTATTATGAAATATTTCCTTTTTTAATGCAATTGTTAATCATAAAACATTTTATTGTTAAAAAAAGGTATTATAATGCATTTTATTTTTTCAGACATTTACATTTCATTTCATAACTTTTTATTCAAAAATATTTCTTTTCTTCAAAAAAAACTGCTTTTACTTCTTAATGGTGTTTTTCCCCAATGGCTTATCTTTATCAAAAAAAAAAAAAATATCCACTAAACGAGATCACCAGCCAATCAGACTGGCTGACTATATTGAGAGGAATCATCATATTTCTGTAATAATAATAATAATAATAATCATCGTCATCATCATCATAGGATGACATCTTGAGACGTTTGGATCATATTTTTAAAATGATCCCAGACTCAGCACTCAGGACTTACTATCCAACACAACGACCGGAGCTTTTGCTGCTCTGTCTGTGTCACCCAGCACACATCGGAGAAGAATGGTGGAAGAAGCCCTGGTTGGTGGTTACTAGGGATGGGAATCTTACAACATCTCACGATTCAATTCGATTCCGATTCTTGGGGTGACGATTCGATTCAGAAACGATTCTCGATTCAGAAGTGATTCTCGATTCAAATCGATTTTTTTTCTTAATCAATACTCTTTGATTCATCATTTGTGTTTGTAACGCACACAACTTGATCTGCCAAGTGTCTGTGATGAAGTGAGCCATGAATGTAATAGGGCATCAACAAAAAATGGATTTTACAATCTATGTTGAGAGAAGAGAACTGTTTCAAAAGTAACAAGACATGAAATTGCAACTGGACATCCAAGACCTTTTAAACAAAATTTCTAGTCTTGAAAAAAATGCTGATATATTTTAAGAAGAAAAAAAAAAATATGTATTTTGTTCTTTGGTACGTAGTAGAAAATACATTGAAAATATTTAGTATGCACCAAATGTTGCTTATCAACCATCATTAAACAGAAATTTATGGCTCATGTTATTATTTTCATTTTTTTTGTTAGAAATGTTAAAAAACTTACGTTATTGAACTCACCGTATATTTCGGACTTCCTTGAAAGCGCCACAGGTGTGCAGCGCTGCTGGATGTTTATGTGTAGCTTATAAAGAAAGATCGCTCTTATATACTTACAGATTTATAAAAATAAAAAAAAACTTTAGCCAAGGGTGTCATTAGCGTGGAGAAGACCTTTTAGACGGCCCAAACATTTACCTTCAGCAAAGACGGGGCGGGCTGGATTTCTCTTTCGTTTTTCATGCTGAAGCTTTAGCCTAGCGGCTACAGCTAGCTAGCTAGCCAACGGCAAATGAGACCTGTCAATGCGACGGTGGCCGTTGCATGACAAACACTACGCGAAGCGAAAACGTAAAAAGGTTCAGAAAACGTATTTTTTGAGAATCGATACTCAAACATTTCGGATCGATTCTGAATCTTGTTAAACAGGAATCGAGATTCAGACGTGAATCGATTTTTCCTCACACCCCTTTAACATGGTCTGTGTTACTTATGAGTCATTTTATTGATTGTACCTAAACTCCGGCCATGGCTTCTTTCAGCAGGCTCATCATAAGCACGGAGCCCCAGGTAGCTTTATGGTGCGCTCACGCCGCACACCTTGTCAGCGTCAAGCAACGCTCCCACACATCTAGTTTGACGTATATACATTTTGAAGATGAAGCTTGCAAAGAGCGTGGGCAGGCATCTCTCTGCCGGATGTTTTAAACACTAGAGAATCGTGATTGGCTAGACAGCATCATCAACGTTGGGTGACGTCACTACAGTGAGTCGCTCTGATTGGTTGACCTGCTGCGTCAAGAGCGTAAAGAGCGTCCAAAGTTCAGCTAGTTGAACTTCTGGGTTGCCTGCGTTTGCTACTTGAAATGCAGGAAATGTTTGAACAGTCGACGCAGCCAAGATAATCTGACGCCCCACTGATGGACTCAACCATAAACATGTAATCGCGCCGCTCCTGACGCTGACGTTTTGGCACCGATGCAGCACCAACAGAGACAGCCACATTAAAAAGTTGGTAACCATTATGAGCATTTGGGTAAAGCTATATTCAAAATCCAACCAATTAAAGTATTAAACAATTTATAATTCCATAAATTTGATTATTCCTCTCAATTTATCAGTGAAAGTAACTGGAGCTAGACAAAGCTCCTTGCAGCTCCGAGCCATGCTAAGCTAGCGGTGAGTAACAACAATCCAGGAAGAGCAATGTTGAAGCACCAGCCAATTAGCATGCAGGTTTCACACAATCACTCTGATTGGCTGAGGATCTTGTGCAGTGGATAAATTATCTGGAAAACACCACTATGAAATAAAAGCTGATTTTGTGGAAAAAGAAAAAAACAACACGTTTTGGAATAAAAACTAATGAAATTAAATAAAAATGACTGAAAAATAAAATATATTATAATTTTATTTACAATTAAATGAATTATTATATTAATAAATGCATTTTAAAGACAAGTCAAAAATATTTCATAATAATGAGCTTAAACCTTTATCTGACTTTAGTTTTTTTTATAATCACATTGTCACATAATATATTTTCTAATATTCATTTATATACATATTTATATCATAAGGTTTATTTATTTAGCTATATAATGAGCAGTTTGGTGCTCTATACAGTCAATCAGAGATGCAGCCACAATGCCAATGGTTTCTCTGGAGGAGCAGCAGAGATCAACGTTTTGCACAGAATATTCTAGATAGGTCTCCTTGTTGCTGTGCAGTCTGCAAATCTGTCCACATCAAAACAGTTGCAAGAAAAAGCCATTGCTGAGAGGAGATGCTCTGGCTGGACTGGACCATTTTTTTGGTCAACGTGCAAAACACTATGCGAGAAAGAAAAAAACAAACAAACATCTGATTCTTCCATTGGGAGCAGGTTCATGCTGTTGGAATGCATTTCTTCAGCAGGGACAGGAAACCTGGTCGTAGGTGATGGGGAGATAGATGAAATGACATACAGGACGATCCAGAAAGAGAATATATTGTGGCTTTAACTCTGTTAATATGCCATACTCTGTTTTTAGTTGTTACATCACAAAATGTGGAAAAAATCATGGGGCATGGATACTTTTGCAGGAAATTGTAGTGGGTGATAAATACAGGAGCATTATCTCGATATGCATCCACAAAAGCAAGACACAATTTTCTTGAACGATTCCACACTTCAGTCAATTTCAAACTATTTATATGACTATGGCCATTCTGTGTGTCTTCATTTTGTATCTGATTAGCAAGCTCCAGCCTCTCATGCATATTTGAGATTAACATTAAAAGAAATCCCAACAAACGTTGTACCTACCACTGCAACAAAGCCCACTTGCTTGTGCTTTTCCCAGCTGGTTATGTCTCCTCTGTCCCCATCTGCTCCTTTGCGCACTGTGTTAAATGTCATGAGGAAGGGTGAATGGGGGCTTGGGGAGATTGTCCTGATACTGAAAGGTCAGAGATTTGGCGCTAGCTTTTGGATTTGAAGTGTCCTTGAGCAACATGCCTTTAGAAGAGACCCTACTCTGCAGCACATTTCAAAAAACAGATGCTTTTGTAGATTTCTTTGTAAATGCTCTGCAGAACAAAAATTAAAAAAGAAAACAGGGTTTTGTGTAGTGGAAACCGTTGCTGACCGTCATTACAATTAACATTTTGACTATTTTAGTCACTCATTATATCATTAAATCTACAATTGCACAATTAAAGATGTGATGGTCAATATCTATGGTAAGAGCTGACTTGACAAAAATGTACTAATTCGCTCTTTATTTCAATAAATTAAAGAACATCACAAAATGTTGGTTGTCTTATATCTAATGACATATTTTGAAATAAAATGAAGAACAATAATGTATGTCTCGGTGAAATCTCACTCTATCAGAAAAAGAGGTCAAAGAGATACATTGCATTACAGTTCCTAAAAAGACACATCAGAGGGTTATATGAGAGAAGAAAGGTCTCAGTGAAAAGGTTTTATTTCCATAGTCCAAAGTTCAGACTCCCTAAACTCAAATTAGAGTGTCACAAGAAAACACAGAGTCATCTGTGCGGCACAGTTAAGCAAAATCTCCTCTTGTCAAGTTTTGTGTAATACTAAGAAGCAGGGGAGGGGCATCATATCCTGCAAGGAGGAAGAAAAAAAAAAGCAGATTAGAAATGACATCATAATCCAATCTACAGCCTCAATTCCAGATTCAGAGCAGAGCTGCCTCCTTCAGTATTCTCACAAACTGCTTACTGAGAGCAGATGTGGTCAGTTAAGCGGAGGATCCCTTTTACAACAGCCAATAAAATTAGACAGGAACGAAGAAAGTGGCTGAACGGTCTGCGTGAAAAATACTTCAGATGAGTGCAGTTCTTACCTTCACACTTTTCCCCTCTTATACATAAATGCAGATGTTCTTAAGATTTTAGATTTATACACTCTACTGTTTCAGTGGTTTTTGTATGCACACATTCACAAAAAGCAGTAGAAGTGTAAGGACTCAATATAGACGAGAAGACAGGATTATTACTACCACTACTACTGATAGTAAAAAACAAAGTTATTCTGATACTAATAATATTCTGTATTATCAAATAATTTTACAGAAAAATTATGTTAAAAGAAAAAGTTTTCAATAAGAACTAATACTATCACAACTTGTACCATCATTTTAGTGATTAACAGAATGATACCCATCCACATGATAAAAAGCAGGTGATTGTTATTTTCCTACCTGTTTGCACGATGAGGCCTAATATTAGGATGCAGCCCTCTAATCGTGAAGAGCCTTTTTAATTATCTTGTGATACATAGCCCAGAGGACACATCTGTTAGAAAGTCCTCTGAATTTCCCCAGAGAGATTGAAGGGAAGATTTTGCACATTACAACTTTTTTTTTCTCTTCCTGTCACTGACGGCTCTATCAAACTTAAGGTGTTGCCAGCAGGATTGGTGTGTAGGGGTGTGGGGGTTAACTGTCTGTCAATCAGTTTATTCTCTTCACATATCAAACTTCCCATCCACTCACTATTTCTCCTTGAAATACAATTTTACTTACCATTTTAAGCTAAAATAGAAATATTTTACAAAGACAGAGATATTGACAATTTGTAAAATTCTAACCTGGTTATTCCAATTCCACCCATCTCCGATTTCTCTTAGCAGAACCGTAAATGCTTTGTTCCTATATGACTGAATTAAAAAGTAAACTCTCAGGACAGTAAACGTATTTATAGTAGGACTGTCAAACAATTATAATTTTTAATCTAACTGATCACTGGGAAGCTATCAAATAATCATGATCAATGTTTCTTAATCAACATTACGAAATATGACTAACAAGTACCATTTAAAAATAAAGGACAAAACCGGAGTCTCTTTTTGTTAGACAGAAATACATAAGATATGCTTGGATATGGCCAAAGCAGACTAACTGGTTAAAATTTTCTGAATTTTAAGCTGTCTGTTTCTTCTGAACAATAGACGAATATTTTGTTTATCAACACTGCAGATGGTGTGACACCTACCTTTCATATAGCTCTGGTTCCCATTATTATTTACAGTTATGTTGCCGTATTTGTTAGTGATGTTAGCTTGTTTGTTCGCCAAGGAGACTTACTGTAACCAGATATTAAGTTATCGCTGCTGATTGTTGCATGTTTAATCCTCGGCTCGTTCCAATCACTTTTGCTGATAGCTTGCAACCAAAGACAGCGTTCGATTGCCTTGAAAGGGGTGCAAGTTAATGGCAATCTATAGAACTTGAATGTTTTATGGTTTTAATCAAAGCGCAACCAAAAGCACAAGACATGACACTTTTTCTACAGGCGACATGCGCAGTAGAGCAGGGGGTGACGTAGACATATACTGCCTGCAACTGAGAAGAGTCGTTCCCATGAAACAGTGGGCGCAGTTAGGACCTCCCATGCTATTTATGTGACGAGCATTGAAAGCAGCGCAGGTTGAATTGTGGGATAAACAAAGCGGGTCATTCTGTGCGTGTGTGTCAATGTGTTAAAAAATCAATTGCGCTCCTTCTACAAATTAACCCTTTAATTTTATTTAAACTTTATTTAAAAAAAGATAAATTAACTATTTTACCCCAAAGTTTGAGGCTTCTCTGTGCATCTCTGAAAATGTCCAAATAAAGTCAAATCCTTCAGGTTATAGGACAGCAGCCTATATATATATATACAGAAAAAAACAACCATGCACACAGGCACTCGTATGTACTTTAAGTACGCTTTAGAGACAGCAATTTACATAACAAAATTTTTTTTTGACTCTGGGTGGAAGCCGGAGTACACAAACAAAACCCACCCATGCACCGGAAAAACATGCATAACTGTGCAGACCTTAAGAACATCTAAATAAATAGAATTGCATACTCTCCTTTACTCCTTTAAAATACACAAACCTTTCTTTTTGTAAACCTTGAGATATAAAACTGCACCATATCTCAAGAACAATATATTTTCTTCCAAAGCTTTTCATGATGAATGATAGCTTTCAACTTTATTTTAGAAAAAAGCAGTGTGTTTGATTGTTAAATCATTTATTCCTTATAATAACTATACAGGAGACTTAAAGGGAACGTTTTTTTTCTTTCTTTTTTTAAACCTAGACCTGATTTTGAGCAAATATTACGTTCATTTATTTACCCAGATAAGTTTGGAGCGAATTGGAGCCATTCATGAGGACTTTTTATCAAGTCGCGATCAGCGTATATCAATTTAATAGGAGTCAATCAGGGCAGGCATTTGCTGCCTGTAATAAGGTATCATCTGCTCCAAAATTCCTTCATTTAACCGTGTTTCAAAAGACAATACCATCAACAGTGCAGGCATCAGTAAGCCTTTTGGTCATTCATAAGAGTTCAGCCGGCATTGGCAATGAAGTTGGATCATGTGTTTTTCAGAGTGTTAACTTGCATTTTAAATATTGTTGCTGGCCGGGACTCAGTGCGCAGTCCAAACATCATCATGACCTCACCTTCAGCAAGGTTTGATCTTCATTCATCTGTCCAGTCTAGCAGGAATATTGCGGTAATATTACTGTCAAGCTTGCCAGCACAAATGCCTCAATATTCCCACAACACCATGCCGCCACGTTGATATTACCATAATTTGTCGGCATGGTGTGTCTTCATTTTGTGACAACCTCCACTCTGAGAAGTGTTGCTGTCTATGCAACCTAGTAGCACCTATGCAATGTTTGTTTACTGATCTGAAAATATCAGGATTTTGGTTTCTGAGCATAAGCTTAGAGCAGGGGTGCCTAAAAAACGTTTTTCCCTTAAAGGGCCAAAATTAAAATCTATTAGAGGGCCAAACGTAACAATTTACTCAAAATATAAATACCAATATTAAGGAATACTAAAGTACTTTTATTTATTGTAGTTATTTAAGATTCATTTCTGTGTAATTATCATACAAAGAAAACAACAGATAAACCATATTTATCAATTTGAAACATATTTTAACTTCCTTATTTGATATATTTTTTAGCATTGATGTCAGTTAAAAAAATATTCTCCTCCCAGTATTTTGTAAAAGGTCTTGTCTGTGTACCACTGATGATGTTTTCACGCTCCGTGTTGATAGTACCTGTTTCAGCTAGAAGCAAGCATGGTAACCTGCAAACTTGGAAGTAGTTTGTTCTAGTCCTGTGTGGCAGCAAAGGCTCATGGGACATATTGTAAATTGATCAAATACGACAATTTGTGGTCTTTTAGGGGTAATCACTATGGCATGAGGACTATATGCAGCCCAAAAAATACTCATTGGGGCCATAAACACAAACAGTATCAGCAGTGAAATAAGTGAAGTAAGACCCAGGACAACCCCTGGAGGGCCAAACTGAATGAAATGGAGGGCCAACTTTGGCCCGCGGGCCCCACTTTGGACACCGCTGACTTAGAGTATGGTTTTGACCCACTTACTCATCCCGAATTTTAGGGCAATAAGGATAAAAAAAGTAGTTTTCTTTCAGGGAATTGTTTGTTTCCGTTTCCATAATATACACTTAGTAATAGTATATTCAACTCAGTCATGATGTTCTCTACAACATTGAAGATATTTGCACTATTCCCATTAATTATTATTTTATGCATCCCTATCAAGGATGTACAACCCCTTAAGGCTACAATGATACGGTTATCTATTGTACTTGAGTGTGCTTGTGTGTGTATGCATGTATAATGCTTGCGAACAAACGTGATCTGCATCTTCTCTGTTTCACCCAGGTTGATACAGTTGATTTGAGAGTATGTCTTGGTATTGGTTTATTTCTTTTGCAGAAGGAAAGGGCATTTCATTGACAGAGCAACATGTTCTGTTGCAGCAATAACGAGTCCTTTTCCTTATTTTGATAGTTCCAAGATTAAAGGTCAGCGTGAGGTCATTAAAAGTTTAGAGAGCAAAGTGTAAGCACGAACCATATGCTATTGTCAAGCAGTGTTAATCATCATGGGAAGGAAGGAAAATAAGGCAGTCACGTAGGATGAATAGCACCCATTCCTTTTCCGTCTCCATTAAATAATTCCTTCTTTAATGTAACGAGGGCAAAACATGGGGATTACAGATGGTTCTGGCTGGGCCTGAAAGTGGGGTAATCAAAATAGGCTGCTGTGCTCATCTACTGATATTAGGAGCCAAGAGATTATTACAGCACAATTTATTTAATGGAGGGAGCCCAGGGATGATGTACATGGCCAAAGGGTGGAAGGTTGCCTGTCAAAGGGTGAAAGGATGAACGGTACTATGTGACCCTTACTAGGCACACTTACATGACAGACTAACATGAACACAAAAGATTAGGATATGTTTTCTTGTTTCATATTTCTTTTTATTTGAGGTTTCCTTCTTGTCCCAAACAATTCTTCATTCCCTGCTGTTTCTTGTTTTAAGCCGAGTCTACTTTTAACCTTGACAAAGTAATGGCAATCTCAAGGTGGGATTTTTTTTGATTGATTAGACCCGATATCGATTTTGGCAGTAGAAAATCCTTCCTTAAACATCTTTTGTTAAGTGCAACACATCACCCGTCTGACATTTTTTGATTGATTCTGGTCACTTGACAAGTGTTGCTTCACGATCCTTCGCATTACAACATCGATTTATAATCTCTCCAGGTAGACATGCCGCACTAATCTGCCAAAACCAAATCTGGATTTTTTTTTCCTTTTTGAATATCATTTTGAGTCATTATTAATTGTTTATCCACCTCATAAGCTGCTATTGTCCCACTGACCAGGGGTAAGCAGTCAGTTGTACAACGAAGCAGATGGGTGATTTGCAGAGTTAAAGGTAGCTATATTTTTTCAACCAACTAAATATGATTACTTGTAAATTTTATTTAAAAAATCTTTCTTTTTAGTCTAATATTAGACAACAAGCGTCCAAACAAGCATTCAAAAACTCTCATATTAATCTTCCAGTAATGATCACAAGGACATTCTTAACTTTTCATGTAGATGTCATACAAATATGTTGGCCTAGTTGTGTTGGTTCGGCTAAACTTTACAAGAACAATGTGTTTTTCCAGTAATTTAATTTGATCATTTTCTTTAAAATAGCAACACAAACAAAACAGGTCAGCAATTGCAAACGCACCCAAAATGACTGAAAAAGATAAGCTGTATCCATGATTATCTATCAATAATCATTTTAAACTGATCATACATGCTGGGGATTTACAGAGCAAAGAAATCAAAAGTGTTTTCTGCAATTTGTAATTCGTTTACATTTTGGCATGACAATTCAAATATTGACAAATCAAAAACAACCAAACATCAAACATAATGTTCAATACCTAAAAATAAGTTATCTGTTCCCACCATTTTTGGGAGCTCTATTATTTCAGCCTCTACAAATATATATCAAGTGTGGGCATCAAGACGACTAAAAGCTAATCCAATAGACCAGATTCCCTATAGGCATGCAAAATTTATATAACTTGAAAAGTAATATCGTAACAAATATAGCATTCAATCTGTCCTTGGTGATTGGTGATGAGAGTTCTACAACAATTGGGATTCATTTATCATGCATCTCTGGTTGCAATAAAAATGGAGCTACTGCAGCTACTGCTTATAGGGAGCTTCTTCGCTCTCCTGGTCTCACATGCTTCCTTGGGAAAAGGGATGGCAGGAACTGAGTTGGGAACATTGACTCGATTGATGCAATTTAATTTGACCATATTGTATAATAATGATCAATATGAATCAAAGGTGAACAATAGGATTAGATAGGGTTGTATTATTGATATGGATTGGAATGATTTGATTATGTATCTTGTTGGACTTGACTGTAAATCACAATGAGATAAAATGTGTTGTGACTTAGCTCTTTAGGGTTAGAACTAGATTAAAACAGAACAATTTAACTTTTTGCAGAATCAGAATATGCAGAATATGGTGGGTTATCCATTCAGAGGATAGTTTTCATATTTTACTTATCCTTTTGCAATAACTGAAACGAATTGTGAAAATAAAAGTTTTGAGGGGACTTTCGGTGATATAATGGTCTGCTCACATTGGTTTAGCTAAATTATAAACTCATTTGTATTTTCATTTAATTTGTTTTATGAGTTGTACTAAGTATAGTCTGTTTCAACATTTTGGATGTCGCTCTTGAAAAAAATACCCTTTGTCCCAATTAGATTTACCTAAATAATAATAAATAAATAACCAATTGTTTTTGGCCAAGTCCAATTAAAATGGGATATTAGCAGTTGCATATACATTTCAACAAGTGTTTATGTTCAAGTGTAATTTGTGCTTCAGTTGGGCAAACAAAGTGTAATCAGAACTGTTATATATGTATTATATAAATATTTTTTTATTAAACAAAGATTTTGTACTTAAAAGCATTGTACCCTAAAGTCAACCGCTGCATTTGTCCCAAAGCCTTCCCCTAGTCATTCCTGCACCCAGACACTCTGCTGTATCCGCGACATACAAGCTGACCTTTAGCAGACCTGCCTGTGTCTCAGGTGGATTCTCACACCCGCTGTCCTTCTGAAATTGGATTGTTCTTTTTTCTGTCTGCCGCGATGTGAATCTGGCACCAATTTGCTGCTCCAGGGCTCAGACACAACAAGAGAATGGTAATATTAACAAGCATTTATATTTAATATAACTCACTCAATGTTACAAAGTAAGCAGCAGTTGCAGATTATTTAGTTAAGGTTTGAGCCAATTAGTAGACCTTGCCAGGTGTTTTTTTACATTTATTCTTTCAAAGGTAATAATGCTCCTCTTCTCTGGATGAGGGTTACAGGCATATTCTTTTCAGTTGATTGTGGCACTTTTGAAAAAACTCTGGTCTCCTTTACAGTTATCTTATCTGACATAAGATGGTTTTCAGTGAAGCATTTGTATGATCTCCTGTTTGTGGGTGGAACTCTTTAATGCCAGGAATCCCTAATCGATATTCAGAGAACTTTCTCATCACACCATCCTCCCTAATTTTTTGCTGATTCATTTTGGATCAGTGACACAAATCTCTACAGTAGTAAAGTTTTGGAAAGAAGCTTCCTGCTCTCTGTTTTATGACTACAGCTGTGTCACTTCTCATTTTGCAGAATTTAGAAAGATTTTTTTTATCTGAAATCTAAAACAGAAGCTTACCTAATATTTATATTTAATTTTGATTGGAGCAGAAATCAAAATCACAAAAATAGAGAAACATAGCATTCCTTACAATACAAACACAATACTTAACACAAACATGCATAGGATATCTAGCATAAACATCAACCAGTAGTTCAATGAACAAAAGAACAATTTCCAAACTTTTCACAAGGCTGAGTTTTATTGAACACTTTTTTAACTCCTTAACAATGAAATTAGTTTTACTCAAATTGGTGGAAGCAAAAATAAATACACACCTTAACAAAAACTACTACATCTAGTATTTGTATGAGCACTGTGATTCTTAAGGACAGCTCCAAGTCTTCTAGGCATGGAATGAACAAGTTGGCGACATATTGCAACATCTATCCTTTTCCATTCTTAGATGAAATAAACTCTTTTAGAGCCTGGATGCTGGATGGAGAGTGATTCTCAACTTGTCGCTTCAGAATTCCCCACAGGTGGCCATTCAATCACCTTCACCCTGTTCTTCTTCAGAAATGCAACAGTAGCTTTAGATGTGTATTTTTGGATCATTGTCTGGTTGAAAAATTGCACAACAACCAAGTGCACGAAGTGATGGCAGCATCTTCTCCTTCAGTATAGATCAGTACATTGTTGAGTTCATGACAGCATCAATGAAATGCAGCTCTCCAACACCAGCAGCACTCATGCAGCTCCACATAAGGACACTGCCACCACCATGTTTCACTGTAGGCACCATGCATTTTTCTTTGAAATCCTCACATTTACAACACCATACAGCTTTTAAACCATTAGTTCCAAAAACAGTGATCTTTGTCTCATCACTCCAGAGTATAGAGTCCCAGTAGTCTTCATGTCTTTAAGCATGGGCCCTAGCAAATTCCAGGAATGCGTTTTTTGTGCTTATGCTTTAGGAGAGGCTTCTTTCATGGACGATACCCATGCATGCCATTTCTCTGCAGTGTAGGTCGTATGTTGTCACAGGAAATGGTCACTCCACTTTGGCTTTCTACTGCTTTAGCTAACTGCAGTGAACTTGCATGGTGATTTTCTTCAACCCTTCTTATCAGAAGTCACTTCTGTCGAGATGTTAACTTTCGTGGATGGCCTGGACATCTCTGTAAGATGGTTGCACTTCCATCTTTCTTGTTTTGACTGATATGTAAGCTTTGCTGATCTTCTTGTAGCCCTCACCTTTTTTTGTGTAAAGAAATTGTTTACTTTCTCAGATTTTTTGACATTTCTTTTCCATGGGGAGCCATTGCTGACACCTTGAAATGGGAAGGGCTTTTATTTGTTAAGTAATGGCCTTTTATAGTCACCTGTCTGCTGGACACTTCTTAAATTAATCATTAGACTCACCTGTGGTTGAATGCCTGTTAATTAGAAGTTTGTAGTCTTAAGTGTGGCTTTTCTCCTAAGACTATAATGGGGATGTACTCATTTTTGCAACAAGGGCTTGAATGAATTTGTTTGGCAAATCACTTTTTTGTGTGTGCAAATAAACAAATCTTGTTTGCAATCAATGACCCACATTTATGGGAGTATTTTTTAGTATAGTATCTCATAGAAAATGTTGATTCTGAAACAAATGTAGTGGGATGTATTCTTTTATGCTGAACACTGTACATGATCACAATTAGAACTTTATTCAATTAAATAGGGGAGCTCTTCACAGCTTAGACTTTACAGATATGCAGTGAGAGTGAAGTGTTGTAGAACAGTGGGGTCTCCACTCAGGAAAGACATAAGACCACGGTGCCGATAAAGAGGTATTTTTGTGTGAGTGTGTGTGTGGGTGGGTAGCTGTCACAATTTACAGGAAATGCTTACTTGGATCAATGTGTTTGGCCTGGTCGTGCCACATGCTGGGTGTCTAGTAGACAGACAAATATCTGGATTATGAGACAAGCAGTGGTGAGAGACAGATCGTTCCGTCTCCTCTGCGTTGTGGTGGCACTCCTGATTTATCTGCTCCATCTTCATAGTCAATAACATGTCCTCTTTTTCTCCATGCAGGTTTCAAATCAAAATGGACGGCTGCCACAAAGCTGATGTGTAATATTGTAAATCTTGGCTGTGTGCAGCTTTGACAATCTAGAAATTAAAGTGCTATTGCATTCAAATACATTTCCTTTTAAAATGTTATCTATGGTTCTTTAATCTTCTTTAAAATCTCTTCTTTAATTGTATGAGGAAGGCAAATAAATTCTGCTAAAGCTAAATGAAATGCAGAATATTTTTCCTTTTTGCTTAAAATCAATTAACCTTTAAGAACGTTCTGCTACTCTAGAACACCTAAAATACAAAGTCTTAAAACTGCACAGCAAAAAGTATTCATACCTCTCGGAATATTCACACGTTGTTCCGCTCTAACAAAAAATGCCAATGTTTGTGGTTCAAACATTGTATGGCAGAAGCTTTGGACATAAAGACTCCACATGGACAGGACATATGGACATATGATAGCAGAGGCCCCTGGTAACAGTGTTTGCATTTCTTCCCCATATTTTCTTCTCCTTCCTTGTTAAAAAAAGTGCAATCAGTTTAAAAAAAATGTATTGATATTTTGAAGCATTTGATGATAAATAGAAAACAATTGCAAAGTAAAAAAGATGCTTTTCCTTTTACATAATAACAATCATGTT
Source organism: Apricaphanius iberus (assembly GCA_028564705.1). NCBI lineage: Eukaryota > Metazoa > Chordata > Actinopteri > Cyprinodontiformes > Aphaniidae > Apricaphanius > Apricaphanius iberus. The sequence continues at coordinate 1,322,200 of JAPXFQ010002722.1, read as the reverse complement.
TTAAATAAACTAGTATCTGTCTCTCAGAGCTCCTGTTTCTCTCCTTTCCATTTCTCATAGCTAAAACCATGGGAACATGGCTTTTGTCCAGGAATGCACAATACATTGGCACTAACATTGGTATTGGACAATGTTACTCATTTTTAACATGTATATGTCAACTATAGGCCATAAAACCACCAACAACAATAATATCAAATAGCGGTATTGGCTCAAATTTTAAAACAGTGCATCAATACATTTAACTCTCTCCTTCTCCATGATGTGCTGCCCCAGCCTTTCTGTCCATATTTTCATGTGTTCATTAAGAACATGACCAAATTGACAGATACGTTCTAGAATGCCAGAATGATTCAGAAAGTTACCACTGTGCGCTGATCCAAGAAATTCATCATCACCACAGAAAAGCAAGCATGTCACCTAAAAAATGAATGACAGCTACAACCCGTCGGAGCAAAACCTCCTGCCAGTACCGCTCCTTTATCTCCAGCTGTTCCAGTTTAGCTTTCCGTCCTGCTACCAGTGCTTGATGCTAGCATACTGATGCAATGATCTGAGTTTTCCTGAGCTGGTCACACATGCGTTCAGGACGTTTCCAGTCAGAGAAACGACTAATAAACAGTTTTTTATCCGCTCCAAATAACATGCATGCCCTGCGATGGATTAGCAGCCTGTCCAGGAAGTAACCCGCCTCTCGCCACCCCCCCAACCCAACAGCATAGATAATGGATGGATGGATTTTATCTAAACTTTTCTTATTTAAGACTTCTGATGTTTGTAATAAGAAGGCCCAACATTCAATATCTAATTGTCTTGAGCACCAGTAGTTCCTTAGCTGCAGCTAATTGAGAGGAAGATTTCTCGGCTCGTGCTGTCTCGACAAGAGTCTGCCTTCCATTTGACCCCTTAAATGACCATAAATCCCATGAGTAAGATAAAATTCTATACTAACAAGAAACAAATGCAGTTAGTGGTAAGACAATAGGCCACCAGGCAGATAATGGTCACTAAACAAACTTCTGTCTCTCACTGTTACTATATTTTGTGTGCTGACTATGGTCTGCTTTGTAGTCTGGTTTTGCTCTGTTGTAATAACTCTCAAAGTGTCTCTTGAAAAGAAAAACAAAACCAAAATTGATGTTCCTAGTTGTAAACCAGGACTTAGCTACTTCAGATACATTGTTCTTTGTGGGTTCCGTGGTTGCATCAACAAAATTACTTCGGTGACTTATAAAAGTCTTGGGTATAGGACTTTATCGGAAGATTTAAATATTGTATTTATAAGTTTGGTCAACATCATGCTGCACCAGTTATAAAATTGAACCCAATTGCAACACATGTAGGGTTGAGACTGCACCAATTGAAGTGCATCTTTGAAGTGGCTCGCCATGTTAGAGATTGGATTTTCTGCCTGTTCAGTCTCTATATATGATTAAAGTTCACTATATAGCTAGATATTTAATGATAGTTCTGCTGATTTCAAATTTGACAGGAGAGTTGTGTGCTTGTTAGTGCCGTCACCTTAAAGCGAGATAATTCCCAGCCTCGCTTCAGGAAGACTATGGATGGCTCCCTGTGGTTGCTTTGAATTTCTCCAGATAATCCTGATTCTTCCCACAGTGTTAGGTGTGAGGCTTTTAAACTGAGACCAGGAACTGTTTGTTTAAGTATGAAAGTTAGTCTTGAATGGACTGTCCAGAATTCCTGCGAAAACGCTGTTTTGTTAAGCCATTAGTTTCCTTTCCTAATCTGGATCATCTGCACTCGGCCCATTGTCCATTTTGATGTCCTTTTTAATGTTGCTCTTGAGCAGTGATGGGCAGTAACGCGTACTGTAATCCAGTTACTTTTTTTGAGTAACAGGTAAAGTAAGGGATTACAGTGGCAAAAAAAGTAATCAAACTGCTGTCACTTCTGCGCAAGCAGGATGCGTTACTGTGTTTGTTATTTGCGCAGAGCGCGTCTCATGACAGTGACATATTACATAGTTGCCAACCCTCCCGCTTTTCCAGGGAGAGTCCAGAATTTCATTGCCCCTCCCGAAAATCTCCCGGAACCGCCATTGTCCTGAATTTCTCCTGACATCTGTAGTTTGAATTACTTTTTAAATCAACCTAGTTATTAAGGATTAAAAAAATTTTCAACCGACCTCACGTATTGTTTCCTTTTATTTCGGCAGCGTAGTGACAACTTTGGCAGCAGATCCCAGCATTTTTCCTCAGCTTTTTGATCCCGAGACCACAGCTGGTCATACTTTTTAATAAGTTACAGTGTGAAAATCAACAGAATCAATACTGCCCTGAGATCAAAGTAAGGAAAAATACTTTCTCACTCTCTCCTGACACAGCGACTCCTGTGAGTTTCTAGAATGATTAATAAGTGATTATTCCTAAACGTTCAGTGCTGCTGAGCAGGGGCGTTAAATAAAGAGGGGCTAAAAGGGGCCAGGGTGGGTCTGGGATTGTAGCACCAAAATAAAAGCAAAGATGTTTCTCTAGTGGGGACCCAATCTGAGTTGGTCACATTTATAGAGTTTTCATCTGTTAAAGGGAAATTTAAAGTCATTTTATTTTACTAAGTTTTATGTGACAATGTAGCCTCTAACTCTTATTGTGTTTTAAACAATTTAAGCAATTGGCGAAAAATTAAATGGAGTCACAAATAAAAACATTGTAACTTTTCACAAAAGCTTTTTCACACAAAAAATGTAGGGACTGTTTAATTTAATTTACGTTATTACTGAATAAATACTGTATTGTATGGTTTTTTTTAAAGACTGCCCCTTTTAAATGTCTCCCTAAAATAGATGTCTCAAGGTTCACAAGTATGGACATATAAGCGTGCAATGTCCTTGACAACAGACAATGGAGCGCAGGATAGAGAGCAAGCATTCAGCGTTTGTTGGTTGGAAGTATCAGCACTACTTTCAGTATGATTCTGTGAAAAACACAAAAATATTAGTGTTATCAGCACACTCTGCGTTGGAAGGAAACTTTTATCTACAGCGAACAAATGAACTCCAAACCTGAGTAAGTGCTGGTGTCATAGGCATTTGAGTCAGCACCCGCGGAGTGCCTGTCAAGAACGCGCAGCACGCAAGGACATTTTTAAACCCCTTTTTTTTCCATATTTCCCAACCAGAGTCTTTATTAGAAGAAGCTAACTCACTGATAAGAGCCACGAGGTTTCTTTGTTAGAAAGGGACCCCAGGCCTCTTGCTCCGATTAAACAATAAGTCATAAAACCTCCCCCCGTTCTTTTCAACAAGCCGCGCATTCACGTCGTACACCACCTCCACGCATTTACGCGAGGGTCTGCGTATGACTTCAGTAGGAGGCACCTCGTGACGTGCCTAAGTGACCTCATCGCTGGCCGCCATATTACTCAGCTATACCGCTAGTCTTGACAGAACCGTTTGGTCTAAGTAGTGTTTTTTATTTTAGTTGTGTTTTTAGAATAAATTAGTTAAACTGAATCAAATCTCTGGTTTCTTTTATTCTGAGTGTGTGTGTGAATTATTGCAAAGAATTCCTGTCCTTCAGATAGGATCTTCCTGGTGTAATCACTGATTAAATGATTTGAAGGATAATTAACTACTAATTTACAATTATTAGTTACTATTATCAGCATCACCAGATAGATCAGAGCAATTAATTATTTTTAATTGATAAATTCCCCTACACTTGCTAACCGGGGGAATGTGAAGCTCCCCGAGAGCCCGACTGACATCACATTCTACGTCCCTACTGCTCCTAAACAGGTGAAAATAGACTTAAGAGCCACTGGAACTGAAAAAGCTTGTCGCTGGCTATATAGTGGCTGTTTCCTTCATTTATTTACAGTTTTTTCTTGATGCAATGTTCATAAAGGAAAAAATTAAAAACAATAAAAACATTTAAGAATTGACTGTTTCATATGATTGAATTTTATATGATGGAATATGCTTATAGCATAATCAGGGTGTGTTTAATGTTTTTTAAAAGTAATTAAGTCATAAAATAACTAATTACTTTTGAAAATAAGTAATAACTAAAGTAGTGGGGTTAGTTTTTTTGGGGAAGTAATCAGTAATTAGTAATTAATTACTATTTCCAAGCAAACTTGATCATGCTATTAAAACACGGTGGGGCATAAGTTTTTAATCTGTAGATGCACTTTGGGTCATAATCTTGGGTTGTAATGGTTGATTGATTGATACTTGCCCCAGACCTGCCATGACCCTCAATGGCAATTATTGTGGGCTGTTTTTAGCCTTACAGTTGAAAAAAAAACTGATTCACTAAAGTAGCATGTTTGATAATGATTACTTTTGATTTTAGAACAGTATTTGTGCTTGTAGTCAGATGAGATGCACTGAGAGGCGTTTTGAAAAAATAAAAAGACTTATTATTGAAATAAATTACAAAAAATTATTGCTTTAAAATTTTAAAATCCTATCATGCATCCCTTGAAGTCATTTAATCTTCAAACCCATAAGAACATGTTAAATGGACTGGCCTTGCTTATCGAGTTACAAAAAAATATTTTAATCTTTAGATGTTTGGGGGGGTGGGTGGGGTGGGTGTGTTGTTGGGGGTTGTGGGTTGTTGGGGTTTTTGTGGGTTGTGTTCTCCCCGTGCATGGTGGGTTCCCCAGGTACTCGGCTTCCTCCCACATTCCAAAATGATGTGGTTTTTTGTTTTTGTGTGTGTGTGTGGTTGTTTGTTGTTTGTGTGGTGGGGTGGGTGTGTTGTTGGTGGGTGGGGTGGTTGTTGTGTTTTTTGGGTTTTTTTTGTAGATACAAATCTAACATCCTGAAATGATGGGCTACACAGTCCTGATATGAACCCTTATATAAACTCAGACTGTTTAATATGTTTCAATAGAAATCCCTCTTTTTATCCTCTACGTTTCCTACATCTATGTTAATCCATTTAAAGGAGAGCATCTTATATAGCCTTTACCTTCCTGCTAGACTATATTTTATCAGGATTAACTTTTCCTCTGGGAAATATAAAACCCATTTTAGTTTAATCTCAGTAAATTAGTTTATTATTGACATTTTCATTTTAATATCAGAATTAATTTTCAAATCAAATGGTTAATTTACTGTCATCCATGAAGAGAACTTTAGAAGAAGAGTCCAGACAAGACACTTCTGACATTTTCTCTTGTTCCGGAGTAGTTTAACATAGGGATTTTGACAGTTGTAGCTCATGTCCTGGACACATCTTGTGTGCTTTGGGACTAAAGCTGTAGCCTTTTGAATCTTAACCAAACTCTTAACTGAGATTTGCTTCACAATCCTCTGAAAGCCACAGTTATCCCTACTTGTGCATCTTTTTTTTTCTTCCACTTAACTTTCCACGAATAGTCTCGGGTACACCCAGCTTCTTTAACAGCGACCTTTTGTGACTTACTCTACATAAGGAGGGTAAGCGACAAAAGGTGTGAGTGACTAATATCATGTCATCACCATGTTTGTATCAAACAGTTCTGTGCTAAAATCCATCTTTATTGGTGTCTTGTATGTTTGATTGTATGTATGAATTTTGGATTAACAACAGCTGTACGCTCAATCAAATAATAAACACCTGGAATATGTCACCATGTGTGTAATACACCTATATAATAAATAAGTTTCACATCTTGTATTGAATTACTTGAATAGAATAGCTTGGCAATAACATAAGGGTTTACTGAAATGCTCCTGTGTACGCTCAGAGAGAGTAATTATAAGCAGATGTATTCATCTCTAAGACTTGACTTGATGAAGAAGGCTTTTGCTGTCGGGCAGATTTAAAAATATATTTATAGGAAGACACATGCTCTGTTGAATCATAACTCCATAAAGCACATGTTGCACTTTAACCATATTGGAGTTTACATTTAATTTACATATTACACAAAAAACAGCTTTTTTACTTTAATGTCCCACCAGCAGTCTACTTGTAATCTTATAAATGGATCTCCTTAAGCGGCATTTGGTGAGGTTGGCTCCTTTCAATAGAATTTATTTCTCCACTCCCGTCTGTGACCAGTTAGTAAATCCCCATGTTTTCTCTTAGGCTAAGGTTGGGGAGATTTTCCTCGACCTCTGATGAAATCTTCTTAGCCTAGGTTTGGTAAAACAGTGTGCTTCTCCTAAATATAGCCATCTATGACTGCATAGCTCCAGTCTCACTGGTGTGCTTGCACTGTGCCTGTTGGCTGTGCAGGGCAAGGACAGAGCTGTTATGACAGTTCATTGGAACTGGTGACAAACACAAATAGGATTAACCCTTTTAACCTGATTTTTTTTTCTTTTTTGTGCCAGACTTAATTCTTGATGTTTGAGTTTGCCGACTCACTCATTTTAACCCAGTGTGTTGCTCTTATATGGCTGAATAGAGGAGGATTTTTCTTTTAAGGTTACTTTCAGGTTAAGTCTGAAGTTTTATCAAAGATTGCCTCTCGCTGTGGCTAAGTGTGTCTTATGTAAAATTAAGTTATTCCTATTGCTCACAAGAACCTTTCGTGCCTATTTTTTATTTATTCATCTTTACTAATTCATTGTTGCGCGGAAATGGGTTTAATGTGTTTCTGCCTGCTATTATTCAAGTTTGCCATTTTTAGCTGTTTTTCTTTTTAAGTTTTCAGCCAATTTGGTGCTATGGTAGGTATATAATCGGAGAATTTATATTCGCCAAGACTAATTCTAATTACACTTTATTCTCATGTGGAAAGATTTTATAACAAACGTAACGCCACCTACCCCAGAGGGGAGATTTGTACAAGACTGGAAAGAAAGATAATAGGGGAGCAAATATACCACAAATAACTCCTGAAACTAACTTCACAGAGCCACAGTTGTTGTAGTTGGCTTGTAATCAGAAGGTTCTAGGTTCAATTCGAACTTCTGCCTGCAATATGTCGAGTTGCACCTGAGCTAGAAACTTTAACTCCTTGACTACCAATCTGTGTATCGGCGAATAAATGTGTACCTATTTGTGAATGTGAATTGGGGATTGTGGCTCCAGTATAAATTGGTTTGGGTAATCAGTGTAGAAAAGTTCTCTATAAATAAATTCATCCATCCATCCATCCATTATCTTAGCCGCTTATCCAATTCAGGGTCGCGGGGGCAGCTGGAGCCTATCCCAGCAGTTAACAGGCGTAAGGCAGGGTACACCCTGGACAGGACGCCAGTCTGTCGCAGATAAATAAATTCAGTCCATTTATTATTATTTTATCATTTTATTATCAAACAATTAATCATTGTTGTCATAGATGATAATTGTTTACATTGAGGAAATGTGAACATTTCTTCGTGCTCATTTCAATCACTACCAAATTGGATATATCACCACGATCCAGTACTGAAGAGCGTGAGATAACAAAACCTATAAGACACAGATCAGATTATAATGCAGCAGGTACATGACTGAATTAAATGTTTGAGTAATAAATCAGGAAAGGACCCCAGATTAAATTGTTTTTACCCCCCACTGTGATTATGGAAAATAAAGAAATACAAGTCGGTTTCAAAACCTCTTCTATGAAATTATGTAAAACAGGTCATGTGTAATCATATGGCTTTTAGTGGCGTCATTACCACTACATCTGTCAAAGCAATACTCATTTCTCAATATTGGAGTTGGTAAGATGGGCTCTCTGAACTACCATGAATTATAACAATAGGTATAAAGCGTAAACACCATCTAAAATTGAAAGTTTTAAGTCTTTTCCCCATACAGATTAATTTTTTTTTTTAGAGATGAACCAAAGATGTCTTTAAAGTGAATAGCTTAGACAAGATCCAGAACTGTCACATGGGGAAAGTGTTTCAGCGAGGACCTATTTCACTGCTACACACTAAAACCACAACTTGGTTGAAAAGTAACATTTTGAAAGAAGATTAACTGCTGGCAGGAACTTATAGGATGTTCAATGATAAAGATGGATAGCTGCACTGATTATGCCACTTTAAAAATATATATATTTTTTTTATTTTGATAACAATTATTAGCATTCCAATTCTTGTCAGTATTTAACTGTGTGTAGACACAGCAAAGGCATGATACACTCCATATGTCATTAAAATGGGCTATTTTAAGCCAATCTAGTTCATTCATTCTAATCTTATTTGAAGATAATGTGGCTAAGAACCGTTTTGTATTGGGAAAAGAAATACTGTCCAATACCGCAAACCAATATGACTTAAAAAATTGAAATTTTGCTAGCCCTAATGTATAGATAACAGGACAAATCTTTGTCATTGTATTGACATTAAATGGATGGGTTGTTGGCGGTGAACCCCAGTTGGCTGATCCCTGGTCGGGGCCTACATAGGTGTGGGGACATTGGTGAGTACGGACATATCTTGAGCTGAGGTTATTGTCATTAGCTAGTTGATACCAGGAGCTTACCAGAAACATTAGTGTTGTGTTCATTAATCCATTTTTGGTGTGTAATGAATGTGTAATTCTTAGTTTATATTACAAGATCCGTTTGGTTAATGTTGTTGTATTCTATTGGTGGTTTTTGTTTATTTAGTTTTCCCCACTTCTCTGTCGTCCAACAGAGGGGGAGGACGGAGATGTTTTCTTGTGTTTTTTGTTTACCTCCCTATCTTGTATCGTCAGTCCACACTTCTACCGGTCCTGTTTCTCTTCTTCATCTTCTTCCTTTCTTCCTTCTTATCTCAATTTCGTGTCCATAACAAAAAATAAATAAAAAAAATTTAAAAAATGGATTTCCAGAGATTTAATATTTGTCTACAGTAAGAAAAAAAATTAACTTCCCGATTTCTCAAATTTATTCTGAGCATTTTTTCTAAGCACTTTTGAACCTACAATATATTGATAAATAGATGTTTTACAGATCACAAAATAATTTTTTCCTATTCCATAGTTTTAAATACCCCACCAAAGCTTGAGAATTGCATTACATTTCTAAATTATAAATTATTAAGAGCATTTTCAAAAAGAAAAACATTGCTTACTATTTGATTTGTATAAGCATTATTTTTCACCAAATGCCCCTTAACATTCCGGCGGCCCCTGGGCGGGCCCATTCCACATTGTTACTGGTAATCTATTAATATTCTATGAATTTATACGTTTTATATAATTGGAAACCTAATAGTATTTTTTTTTTTTAACCATATATGCCAATAAAGGACACAGTCATAGGTGTGAACACAGCAGTTGTCTTTGTCACCCCCTTCCCATTTCTTCCTGGAATTTTGCACAACTCACATTTTCCAGCCTGCTGTCTCTCACAGACCCGATCAATCTTGAATAAACAAAGTGTTTTTACATCAACAAAGGTCAATTTAATGTTGTCCAATAACATTGTTGCCCCTCAAGTCCTACAGCCACAGTCCAACATGATCTGCTCTGAAAATTCAACAAATTTCACTCCCCTTATATCATGTGGATTTCCTGCTACAAATTACACTGCGCATGCCCAAAGGGCTTAGCTTATGACTCATAACTTGATCCAATAGCTGACAGGTTACCCCGGTATTTTGTGGCAAAATCGTCAGCTATTGGCTGATAGCTGAAAAGTACTGTCCCCGTTCTCTCGTATGTGCTTTGGACCAGTCGCAGCTGAGAACAATAGTGATCGACGCATCGAATAGCCAATGGAATGCTGAAAACGGCAATAGGTCACTTGAAGGGCACGACTTTATCTTTGCATTGGAAATGGCCAGCGTAAAAAAGCTTATACAAATAGAGAAAGGATCACGCATCATTACACACAGTAATGGTGCGTAAAACCCTTTGAGTGCTGGGTCAAAACACACTTTATTGATGTTATACAACATTGTGGAAGCTGTGGAGCTTTGTTTGAGACAAGACAGATGTGATTTTGGGAGGTTTTTTTAATCAGAAGGAAATAGCAGATATGGCACATATTTAACCGTTTTTGGGGCACATTTGACCTTTAGTTTATCATATATGATGTGAAATTCAAATTTTTTGTTGTATTGCTGTCATTTTTTTGTGGATAAAGGTAATAAATCTTTTCCACTATATTAAAAATTATATAAGTGGGCAACAATTGCACTGAGACATATTTTCACTGATCTGCGTTTTCTTTCCAAAGAGACCCCAGCCACATTTCTACAAACGGTTCAAGAACAGCTTTAATTTTAATTTGGGTATCCGTTTTAAAAATATCTTGGGCGGAAATTGCAGGAATGTTAAGGGGCTTAGAAACATTGTTTTTCACAAATTGTCCATCAAATAGTGCATTTATTTATTCATATGCAACTTGGAGATAATTTAGGAAATATATTGAGTTATTTTTCGAAATAATTCAAAGATTATATGCAGCTGCTGGCTAATTTATATGAAGCAACAGGCCCATGGGAAGAAATGGACCAAAGTTTTGCAAGGGCAAGTTAACTTATTTTGTGAGATAATATACACCAGTAGAAAATATAAGAATTTATTGGTGTATTGCTGAACTGTTAGCTTTTACTGTTCATAATTTCTGACAGTTATTGTATCTTCTGTAATGTTTTTGGTTATTTGGAATTTGGAAATTTGGAAACACGCAAACCTGAACCATGTTGATGTTTGCAGCAACATCTTGTGACCAACTGTCGTTGAGCACAGTGTGACAGCCCTGCTCAGACAACAATTGGGATCTCGCCTGGCAGTGACATAATTAAAATTGTGTGTTAGTTTAGTTGGAATAAAAGCCTATAAAAGACCACTTAAGACAAAAACAAAGTAACTCTAAGACGCTCGGAACTTACATAGAAATAGGGCTGGCAATTCATAACAAAACATTGGTTAAATGAAGGAGTTTTGTGACAGATAATGCCTTACTAACCCCCAGCATATGGATATACGCTGATCGCAAATGGTTATCAACTTCTCCTGAAGGACTTCGAGTGACACCCAAATTGTGTAAATGAACATAATGCATGCTATAAATAAGGTACAGGTGGAAAAAAATACATACTTCTTCAACAGAGGGATTGGTATGTCAACAGACTAGTGTTATTCATCATGTAGTTATAACAAATAAAAAACTATGGAAATAAGCAAAGAAAACATGCACAACTGAAAATTGAAAAGACAGGATACCTTATGTTCTCAGACCCACCTGCATATTTAAATTTCAAAGCCTCTTAGAGTCAGCTTTGAGGTAATAACACATCAAGGCTCTGAATACATTTTGAACTAGAATTTGAAGGTTCCATGTAAGTCAATACTTCTGAGCTGATCTCCTGATAACCAAATCCAGTGTGCAAAGGCCGAGTGCAAGCAACACTTATAGTTCAAACAGGAAGCCAATTCTTTATGCAAAAAAAAAGGAAGATTACAATAATTTGTTCAATCACTTTCACAGGTTTCACTTTATTGGCCGTAGTTTAAATGGAAGTGTAATTTTAAAATATTCCTTTTATTGCTGATTCAGTCAGCATGTTACAGGGCAAACTATGCCACTACGTTAGATCCTACCTGTCTGCATTCCATTCTGTCAGTGTATTTGGCTTAGAAAATTCCAAAAAAGATGTACTAACACCTACAGCCATATGAATTAGCAAATACAGAGTGTACTCCTGGTAAATGTACCTCATATTTGTTCCGTTTCATTGTATTCTGTGCAACTGTTCAGTTTAAATTTAGGCTTCTCTAAAATATTAGCATGCATCTGCGTCAGGCTGTTTGTCGGAACTCTTACAGTTCCTTTCAAGTAGACGTCTAGGAGGGTGAGGAGAAGGAGAGAGGCTTATCGTGTAGTTAGAGGCACTCTGAGAGTGACAACATGTTCCTGCTGTCCCTGGTCACTCCACTGGAGAGTAGAGTGGGTTATGGCTCCATCCCTTCACATACAGTCAGTACTACCAAGCTCTTAAGAATCATGGCAAAATACGTTGGAGCCGTTTTGCTACTTTGTGTGCTCAGCATTTTAGATGGCCTTATTTTATAAACGTTACTTATATAACATTATGCTATAGTGTATAATATGTCTGTTTTTAAATGTTCGTTTATCCACAAGTATTTTCATTATTTTGTTCTTTTGTTTCTGTGTAAATGGTTTACCTTTATTTTGAGCACCTATAGAATCACCTCTGTGTTTAAGCCAATATAATGGCACTTAGATAAAAGTAAACCTTTGCTTAGTGTCTGTACATTTTGTGTGTGGTTTTGGTTGAATTTCATGACAAGCGGTACACTCCTTGACTAGGATCTGAGGTGGGCTCAAATATATGGATTTCTTTTGGACAACTTCCCTTACTTACCCAACTTTATTTTTAGAATAACGCTACTCAGTATCAGGGTTCCAATGCATAATAAAAGACAGTAAATGGATCCTAGCTATGTTTGGTTGAACTGCCCTCCATTAAAAAGGTAACCGCAAGAGTTAAAAGGGAGAAATCGTGAGCGTCCACTCTATACTTCCGTACAAACACGTAGCACTCTTATATGAACAGAAACATTTGCATGTGAGACAGCAGGCGCACTATAAACACACATAAGCTGTGTCCCAGTTCAGGGGCCGCTTCCACAGAGGGCTGCATTTGAAGGTGGATTGCATCCCAACAGACGTTGCATTTTTCAAAGCCCCTCCATGTGCAGTCCAAAGACATGTTCTTGTCTTTACCTGGCAATGTTGGCAGCATGAACAGTTTATTTGCTGCACAGTGCTTCCCAAGAATTACTGTGCAGCTTTTATGGTAAGAATATACGAGGCATGATGGATTTCTTGCCTGTGAAAGAGAAAACAAACTGTTTAGTATATCAGTTAATCTCCTAATCAGGAAATAGGAATTTTTAGGAAGAAGTTCAAAATTATTATGTTTTCTTTTATTTGTTCAATTCCATTCGATTAGTTTCAATTCAGTGAAATTCAATTTATGTACAGTCTAAATTCAGCACAAACAGCATCCCCAGGTGGTTTACAAGATTACCAGGTCTAATTCAGAAGCATAAATCTAAAATCAAATACAATTACATGGATGGATGCAAATTCAATTGCATAAATTCTAATATCACGATAGTTATAATAGAACAATCAAAATTCAGCTTATGATTGCATTTGGTAAAAGGTTAACTATCTAACGAAGCCCAGTTGATTGCTCTGATTTTGCAGCAATCCCTCCTCCTCAACAAGCATATGGTGAGAGTAGAAGGGATGGAGTCCCTTTTAATGTAGGAAACATAAAGTGTTTTAAAAAAAAAAAACAGCTGTGCCGGAATATTAGGGTAATAATGTTGGCAAAGTGCGTCTCATGAATGCGTAGTGACTGTGTGGGATGCAGGAATATTTTTCGTGCTGGGAAACTTGATAGTAATATTAATGCAATATTCCCTGCAACGCTGGACTTGATGCGCCAGAGGGAGATGTCATGATGTCACGATGATGCTTGGAATGTGTGCTGGTGCTGAGACCCGGCCGGCAACAATATTTAAAATTTAAGTCAACATTGGGCAAAAACACCTGAAATTACTTTACACCGCGACAGGCTGAACACTTATGAATGACCAAAAGGCTTATTGATGCCAGCATTAATGCTGGCACTGTCGTTTGAAACAGGTTAGTGTGAAGAACCAAACAGAAATTAAGAGGAAGATCTAGGAGTACTTTCTATATTGCAGAAAAATTGTTCTCCAACTCTGTCTTATCCATTTTTAGTATACTTCTAACTGTAGGTAGACAAAAGTAGCATTTATTTAAAACAAGAAAATTTTGTGTAAGGTCATACAGTCTCCTTTTTTAAACATTGGGTTTGCTTCTGTATAGATGTACAAGACACGCCCCTTACTGTTATTTTTTTTTTTTACAATGTCCAGCATTTTGAATTACAACATACTCTGTATTTGAATAGCTCAGCCGCCACTCCATGAAGTCTTTTACCGTTTCAAAAGGCACACCGTGGCAGCATATTAGGGTGATATCGCCGGCATTGAATGTCTTTTAAATGGTGAGAGACGAATATTGCGGCATTCATGCTGGCATGCTTGATAGTAATTTTACAACAACATAAATCCGCAAACCTGGACTTATGAATGAAGATCATGCCTTGTTGCAAGAGGGGGTGATGTCATGATGATGGTTGGAAAGTGCTCTGAGCCCCGACAGGGCAACAGTATTTAAAATGCAAGTAAACATGGGGAGTTAATTTAGCATTTGTAAACTCTATCGGCAGACATACCAAACTGGAGTGACACAGTTGTATGGCAGCTTCGGCTCTTGACCAGAAAGTTTACAGGGATGGTAAAAGACAACCATCTTTTGGAGCAGCTTGCAAAAAGTCTTGAGAAGCGGGGCTTCAATAAAAACAAGCTAGGTCTGAGCTATTTTGTCTGTTTACCACAGACTCTTCCATCTCACCTTTTATATGCAACGCTACATATTGGCAGCCAGGAAACCACTTCCAAACTGCCCTTTATCTCTCTATTGCGTAACCTTTTGCGAAAAACACCTGATCACACTTTGTTACGGCCACAGGATGATCATTTATGAAAGACAAAAAGGCTCACTGATGCTGGCACTGATCGTGGCTCTGATGTTACATTGTCTTTTAAAACAGTTTAGTTTTTTTCTCTGTTGGTGTTTTATGCGTCTTTGTGGATTTTCAGTCCAGTCTTACGTTACAATGTGCACAAAAAACTGAATATTACCATAATCGGGCAGTGGATCAATGTGGTTTTCACCACTTCATGCCCGTTTTCAACCCATGTGCTGCTTCCTCCAGAGAAGTCAATCCTGTGTACTTAATGATAGTGTAAGTTTTTTAACATTTGATAGTTGAGCATTTTAACAAATTCCCACCCGCAGGTAACCACCTGCAACAATATAAAGCTGTTTTGACGAGAGCAGTTGTTGTACGAATAGTTTAAGTATATTAAATTTCATATCCCAGGAAGCAGACCCGTGCCACCCATGGTTGATATGAACCATATGGAGCTCCCGCTTGGACCTATAAATGTTGGATGCAAAACAACCAAAACAGTCAAAGGACAAAAGGATAAAGGGGCAAACTGAGCAGCACCTCCACATAATAATAGATCCAAAATCAAACAATTGATTCTGTATCAATTCTTATAAATATTCTAAGAATCGAATCAATTCACACGTTCAAAAATCGGTTCAATCGTTTAACATAGTTTGCCCAGTTTTACAGCTAAAATTGGAATAAAAAAATGTTTTAAGGCTTTGTTTTAAAAGTGTTAATACAGTTTTTTGCTGGTAAACTGTTACTTCACTGAATTACAGGCATAAATAAGATAACAGTTCAAAACGTATATCTATATGAAACTGGATAAGATTGAATTGCATTGGATCAGATTGTGATAATCAATTCTAACTCTTGAGAATCTGAATCGAATTGATTCTTGAGATTTTAATATATACCCAGCCCTAATATATATATATATATATTTTTTTTATATATATATATATATATATATATATATATATATATATATATATATAACATTTTTCACTTACTCAAATACCAGTGTTATGTTTTCTAATTGGATGACTGGGGTTTTGAATTGCTGCAACATATAGGTGTTATTTGGCAAGATGCAGATTCCCCTCTGTCATCCATCCAGTACTCATTTACTGTCCTCATTATACTCATTCACTGTTTTATTTTTCTGTTGTAATTTACTTTGGTCAAACAGCGTAGACTAAACTACAAATTGCAGTGTGATATAAGGTAAAAAAGGTTTAAAAATGGATTAGTATAATCATTTAGCAGCTCGAAAGATAAGTGTCAGCAGGTGATGAGATACAGGTGTATCAGCATATTAAATGATAATCAAAAAGTGGCTTAGAGCTAATGGAAAACCCTTATTAATGGGTTTCTGTTATCAAGAACTCATCATATAAGATATCATAATATTAGATCATTACAGTATTTCTCGTTGAGGTGACTTCTGTCTTGCGAGCACTAGTCAGTTGAGGTCAGCATTTCTTCGCCCAATTAAGTTGGACCCATGTCAACATATTATTGACAACTGTGATTCATTTCACAGAAGCAGGTGACAAACAGTATGTATTAAATGTTTTGACGCTTGTTAGCATTTCCTCTTTTGAAATGTCATGACTTCCTCTTGGGTTTTCAGACTTAATGTGAGCAAGCACAGTGTTGCCAAGGCCTGTCTTAACATAACTACACATGACAACACGTTGGAACAGTAGATACTCTTTTACTTTGAAGAATTCCAATTACTGTCAGCTTTCTCTAACCAAGCAGTGTGTCCTCTGTGTGCGTGGTATAGAAATGAGACTGAGATGACCGTCATTGCAGTGTGTTTTTATGTACCATTTTTTTGCCTAGGTTTTTCTTTAAAACTGCAGTAGAAGCACGGAAATACTCCAATGTTGACTATGCTGGTGTAGATGTGTTCTATAAAGAAATGCAGGAGAGGCAACAATGACAGAGAAAGGGTAAAGAAAATGAAAACTGGTGATGCTTTGCATTTATTATATGTCAGAAATACAAGGTAGTGTTTTACACCTAAAATAATCTTAAATTATTTACTGTTCCGGAAAACATTAGACGCACCCTCAAGAGATGAAAGTGGTGACACAGTATTGCTTGAGCAAACATTTCTACAGTTCTTAATTTTAAATACCTTCTTAGAAAATATGGACTATGTATAGTGTGTTATAAAAGTATGTATACCTCTTTTTATTTTTTTTCACATTTTGTTGTGTTAAAGCAACAAACCTGAGGGTATTTTATTGGGATTGAACATCTAAGGAGTGAAATCTTTACTTATTTTACTCTAGAAAGCAGCTCAAGCTCAGTGTTATATGTAGAGAATCATGACTATGTGTCAATATTTAGATTGTCCTGAATATTTTCAATTTCTCTAGCTCTGAATTTCGACTTAGACTTTTTACACCTGAATATGCTTTGATCTAAACTATTCCAGCGCAGCTCTGACTGTATGTTCAGGATCACTGTCCTGCTGGAAGGTGGATCTCCAGAAGGACTTTTTTTTTTACCCTCTTACATTTCTTAACAACTTTGTACATTTGGTATATTTGACCGTTGATCTTTGCTACAACATATTGTGTTTTTTTTGCTTGTTTCACAAGTGGTTTCAGTTCTCATTACCAATAATTTGACTTATATTAATCATGATTCATTACCAGTTTTGTCCGCTTTCAGTGCTGGCCTAAATGTTTTGTTCTGTTTTTATCTCATGTTTATTCTAAACCATATCCTTTCTTCGCCCCTTGCCTTTCTTCATTTTTATGTTCTTGGATGGATAACATGCCACAACAAGCATTTTCTGCTCTGTTTACAAGAAGAGAATAAAAGCTTACTTGCTTCTATCCCCCAACCTCTACCCAAGCTTGAATTAGGGTGTTCGTGTCTCAGCTACACTGCTCACTGACAGTGTGATTCTGTACTGAGCGGTTCAGTGGAAACCCCTGAGTTATTTACATCAGTACACCACGAATGAGCAAAACATTTTTACAATCTTCCTCTTAGCTATATTTCAGTAGAGTTAAATTTATGACCCCTCTGTTTTTTTAAATTATAGTTTGTTCTGACTATACATTTTCAAACAAGCTATTTATGGCTAGTTGAAATTTTGAACCAGTGTATAGTGCAGAACTGTATACCCTGCAGTCTTTGGTTACACACATTTTATCATAAACCTTGATTCAATTATCAGGCCAGCAGAGAAGGAAACTTTTTTCACTATTTCAATTAACAGTTAACCATAAATTAACTGTGGGTTGTGTTTTATGGTCCATCTGAAATAGTTTTAACGTGTAGCAACACTGAAATACAGCAGGTAGGATGCGAATCTGGATTCAGAAGAAATACTCTGAGCCTATATTGTTTTTTCATAATTACATTTTGAGCATATAGTGCTTGCTTTCCCTATACAAGTTGACATCAATAAATGTAATAAAGCAGCTGTTAGTAGTTTAGTAATGTAACCACTAAATGTTCATCTGTGTTTGTCTAGTAGTAAGGAATTGTGTGTATTTTCATACATAAAAGGTTTGCACTTTGTAAAGATAATATGGTGTTTAAACAATATCTGACAAACTGATGATACGAATGACAGATTCTGCAGTCAGAGATAAGTGCAGGACAGCATATTTCAATTTGAACAGCCTTTCGGTATTTTTACTAATGAAAATTGTAAAGTGGACATGTGTCCATCTTTCCATCAAATGAATCAATTGACCTACTTCTCTGTTGTTACTTAAGAATATCCTCACCGCATAATGCTGCCACCACTCTGTCTTTTTGGGGATAATATGTTTAGGGTGATGCACAAATATTTTTTTCTATATGTATTATGTTTTTAATGAAGGGCAAAAAAGATGACATTTACTTTCATCTGACCAGAACACCTTCTTCCAAACGCTGTGACCGATATATTGCTTGCGGAAATAAGACTTCTTATAGATATCTTTCAGTAATGGATGTCTACTCTTCTTAAGAGGACAAATTTGTGGAGTGCATGACTGATACAGTTATTATGAGCCTCTTTGATGTTTTCTCTAAATAATGCTTGCTTTATCCAGCTAACTTTTAGTGGGTATGCAGTTGTGTTATAGTGGTTACATTTTCAAATGATGGATTGAACGATGCTATCTGAAAAGTTCAAAGTTTTGAATATGGAATCACGACCCTTCCAACTTTTATAAATCATTTCCTTGACCCTCGCTGCTTTATTCCTTGGTCTTCATAGATGCTGTTAGTTCAACAATGTTCTCTAACAAACTTATAATACATTTACACGGCTTTATTCATAATATACTTAATTTACACAGTGACTATTTACCAATTATGTGATGTCTGGATTTTGTTCAGGCATAACTAATATGACATTATATAAATGCATCCTGTTAAAATTTTTATCTGTAACACAACAAAACAAAAGCTCCTTCACCTTCACAGTTCAAGTGCTACTGTAAGTTGGTCAGTTAGGCTACATTAGATTCAAATAAAATACTTGGACTTTTTTGGGATAAAACCTTTGTAAAGCACTAAAAAATACACTAAAAGTAAATAAACATAACATCTCAATCATAAATTCATACCATATCTATTCTTTCTGAAGTGTTTAAAGTCTTTAAGTGTGGCGTTTGTTGATGTAAACACCAAAAAGGAGAAAAATGTTGGTTGCAAACTCTTGCAAACAATGTGAAAATGTATCTACCCTTTAATGCGTGCACTATGAATTATATTATCGTATGACTTCAGTAATCTTTATATATTCCTTTTTGTCTGTCTGAATCAAGGTTTTACTGGGACTTGACCATGTTGCTGCTGATGGTTGGCAACCTCATCATCATCCCTGTGGGCATTACCTTCTTCAAAGACGAGCACACACCGCCATGGATCGTTTTCAACGTGGTCTCAGATACGTTCTTCCTCATGGACCTGGTCCTCAACTTCAGGACAGGCATAGTCAAAGAAGACAACACTGAAATCATCCTGGATCCCCAGCAGATCAAAATCAAGTACTTGCGGAGCTGGTTTGTGGTAGATTTCATATCCTCCATCCCTGTGGACTACATTTTTCTAATAGTGGAGACCCGCATTGACTCGGATTTCTACAAGACAGCACGTGCTTTACGGATTGTACGCTTTACAAAGATCCTCAGCTTGCTACGACTTCTGCGGCTGTCTCGACTCATTCGATATATCCACCAGTGGGAAGAGGTAGGAAAGATCACCTCATTGTGTTGAGCTTTTTATTTAACTATTGCCCCCGTTTTCGTTTGGTTATCAAATGTTAGGTTAACAAAAAAAAAAGTTAGGTTTACACACATATAAAAAAAAATACTATAATGAATAACAATCCCAGAATTATATTTGATAAAAAAGGTTAGGTTTTACTAATCTAAACATTCATACCCTGCGGTGCTACTGTGAGCACTTTTGCTCTGTAGGCCTACGTTCTCCGTCTTCCCCCTAGGATGGAAATATGGATAGAAGCTGCTTCTGATTGCATCCCCCCTTGAAAGGAGTGAAGAGACTCTTTTGCCATATGCGAGGTACCAATAAGTTGATGAAGCTGGGATGCTGATTAGCATTTTTCCTTCATGTGCCCATCCAGAGAGCAGTGGGACCACAGACCCCAGAGAGGCAGTGCTGCAGTACAAGCATGATTATAATTGCCGCAATAATTAGAAAAGTTCCCATTGCTCTCGTTGGATGGATTGTTGTTTAACCTCCTGGGTAAAGGATGCAAAGCAAGGTGTCAAAATCGCAATTCAAAGTCAACAGCAGCACACTGAATTACATGATTTTTTTTACATTAAGAGTAGCTTGTGAAGCAGTACAAAGTAAAGTTGGGGGTTACACAAATTAAAATTCCTCTAAAGTTGATTGTTTATCAAATGATGTTGGTATTTTGCATGTGTTGTGAAACATTGCACAGTGAGAACTGATCATTTGAATTCTTGTTTTTTCTTCTTTGCAAAATAGAAGTGGTGCGTGGAGACTTTAGGTTTAGTGTTGTGATAAAGAATAGGACTGGATAATCAGAGTGAAAAGGCAGGATACGTAAAGTATTTTCCTGGGTCTACCGTTGCCCCTGTACATTACTGCACAAAGCAGTATTACTAGTAATTACGGATGTAAGAAAATATTGATATGCCAATGTATCACAACGTTTTGTCATTATATTGTATTGATATTCAAAAGGAGATAATCAATTTCATTATTATAATTTTTTTATTTGAATGGGACGATTAATTATGACAATAATATTTGTACTACAATTAAAAGTATGACTGGTAGTTGATGGCTGTTTTCACCTTCATTCCAGTGGATCAGAAAAACTGGATGTTTTAAGTATAAAATATATTGGACGGTCTAGAATGCTATGAATGTTATAATACAGTTACATAAAATTTTAAAAACCACAACATATCATCTTAAGCCTAGTTTATGCTTCTCCGTTGGAGATGGATAGACATAACGCCGTTATCCGTCACCGCAAGGGCTCTCCGTCACCTACGCAAGGACGCACGGAGTAGAGGCCCAAATTTTAACTATCCATCCCTGTCGACGAACAGCGTATGCAGCTGATTGGTCAGATTCAACAACAGCCAGAGATCACTTCACCAGCACGGGGCTCTATTGTTACTGTAATCAGTAGTTAATGCAGTGTTTCGCCACTATACGCTTTATATTGAAAGGATAACTTATCTAATCTGTTCTTTAGGCAATTTAAACACAAGGTGTAGGAAAACATGCTTGTTTCCATGCATTTCTAAAGGATTCAATGACCTGCACCTCTAGTAAAAAGCTTTACAGCTTAATCAAAACTTACTTTCTGTCGTTCATTAATCCTTGAGGAAGAAATGCGTTCACAATCCTAGAAAAAAAATGGAAACGGCGCTGTATGATAGTAGGCAGAGACGCCATGAAAACGTAGCACCCCCTGCTGTCTTGGTCGAGCAACGCTGAAAAAAACAATAGAGAGTGGAGTGGAAGAGCGGAGTACTATAAACAGAAAATGTCTCCATCAATACATCTGCGTCTGAGTGCAAATTTCCAGTCTGAGAGGCATAAACTAGGGTTAACTCATTGTATCTCAATACATTACAGTCAACTCTGTATTCTGATAAATTATTTTATCTTGCCAATACACATTCCTATTAGTAACAATTCTGATTATCCATCTTCAAGATCAGAATCAATTTACAGTGGCTTGCAAAAGTATCTGGCCCCCTTGAACTTTTCCACATTTTGTCACATTACAGCCACAAACATGAATTTGTTTTATTGGAATTCATTGTGAAAGGCCAATACAAAGTGGTGTACACGTGAGAAGAGGAACGGAAATCATACATATCAAACATTTTTTTACAAATAAATAACTGAAAAGTGGGGTGTGCGTAATTATTTAGCCCCCTGAGTCAATACTTTGTAGAACCACCTTTTGCTGCAATTACAGCTGCCAGTCTTTTAGGGTCTGTCTCTACCAGCTTTGCACATATAGAGACTGAAATTCTTGCTCATTTCTCTTTGCAAAATATGCTCCAGCTCAGTCAGATTAGATGGACAGCATTTGTGAACAGCAGTTTTCAGATCTTGCCACAGATTCTCGATTGGATTTAGATCTGGACTTTGACTGGGCCATTCTAACACATGGTCATGTTTTGTTTTAAACCATTGCATTGTTTCCCTGGCTTTATGCTTAAGGTCGTTGTCCTGCTGGAAGGTGAACCTCCGCCCCAGTCTCAAGTCTTTTGCAGACTCCAAGAGGTTTTCTTCCAAGATTGCCCTGTATTTGGCTCCATACATCTTCCCATCAACTCTGACCAGCTTCCCTGTCCCTGCTGAAGAGAAGCACCCCCAGAGAATGATGCTGCCACCACCATATTTGACAGTGGGGATGGTGTGTTCAGAGTGATGTGCAGTGTAGCGTTTTGCATTTTGGTCTCATCTGACCAGAGCACCTTCTTCCACATGTTTGCTGTGTCCCCCACATGGCTTATGGAAAACTGCAAACGGGACTTCTTATGGTTTTCTTTTAACAATGGCTTTCTTCTTGCCACTCTTCCATAAAGGCCAACTTTGTGCAGTGCACGACTAATAGTTGTCCTACGGACAGATTCCTCCACCTGAGCTGTAGATCGCTGCAGCTCTTCCAGAGTCACCATGGGCCTCTTGGCTACATTTCTGGTCAGCGCTCTCCTTGTTCGGCCTGTGAGTTTAGGTGGACGGCCTTGTCTTGGTAGGTTTACAGTTGTGCAATACTCCTTCCATTTCTGAATGATCGCTTGAACGTTGCTCCGTGGGCTGTTCAAAGCTTAGAAAATCTTTTTGTAGCCTAAACCTGCTTTAAATTTCTCAATAACTTTATCCCTGACCTGTCTGGTGTGTTCTTTGGACTTCATGGTGTTGTTGCTCCCAACGTTCTCTTAGACAACCTCTGAGGCCGTCACAGGGCAGCTTTGTACTGACATTAGATTACACACAGGTGCACTCTATTTAGTCATTTGCACTCATCAGGCAATGTCTATGGGCAACTGACGGCACTCAGACCAAAGGAGGCTGAATAATTACGCACATCCCACTTTTCAGTTATTTCTATGTAAAAAAAAAAATTGGAAACATGTATGATTTCCGTTCCACTTCTCATGTGTACACCACTTTGTATTGGTCTTTCATGTGGAATTCCAATTAAATAGATTCATGTTTGTGGCTGTAATGCTACAAAATGTGGAAAAGTTCACGGGGGCTGAACACTTTTGAAGCCACTGTATCTCATGACTTCTGCAATGTACTTAAGCAAAGAAACTAATTAAATTACAACCTGTCTGTCTATATTGATTATTGTGCTTGAAATTATTTCCCAAATAACTGTTTAAAATAGATATTCAATTCCACTTATAAAATTACTATTCTTGTAATTGGAAATAGTAAATGAATAGGTTTATCTTTTATTCAGGTTTCACTACTTTGAAATAGAATTTTATTTGAAAACCGGCAGTGTGTAAAGAAATTGAAAAAAAAAAATAGAACCAAAAGTAAAAAGTAAATATTGTGCTTCTGTGATTTTTTTTTTTTTTTTTTAAACTACATGTCCTGGCTGGCAGTGTGGCACTCAGAATTAGTGTCTGAGTACCAAGTACAAGCTTAACAGATTTACTTTCTTAAGCAGAGCATTGCAGCTTTAGCTATAGTACTCCATTTGGTATATTTGTAAAAAACCTTTAGAGATTTCTGTGCGTTTAATTAATATGTTATAGACATGGAAACATAAAAACAGACAGCAGAGGTAGGAGTGTGAATTGGCCATACAAGAGTGAATGGTGGAACAAAGATAACAAGAAAACATCTCAGTCCTCAACATCCACTTGATGGCAGAGGTGGAGATTGAAACAACTATTACAAAGGAGCATCATTAACAAAACAAATCAAATAATATAAACTAAGAACTTCACATGCACAGCACACAAAAATGGGTACATAAATACAACAATGTCACTGAAAAGCTCTTGGCACCAGTTATCTATTGATGATAACCTCAGCCCAAGAATATATCTGTAGATCCTGATGTCCCCACACCTATGTCTGTGTGTGTGTGTGTGTGTGTGTGTGAGAGAGAGCATGCTGGTGCATATAAGGTTTCCCCATGCAAGTGTTTGAGCTTTTCTTGAATAACTTTAGGTTAGCTAGTCACAGCAGTCGTTTTTTCCCAAACAAAAATATTTACTTTAACATCTTTTTAATGTCAGTTCAAGTATAGCCTGATAAAATATGTTAGATAATCTAAAAACGTTTTTTTTTTTTTCATTTCCATTGTCCATGGGCTCAAAAACATTACATTTATGGTGTCTTCTGATGCAAGACATCATTATTAAGGACAGAGACGGTGGGAGTAAACCATTGCTAGAGTTAATATTAAACTTGTATCTCAGCAATATTAGCCTTCCTGGTACCGAAGAAGGTGAAAAGTAAAGATGGGATGAAAAAAGGAGGTAAAAGGGGAAGGAATACAAACAAAACAAAAACTCCCAAACATATAGAATGTCCTTTTGTCTGGAGATAATTAATCACCTCTCAAAAGTAGTGTTTTGTTTTAGAAGCAAAGCTTAAAAGAAGGACAAGAGAAGACAAAGGTGAATAATTTATGTTCACAAAAAAAAAGCACAAGGACATTAGAGGACATCGACTATGCTGCCATGTGCAACTGCAGCCACACAAGATAAAGAGGCGTCACACTTGTGAAGAAAGTACCTTTGTACATGTGTGTTGTGTCTAAGGGTTCTGATAAAAGCTAGTTAGGCAGACAGAGTGAAAGGCCAGCCGTGCTTTGGCATCACAACACTCCACATGCAACCTCACAGAAATGTCATCTGTCACAGCAGAATAGCTTATCGTCAACATCACAGTACCTGCCTGACTTTTTCTGTTAATGCTGTGCAGCAGACATACATTCACTGGCAACATAAGGGATCCAGAAGGAATGTTTTGATTTGAACAGTGATTATGTAAAGCACCTTGCAAGAAAAAATAAAAATATTTCGCACTTCGTCACAAAGCAACTAGAAACGTTGGTGCTTTTTGGGGGGAATTTATGTGATGTACTAATAGTACTGCATAAGGAAGTCAAGAAAAGTGGGGCATGCTTTTGTATTCAGCCCCCTTTACGTGGATATTTGTTAATACAGTCTTTGCAGTGCTTACCAAAAAGTATTGGTGCAGAAAAGGATTAAGTTTGTGGATTTTTGTTTCATATACTTATATGTATGAAGTTTTAAGGTATCTTCACCTAAGATGATGAATAACATGGTGGCAGTGTAGAAATGTTAATTCTGCTCTGTGCTTTATGTACTTTTTTTTTCATCCATCTATTTATTTTTGAAAGGTCACAGGGGATCCTTTTCATCTTTATTTCATTAATCAAGCTTCCAGAGTCTTGAAGAACAATGGCAAGGCACAGAAAAACCCAACTTGCTTGAGTTCCAGTGTGAACTTTAACTACACGGTGGAAATGTTGGGACCTTTTCATCTGCTGGTGTTGGTCAACAAGATTTCTTTTTTGTGTGTGTGTGCGAAATCAGCACAGCCAACTACCAGGAAAGGTTTTGAACCAATTATGCTTCCAAACTTTATTGTAATACTGGTTTGGTTTTCTAGCCAGGGTTGGGACCTGCTCAAACTGCCAAAATGATCACCAGCTATACCTGATTGGCCAACAAACTTGCTTAGTAAAAAAACTATATAGGAAGTCAACCGGTAATGCCGATTGTCAAAGAGAAAATGAGGGGCACTAGAGCCATTAGAGCTGCAAAAGCCACTGAAGCAACCTGGGCCTTCCTAAAACCTCAGCAGTGGCAAAAGGTGATCAACCCATGACATGCTGTGTTGATCAGAATCAGAATCGGTTTTATTGCCATTGTTTGAGAACAAGTTCACAAACTAGGAATTTTTTCCGGTACAGTTGTGCACATAAAACATTTAACATAAGTAAAAATAAAATAAAATAAAATAAAAACATAAAATAAAAAGAATGAGCCATAAGGCTAAAGTCTTTATAAATATTATAATCTGTATGTATATAAAAGAACTATGAAAAGATAAACATCCCTTTTAACATGAGAACAGCAGCAGGGTTCTATTCACAGATGTGCAGGTGAATGACAGCAGCAGATCTAAGTGTGATCAGACCACACAGTGCAGTAAAATAAAGTTATGTAGTGCAGATGGTTCTATCCTGCATGGATCTTTAACTGAACTATCGGGTATTGTTATTGTTCAGGAGTCTGATGGCGGAGGGGAAGAAACTGTTCAGGTGGCGGGAGGTGTGGGTCTGGATGGACCGTAGCCTCCTGCCTGAGGGGAGGAGGGAGAATAGTCGGTGTCCAGGGTGAGAAGAGTCAGCTGTGATCCGACCCACACGCCTCCGGGTCCTGGAGGAGAACAGGTCCCGGAGGGATGGGAGCCTGCAGATGTGTTATTAATACAAAAGGTGTCCCCACTAAGTCTCTAATTTATATCAACAGGCCAACATTTCAAAGCTCTTTATCGTTTTAATAAAGTTCTCAAACTTGTTGACCATCGAGTTTTCCCTAGCTATTAGCCCATCATTATCATAATTGCTAAAAAATAAAACAGTTGAAATGTATAATTAAAGTGTAATGTATCTATATAATATGAGTTTCCCTTTTTGAACCAAGTTACTTAAACACAAATCATGTTCTAACTTATTTAGATCACCTGTAATCATTGCATTAGTTTTCTGGCAAATGTTTAAAACTTGTTCCATTGGTGTTTAGGCTTATCATTTCCTACTTCACATCCTCACTTGGAGACAAATTGTACCAGTATGACCTGCACTCTCACAGCAGCATGCTGCTCTGACGCATCATAAATCTGTTTTATAATCCCTTGGGGACAGTTAGCTAACTCACACATAGGACTCGGTCACAGAACCAGAACAAGCAAAACATTTCTATGAGATATAAAGGTGCTGGCTCCTACTGAATTCTCCATAGAAAAAATTAAAAAAACATTTTTTTAAAACGGGAGTGTTGGTATACAAGGTCATCTTAGATTTCATTTTCAAAATTTCAGTACAGGCCAACAAATTGTGATCCTCTGTAAAGCTGACTTTCAAAGAAGTAACTTTTTATGATCATATAGACATTACGTATGCGTGCGTGTTTCATTTTTCTGTTTGGAGGTTTTAGCGTGCTTTGTGGACACTGGCACTGTAATTGCTCGTCCACTGAATATACTGCACCGTAGCCAAGAGGCTCAGACATGTTGGCACATAACGTCAGATGATGAAGTGTCCTTCGGCCTGAATGTTTATCCCTAAACTGTTCCCCTGAGTCTTCTCAGAAAAGAGCAGTGGGGACTGCAGAGCTACATCTCCATATAAATCATCTGCACACACGCTGCAGCTCAACTAAAGCTGGTGACTATGAGGACTTCTCATTTAACAGAGGGTAGTTTAAAATCAAGACGAGCATTTTCCTTCATAAGATTTTAGACTCCGTAAAGGACTATCTGCTTAGTATCCTTCAGGATTTTTGAGCAATGAAAGTGATTTTAAAGGTGCAGTCTTCACAAATCAATCATCGTCTTTACTTCCTTTAATCTGATCAACGCTAACACCATCAGAATTATACCTTTTTTTTGTTACATAAAGTAAATCCTTTCTCCTTTTTCTCTTTCAAAAGAAGAGTAATTTTTTAAATCCACATATTTTGTTTACCAGAGCCTTTCAATCACTCTGATCTCCTACCAGCTTGTGAATTCTTCTTACACGTCGTTTTCTCTCATGGCTACCATAAATTAGCTTTGACTGCTGCCGTTGCCTTCCAAACTCTCTAGATGCGAGGCTTTTTCACACCCTGCAAGCTGATAGAAGGTTGTTTACAAACAGGGAGATTTTAGTGGCTGTGGCTTCATGCCAGTGATAACACTGTCATGCATAATAGCATTCAGAATGATGTGCAGATATTATCAAGCTCCAACACACACACAAACACACACTAAAAAGACTGTCGTTATGCCTCCCCTCCGTCTCTCTCTTGTCATCTTCCTCTTGTCACTCATCTTTGGGATAAAAATAAGACTGACTGGATATTCTCATCCGTTGGTGTTGCTGACTTGGGTGGGATTAGTCATCTCGTTAGGTCAGATTTAAGGAAGCCTTCTAATGACTAAGCTCAGTGGGGTTTCCTTCCAGCTTGCCTTAAGCCCACAGCACAACCGTTTTAACTGGCTACTTGGTAAATGTTGCCTTCAGCTAGCTTCTAGAACAGTTTGTACAAGAAAAAAAAAAATGGAGAAAAGAAACATAGATGATGAGAATAGATGGATGGTAAAAGATCGGCAGCCCGTCACAGCCAGTTACATCATAACAGAGCTTCATGAGATGAAAATATAGATTTTCGCCCAATTCTGAAATTTGATTTTACTTAATTGCTCTAATAAAGAACTCCGAAAGCAAAAAAATAAATAAAAAAAAAGAATATTTTCTATAAAATACTGAACTTAATAAGAGTTCCTTTCAAAAGTATTAATGTCCCTTGAAAGGTTTACATTTTTGTCAGACTAAAAATTCATAGTTATGAAGTGGAAGGAAAAAGCATATGGTCCTCAAACATGTTTACAAAAAAAGCTCTGGAAAGTGTGGACTGCATTCTTATTCAACCCCCTTAATTCTGGCATCCCTAAATAAAATAAACTAGACCGATTGCATTCAGTAGTTAGCAAATAGATTTAATTTGTGAATAATTTAATCTCCATGTGAAGGCAAAGGGGTTTTTCACAAACCGAGCTAATCTCTAAAACCAGGCTTACTTTGATATTCCTGGTTTAATTTCCCCAGATACAGTTCCAAGAATGTGGCAACACTGTAGGCAAGCTCACTATGGTAATATATGGTCGTGCACAAGTCTGCTTCATAGCAGGATAGCTGTCAGGCTCATTCTATCTTGATGAATATGATATGACGATCCATTTGATGTCACACTTTAGGGATGTTATTCTGCTGCTGATTTGTCCCTCACCACACACATCCTTCAGATAAAATTGTTACAGCAGTTAAAACGGCTGTAATGTTATTTTTGGTGGTTAGATTATGCACTGGAATGTAGGTTTTATCTTTAATATGTAATTCTAATTGGATTGTACTTTTACCATTTTGAGGAACATTACTGTATTTAATTTTTTGTTCCACCAATGTCGCTGCTAACACCAAACATATTTGATATTTAAAGATGAATCACTTTTTTCTAAGATGGACCCATGAAATCAACATGCTGTGCTGTCTACAGTTGTGGCCAGAAGTTTTGAGCATTACACAAATATTAGTTTTCACAAAGTTTGCTGCTAAACTGCTTTTAGATCTTTTTTTTCAATTCTTTCTGTGGTGTACTGAAATATATTCAAAGGCTTTTATCGACAATTACATGACATTTATTCAAAGAGTCAGTATTTGCAGTGTTGGCCCTTCTTTTTGAGGACCTCTGCAATTCGACTGGGCATGCTCTCAATCAACTTCTGGGCCAAATCCTGACTGAGAGCAACCCATCCATCCGTCCATTTTCTGAACCCCTTATTCCTCAAGGGGTCGCGGGGGGGGGGGGGTCGCCAGTCCATCACAGACATGGTGTTCAATCGTGCTGGAAAATGCATTGTTCTTCACCAAACTATTGTTGGATTGTTGGAAGAAGTTGCTGTTGGAGGGTGTTTTGGTACCATTGTTTATTCATGGCTGTGTTTTTGGGCAGAAGTGTAAGTGAGCCCACTCCCTTGGATGAGAAGCAACCCCACACATGAATGTTCACAGGATGCTTTACTGTCGGCATGACTGATGGTAGTGCTCATCTTTTCTTCTCCAGACATGCCCAAAACAATCGTTAACAGGATTCATGGGAGGATCTGACTTTGCCCCAGTCCTCAGCAGTCCATTCACCAAACTTTCTGCAGAAGTCCATCTGTCTCTGATGGTTTTTTGGAGAGAAGTGGCTTCTTTGCTGCCCTTCTTGACACCAGGCCATCTTCCAAAAGTCTTCGCCTCAGTGTGCCTGCAGATGCGCTCACACCTGCCTGCTGCTATTCCTGAGCAAGCTCTGCCCTGGTGACACTCCGATCCCGCAGCTGAATCCTCTTTAGGAGACGATCCTGGCGCTTGCTCGATTTTCTTGGACGCCCTGAAGCCTTCTTAACAAGAATTGAACCTCTTTCCTTGAAGTTCTTGATAATCCAATAAATTGTTGATTTAGGTGCAATCTTAGCCACAATATCCTTGCCTGTGAAGCCATTTTTATGCATCACAATGATGGCTGCAAGCGTTTTTTTGCAGATCACCATGGTTAACAATGCAAGAACAATGATTTCAAGCATCACCCTCCTTTTAACATGTCAAGTCTGCCATTCTAACCCAATCAGCCTGACATTATGGTCTCCAGCCTTGTGCTCATCAACGGTCTCACCTGAGTTAACAAGACGATTACTGAAATGATCTCAGCAGGTCCTTTAATGACAGCAATGAAATGCAGTGGAATTTTCATGGCAAAGAAGGACTACTGTATGGAATTCATCTGATCACTGTTCATAACATTCTTTGCAGATTGCTATTATAAAAACTTAAGCAGCAACCTTTCCAATTTCCAATATTTATGTAATTCTCAAAACATTTTGCCATGACTGTAAATGTGTTAAAATAGCCATAAAGTACCTTGCAAGTGGTAACAAAATACACATGTAAAATAAAATACTCTGTTAATGTGACATTTTGAAGACTTGAAAGTGGTCTTATTTAGTTTTATACATTGTTTCTTAATCATGTTCTAACACATTTACCCTGTCAGCCATTTCATGGGTGATAATCTGGTTTTAATAATTCACGACATACTTCAGATTATCTTGCTCTACCCAAGGAGATAATATGATGTAGTAACAAATTGAGATGTTTACAGTTAGAATTGCTTCTCTGCACCCCTGTGTCCACTCTAAACCTTCCATAAGCCACATCACGTAATTCACATTATTACACAGTGAAGCCTGAAGAGCTTTAATATTGTGTTCCCCTTATTGTTTATGATACATTTGTGATGCTCCTAGGCTACATTAATACATCTTTCTCAGTATGGCAGAAGATTGTGGCTCTTTCCTTTCCTTCCATTCTCACTTATCTAGCGTCGATTGATAGGGGCTTCTTTTCATATAGAGTTGACACACATGAACCTGGTTTGTTAAGATTCCTTGATATTTCAAATGAGCTTCAATGTTTTGAGCTCGTTTCGTGGAATACCC
The DNA here is from genome assembly GCA_028564705.1 of Apricaphanius iberus. Lineage (NCBI taxonomy): Eukaryota > Metazoa > Chordata > Actinopteri > Cyprinodontiformes > Aphaniidae > Apricaphanius > Apricaphanius iberus. The sequence goes on along the minus strand of JAPXFQ010002722.1, from coordinate 1,290,981 downwards.
CCCAGATGTTCTAGGAAAGATATCTAGGAAAGATGATTGTTAGACATGATATAGAAAAACAAAAAAAACAGGATTATGAAGACTATTAAACAGACCCGAAGGACAAGGTTAAAGTAATAGACAGCCGAGTTAGAGATATATATTATATATATATATATGTATATTCCAAGCATTGTATATATTACAAATCATTGCTAAATTCATCATCTAAAAAATGGAAATGTCATGTTTTAAGTTTAATGAAGACATACAGGCGCAGAGAACTTCCTGAAGTGGAGTAGTATAGTTAAAGAAGAAGAACAACAGTGGAACTCACAACTGGTCAGCGGAGAAACAATGTAGGAACGGGCAGGATCACAGGGAGAGCAGTGATAAAGAAATGGAAAGATCCGGCAACAAACAATGAAAATCCAAGAGCTTAAACATGGAGGAGAGGAGGTAAGCAAACCAGAAGAACTAATTAGCAGCAAATGGGAACAGCAGAGGGAGAGTGTAGGCAGAGGAGAAATCAGGAAATGGGAAAAAGCTGTGAGAAGCAAACGTTTAGGATAACGGAAGGTCAGAAGTAATCGCAGCTGAATGAACTTGGAACCAGAGAAATGGCCAAATAAGGAAGCACCAGGCACAAAGATTAATAACTACAAAATAAAATAACATAGTTGAATTAACTGATATAAATCTAAACTGATATAAACAACAAGAAAATAATCAAAATCCAAACACCCTAAAATTGTGACAGCAAGAGCATGATACAAGCAGATATAATTTTGACATCAAACTCCAACTATATTGTTTGGTTTGGCAAGGAAAGTGTTTTTGAGAGAAGCAGCCAAGAAGCCTTTTCCTATCTGTGGAGGAACTGAAGAGATCTGCTGCTAAGGTTGGACAATCTGTTGAGAGAACAATGGAAGTTTAGGTAGGGGTGGGCGATATGGCAAAAATAGAGTGTCACGATTTTTCAATTATATTATCATGATTTCGATTTTATCATAATTTTTTTAAATAATCACCAAAAAAATCTTAAATTACACATTAAAGAAGAGAAACATTAAATAAATTCATTCAAATTAGGGATAACCAACACAGGGCTTAAATACTGATATGTCTTGACTTGTCTACTAAAATAGAAAGCAAACATGAACTTCCTTTAGTTTAAAAATATGATATTCAGAAAATAGAATAAAATATAATCTTTAAAAAAAATAGACTAACATGCAGCTGCCAATATGTGCAAGATGTATTGTGCAATCTATTATACACCAATCAATAATCCTCATACAACGGGGTAAATGCAGCTTTAACTGGTTCAAATGTTTTTTTGCAGAATGCTGATATTATAAACAGGCACACATAAAGCCGCCTAATAAAAACGTAAGTGATAACAATGTAGTGTAAAAACACAACGGTATACAAAGTGCTGCTGCTACATAAAATAATGAAGGTAGACTGTAATATAAGCAGTTCTAATTATTCTCCCATCCATCCAAACATATTTTTAATATTCCCTGCAACTCTCTGCGCCATTCTGATTATTTTTTCTAGCGCTTGCTGAACTAAGAAGAAGAAGCGCTAGCCGCTCCTGCTGCAGTCGGCTTTATAGCTTTAGCTGCAAGACAGCTCATTGTATTGTTTGGGATACCTTCTCTTCAAGTGAGTAAACAAGTTTAAGGTGTTGCGATCACTTGCCTTGACGCTTTCCTTGCAAACTTTGAAAATTACGTTTGTTTGCTCTTTGTCGTCTGGTGAAAAACCAAACCAGTTTCATTCAACTTCGGAAAGAAAACTTAATTTATGCTCTCAGACGCGGCAACGCCATACTTGTTTGTAGGTTGCGCACATGCAAAGGGGGAGGGAGGAGAGGGGCGGGGGGTAATTCGCTTAGAGCAGGGAGAGAGCGGAGGCTTTTAATTGCACACAGAGGCACAAATACAGCAGCAGAACTGTGAATCGGGATAAAACGATCTCTCAAAAATGACAGATCATCACACGTGTAGATCGCTTCATGGTCTTAAATCATCAAATGCACACCCTTAAGTTTAAGTACTATTTAAAAGTCTTCTTTATAGAACAGTGGCACAATTTGATAACTCTTAAAATAATAAGATTTGAATCTCCCCTGATTTTACCACAAGAGATACAGCAAACATACAGGGAAGCTGCAGAAAACCTGCAGGAAACTGACCCTTGAAGCCTGGAGCTCAAGATCCAGACCTTAAACCAATTAAGATTCTTTAACAAGATCTGAAAATCAGTAATCACCGCAGACCCCCTCTTCTTGAGTTCAAGAAATTTAAAAAATAAGAATTAGGAAATTATCTCCTGCCTCTAGATTTGCAAAGGTGGAAGAGAGAAGACTGGCCGCTTTATATGGTACTAAAAGTGGTTCATTGAAGTATTAATTCCAGGGGACTGAATAAACATGCATGCTGCATACGTTTACTGAAATAAATATATATATATATCTATTATGTGCCCATGTACCATGGTACTTTGTGTTGGTCAACAACAACCAAAATCCCAGTAAAATATATTGCCGGTTGAGATTTTAAGTTGACAGAATGTGAAAAAGTAAAGGTATCAAAACCTTTACTAAGCTCTGTTGTTGATGATACAACGAGCAGTAAAATCACATTGTCTCCATCAATATATACATTTTTGATTGTTGAGATATGTGGTGCTGCTTACCCAGGTGGCTTTGTGTTTCGGCTGTGAAAAACCAAGCAAAAAATTGATATGCTGTGCTGGAAGTCCGCTGTGTCCACAGAGGAAAAGTGAAGCGCCTTTTTGTTTCCGCCCAGTAAGTCCATAAATAAGGATGATCAGCTAATCAGCTCCCCACTCAATGACCCAATACCTTAACCAAGGTCTTGTCTATCACAGATAAGCAAAACAGCAATAATAGACCTAATAGGCTATTATTGGGTTGACAATGAGGCTTTCCAGCTACAGTGACAGCTCCTCAAAACTCTGAATGAGCTTTGTGTGAATACCCACAATAGACTTGCTTAAAAAAAAAACTATTACATCCCAATATGTAATCCAGCGCACATGCATTACTTCATCCCTGTTTGGAGTGAAGTCAGTGGGTTTTGTGATTTGAGCCCTCCAGGCCTGTTTAGACAGATGATGGAAGGGTGTTCCCTGTGGTCCAGTCCCAGACCTGCTTCTCATTCTCCACATGTGCCCCGTTCACAGTGACAGAATGCATGAGCGTGGCATTTACAAAGAGGTATTTACAGTTGGAAATCTAACCTCTGACTAAAGTCCGATCCATGAATCTACTATTATTCTGGATGTTTGAAAAATAACACTAAGGCATGCATAGTTTTATCTTCTGCAATATGAATGCCGAGGAAATTGTTTTAAAAAACATACAGAATGATTAGGACTTTCCTAACTGACCATGTGGTGTAGGAAATGTAGATTAAAATGAACAAGTTTTAATTTCTGTGACTGTTGATTTTATGTCTAACTTCACAAATGCAGATGCAATTCATATAGCAACCATTTTATTTAGGACATTGCAATGACAAAATAGCTGATTAAAACGTTTTAGTGAATGTCACTAATCTTTTGTTCCTCCTACCATTACTTCATTGATTTGTCAACCCTCAGAATTTTATGTGATAAACCAACTTAAAGGTACGATATGTAATATTGGCATCTTGCGGTCCAATTGGAGTACTGCAGTCCATGAAAAAAAATGACATAGTCCGCGCTCAGTCACTCACCCCCTCCCCGCCATAAATTTCATGGAGATTTGCCAGTTACTGATTGGCCAGGTCTTATACGATGACGAGTGAAGACTAGTTACACAGTAAGTTGATAATATAATTACATTTTACACCAATATCGAGTTGATGGTTATTGAAAAAGTAGCTTTGAGATATTTTTTAGGGCAGACTATTTTACTGAGAGCATTTTTAACTCAAAATTAACTCAGTGTGTGTCAGATTACAAATGGCGGCACACTGTTTAGTGTTGAAGACTTGGCAACCTCGCAGGCTCACCTGTAATTTGCCCTGGAACTAGGAAAGACGGTGGGACAAATATTGTAAACGATGACTATGTCCCATAGTCCCTCCCGAAAATCTCCCAGGGCCTACATTCAGACAAATTTCTCCCGATTTCCACCTGAACAAAAATATTGCTAAACCATCCTTCACGCTGTTTGTGGCTGGACAATAATAACGGTTACACCTCGAAGTCAAGCGGGATCAGAACAGACAGTTAAACGGGTACTGTAGACAGCTATAATTTGTTAACTTAAGTTGTTACTGCGGACTGTTATTTTGTCAAATTAATAAACACTGTAAAATTCAAGTATTTAATTTTATTTTTTTTAATGACCCTACCCCCGCGGCCCTTTTGAATGTCTATATACCTAAACTTTCACTTGACAATTATCCATTACAGTATATGTTGGTCTGTCTCATAAGTTCCCAATTAATTACATTTGAACTTGGAGTTTTAATGTGACTAAATGTAAAATGTTTTATGGGGAATGAACAGTTTCTCAAGACTGAATATGAAACTCTAGTTCTTTATAATTTTGCTCAGTTGGCCAGTGAATGTCGCTAATAATGCTAAGGTTGCAAGTTTGATCCCATTTAAGTCCTTTTGAAAATTAATTTGGATCCAGACTTTCAGTCACATTAGACAACGATAAATTATAAAGTTTTAAGAGTTTATAGGGGGAATTGTTCAGATAAAACTATGTGCTGTCTCCATTTTCTGTAAAAAATGTCTGTTACAGAGGCAAAAGCAAAAAGCTATATTTGTCTTTACAACTTTCTCAGAACGAAAGTATAATGTATTTATTGTGTTTAGTTTTTGATGAATTTACAAATTATTATTATTGTTTTTTTTTACCAATTTACATTTTCTTTCTCTTTGTATCTTATTAAAGATGAGAGCTGTCACATTCTGTATAAATTTTTTTAGGTGTTTTATTCAAGAAAGTTATTTTGCTGTCACAAGAAAACTAAAGTCACTGTTAAGTCATAACAGTTTCCAAGAACAAAAAATAATAACCATGTATTTGAGGTTGCATAATAATGAAATTTCAAAATTCCATTATTCAGCTCTTCCATTCATTTTTGTTATTCAGTAATGCTGTATTTCAGATAGCTAATCTTTGTTTGTACTTCTACAGAGCTTTCTGCAGCTCCACATCTATCTGAGCCATGGTGGGCCACTCATACACAGCTTAATTTAAACATGTTTTATCTCAGATTTTAAATATTAGCATTTATTTTTGTTGGATAGCTTGTTGCAGTGTATCTACATGAATCTAAAATCATGTTCCAAAGATTCATTTCTTGCCTCTTCGTTGTCTCATTCCATTATAATTTCTGGCTGCGGGAATGTTTGGTCTTTTGAAGCTACTGAAAAAGACTGGAAAAATAAAATAAAAACTAGTCTGATTTATCAAAGCTTTACACTTGTTAAAACAAACAAAAACCTCACAGCGGGCACAAAAACACGCAGCAGGGGATTTACTAAACAGGTGCAGAGAGTGCTGCGCCTATTAAACCTGTGCAATGCATTTTGGGCTTTTGCCCTTGATAAATATGCAATGTGGGCATTTCTGTCAGAAGTCGAAAAATGTTGGTGAGAGAAAATTCAAATATGTAGGCATTTCATGTGCAGTTTGATTTATCAGAAATGAAAATGCGGCAGCTGTTTTTGCTGTATTTCTAGCTCCTCTGAAGGTATGTCTTAACTTTGTGCTACCGTGATTTATCAAAAGTTAATTGCTGGCAAAAAACACCTATAATTCATACATGATCAAACCTCAGAGTAATTAGCTCTCTAACATCCATAGACTTGATAGGTATGTCAAATATCCCTTATTTATACAAAGATGTATCAAGAATCCATGAGAGAATAATTTTGTTATCTTGTTATAAATAGAATATCCCAAACTCATCTTTTTTTGTGGAGAAAAATACTTAAAACATGCTTCTTTTACCTATTAACATTTGTTACTATGGTAGCTGCTCTAAGGTTTTCCTGCCATGCACTTAACTAATTCTGTGAACATTAAATTACATCTAAAAGACAAAATAATGATGTTGAAGCTAAACAATGTATTCAAGCCAATTAGATTGTATAGCATGTTTTATTATTTATCAAAGCTCAACAGTTTTTGCATGCAGAATAAAATAAGAAACATATTTAGGACTGTGGTGTGTCTTCCAGCATTTTAAGATAAAAAATAATATATAATATAATATTAGCTAAAAAATAATGTCCAGTTTGAAAAAAAATATCTTAGTTTGACAACATTTTTAAAAAGTAAAGGCAGATACCTCTGTGAAACAAGATACAGTCAATAATAGGATATCTTGAAGTTCAGTAACTTCAGAATGAGGTAAATAATATTCTCTGTTCTGTCCCCAAACATTATCCTGACAATAATTTATCATCATTAACAGAACAGCCGACACCAGATGCTGTAGTATCGCCTTACATTAACTGTGTCTGGGTTGCCACCATTAGCACCACGTGGCATATGCAGCTACTCTCTTACCTGGACTACAATCTTCTCAGTCCATCTGTTTGAGATGACACAGCAGCTGCCTTGATCCTCTGTATGCTTGCCTGAGCCTCAGTGCTGCTTCTATAAGGGACAGATTATCTTCCTCAGCATTAAGTCATCCTTTTTTTTGTCTGATGAACTTTTCTTAACTGATTTATTTAGTTTGAAGGTTTATGCAAAGAGTAGGGATGTAGTAGTTAGCTGTAAAACTGTCTTTGTCTTTTTTTATAGGCCTATATAATAAACGACTTTGCCAACCCTGATTGATTTAAGGACATTGTAGCTGTTGTATTTGCTGTATCTTTGACAGTATTACACAAAATTACATTAACAGGTTACATAACCCCAGGTGTTTCATTAAAATTTGACACCTCCCCCGCCCCACCACGACAAAAAACAACTAATAAGCCAAGCAAACAGCATCACAGTCTGTGACAATGTCTAAGCCGCAGCATTTACTATGTAACAAACTGCTTTGTTGTGTCATTGCCCTCATCAATCATAGCTTGCCTGTTTATGCTGATGCTAATGTTGCCATACTCGCCCTGTGTTCTTATCAATTAAAAGAAAGTAGTCAGCAATCCATCATCATCTATGTGCCGCCATGTTCTTTATTGCATTCTAGTACAATGTGCATACACAAACTATATGCAGATTGGTGTTATTGTGGTTATATTCACACAAACGGTTATGCTTAGCTTAACTTTTTACAAACACATACTTTTTGATAAGGGCAGTATCAGAACCGATTACAGCTGTGAAAAGAAGCAGACTTTTCACCTATCTACAGTGAGACCATAGTCTGGGTTACTACCTTGAGATTTGCATAGCATTAACTGTCACCATTCCCATAGGCTTTATTCTCTACACAATGGCTAAGTGGTAGAGATCTTTTAGGGTATAGCTAAAAGAGGAATGTGGAAATAGTGTTCAATAGCAATGACTTCCTTCAGCTCTGCCTCTAGATACTTTAAGAAATATAACATATTTAAGAACTATACCAACTCCTTAGATATGCTAAAGATTGTTAGTATACTGACGCGTTTGAGGTAAAGCTGCACTCTACAAAGACAATTGCAATGAAAAAAGCTAGTTCTAGATTATAGGAATGATTTTGCCCTAGGAACTCCATGGAGCCACTTTTTTCTGTTTGACTTTGTTGAATCAAGAATACTGACCTCAACTGATGGAAGTAAGATCTGAAGTGTTTTAGTATTTGTTCTGGGTTCTTTTGTGACCTCTTGCCAATGTGTTCTGGCCAGTCTTTTGAAAGTTCTCATGTTTGTCCCTTTGAGGGTAATGACTCTCACTGTGGTTTTGGCGAGACGCTCTATGAAGGAGATCTCTTGATTCTACAGACTCAATGGAAGTGAACTAGGGTATTACAATTTCCTTTTTACATTACAAGTCCTGTAAGCTTGTTCACTCTCCCAAACACACATACATATAATACAGATCAACAGTTTGGACACACCTTCTCAATGCGTTTTTTATTTTATTTTCATGACTACATTGTAGATTCTCAATTAAGGGCATCAAAACTATGAATGAACACATGATGTATGGAATTACTGTATGTACTTAAACAAAAACGGTGAAATAACTGAATACATGTGTTATATTTTAGATTCCTTAAAGTAGCCACCCTTTCCTCTGATTACTGCTTTGCATTCTCTTCAGCTTCAAGAGGTAGTCACCCGAAATGGTTTTCCAACAGTCTTGAAGGAGTTCCCAAAAATGCATGGAGGAAGCAACAACGTCTGCAGAGCATGCGGAGCAGGAATTGGTTGGTAAACGAAAAAGTAGTGGCTCAGTAATATGGAGATGGTTCGGATTCAAAGTATCAGATGAGCAACAAGATCCCGTTATATGTAGCGGGTGCCATTAACAACTTAAAGCCAGGAGTGGAAGCACTACAAATCTTTTTCACCACCTAAAACAGTGGCACAAACTGCAGGACGAAGAGTGTGTGAAACTGCAGACTGCAGAAGCCCCAGCTGCAATCCACCCGCAGTTATTTCCCCCCCAAATTTTGGGTTTAACTGTGACTAAACATTTATTCTCATTTTGTGCTAAAATAATATCAATATTATATATATATCAATTTTAGCCCAATTTTTATTGGTATATAACTTTTGGTCCATATCGCTCAGCCTTAGTCATAGGGCATATTAATGCCAAAAATTAGGTATCAACTGGGAAAAAATAAATAAAACCATTTAATTATTTATGGCACAACATTGCTACCTCTCAATGACCAAAAGCCAAACAAACAAATAAATTAGTTTTTAGCAGTAATATCTCTTTACATTTTATTCGATTTTATAATAATTTGAAATTAAGTTTAGCTATTTTGCAGCCACAGCCAATTAGGCTATTTGCGGCTTTCTGTTATAAATATGCAAAGTATTGTAAACTGACATTCATTGCACTCCAAATACAAAGCTTTTATCCTTGTAGCCATAATTTTCTGGAAACCCATCATAACAACATTATCAAGCTGACGTCTTGTCAGATACAACTAGGGTTGCCAACCGTCCCTTAAAATACGGAATCATTGACAATTACAATTTGTGTCCTGTTTTGAACGAATAAGGGATGCTATTTGTTTCGTATTTTCATAAATGTTGACTGTCCTGTAGCACATAGGCTTCAATAGCCTAATTCTAACTATGTAGCGTATATATGTATAAAATACAAATTACCCAACCTCGGTCAGCAATACTGTTCTGGCGGCGGGATCCGAAGGGACCGCAAATTGTTTGTGTTTGCTGCTCGCTAGTGTTGCGTGCTCAGGATTGATCAGGTAGACACACACACACAACACACTGGTGCTTCATACGCAGCGCTTTTAAAATAGTCCAGTAACCCCAAAGCAAAAACGCTTATAGAGTTACAGATGTGAGTGGGCGGAGGCCCATCCTTGGCTGGACAGTTTCAGAAAAGTTGAAAACAAGGTGAACTGTAAAATATGTCTGCGAGGGTTCTCAGACGCACACTGAGAAGCCTCGCTGCACAGCACGGCAGTCGGCAATACTGAACACAGATAACACACATGTGAGGCTTATACTGCATGTAGGCTAGAATATCCAAAAAGGACTACATTTATTGCGCATTTTTTAAGTTGTCTCGTGCACGTGCAATTTTATTTCTGTGGGCTTAATTGTGGAGAATGGTTTTAAGCCTGTAGGTTTAGGCATAGCCTATTATCCAATCAATATAAATGACAACTTAAAGAAAAAAATCATACTAAGTGATTAACTGTTTCACTAATAAATACATTAAAATGATAAATAAAAAACACAGGTTTCTGGCTGTTGAAATCTTTCTTAGTTTGGTTTTTGTTCAGACAAAACATACGAGCCAATTTTATTTACAATTTTACATAAAAGGGCAGATAAACAAGTTTAAGGTGTTTTGGGTTTATCTGCAAATCCCCATACAGTAACTTTAGAAAGAAAATATTGAAAATACACTGTTAGAAGCTCAACAGACCTCATGTTGTTGTTCCTTTCTTCATGTGCTAGATCACACTGCATCTTGTAAAGTTGCATGTATTTTATTTCCTTTTTTATGTGGTGCATTTCATTGCAGCATTTTGTAGCCTAACTTACAGCACGGATGCATTGATGTGTTTAATGTGAATAAAGCATTTCAAGCTTAAGGTATGCCCATTCTGGATGACCCCCTCACTGAAAGCTCCAAACCTGCCCGCGAGTCGGACGGCTCGGCCCGTGCTGAATAATACCCTGTAGCCTAAGTGTCCCTTATTGTAATTTATGAAAGTTGGCAACCCTAGATACAACCAACACCGTACCAATACTGCTGGGAGATAAAGACAGCAGAGCTGTTGCTACTGTACCACATTATCTGGTTTTGAGTGGTACAGGCTTTTCTTTTGTTTTTGTACATGGTTGGAGTGTCTTAATTTTTTGTGTGGCTTGCTCATACCTTGATAGGCTGGCCAGCTGGATGCTTTGTGTTTCAAGTTTGCTGTTGACAGTGTTGATGAGCGGCATAGCTTCTTGAAACAAAGTTTCGACAAAAAGTGTAATAATTTTCCCACCTGGATCATCAAAAGCTTTTCAAAAAATCATTTAGGTTGTCATTCGAATATGCCGCTTCATTCGCTGATGCCGAATTACAACTGCTCCAGCAATCACTGGTATTTGCCAGCATACATCGTAGTTTAAAACCAGAAGCATACACGGTGTGACTTGATGAGTAGTGTTGCCAGATTTGATATTTTTCCCTGTTTGAACCACCATGGCTTTAGTCGGGCTTTTGTCAGAAATGTTCGAATGAAATCTAGCATCGCTTGAAAAAAAATTGAACGCGAGAGAGCGGCATTCACAAATGCCAGAATGCGTCTGTTCATAATAACGTTCATCAGACCAAAAGGGAGCGAGGTTAGGCACAACACTGTTGGACGCAGCTAGTAGGTTGACTGAAAGAGAAAGATTACACGTCAGGTTTCGCCCTCGCTCCTTTTCTGGAGTGAAAATTTGCTTGAATTTCCACGATGTGAATGCATCATTTTCTCCACTGCTAGTAGGATTATTTGACTGCGGTTGTGGCTCCCACTACGCCCCAGCTCCGGGTGAAAGTGGAAAACAAACAAGTATTCCAATGGTATTACAAAATTAAATGTTTTCTGAATACCAAGAATACCAAAAATAGTAACTGTAACAGAATACAGTTACTCGTAATTACTATTCTAAATACGTAACGCTAGTCCCCAACACTGTTACTCACTGACCCAGAGAAGCGCTTCTTAAACCAAAACTTCACTTGTAACTGCATAAACAAAATAACATCACAAATTAAACCTAGTCGAGTTGAACAATTGTATGCCATCCCAGTATCTTTTTTAGCCACATCAGCATATGCAGGATCATATTACCCTCCGGGCCCAACAACAGAAGCACTAGGTACCAATTTCTTGGTTCCAAACACAAACAACAAGGGAAAGAGCAAGAGAGAGGCAGAGAGGTGTTGACGACAAGTCAAGATAGAGCAAGAAACATAGCGCAGTATTTTTATGAGGTCACTTACTCACCCATTATGGAAAAAAAATGGTCTAAATAAACAACAGCTGAGGAGTAGCACTGTTCGACCGTTAAAAAAAGGGGGGCAGCAGATAGCGGTGCTTTCATGGTCGGTGTGAACCCGGGGTAAGCCTGGAAATTAGGTCCAACTCTTAAAACGAAAAGGCTGAATTGAAAGTGTAGGCTGCGGACTGAAAATTAAGGGGAAAGAGAAGCGTAACAACTGTAGAACAATCTGAAGACACAAAAGAGCAGTTTTAACAAATAAAGAAAAAAAGGCAAAAAATTATTACCTAAATACAGCTTAGGTTGCAAGTTTTGTGTGATTATATAAATGATATAATTTTTTGTAAATATATATTTAAAATTTTGATTACGTTTTTGCCTATGTCCAGCATTCATCGGATGCTTGGTAGGGTAGAACCTAGAAAGGTCACCACAGTTATTTTTTTTATTTAAATTTGTAATATTTTTTCGAATTTACTGTTCTTTTTATAAATTTAAAATGTGCTTTTTTAAATTTGCAATTTGCTTTTTTTTAATTCACGTTGATGTGATTGTGTTTTGACCCCATTTTAAATATACCGTTTTGTTATTTTTAAAAATACGGCTGCATGATTTTTAATTTTAACCAGTGGACATCTAGTCACTGACAGAAACTGTAGCATGCAGCAGCAGTAGCTTTTCTGTTTTTCTCTTCTCAAGCATCAACAACCCTAAAGAAACAACACACGGCTGAAATCCAGTGATCTGTTATGTTCTCACATACCTCAGCTCTGTTCAGAGTCTGTTAAAGTCGAGAACTGATGTGTGCCAAATGTCTTCCTGCATTGTGACATTCCTGTGTGCTTTGGTTCAGTCCCACAGCCAGTTAGTCGCACAGACCATCTGTCTTCTCTGAGTTATATTCTCAAGCTGTGAAGCCATCTTACCCTATAATAAGTCAAACAAATTGGAAGTTATTACCTCTTTTGGTGACTCAGAGGCATAGTTTGACTTTGACCCCACCTTGCCCTGTGGTCCTTTCAGAAATCACAATTGGTAATCGTCCTTGAAGCATTTTGTAAAAAAATTATAAAGGTAAGATACCAGCTGGCTGTTAGAATTGGTACAGTAGAGAAAGTATTCATACGTTTAAGACATCTATTTAAAACTAATTATCTCTTTAATTCAAGTATTAGTTTATTCTTGAAACATTTAAAAAGAAAGATGGTCTCATTATTAAGAATAGGCCTAAAAATCTTTTTGCTATGTGAAGTGTGTAGTGTATGTTAATAAAGTCATTGTTTGTTCTGGTTTTAAAACTATACTAAATGTTTCATTTTCTTACAAACATGTAAATATCTTAAGTGCAAGAACGTAATTGTAAACCTGGCAAAAAAGTTTTTTTTTTTACACAGCAGCAAAGGTTTCCATACCTGGCACTTTACAGGCACATAAACCCTTAGTAGGGCTGCACGATTAACCTTTATCGCATCAATATTGAGGTTTTAACTCCCACTAGTGATGTGTCGTTCGTGAACGATTTGTTCAAAATGAACTAATCTTTTATACAACCCGAGAGTAACGAGTCCTCTCAGTGAGCGATTCGTTCATTGTCATGCAGTACATTCTCTTGCCACACGTCAGCAGCTGCATGAGGTCAGTCAGCAGCAAGACAGGAAACAGAAATGATTCGTTCATGACTCACTCAGCTGCTGCGTCCGTTTTCAGGTCCGAATCTTTTGTCATGTGACAGCCAGACTGCTCAGGCCGATGTGTGGCGAGCAGCAAGTACTACAGTTCGCTCACGATTCGTTCATAAACGGATCGTGACGGATCATTCTTACTCATTCGTCACGTGAAAACTGTGGCTCAGCTTGCTACGGGCTGTGGAGCGGACTGAGAGATGAACAAGGAAATGAATGATGTCTGATATCTAATGTTCCTTTATTTGTCATTCGACACCCGATATATATTATTTATTCATTAAATCATAATTATTTAGTGGACTTCTTGTAGATGTGTTATTGTGTGTATAATTTAAAGTGTGTTAGTAAATAAATACTTTCGAAAATTATATCAGCATATTGATTAAATAATAAATATATAATGATGATAATAACAACAAACATAATCAATAATAGTAGTAATAATTATAATAATAATAATAATAATAATAATAATAATAATAATAATAATAATGTAAAATTTTGCACACAATAAACGCATCATGTAAACATAGGGAACTTATTAATTATTCCTTTTTGTTTTAATTGTATCACTAATTGTCAAAATTAGTTTACACTCACTCTTCGTCTACCCAGCTGTAATGTGACCGACAGTTCGGACTGAAGTAGTAGATTCGTTCATTTGTCACGTGACACCTACCTAGTCACTGTCGCGTTGTTAAACAATGATCGCAGCGTGGACACAAATAACTTTATTGTGGTGTGTATATGCTTTCCTAGGTTTTCGAATTGCTTGTGGCATTTTGTTTTTTCTTGTCAGGTGAAACAAAACATGTTGCCTTCTGTATTGTAGTGGAAAATTGAGCTGTGAGGCGGGAAGGAGGAGGGGTGAATGTGTCATTCAGCTCGTTTGAGCTGTGAGCCGGCAGTGAGCGATTTGTTCACGCTAGCGATTCAGCACCAGACATTGCAAGCTAGCTTCGGTTAGCTCTCTCAATGTGCTGTTAGCATGTTAGCAGAGCTAAACTACTGTGAACTAATGAGCTATTCTCGTGATGTGAGTTTTGTACTCAGGGTTTTTCTTCCAGTCCAGAGCAGAAATGTTTTTTTACTGGGTGTTTCCCCCCCACAAATTTAATTATAAACTATATTTATTTCTACTAATGAAATTAGTTGCTAAGAGTAACAGGAATGAGTCGGTAAATGGGTCACTTGGGGTTGTGAATTATGATTCGTTGGAGAACCGCTGCATTGTTTACTACGACGCCCACAAGAGGGCAACAGCGCCACCTGCTGTTAAAATGAACTAAATGATTCGTTCAAGATTCGTTCAATTTAATGTTCGAGAGTAAATGATCCGGGTCGGTAAAAAGAGTCGGTCTTCCCATCACTAACTCCCACAATAACCTCAGGAGGCTGAGGTTATTGTGAAATCAAAATAAATCAAAATGGTCGAATCTCGTGTTCCTGGCTTGCTGGCCAATCAGAAATGGCAATGGAAACAAGGTTGTGGCGTTCTGTCAGCATCAAAGCAGCTAACACACAACGTGTAGCTCGAATTTTGCCAATAGTAAAAGCTTGTAACAGCACAGAAATGGCCGAAGGCACTTCTTCGGTGACAGGAGAGGAAGCGGGGGAGCACAGGGTTAACAAGAAGGATGGTACTTTAGCTGTTTGGGCATATTTCGGATTTGCGAACAACGTGGAACAAAAGATAGCTAAATCTAAAGTATGTCGACGTGCCGTGGTCAGAACCAGAGGAAACACTATCATTCTATACCAGCATCTAAAAAAAATCACCACCGACAGCAATATGATGCATGCATAAAAAGTGTGGATGAAGATAAAGCCACGACTAGCCATGGAAAAAGTAAGCCACCAAGCATTAAAACCGTTTCTGATGTTGCACTCCACTATCTTTCAAAAAGTTGGATAAGGTGTTATTTTAAAATTGTTATTTTTATTTATTTTAAAATTTGTGAAATATAATAGTTTCATGTTTAGTAAATGGCAGTGGACTACAGAATTATTTTGTAAATCTAAATCTAATAGGAACTCATTTTCTTTGTTTCAGTGTTTAAGATTGTTAAATTTAAAAACAAATGACCAAGTGATTAAGTTAATTTCCATTATGTCTTCTTATTCTTTGATATTTAGTTTCAGGTATTTAATAATCACGAAGCATCAAAGAATCTCATTACCTCAATCACTATGTATGTAGTTTATTTAACCCTTTTTGTCATAAAAGTAACAACTTATTTTATTAATAATTTCAGTTTTATGCACTTAAAAGTATTGAACGCAAAAATGGAAAATCACATCGCAATCGCAATATTTGTCAGAGAAACCGCAATGAGGTTTTTTCTCAAAATCGTGCAGCCCTAACCCCTTAGTACTCTCATTCCTTAAATCTAACTTACTGCTTTTATATAAATAAGCGTTTTTGTCTTAGGGATAGCTATAAAACCAAAAAAGTAACTTAAACAAAAAAGATTTAAAAGCAAAGGGTGTTTATTTTCCTGTCTGGAAATATGATTTCACGAATAAAAAATACATCAGACCCAGTGCACAAGTTGGAAAGGGGCACTTTAATGCTAGTGTAGACATCACACAACGAAGCCTAGTAGCTGCAATAACTTATTTAAGTTATAGAAGAGCAATAAGCGTGCTTTTTACATGTATCTTTGAACAAAAATAATTGAAAATAAAGGCTGGAGTTCAAGTGTCCATTTTTCTGAAGGCGCTTCTTAGTTTAGAAATAGATCAATGTGATTTCATGTTACAGCAGAACTGTCGCTTAAAAACTCTTGTGCCAGTCTTTGCACAACTAAAGGGAGAGAGAAAATACACAGATGCTCATTCACATATGTGGGAATTCAGCTGGAAACAAAAAACATCCAAGTCATTTAGGCACTGGCACTGGGATTAAAACGTCTGTCGTGAGGACTTTTTCTCTTTCCTTCATGATTATCACCTACCGCTGGGCAACAAAGTGAAGGTGGAATATCCCCTCTCACTCACAAGCCCTTTAAAGGCAATGAGTGGATTTTAATAAGAAGCAGAGTGGTTAGCGGTGCAAACCATGGTCTTCAATGGGATTAAAAGCCTTTGAATGGTGTAGGCCATTAAAGTGTAGAGGTCCTGCAGCGCGTTATGAGCATGTTTATCACTAGGATTAACAAAGCCACTATTATCTGGCTTTGCTGAGCAGCTGATGATAAGAGTGATTCAGTAACCCTGGACGGTAAAGCTCTGGTCCCAGCTGTACTCTCCACACCTGCATAATCTGTTTTCACTTGCTAATTTTTGGTTTAACTGCAATTATTTTCTGCAGGTTAACTTACCCGCTAGTTATTTTAAGCATCTGCAGCCATCTCCGCAACCAGGCCTAGAGGACTTCATGTTGGATGTCGAGATGAAATCTTGCTTGATAATAGGCAATGGTTTTCAAGTTCATTCATGACCATTTTTTCCTGTTTTATTGACTTCAGCCACAAATGTGATTTGATTTGGATTTTAAGTGCTAGTCCAACACAGTAAAGTTTAATAATTAATTGAAAAAAGTAATGATCAGATGGATTCTGGGATACGTTTTTAGTCATTACCTAACAGTGGCTGCAGCTTTTAGCCAGAAGGTTGTGTTATCAGGTTGGTATCAAACATCATTGAGTGTTTTGACCCTAACTCATAATAGTTCCCTGTTGGTGGGTCAGCACTTACACCCTTCTTGCTCCCATCTTAACTAATCCCTATTTTCCATAACCGACTGAAGGCTATTTCTGCTGCCCCTCTCATTCTTTGGGGGGGTTCTTCTTCTCCCTTCTAGTCAGCTCCACTGCTGTCGATAGTGTCCAGGCTGGGTGGGCAACAAAACATCTGCATCCTATTTCGCCTGGGTATATTTGTCTCTGCACTCCAGCATCATCCAGAACTTTGTAGTGCTCAGTTTTCCTTTTAAATGTCTCCCCACATCTCCCCTGTTCTGACTGTAAGATAGTCTAAGTACAGTGATCTTACCTGCGTTTGTGGAGAATACAACTGCATCAGGCCTTAAGGTAGTGTGGATGAAGTCTGCAATCTGGACCCTCCTCTTCAGGCCAACCCCTCTTCTCCCATTTCTGAGCAGAGGAGTTGCTCATCGCCATCGGTGGGCTTTCTTCCTTCCTTTACAATGTTTGTGAGAGAACATTTGATTAGCACCTTGAAGCATTGTGAAACAGATCAGGTATAATATTGTCGAGAATTTTAAAACAGAGTTGGGTTATCAAATGGTATCAAAAGGCCAAATGGATTTACGCAGAGGACTGTTGAATAGAAACAATGTGACAAAACTGCAAAGGACCGTGTTAATTCTGGAGAATTTAAGAGGTATATTAATTAGGGCAGAGACTTTAATACTTTAATTAAGATGAATTAATTAGATTTTTCTAACGCATTTTAATCACACCTATTTATGCACCGCAGCCTTCCAGCGCTGGTGCGCAGAGAAAGGCGCAGATCCCGTTTCATGTACGCTAAGCCGCATGCTGTCATTCCTCCAGCAGCTGATGGACAAAAATGAAGCTTTCGCTACAGTTAAAAATATGCTGCAGCGATTTCTTCCTGTCATGAAGGTTTTGATGACGGAGCAATCTCATCTGCTCTGTCAGTGCGTGCGCTCTCGTGTTACGTGGCGCACACGGCTGCACTGGCGCTGCTTCCAGCTATTTCCTCTGGACTCAATCCTCCAGAGAATCTCAGAACGCATTCCACGACAGGGATTTCATCCTCCACAGCTCTGCAAGGAGGGATGATGGTGGTGCGCTGCAGCTTGCTGGTCATCACCCGTGTTAATTTATCTATTTCTATCGGAGAGACATTTCCGCTTTCTCCATGATTCTCTTATCGGTGTTCTGACAGAATGATGGTTTTTATTTTTTTCTGATAACTTAAACTTATGTATTCAGTCATTATTCATACTAAAAATCCATGTGAAGAAAATTCTCACTTTTCTCAGGTCAAATATTTATGTGCGATTAAATGCGATTAATTTCGATTAATTAATTACAAAGTCTGTAATTAATTAGATTAAGAATTGTAATCGAGTCCCGGCCCTAATATTAATATTAAGTATTTCCCGACTGGAACAATGTAGACTGTAGATCTTAATTAAAACCCTTAGGTGAGTCAATTTATACATTTAACTCTAGAGGAACCGGCAGAAATGACCAAATCTGATGGAAGAGTTTGGTGACAGGACTATTATTGTAGTCATGCTCTCACAGACCTGGCCTGTATGTAAGAGTTGTTTGTGGTTTTTTGCAAGCCATGCCAAATTCAAGACTGAAATCCATTTGAAAGTATTTGTTTTACACGCAGGCTGACTGAGTTTTTATTTTTTTGCAAAGAATAATGGGCAAATATGTCTACCTCCAGATGTGCCAAGGTGATAGACAACTACCCCAGAACACTTGCAGCCGCAAGGGCATTAAACAGTGCTTATACACTATACAGTATACTCTGGTTAGCGGATCAAAAAATGCATGCAGCATCTTTCTGATTTGTCTTTGTGAAAAACATTTAAAATCGTCTTTCTACTTCCTTTCATTTCACAAATATGCACTGCTTTGTCTGTCACTCAAAATACCCCCCCCCCCCCCCAATATATTGGAGTTGGTGGTTGTAATCACAAAACGTAGAAAGCTTCAGGCCATATAAATACATGAGCAAGGCATGTTAGTTTTACTTTAGGCAGATGCATGATGGCCAGTTAATGCCCTGCTTACTTTATTTTCTTTTAGATCTTCCATATGACCTATGACTTAGCCAGCGCCATGGTGCGGATAGTCAACCTCATTGGTATGATGCTGTTGCTGTGTCACTGGGATGGCTGCCTGCAGTTCCTGGTGCCGATGCTTCAGGACTTCCCAGCTGACTGTTGGGTTTCCAAAAATAAAATGGTGGTAAGTGCTCTTCCTACACAGACTTGTATGCCCTGTTCAAATCAGATTACACTCCTGTCTTATCTTATCCATCACCTCCAGTTATTACTGTACTGTGACCCCTTTAGCTTCCTGGGTAAGGCCGCAATGCATATCTGTCATGTTAATCCCCAAACTAAACAGGTATATCTGCAACACTGGTAGACATTCATTCAATTTACTGTTGACTATATTTTCAGAGGCTGTAGACCACTTTGTGAAAAAATTTTTTTTCTAGAATATATTTCTGAGAACTGGCAGCTCTTATCAACAAACAGTTACAAGTGAGCTGCGTTTGTGCACTTTAAAAAAAATCAAAATATTCTTATAAAAGGCTTTGTCACAGAGCTCTTTTTCATCAGGTTATGCACAGTATTCCAGTGTCACACCTGACAGCCTATTATAAGGAATGAGTGTTACTCCGACAATTTTTCACGTTCTTGAGTTAGCGATGAACAGGCCTAAGGGAACCATACTAGTAAATCAGCATAGATCCAAGTCTTAAATAACACAGCTGGGAAAAAATGGCTCCCTGACTGATAGCTTATCAATACACAAGTCTGTATAAGAGCTATCACTGCCTCCTTTAGGTCTTTGTGTAATGAAATAAAAGACTGCATCAGTGAATATGTTCCTTCGTGACATTTCAATAAAGCCTTTTAGGTTTTTACTCTCTGTGATTTGTTACAGTGTCTTCATACACCAATAATATATGTTGTAACCATCTATGTGTAGCTTGGTCTATCTCACAAAATCACTCTGTAAAGCAACAACCTTATTGAGCTTAGTTCAGGGAGATCATGTTGATTTGTTTTTCTTTGCAGCAGAAAGATGTTAGAGCTGGACCAGAAGAAAACATACAACTGAAATATCTAAGAATCCTAAGCTTAGTGCTGGTGCAGCCCACTAAATTCAGTAGTAGTAATTCAGTTTAGACAGGGAAACTCTTATATTAGATAGAATCACAACACACCAGAGTGATATAGTTCTGTAAAGCTGTGTCTCTGAAGCAGCTGTAGTTAAACTCTCTGTACCAGAACGGGATGTCACATGGGTAGGTACGTCTCTCAAGGTATGATATTCCTGATTCTCCGTGCCTCGCTGCTTTCATGACAGGCTCGCTTGTTTCACTGAATGTGCCTCGCTCATGTTCAAACAGCACAAAAAGCGCAAGTTGCAAACTTCTTCCCCCGAGATGTTACAAATTTTATCTAATTTTAGCCGTACTTCCATTCATTTGCTTAGAGATATGCACTCAGGTGAGGATTGCTGCTCAGGCACCGTGTCATTACTTGATATCAGACTAGCAACTACTTTGTATAATTTTGATTTCATTTTATTCGAGTTACATTAAACTAAATTGAAAATGTTGTGTTCATCCAGCTCAATTTCTTTTCATCTGCCATTGAGCAAAATGCATGTTTACACTGAGACTGATTACCTAAGTCAACTTGTGGGGATTGTAATAAAATCCAGAAGAGTGGGTTGACAAATACTGAGACACTGTAATATTGTATCAGTCTAAACCAATAAAAAAACAAATTCTGTGTGAATTTCCTTGTAATAAATTTGGATGGAAAAAAACCTCATGTAATCTCCTACATTTGGATAATTTGGCATTTTCTTAGTATCTTATTTAATTGGGGGTTTTTTTACCACTCATGGCTCTTAACTTCATGAGATAGTTTTCACATTTTACAGTCAGATTGTTTTTTTGTTTTTTTTTTGTTATATACAAAACTTCTCTATTTGGTACCCCAAAGCTAAATTTGGAACAAAGAACATAAACACAGAGCCCTCATAGTTTAAATTTCTTTTGTGGTGGATTTTACACTAAAGTCTTACTCTGTGATTGCTAGTTTGACAATATACACATGTAATATAATGCAAGTAGTTTATCATTAAGAGAATAGAGTGTATTGGATTTCTAAACAGTCTGAAAAACTACTAAAACAATGAGAAATGATGTAGCGTAGGAGTATATACTGTAAATTTACAGTGCACATTTGGTCAGACATTATGTGATATTAGGAAATCAGAAGAGATGAGTCTACAGATGTATAAAACCTGAAATAAATATTAAGAGAGAATCTCCAAACACATCATTACATTTTTTTTCCCCAATTTTTGGACAAATGTTTATAGGTAGCATTTGCATTTATCTGTGGAGTATACATTTTATGAACAGACATTAGCTTTTCCCCTTTCCTTTTATCTTTTTATTATATAAATACCTCTTTTAAATTTAAATACAGAGAATATAGGAACTGGTTTTCAATACATTTTCATATTCTTATAACTAGAGTTGTGCAGGAAAACAAGTGTTTATAAGTCTGTTTAACTTTATCTGTGTGAATCAGGGCTGGGTGATATATCGATATTAAAAATATATCGATATATTTTCAAATGAGATATGAAAGTTGATTATATCATATATATCGATATACGTAGTTCAAACTGCGCTGTGATCCTTGCTCCAGGCAAGCTGCTGACCAGGCGCTCTCAGCACTGCTCACCGCGCCTTGTCTTTCACGCACAGAGAGCAGAGGGGTTTGAGCAGAAACCCCTCTTCAAAAAACCTGGAGGAAGCAACAACGTCTACAGAGCATGCAGAGGAGGAATTGGTTGGTAAACGAAAAAGTAGTGGCTCAGTAATATGGAGATTGTTCAGATTCAAAGTATCAGATGAGCAACAAGATCACGTTATATGTAGCAGGTGCCATAAACGACTTACAGCCAGGAGTGGAAGCACTACAAATCTTTTTCACCACCTAAAACAGTGGCACAAACTGCAGGACGAAGAGTGTGTGAAACTGCGGACTGCAGAAGCCCCAGCTGCAATCCACCCCGCAGTTATTTTCCCCAAATTATGGGTTTAACTGTGACTAAACATTTGCTCTCATTTTGTGCTAAAATATATTTGGATAGATATCATATATCAATATTTAGCCCTATTATATCGGGATATGACTTTTGGTCCATATCGCCCAGCCTTAGTGTGGATACATGTTGTCTGAGTGAAGAGAATTCAGCTGAATATGCTATTGAAAAGAATGGTGAAGATGAAATGACAGCTTAAGGGCACAGGGACAAATAATAATACTGATTTAAATGGGGTTGTAGCTTGGGTACAAGCTTTAATAAATTTATCTTGAAAATGTTTTAGTGCACTAGGGTTTGAATCAGGGGAAAGTTATGGTATCTATTGTGGAATGTGGGGTGACTAGCAACTGCTTACCACTGAATGCACAAGCTACATGTAATGTAATACCAGTGGTGTGCTCGTAAAATCAATCAGCATTGCGTCCCTTCCCACCGGGAGTGTTTTGGATGCGTATCACTCACGAAAGCTTTCGTCTCAGCTGGTCCCAGTAGATCACGGAATCCCAGGAGAATTGCAACTGTGTAACTTAAAGGGTAGCATGCAGGGAAAATAATTTAATTATACATTCATAAATAGGATTAACTCACCATCCATTCCTAGAACTGCATACAATTTCTGTCCTTGCCTTTTCCTATTTCATGTTGCTCTAAAAAATTATAGCTGGTGTCTTATAGACCTGGTGATTCTCCACTTCAGGTATTAAATTCTTGTCGTGCATGATAAAAACCAACAAATTAGACCCACAGAGTGACAGACTTCAATCCTCGTGTCACAGGTAGTGATGTTTTGTTTTTTTCGCAGTCAAGCAATCGGAAATCTGTGGTGTCCTTTACTTGAAACTTCCATTTTTTTTTTACTTTGCTCCAAAGCCTGACTTCCTGTCTGGTCCAGACTAACTACTGAGCTTGACGCTTTCTAGAAGCAAAGTGCTTTGAAACATTGAACTATATGCGTTAATTCAGGAGAGGGCCGCGTCCGACTCATGCTGCTTCGCTACCGGTGGAAATGTTCCCATTGACTTTAAAGTGACAGTGTGTAGTTTTTGCACATTTTGTACATATTTTGAAAATAGCCATTAAAATATTATGTAATAATTACATAAAGCACATTAATTGCAAAATATTGGCAATATTGTCAAAGATGACTTTAAAAATCAGTTTTAAAATACATAGGCGCGGGTCCTCTTTTCAGGGGAAAGCCAAATTAGATGAGGTCTTTACTTCTACAAGAGCCCGGACGGACAAAGCGCACGGAACAAGCCCGCTATTAAAACATTGATTTCCCCTCAAAATGCAAAAAAGTTTCGCCATAAATACATTTTTACCTCTTCACTAGTTCCAAGAGATGAAAGAGAGACTGTTGTGCTCTTCATGTTGATGCAAATAGATCATTCTCAGGGAATTGAGCGTTTGAAAAGAGCACTAGTTGGACCTCCGTTGTTGAGTTTCTTACTCGAAGACACAGATACCGCATGCTTGTGATGATTTAGGCATGCACTGCCCCCTACTGGCGGAAAATTACATGTTTTTCAAACCTATAGCATCTGAACTTAGAACAATTTCACGTCACAGAATGTAACTACAAAAGCACTGAGAGAGCAGACCACCGCCAAGGCACTTCAGTCCTACCCCTAACTCTTCTTCTTTCTGAACCTCTTAAAAAGAATGCTAAGACTCAGCTCTTTTAATAATTTTGATTCACATTTTATAGCCATTTTTTTTTAAACGTAACTGTACTGCTATGTTGCATGGGACAGTGGTCCTTACCTTTTTAGGTAGGCAATAATAAAATTGCTTTCTGTCTTAGCTTTTCAGCTGTGGAAATGAGTTTGAAAGCAATTTGGACATGTCACCCCCAGGAGAGAGTTGATATTGATTTGCCATGAACCACCTTTGGGATTCTAAGAAAAAAGAGGCAATTTATCTACAAATGAGAAAAAGCACACAGAAATCACATTTTTCTAAATAGCTGACCTACTTTCTCTCATGCAAACCTGCAGTGTCTCTCGCTCCTTTTCCCCATTCCCAGGGCTCTGTTTTAGGCTTCTGCCCAAACGTGTGCTGACTCCAACTGTTTGCATGTTGTTAAGTCTGTATTACCCTGGTACCTGCTCCCCACTGAACTAAGATGTTTCAAAGTAGCTCTGTCCTAAGTAAGGGGAGTTGTAATGGTAAAATTGACCTTTCATGTGCAATCAATGCCATCATTTGAGAAACACTAAGCAAAGATGTGTTGTAACGTATTCAACCTAACTCACCTGTCCTCTTCTGTTTCATCTAGAATGACACATGGGGACAGCAGTATTCCTATGCACTTTTCAAAGCTATGAGCCACATGTTATGCATTGGGTATGGCATGTACCCCCCAGTGGGCATGACAGACGTCTGGCTGACCATCCTCAGCATGATTGTGGGCGCAACCTGTTACGCCATGTTTGTGGGGCACGCCACTGCACTCATTCAGTCTCTCGACTCGTCTCGGCGGCAGTACCAGGAGAAGGTCAGTCAAAATGACAAATTTTGTTTTCTTTTTTTTTTTTACATAATGGTTTATCATATACTTTTGCATACTACATATTACATACATATTTTGTATTCCAGATGTCTACTTAAGTATTCTGCATCACTGCCAGAATTTAGCATTTTGAATGTTTTCTACCTTTTCCAAAAGTATTCCGTTCCTATGCAATACATGTCACTGATGTAGCCTACAATAAATTGCTAAATATTCATAATCATTGACCAACATGAATTAGTAAATAATTTTGGAGTGAAGGAAAGATAAATGATAAGATTTTTGTTGTTGTTTTGCTATAAGCTTTTACTCTATACTACTTCAGTTTTCTGATAATGTAGGTATATTTTGTGATTTCTATTTAATACAATTATTAAAATCCTGAGCTTCTATGTGGTGGTCTATAAAATTAAATCCAAGTAAAAAACTTTTGTGGCCTTACTCTGGAAAAATGTGGAAAAGTATACTTTTGCAAAGCATGTGTATAACTTGTGCAACGGATTTTAACTTTATTCACAAGCTACTGTAATTAATATTCACTAATCTGTTTTGCAGTTCTGCAAATGCAAAACAACAACATTTTCAATGAACATACTCCAGAAAAACACAAGAAAGACTGAACTAAAAGCTAGGGCCAGCAATTCATTGGTGTGAGACTGTTTTACTAGAGACCTAAAAAAGGTCCTGAAGGCTGGCTGTGAAGACCCAAACATGTCCCATAGTGACATGCCCCCTGTAGGCCCAGCATGGGTGATAATGAGCTGAGCTATAGGCTCCCTCAATGTCCACTGTCTGTGTCGAGGTGCAGACAAGAGAAACTGACCTCTAGAGAATGAAGGCAGAGGCTTGAGAAATCTCACCTAAATGAAAGAGGGAGAGTGGAAGTGAAAGTGGGAAGGGAAAAGAGCCAGGTCGAGGAGCACGAAAGATGATGTAACAATTGTGTGGTGGTACATCTTCAAAAGGAGACCAAGTCCACTGGATAAAGGCACTTATAACAGAATAAGGATACAGATTTTAATGTATTTTTTTTTTAAACAAAATTTCAACTCTGACAAAAAGGAAAAAAAAACTTGTAGAAAATCAAATAATTGGATTTGGACTTAGGAACATGATGTGCAAAATAGCAACCAGCTCAACACAGTATGCATACTGGGTGTTCTTCTAATATATGCCTTGCTACAATGTTAACTAAATAGCTGGCCTGTCTCAGCACCAGTCTGTTTGTGTGGCAGAACCCAGTGGATTCCATACAGGGATAACCCCCTAATGCACCTTAACAATCCTTCAGCAAGCAGAAAAAAAAAACCTCACAAATCTTCTTCACAGTGTATGTCTGCAAAAAGATAATTTCTGCAAAATAAAATTGTTAACATCGGGAAATCTCATTTAAAGTCTGTTATAACACACATAGGGTCTACACTGCCATCTCCTACATTTTACTGTCCATGCTCACATTTCATGGATTCACATTTGTTGGGCTGATACTGATACTACTTAAAAATAAGGTATCGTCATTGGCAAGTACTTTTGCTGAAACATGATCCGATACGATGCAATCTTTTTCTCCTAACCAACCCTACAACACACTGACACAGGCAGTGACAAAATCTTGTGCGATGGGTGTTTCACATTGATAAAATGCAGCTCTTATTGCATAATATGCAGCTAAATTTAACACCAGCAAACTTTATAGAGCATTCATCTTAGCATTATGTTAAAAAATTACTAGGAGTTTGTTTCATTAAAGGATACAAGAAGCAACCGACACAGTTGGTATACCCCAGGTATCGAGATCGTTATTGGACAGAGAAAAATGGTATCAGAACTTCTCTAAATTACGTGTGCCGCAAAAACTTTGTGATAGTGGTTTGTCTTTCATTTGTGGGTGATCTGCTGATATTGTGTGAGCAAATCATAACAGGTGCAAGAAGAGGTATTCAAATTTGCATCCGCTGCTGCGTGTGCCAGCCTTTCTGCCCCATGCACTGCGCTACAGCCAAAGACAGACGGAATATGCATCTTTGACCAAAAAACTAAAGGGTAAAGTAGAACTACGGCTTGTTCAGAACAAGGCTACTTGCAGTCCTGACATCTCCATATCCTACTAATATATTTGAAATGCACTGCACTTTATCAATATTAAATATATTAAATTGAAGGTAAAATGTGCTAATCCACACTTCCTGCTAAAATTTGCTGTCTAAAGAGCATCCCAGTATTTGAACAAGTTATTTAAAAGAATTGGATAACTAAATGGCATTCATTCTTTAAAAAAAGTTTTAATATCTAATTTTGGCTTTGGATGTACCTAAATGTTTGAGGTATTTTATTGAAGGATGGAAATGTACAAGTTTATTACATTTGGCTTTTGTATGTATTCCAAAAATGTTTGAATTTTGTTTTTGAAACATCATATATAGGATGTAACCTAGCACCCAAGGAAGTTTACTAAACACTCCAGAGGAAACTAATTAGGATCTAATTAAACAGCAGGTGCAGACGTGTTGAGCGCACAGCAGCGCAAAAAAAGTTTGATATTTGATAAATCACACTGCGCCTAGAACTCCAACATATTTGGATGTTCTCATCCTAATATTTTGCATCTTCTGACAGAAATGGCCACATTGCATATTCAATTAGATTGAATTCAATTCACAACAGATGAAATCTCAGGGTACTTTACAAGAAAGGTCATTTCAATACAATTGTACAAACATTCCAATCAGTTAAAAATTGTATATTTTAAGCTGCATTCCGGATAATTTATTTATGTATTAAAGTTTTATATATCTTTGAAATGATGTGGGGTTGAGTACTATGATAAAAGGCTAGTGTTCCACAACATTTGTTATTTT
Organism: Apricaphanius iberus; assembly: GCA_028564705.1. Lineage (NCBI taxonomy): Eukaryota > Metazoa > Chordata > Actinopteri > Cyprinodontiformes > Aphaniidae > Apricaphanius > Apricaphanius iberus. The sequence goes on along the minus strand of JAPXFQ010002722.1, from coordinate 1,263,503 downwards.
TCTTAAGTCCCTCCTTCCTCCCATAGGACCCCATGCAATTCAGACTGAGCATCAATTTTTTTTATCCAATAGAATTCAAGTTTCTACTGTGTCGGTATTACAGTATGGCGACAAACTCGAAAAATGCTTAGAGACCCGACTAGTGTGTAGCGTCGATAGGTGTCCCCCCCTCAATTTACAACAGAGATGCTTTTTAACATGGAGATAGGCTACCATCGAATCTTAGAAGGCTTCAGACCGACGCAGCTTTGGACACATTTCTGCTGAGCAGTTAAGTCAGTCATATATTCAGTAAAGCAAATCAATATAATATTTTATTGATGAAGTACATGCTGTGAAATCACAGGAGATGTGCGTGCCCAATTGTATGAGGGGGGGTAAAGGGAGAGGAAAGCTCGCAGGAGGGAGGGAGAAGGGATGTTTTGGGACGGCAATGGCAAAAGCACTAAAAGGACTGGGCACATCGTGCTGATGGTTTACAGCTGCAGTCCTGAATACACTTGTTTAGTTATTCACCTGCAGTTTGTTTTTGCGGCAGGTGAGAGGTTTGCACCCGTTTTAAGAAGCGCAAACGTTTGATAAATCAGACCCAAAATATCTAGCTAGGACAACACTGTCAATATTAATGATTGTTGTTTGAACATTTGCTCATCTGACATAATATATGAGAGTGTATCTATAATCTCAATGCATTAAAAAAAATCAGGGTTTCTGATCTGACCCTAAAAACCTAAAGATAAAAGTAATCAAAGTATTTTAAATTATTGTACCTTAGATGGGAAATACCTATGATGAAAGAAGACAAGAAAACATTTGTCACATTACAATCACAAACATCAATGTGTGTCATAGTGATAAATTTATTTTGTAGTAGACCAACACATAGAGGAAGATAATCTTTAAGTCAAAAGGATATTACACATGGTTTTCAGAAGATGCTTAGTTTGTAAATGGAGTCCCCATGTGTTTATATCAGCATAAATCCCAGTGTTGTGTGAAGATCTCAGAAGTTAGTTTTTTTCAGAAAAGATCAGTGAACAAACAGCCTCATTAAGACTAATGAGCACAACAGACTGGTTACGGAGATGTTTAATGTAGGGTTAGATTAGAAAACAATATCACAAGCTATACACATCTCTTAATCCAGCCTCCAAAAATGGAACGTGTTGGACAAAAGTGCTGCACAGTTTCAGCGGATCAGTAGAGCTAACCCTGGCCCAGTTCAGCTCATGGATATAATAGGAATGCTTTAGGAATCTAAATCTTTATCATGGGCCAGTAAATCTCTAAAAATTCCCCCCATCCAGATGCTGCCAGTGGAATGATCTTCAATGAATGCCAGCACATACATTTGACAGCATTATACAGGAGTGTCACTGCAGTATTTATATTTCTACTAATCGCAATTAATGCACCAAGAAGTGCAATTGCTAAATAATCTTAAGACACACATATGACAACAACGTAAATATGTCCCTAAATTCAGCATTTTATTTCAGATTCTCCTTTTGATTCTCAGTTCAGAGACGGGGTTGGGGACTGACTGTTGGTTGTGTGTAGGTGTGTGCGAGGGTCTACAAGTCTGAAAATGTTACTTAAATTCACTTGTCCTTAGTGTGCTTAACACAAATTTTGTATAGAAATAGTCAGATGGATGGATGGATGGATGGATGGAAGCCAATGATCCCTATGCTGTTATTCCAAATAAGGTAAAACTTAAAATTGCACTATAATAAAATATAAAAGTATATGTTACAGAACCATAATATGTAATATCAAAGGTGAATAATAACCCACCAAAAGAGCCATAAACACTGCAAACTAACTGGCACCATTGTACCAGCGGTATGTAGGCTAGAAAAAGATCAATGTTTAACCTGTCAAGGAGGTGTGATAGTGGATCACTAATGAGTCCAGCTGAACCATTGCCAATTTGAATGCTTCCTGCTGTTTATGATGTGACAGGGGTTGTGTAAATGAAGCTTAAAAAATAGCAGACAAAGCTCTCATGGCTATATGGCCAAGATGAGAGGCCATCTGTCCTGCTGGGAAGCAGAGGTGATAATCAGGTTACTTTTATATTTAGGTGGGAAAGGTTTCAATGAAACCCCTGTGAGGGACGACTACAAAGAAAGTGTACAGATGGTGGAAAGAACAGGATTGGGAAAATGTCTCTAGATGTGGAAACTTGTCATCACATAGATGAAGTGAAAATAATCCTACTTAATATAGCTCAGAGTGATAAGTGTCTCTGGCTTTCAGCATCAGCCAAGTAGAGTTAAATGAACTATTCTGAATGAGGCAAAACATAATATAGTAAACAAGCCAGAAAGCCAACCACTCAAGCGTTTTAAATGGGATGAGGTGTGGACCACACTGAGATGAAAAATCCCTTTATTAAATTGATTTTCAAACTGCTAAACAAATAATACTGTCACTATACAGAATGAGAAGTTATAAACATCTCTCTGCTTGTTTGGAGCGCTTGTTTCTTTCACATTTACAGGAACTCAATTTTAGATGGGGCTGAAATGCATCTGAATAAAAGGGGTACAAAAATTTTGCAGTAAGGGGTTTAAGCTTCAGTTAAAGTTATTTCATTAACATGTCTTCCGTGAAGTCTTTTTATTATGTTCTTTCACTTAAATAGCTGAAGGGTTCAGCATACAGCAATATAAGTTTAAATGAATTGAATTAAGGGCTTCTGGAAAGCAATTCCTTAAACGTATTTATTTATTTGTTCATGATATTACGTGATCACTCTGTCAGTACTTGCTTGCATACATAAAAATGTTTAACATGAACAAAAAGAACAGAGAGAATAGGAATTTTGTTTAGCCTGTTTCTTTTAGTCTTGTCTAAATAAAACAATACAGCCCTTAATCAAATCCCATCCCCTCCATGTCACCAGTCAGCAAAAATTATTAACACTGAAAACAATTATGTTGGATTCGACAATTACAAAATAAGTTTGTAACTTGTATGTACTCATTCATAATTGTATCTGTATACATTATTTTGAACTTACAAACACTTTTCTAAAATTTCAGTTTTTCATTCATAGAGTTCCATAATTCCCCTCCATAATAGAGGGACACTTTTGTTTCCGTGCAAACACAGTTCGAAAATAGCAACAAAACTAAATATATTATCTATTATTATTAGTCGACTTTATTACTGTTTTATTCTAAAACCAGTTTTCATCTGTACTTTACTGCTGGAATACCCACTTGTGTCCAAATTTTGAAAATATTACCTTAATCAGGAACCCAGATGAAAGAAAATTGGTTGAGATATTTGAGAGAAAGGCTCAAAGCCAGCCAGTCTCACTGCCCACTGTAAACCCATTTTAAGTCTAATCAGGGCCAGAGTGGGACTCATTTTCAGCCCAGGAGTTCCGTGCCTTAGACCGGCCCACTTACATCACAGCCTATTGTTTTTAAAATCATGTAATTATAACCTTACATGTTGAAGCTACAACAGGATGTTCTCTAAAGCCTTGTAAATCAGAGTATTTTTTCTAAAAAATGTCAAATTTAATGCAAATAAGCGTTAATTACTTCACAAGGTAGGTTTATTTCAGCATGGGTTTACATCTACATTATTCATACATTAACAATATCAGAATTTATATATTTTGAGCTGCTGCCTCTGAAATCAGTCCCTGAGTAAACTCTGCTCTGCCTTGCAGTCTATAGCGGGTCACTTTTTCGTTTGGGCATAGAAAGAAGTTTATTGGAACTAATGCCTGCTTGTTCACATAAATTTTCCTTCCATACTGAAAAGAGAAATCTCTCTCCCTCATCACCCCCTCATCACTACTGATTCCTGATTCTGCTTCTGAAAATAACTCCCATTTAAAAATGGTCATAATTCTCAGCACAAATCTCCCAATTTTACAAAGCCTCTGATTAAATCAAGTGAGTTTGGTTATTGTAGTGCGGAATCAGGGGACTTTTCATATGGAGCAGGCCTACATCATGCTCTTTCCTATGTTATTACCAATTATATTCACTCAATAAGTAATCCTGCCAACTGTATACGACTACTCTGCATTAGTGTTAACTTTTGCCTATCTAGTTCAGAAATACTCATTCTTGATATCCTTGATAACAAATTTTTGTATAGTTGCATGTTAGGTACACTAGTACGACTGCTTGTCATAGTACACCAGCCCTTGCGGCCCATACATCAGACTGGCCCACCAGGAATTGTCCCCAGTCTGCCGATTAGCCACTTCGGGCCGGAGTAACTGCTCCAACATCAACAAATACCAAAAACAAACTGAAATACATACATCACTTTCTTTTATGTAACTTCCAATCAAAATTTAACGTACTTCCTTTTACTCTAAGAAATGCAATTGACATATTATTGGCAATTGACACATTTTTATTCAACTTTTTATGTCAGCTAAGATCACTAAAATTATTTCTGCTTGCTAATTTCCTAAATATTGAGATTATTATTTTTTTAACTCAGAGGTTTATATGGATTAAGATTACTGTCATTAAAGGTACAGTATGTAATATTGGCAGCTTGTGGTCAAATGCAGTACTGCAAAAAAAAAAAACACAAAAAAGCGGTCTCAGTCACTCACCCCCTACCCTCTGTGAATTTCATTGAGACTTGCCAGTTACGGATTGGCCAGAAAATAGATACCATACAATGATGAGTTAAGATACGTTATACACAGTAAGTTGATAAGTAGATAAATACATTTCATCGCAATATAGGTTTGAGGGTAATTAAAAAAAGTGGCTTGAGATATTTTTAGAGCTGACACTTTTACTGCTAGCATTGTTGGGTGAACGTTAGCCTTTAACCTGGTCAGTTTCAGATTTCAAATGGCAGCGTGCTGTTCAGTGCTGAAGACTTTACAACCTTGCGGGTGATTTGCCCTAGAACCAGGAAATGTGGACGTGGGACAGATATTACAAACAATGACTAAGTCCTGTAGCAGCGTTTTTTGAAATAACAAAAACTTACAACTACCCAGCCGGCTTAGATCGAAATCTCTTTCAATGTAATCTTCCTTCTAATATGGTTGGGACATTAGACTGTGGTGTGATTAATTCACTGTAAAATTCTGACATATTGTACCTCTAACCAATTTGGGAAAACCCAGATATCAATGTCATAGCTTTGTAAACTTCTGATCAATTTATTCACAATATTTGAGTTAACTGAAGATGCAGCTGTTGATGTATTTAAAGCAACATAAGAAACAAGATACTATCTGTTTAAATATATCATCAACATGTTCTGATTATGCTCATTCGTCAAAATTAAAATTCCTATTAAAAATAGCAACCTTTAAACATTAAAACCACATCTCTGTCCCAGATTTTTTTTATTATTAGTTTAATCTAATAAATTGTAATTAAACTGTGCAATTTGTTCACTTAGTGAACTGAAATACTGAAATAAATTAACTCATCAATAATATTCTAATTTATCAAATATGACTATACTTTTTAATTTCATTTCATAGATCATTTTAAATTCAGGCTACACAGAAATAACATAATTTAAGGCTCATTGATTCTTCTTCATTTTTGGGCAAAATATCCAGATGACTGAAACTTAAACATGGTACTGTTCAAGCTAATACTGTATAGGTAGTCTCCAACTCCAGATCTCCAGAGGTACTGCTCTGTCATAGAACGACAAAATCCTAAAAATGAAATAAATACCTAAATAAATAAACATGAAATAAGTATCTGCAAGAATAATTAATTCAAATGTATTATTTTAGAATGATATGGTTAAAAAAGATGAATGTATTTAAAATGTTAAGCTCATTAGTATGAAATATGTGTAATTTTCCTTTCAAAAATATTCATTACTGTAAAATAATATTTTACTGTAAAAAAAATTCTAATAGAAATCATTTTTTAGCGCTTAATGTAGAAGTAACAAAAGGTAAAACTAATTAAATTATGGGTCTTATATAGCTCTGCATTTATAACTAAGTTTATACTAATAATGAAGTGTGATTTCTTTTTTCTTTTAAAAAAAAGCTTTTTTAAAAAGGCAATAAAAAAAGCTTTTTTTAAAATGATTTTTTTTTTTAAAAGGCTTCAAATAGCTGGAATGTCAATTAGGTAGGTTAGGATGGCTTTGTTGCATTTGTATCTTACTCTCTAAACAATTATGTAATGTCACACTATAAGAACATCCTTAGTTTTAATTGGTTAAGCATCTGGAAAATTCACCAAAGAATCCCTCCCTCTTATGTCAGACTTGTTGAAAATCATTATCACACAAACAGAATTACATCTCTCCAAATTGGGAGCTCATGATGGCTGTACATGTGACTGTATATACAGCAAAGGGTATGCCTGTCTCTGTATCTCTTTCTAAATGCCTTATTCATCCTATAACTCCACATCATGGACACCAAACAGATGAGATAATCCCAGTTTTATACATGTGACTTGCGTTCCTTATTGTTTCACTTCGTGTACATAGGATTTCTCAGGATATAACTAAACGATGTTCTGTTTGTTGTTGGCAAATGATGATTAAATCAAGAATGGCCAGGAGAAAGCATGTTGTGGCAAGCCAATCCCAAATGGCTTTAAAAGTAAATGGCAACGGGATGCTGCAAGCCCAACCTTTACATCTGTAATTAACACTTGGTAATTAAACATTAATCTTAGGGGAAAAGTTAATAAGAAGCCCAAAGCGGATTATTTGGGGGGATTTAAGGCTGTAGGGATCTTTTATACCCCTGATTCAATTGCCCCACTCAAGCCCCTTTGAGCAAGAAATAAACACTTGTCAGTGTGAAACTACTTTCTTGCTTTATGGAACTGTTTCTTGGAGTTGTTGGCCAAAAGAAAAAACAAATAATAGCATTAGGAAAGTATAAAATATTTTCCCTTTTGGTGTTAGAAAGTAATTTGGGGAAGTTTGAAGACCTCAAACAGTTAGTTTTTTTTTTTTTTTTTATGAAAATGTTCCATATTCGACCTTTAATCCTGAATTTCGTCCAGCTGGCTCATTCTACTACTTTTAGCCCATATTAATAGCCCAACTCCACCCTGCTGTAGTCTGTGTCAAAGTGGTGCATTGTACACATTGCTCATCCTGCCACAAACCCATTTATCCTGTCCTTCAAAAATAATTGATCACATCATTCCATTAACTTTAATCTCTATTCTTCAGTGGTGGATGGGGTTTAGCCTTCCTTACCTTGTGAATCTGGATACTCCAGGTAATTGCAGTTCTGGAATGTGACTGCACTATGGAAGAAATGGTTCCTGGTAGCTTCACATTTCATTATTTTCAAGTATTTTACAGCTAAATTGTCTTTTTCTCAAACCTTTCTCATCACCCAGTGAACTCTTTGCATCTGGAAGAGTGCTCCAATTGATGAAAAACTTCTTGCATCTTATGACATTTATGTGGTTTGGGGTTAAAAACATTTATGAAAATGATGGCACAGTCAAAATGGTGACTTGCCTTATAAAATTAAATCACATACTGGTGGACTATATTTACTAAACAGGTGACCTCTGAAGGCAGTTACCTGCCCTGCATTTTAATGGTGCCTATTGAATTTGAATGCACATTGCATTTCTGTTACTGAAATTAATTTAAAACTTTTATTTCCTTCCAATTCAATACTATGCACTGTTTAGTATTTGCTTTTGACAACAGGTTAAAATGAAATATAACCAAAGTTTGTGGCTGTAATTTAAAAAAGAGGATCAAGAAATATGAATACTTTTTCAAGGCACTGTACATTATTGTGTCTATTCCAGTTTCACAGATGGCTTGTTGAAAAGCTCTGAACTCTAAAATATTATGTACTAGCTTGTTATACAGAATGCTAAAGTTGACTGGGGCGCATAAAAATGTTGCAGCTCTGCATTTGAGAAGTAATAATTCAATGCATGAACAGTTGCGCATTGCACGTTGATTGTTTATTTCAATTGGTTTCACTGAAAGCATCAATCACCCCCATGTTACTCACATCCTCCTAAAAATGCAACAGCAAAGACAAAGCAAGGGGACAGTCATCACTCCACATCCCATTTAATATAAGACTAAGACAATTTTTGGTCTTCTTTTCTCAGTCAAATTTTTCTCTTTATTACTTTTCTCTAACTGAATTATCTTTGGTCTTATGATAATCATCATAGGATTTTGTGATTATTAAGATTTATCTTTAAATAAGAGTTTTGTTGGATTTAGATCCTTTGTCCAGGGATCTATAATTTAGGTGAATGTTAAAGTATACAGAGGAGAAAAATAAATGTTTAGAAAGTCTAATTAAGTGCCTGACATGTCCTTGGGGAGATGAATTATTCATGTTTATTTGGTAAAAAATTTGCATCTGCTAGGAAATCTTTAGAGGGAAGAAAATTGGGAAAGGAAATGTGTGATAAAAGAGCTGGGGGGTGTCAGAGAATTACTGTATGAATGGCTAACTGACTTAAGATCAGCCATGTTGAGAAACATCACATAAAGGAAAGAAAGAGGGCAAAGATTGTAACCATTACAATTGGTTCATTTCTAAATGTCGATAGTCTAAACAGTCTAAGTTTCCTTGAGTATTGCACTTAAAAAGCCTATTTACAGTATTATAAAGCATAGTTATGGTCTGAAACTTTAAACTGACTGACAAAAACTGTTGTCAAGATCCTCAGGGCCTTATTTTTCTATGAATAAATTTATCAATAAATGGCTGCATTTTTGTAGCACTTTATCAAGTCCAGACGACCCCAAAGGACTTCACGCTACATTCAATCAATCACTCATACACACAGTGGTGATGGCAATCTACAATATAGCCACAGCTGCCCTGGGGCACACTGACCGAAGCAAGGATGACAACAGGCCCACCAGGCCCTCAGGTCACAGTTCGACAACTCTACCGATGAGCTACAGCCGCCTCGAACAAATAAAAAGTGCAGAACTGCGTGTACCACAAACATTTTGCTTGAAGGGCATGTTGCTTAGCGGGTGATCTACTAAGATTGTAGGCACAAACGATAACAGGCGCAAAGAGCAGTGTTCAAATGTGGACTTTGTGTCCGCTGCTGGGTGTGCAAGCCTTTCTGCCTCGTGCTGCGCCACAGCCAGAGAGAGAAGGAATAAGCGCAGGGATTCCTGATGCATCTTAGGCAGAATGAAAAAGAAAAAAAGATAATTCCTATCCAGTCTATGGCTGTTACTATTAAGCTGGAATATCTGTGAATTATGTTTTGCATTGTCTGTATATATTTAATGGGTGCGGTGTACATGCACCACTCTCAGCTCCATGCAGGTGCTGTATTCCATAGTCAGACTGCAGCATTGTCCAGAACAGCACTAAGATGGCCATATTCAACTTACAGTGACGTAGCAAGCTTTTCAAAAGTGCAGGGGATGGATGTGGTTTACTCTATAATCAAAATATTTTGAAGTTACATTACAATTCGATATATAACACACAGCACATGCATACATCTGGGATGAAAATAAGCGCCATCCATTCGCGATCAGCGTATATCCATATAATGGGAGTTAATACCATGTAAGCCTGTAAAACTCCCCCGAAGATGACAATGCAGCACCTCTAAGATGTTTCAAACTTACAGGGGGATTGCAGTAGCGATTCATAAAAAAAATATTGGTGAAATTAAGGCGATTTTGTGTGCCTTATTTAGAGGCTGCACTGTGGTTACCCCATTAATTCCCATTATATGGATATACTCTGATTGCGAGTGGATATAGCTGCTTTACTGAATCTGCAAAACAGGTTAGTTTAAAACTTTTCTTTTCTTGTACCTCAACAACTTTTTAACATTGCATAGCTAGACATATTTTGTGGCGATTATAAAGAAACAAACAAAAAATAAATTATAAAGTGCTTTTGTCAAACTTATCTAAAAAGCAATAACATGGCTCGAGCCAAAACCAATGATGGGACTATCTGATTGTCAAACCCACCGGATTTAACCACACTTCTGCATTTACATGGCTCCTCCACTCAGTACACATTGCCAAATTTTGCAACAGAACACCAATGGTGAGAAAGGTTCTCGACTCATAATGTCAGAGAATGAGAAACAGCTGGCTGTTAACACTTCAACTTTAGGACAAACTACCAGAGTCTCAAAAACAAAAATTGCCATTACAAGAAAGCAAAAGACTCGTGAACAAACTGCCACCGGTGTTTTGTCCTCTTTCATCTTCTGTGGCGATGTCTGTTCCCAAATCGGCAGGGCATGGCATAGCCATGATTTGTGACTGTGTTTGTGTTTTAAGATAGCTAGCGCAAATTCATGGGATTAATTTTTTACTTTCCCTTGAGTGATATTTATCTTGATTAGGGATATACGTACCAGGATCCTTTAAAACAAAGAGAAATATAAAAAGAAGGAATTAAACATGTTTGGACCCATTAACTTTTAGCACTAGAAGCACCAATTAATACAAAAGAGTGTACCTAACTGTTAATGACCCTGGACTGTTGTTTCAGTCAGAATTCACAGAGAACCTCTTCTCATTTGGTTCTGGTGTTCCTGTCTTCTCCAAGCTCAAATTGTTGCACAGATATCTGTTGTTTTAACCCAAAGGCCTCTGAACCTGGTAAGCTGTTGGTTCTGTCCCAGGTCATTGGCTTCTAAGGGAAGTTACTGAGTGACACTGAAAACATGTCCTAGGTGGATTGGAAAAAAAGATGGTATGTTTCACATCTCTATACAGAAATATAAACCTTGGAATAGCATCCCGTCATTGTCTATACCTACTGATAGTCACAGTGGGGGATGGTGACTATCTCCAGTGGTCATTGGGCAAGAGGCAGTGTATGCCCAGTTTCAGTCTGTACCGGGGCAACACCGAGACATACAGGGATGTATGTATGTGTATACACACATTCATACTTAAATTTAGAAAGATAGCTTAGCCTAAAATTCATGTTTTTTTCCGACTGTGGGAGGAGGGATGCCAGAATACCTGGAGAGAGTCTACATATGCATGGCGAGAGCATCCAACTAAATGAAGAAAGATCCCAGGCTGGGATTTGAACTCAGGATATTCTTGCTGCAGACAACTGTGCTGACCACTGTGCACAAAAAGCACACACAAAACAATTTTCATAAACAGATCTGAAATGGGTGAAATATTTGAACAGGGATCTTCATGGTAGAAGCATGATGCTGACTTCATGGCAATAAGATAATTTCCTGTCATAGGGGCTTTTATTAATCCATCGCAGTGCTACCCCTATCTGGTCAGACTCTTTGAATCGCTGTCAGATTTTCCTCTGTGGCTCAACAGTGCTAAGTATATTTGAAATGATTTGGGGAGGCTTAGCTTTGTATCGTATATAGAACAGCAATAAAAATTGAAATAGTAATATGGCAATGCCTTGGATTTTTTTTGCTTGACTATTGTCCTTTCATGTTAGGAGAATGAAGCAATACTTTGGATACTCCAGATAAATGGATATATTTAAGTTTTGTAAATATAAGAAATAGATTGGAAGACGCCGCAGCAGAAACGCTAATCCTGGCTCTTAGAATGCAGCGTTACGATAAATTCAAATCAAATTGGGATTAAGCAATTTACAAAATGTAGATTATAACTGTCGTCATGACCTAGCAGTAAGAAATACTTAGAAATGTGTGTACGTTTTATGACTAAAAGTGCTTAAGAATGCTTTAATATGTGCATACATTGTTTTCCAGATTATTGAATTGATTGCCCTCAATTTGTTCTGTAGTCTAAAGAATACATGGGTTGTGCACATTCTCACTGCACATTCATTCCTCCTAAATACTAGTTTATGTGGAGGAAAAGACGTGTGCACATGCTTAATGCCTCTGACAGGATCCCATGCAGAGAAGCTCCCCTTTCCACAGTAGTCAGCGAGAGAGGGACTGCACTGAGTCATGTCTGTATTCGGTATCTAGAGTTTGCAATGTCAGGAAGGAGAAGAGGAAAATTCAATTTCTTTGGAAGGATTGTGTTTAATCACCTAATGAGCAAATGATAAATTGTTGTTGCCTAAGGAATAGTAAGGAGAAGTCATAAACTGTCACCACATGAAAGAACTAAGTCAGCTTCCCCTAAAAGTACAGATGTGGTGCATTATGTCTTTTTCTTGCTTGGCCCCAAAGTCATCATCACCAAAAATCGATTGGCTTTTAATAAAAATGTGATTTGTAATATTTCTGATTGATACACTGCAAAAAGCACCGTACTAAAAAGAAGGGGGAAAAAAATCTTAAAATAAGAAATGTTATGTGCCAATGGGGTAAGGATTTTTTTTTACTTGCTATGAATTCTTATTTCTAGACTATTTTTCTTACTATAAAACAAGAAAGAATCACAAAATTTACACAAATAAATTGCTATAATTAAGCAAAATGTTCTTAGAAAATAGAAAAATGTCAAAAAAATACATTATTTTTTCTGAAAAAATTGTGAGGTATGTTGCTTAAATATTGCTTGATTCAAGCCAAATGTTCTAAATCATAACAGTTTCTAAGCTAGATGTTCTTAATAAATGGTAGTATTTAAGGAAGTTATTCTTATTTTTTGAAATAAAATCCAAATAATTTTACTTTTGTGTCTAGATCTTAGACAGGTTTTCTAGATTTCATGAATGGTGTAAGAAACTTTTGTTTACAATTAGGGGTGGAGACTAACTTTTAATACGGTCTTTGAAAAAGGTACACATATTTTTTTTTTTACAAATACTTTTTCCAAAAAGTGCCTAGTGACAAATCTAGTGACGTTTCTGTCCCCCATTAGCTACTTTCTGTGATGCTTTATCTCTGATATTCCCTGCATACTAAAGACCAGACTGGCTCTGCTTTGAACCGTCTTTAGGCAGGGGAATGATCTGCGCAAGCTCAGACAGCATGATCACACATCATAAACTTCTCTCGGTTCATTTCACCCAGTGCAAGAAAGATGGAATTGATTTCACCCAGTCACAAAAAAAGTTGTTTTATCTTCAACATGAAGTAAAAAAGAAATTTAGTACCACTTCTCTTCTTTCAAAATAATATAACATATTCCACAGTTTCCAATAACATGTTTTTCCAGTTTAAATATTGTTTTATTTAATCCTTATCTTGATATATTTATTCCCTCCTTCCTGTTAAGCCTTGTTTTCTTCATTATACCAACTTTCCTTTGAAAGCCACATGCTGTTTTTTTTTTTTCTTTTTTTTCTTGACCTTTTAATGCTGTCCTTTTCTGTTGTATTGATATTTTTTTATTTATTATTAGTATTTTTTTATATGTCTGAACTCTATGGTTGTCCGGAAAGTTTTTATTGCAAACTGGTTTTATTTGTATTGGATAGTGTGGAAGAAAATTAAGACCTCATCTTTAGTGATGACTTCATCGCGCCAGCGTGACGTGATGACGAAATTGATATGCAACTTAGTATGTGACATCACCTGGCAACATCTAGTGACTTTCTGGGGCAACGTCAGCTGCTTTCTGTCAGAGACTGTTGGAAACACTGGTTACACTGCTATTCTCCTATCTTTGCAGCACACAACAATGAAGAGGGCAATTACTTTTTTGCAGTTCTTGCATGAAAAGGCAGAGACGAGACAACTGGATAATAGTGAAGGCAGACACCATCTCTAAGATGGTGCGCCAACAATAACCACTAAACACTGAAAACAATATAAATCAAATGATAACTAAAGAACACGACTACATTTGGAACACACGCTATAATGAACTTCTACAATTGACATGAACACTTTACCCATAAGTCTTTGCAGTGTACAATTGCCCCCAAACTGTTCTGCCTCTGTTGGTCTCTTTTCAATTACATTTCTGTTACATGTTCATTGCTGGATTTATGGGAAAACATAAACCAATATGGATAGTATAGTAAATTTGAAGTGTAACGTGAAAAAAAACACACAAATATATATATATATATATATATATATATATATATATATATATATATATATATATATATATATATGCCTATAGAATTTTACTCAAATGCAAATACCTCCCGCCCCCTAACAAATACAGATACAAATACCAACTCCTCTGCACACCCCTACTCACAATATTACTTGTTTTACTAATGTATTGCCTATTTTAAGCATCAATACACTTAATATTAGACACAGCTTATGGAGTATTATCTAGATGGGATCTTATGTATGAAACATGCTAACTCTGTGGATTAGACCTTTACAGGCATCTAAAGAGGATTGTTGTGTTAGTTTACCAGATATCTTCTTTAAATGTAACATAAGTGTACACTGTTGACAATTTTTTTTTTATTTTGAGCACAACTTCTTATATTTTGTTGCAGTTGCTTTAATGGCAGTTCAAGGTTATTAGATATGGATTTGATCTACTTTCATTTTGAGTGTAAAAATAAATGAATTATTCTTTATGATTAGAATTCGTTCTAAATTAAGAGTTGTGATCTATTTTTTTCTTAAATAAAAAAAAATATTCTTTGTCTAATGCTGAAGATTTAGTCTTTCTTTTTTATTGAAAGAAAGAAATAGCTTGCTTTTTAACAAATATATCTTAACAAGAAATGGCTAGATTTTATTTCTTAAAATTTTGCTGTACAATACAATTTTACTTTTTCGGGAAAAAATAAGAATTTACTTCTTAAATTAAGCCACTTTTCATTTGCTTAGAATCCATTTGTTTTTCAGTGTAGACAAAGGTTGTTATCATTCTGCCTCATCTGTTCTATTTTTTTGCTCCATCAGTACATTTGGGGGCTTGCAGCACTTTGAGTGATGACAGTATAGGGAGCAGCATCATCAGTATGCACAGAGTGACTCCAGATTGTTTTCTCTGTCTGTCAGGGACTCAAAGGCTCTGGTTAAACACAGACTCATTAAAGCCCATCAAAATTTTGCAGAGAGGAGAAACTAAGTAAGAATGTAAGTGTTGCATGGTGTAAAAAAAGGCTCCTTTAAAAACAAAAAAGAACTGCAAAATTAGCCACGTGTCAGAAGGTCAGCGTAACGGTGTGTCCAGACCAAACGCGATAGGAGCGACTAGAGCTTCCGGTTTACATGTAAAATCCATGGAGGGGCGCGATGAAGCGACTTGGGGTCCCGCGACACTTCAGAAGCAGATTTGCGTCGCGGAAAGCTTTTCTGCCTGATTTGAATTCGAACAATTCGCGCTACAGATGCGATGGAAAATTCACGCTGCATTTTATGTGGTGCATTTTGTGCATTCGCGCTCATGGTGTCTATCGCTCGAGTTGGAAAAATCTGAACTCCAGCGTCAAATCGCGCCGCGACAACCAATCAGGGGACAGAGTTTCAGTGATTCTGTGACTGTCATGGAGTCCCAGCCTCAGCAGGACATGGAGGAAATACTGATAAACACCGTGGCTAATCACCCCCAGCTACATGACACAAGCAGTTTGCTATACAGAGACAGAAATAAAAAGATAAACTATTTAGACAGGAATGCTCTTAAGAGATTTGTGGGTGGCTCTTAAAAGACCTGTTGTTGCTGTAAAAGCACCGCTGAAGCCCGGGCCAAACACGCTGTCCTCCTGCAGCTCGGTCCATAATCCACCGCAGATGCACTCTGGCCCAAGCTCCGCTGAAGGCCAGTTCGCACGTTAAAATACCATATTTTAAGCGCGACCAGTTCGCGTTGTACACGCTTCAAGGTGCGAATATGCACGCGAACAGCTAGGCGTGTGTCCCGCTTTATAGTCGCTCCTATCACGTTCAGTGTGGACACAACGTAATGGTAGAAGACGTTACCCTTGCTTGGCCCTTTAACTTTCTACATGCTTGATTTGGTCTTGTATTTCTGATGACTTTTAGAGAGAAAATATTCCTGTTTTCATCAGAACATGCTGACTTGTATTAGGCAGCTGTCGTATTTTACTATGCTATATCTACACAAGGGTGTTCTTTTGATGATTTTCCTCCAACATCAGTGGTGACCAGGAAACAAGTGTCAGATAACACAGAAGTACACTTCTGAGGTCAAAAGCAGCGTTCAGTGGTAAGACTGGGAAATGATCAAAGAGCACCTTCAACATGGCACCATGAATAGTTAATGTCTTTTTTTTTTACCTTTCTCCTTTCTTGCTTTCTTTCTCTGTGGGTCAAGAACTTTACCTGTTAATATTCCCTAGATCCTCTGTTCACTTTGATCTGTATCACAGCTTCAAATGTTTAAAAGTCAATAAAAAAAACTCTGACGCATTTCATTTCTTTTCTTTTCATTTTACAACACTAGAAGCTGAAAACATAGTCCTCACTATGATAATTCCTTAATACGAATCAGGGCAGATCTATAAATGATTCTTGTTCATGTTTTGATGTAACTTTGACGTCATTGCACAATATAACTCTCTTTCATGCTTCTCAGTTGATCTTTTTTTCTTTAAAGAGTCAGAGTTGGCCTGTTTTGCAAGAAAAAGCAAAATTCCAAGAGACCTGATCATATTTTAGAAAAGTGCTCATGCACTCTACTCTATTTTCTAACCTCAGGGGAAACTGAACTCTGTGATGGTGCATTTCGGTCCTTGGGTAATCTGGTTGCTGTGTGTCTCTCTGTGTCCCCGCAGTACAAACAAGTTGAGCAGTACATGTCCTTCCACAAGCTTCCGGCAGATATGAGGCAGAGAATCCACGACTACTACGAGCATCGCTACCAGGGCAAGATGTTTGACGAGGAGAGCATCCTGGGGGAACTCAACGAGCCGCTCCGGGAGGTGAGGCGAATGTTTCTGTTTTGGTTTGTCTCTTGTGCATCTTTGATACAGTCAAAAACTTGTCTCAAGTTTGACAGTCCCTACCACTAAGCTCAGACATGTTGACATTTAATGCTTTCATAAGCACATGCTGGGATATAAGCTATTCTAAAGCTTTATGCACAGTGTTTCAGTTGCAGTGCCTTGCAAAAGCATTCATTCTCCTCATACCTTTTCACATTTTGTAATGTTAGAGACAAACTATTTTAATCTGAATTCATGTGATAATGAGATAATTCATAAAGTGGAAGGAAAATGTGCATGGTTTTCGATTTATTTTACTAAATATTTAAGAAGTCTGGCATGCATTTATTTTCAGCTTCATTCACTCTGACACCATCAAAACTTACCTAACTAGAAACCTTTTGTGAATTGCACAAAGGTTTGCTAGAGAACATTACTGAACAAACAGTTTCAAACAATCCCAATTGTAGACCATTTTAAGGCATGATAAGACTACATAACAATTTCCCAAATGACTAACATTTCAAGGAGCATCATTTAGTCCCTCATGATAAATGGATATAATACAGTTACAAACCTACCAAGACATCGCCATGACCTAAACTAACAGGTGGTGCAAGGAGTGTGTTTATTAGAGAGGTAACCATATCGTGGTAACTCTGGTGGATGTGGAAAGATCCAGATGTGGCCTTCAGTATGAGTCAATGAGTGACAAGATGTAAGCTTTTGGTGAAATAAAGCTGAAATAAGTTGCTTTTACATTTCATCACAAGCTAGAAGACAGCAAACAAGTGAAGAAGTGCCCCTGTCAGGTAAGATCAAAACTAAATATTCTTAGCTTCCAAAATTAAACCTGAAATTTAAATTAACCCCATCACCTTGAATTCCTACTAGTCCCACAGTGAAGCATGGTGGTGGTAGCATCATGGTGTGTAGAGCTTTTTTTTCAGCATGTACAGCGTGGAAAGAGATCATCAGAGATGAATTGGCAGTCCTAAAACTTTTTAAAGATTTAACCCTAGATAGACTTATACCTAACCCTACAATACCCTTTTAAACATAGATCAAAGTATAATGTGTTAGAAGGACAACAATTAAGTTCAGATATGAATCCTACTGAGAAACTTTGGCAAAATTGTTCAGTCATTTACCATCCAGTTAGGAAACCAGGTATCATTCCGCTTCATAATTGCCACACACTAAAGATTGAGCTTGTTACTTGAGACCATGGGAAAAAGTAAGAGGACTATAAAAACATTTACAAGCCACTGCATATACACAGCTGTTATTTACTGTGCTCCAATATTGTTTCCGTCAGAAGTGACAGAGCAACTTTTAAAAGTTTCCACTGTCCTGCTGCTTTTGTATTTGTTTTCAATCTGCCTCTATCCCTTCCAACAGGAAATCATCAACTTCAACTGTCGAAAGCTGGTAGCTTCGATGCCTCTGTTTGCCAATGCCGACCCCAACTTTGTTACGTCCATGCTTACCAAGTTGAGGTTTGAAGTATTCCAGCCTCGCGATTACATTATCAGAGAGGGAACTATTGGGAAGAAAATGTACTTCATTCAACACGGGGTTGTGAGCGTCCTCACCAAAGGCAACAAAGAGACCAAACTTTCAGACGGCTCCTACTTTGGGGGTAAGCTGAGGTGTTGCTTCCTCCATCCACCCAAACACGAAGGTCACTTGCAGGCACACACTGTTTTTTTTTGGAGCTTTAGGGCATTCTGAGGTCCTTTTTGTATTACAGTTTACAAAGTCAGCATTCACACTTGACCCTCTGCTACAAGTCTCAGCTACTCAGAATGAAGTCTTCAGACAGAAAAAAAAAAAGGAAATAAAGTTGTTATTTTTTTCAGTTTTAAACCAGAGAAGAGCATCATCACTGTGAGTATCTACATCGACATACATTATTGCACATATCTGTAAAACAACAGGGACTTCATTATTTATAAAAATCCTATAACACATTAAGTACTTTGACTCAGTTTGAATTTAAATTTGCGAAGCAGCTGCATTTGTAAAAAGTTATTTCAGCCTATATTAGCTCTTTGCTAGCCTAGAATGGTATGTACACTGCTAGGCAATTCACCTAAAGTTCAGCTTCATGGTTTATGCAGGACTCTTCTCTAAATTCTTATCGCATGAATGTAGGACACATTTAAATGACCTCAAACATTTCCTGCTGTACTGCAGTTTGACATTTCCATCCAAATGTCAAAGAAATCAGAAAGTTGTGAAATTACATACTATATAAATACTCAATCTGGGTGTGAAACCCCAGAGTTGTTATGCACTTAACTTGCACTATGTTCTTAATCAGGGTTAGATAATGCAAAGCCCTCTCATAATCCCATAGAGACAGTGACACATGTAGGAGACAATGCTGCCATGCTGCCCTTACCAAATACCAATTAATTTGCCCAGTGACAGCACGTCATTCAGACCACCCTGTTAAGTAATTAGAAGTTATGGCAAAAGCATTTAACAGCACATGACCCGACAGTGGAAGTTTAATTGCGCTTTGCGTGCTTGAGTCCATCTCCATGCCCTCTCTCCGCAGGGGTTCCACAGAAATAATGAAAGATGGCAGGCAATTTTTTTTTTGCATATGCCAAAAGCAATGAATGCTTAAGACAGCATGGTCACAGCTCTCTGTTCCTGAAGGGACATTTTAAGTGTTGCCCAAAACTCTCTTTTTTGGACCCTTATGAGAGGGAAAGTCTCTGCATACAGAATAAATGAAATCCATTTAACAGGCTTGCCTCTTTGCAAAATCTGTGTGACACCGTTAATATGATACTGGGTCTTGCAAAAGTATCGATACCACTAAAACTTTACATATCTGCTCCCTTTAAAAGAACAAATATAATTGCATGTTGTTGCAAGGCCAATACAAAGTAACACATAATTACCTCCTCCAAGGAATTTATGTTAGGTTTTGTTCGTTTGTCTGTCTGTCTGTCTGTCTGTTTGTTTGTTAGCAACATAGTTTAAGAGGTTGTAGGTGGGTTTTGATGACGTTTTCAGGAAACATCTCAAATGGAGCAGGAACAAGTGATTAGAATTCGGGGGTTAATCTGAAAAGCGCCATTTCTGAAAAAAGGATTGTCATGATCTCCTACTAAATGATTGAATAATGATTTCACTGTGACTCCAGTTGCTAAAGGTATGTTTTCATGGTCAAGGAATTTAAAAAAGTTACAAATAGATATCCTTTGGGGTGGGGGGAGCTGTTTGGGGAGGGAGTCTTTTTCAAGTTATTCTTTTCTAGTTATTCTTTTTTCTAGTCAGTCTAGTTATTTATTTACAAAAAAATATCTAAAGGGTGAATGCATTTGTATTTACCCCCCCACACCCAGTCAAAAATTATTAGACTGAAATTTCAGCCATTTTTCATTACTAAATAGCTCAAGTTCAGTCAGACTGGATTGTGTTTTAATATATTGATACAAATTCAAAGCCACTAGGCAACCTATTTCAGTCCATATGTCCATCAAAATTATTTAATTTGGGTTTGAATTTTTACTGGGCCATTATAGAGCTAACACTGCTGCGGTTTAATGACATGCTGAATCTCATGCCCAGTCTAAGGTACAGTATTAGCAGCTTCTAACAGTTTTTCACGTAAGGTTATCCTGAATTTTGCTTCCCACCACCTCTAGCCAGATTACCTGTTTTTACTAAGGAAAAGCACGAACATAGTGAGATGATCAAAGCTTGGGATATTGTTTTGAAGGCAGTTGGGGCTAAATGCATTTGTAATGCCACAATTTGTGGTTGTAATGTCATTAAATCTGAAAAAGCTCAAGGGGGTATTTAATACTCCAAGGGATTGTATACTTAACAGAGGTGTCAAAAGTATTCACATTCAATATTCAAGAAGAAGTATAGATAATAGCGTTTAAAAAGGCTTCTGTAGAAATTGAAGTATCAAGTCAAATTTTTTTACTCAAATAAAAGTAAAAACGTACTAGATTCAAAACTGCTTAAAGTATAAAGCTAAAAGTAATGTAAGTTATTTTTTTATGTTGCTAACAGTTAAGCTGCACCACAGCATTACCACAACTCCCCCAAAAACACTTTTACAAAAGGCCCTAATAACTATAATGTTATGTAAAAATCTTAAAGTTCTCCTTCACTGGTGTTTTATATTTTTTTTTCTGTGTTCTCTGGTATGAAAGAATGCCGTCAGAATCGTTTTCTGTAAAAAAGAAATAATTCCAAGTCTATCTTAGTTTATGCCATTTCAGTGTGGGAGTGGGCGTGGAGACTCAACAAGATGTGGGGGGCTTGCTCAGTAATGCTGCATTCCATTTGTCTCGGATACTCGGGCGTCCGAGTTGCTGTACAAGAGAATGTGACGTAATTCCCCACTAAACTCCGAGTCGAAAAGAACATGAACACTTTGAGGGCAGCAGCTGTTGAGGGGCAGGCTAGTCGTTGTTATTGTTGTTAGCAACATAGCATCTTCAGCATGAAAAACAAAGCTGTGCATTGTATTACACGCACTGCAAGGCCGTGCAATGTAATAAATTGGTGACCGGATTAAAGCAGAAATGTAGTCAAGTGTGTAAGAGCATTTAAAAGCGACATTTAAATTATCAACATAGTACAAATAAAAAGAAAATACATCTCAACTACGGGCGCAGCCATCTTTGTTACAGAGCTGCCCGCTCTATATTTGGTCTACTATCAAAGATCCGAGTTGGAGCTCAAAATTTCCGACCTAATGGGGGCATGTCTCGGTGAAATGACACGAGACAACTGCGAGATTTCCAACTTTCCGACTCGGAAAGGTTAACTGGAAGGCAGTATAAGATTAATGACATGCAAGTTTCTCTCTTCTGATTGGCTAATTGCAACACTACACTTACACTGTCTCTGTTTACTAAAATCAATAACATGAGACAAAATGGTGCCGGTATTTAGGCTTAGACGGAGTTTACCAGCCAGTTTAGGCTGAAGTACCAAACTCCGTGCGTAAAGTTAAAACTGTCAGCATGTCTGCACCAAATGGGTGTAAATTGTAATCTGTCGAAATTACAAGTCGATTTAAGATTTTTCTGCCACTGTTCTAAATAATCAGACAAATATGGAAAATATTCAGTTAACCTGACCCCTATATGTGATATAGGTTGTTAGAATAGTAAATGTTTAAAATTATAATCAACCGCAGTCAAATTCTATCCAGTTAGCGTATTTTTTGGATAGTTTTTTATGTTTCTTTTTTATAAAATTATAACACAAAATGAAACAGAAGTAACAAGGCTATTTTTAAAATGTAAGGAGCTGAAAGTATAGAAAATTGCGTAAAAATGCAAGAGTAAAAGTAAAAAGTAGGCCAGTATGTAATTAGTCAAGTGAAGAATAAATACTCAAAATTTCTACTTTATGTAAGGTAGCAAAGTACATACTGTACTGTAGAGTTGGCATTACTTGACACTTTTGAAACTTAACACAATACATTTTAGCATCAAGCTCATCTGCACCTTCAATAAAAAATTCAAGTAAAAATTAGTATTCCTACATGGTCTTACTCACTTCAATCTTTATGCACTTTTGCAATGCAAACACAACACTTTTGAATTTTGTGATCTTGTGCTTTTCTTCACTAACAGTGCAATTTCTTGGGGGGGTAGTGAGGAAAGCCTGGCACCACTGGGGAGTGTGTTACCAAACAAGAGGTAGTCATTCATGAAATTAATTGGTGCAGGATCAACACAGTGTGTGTGGCTCATGTCGTTTTTGCTGTGGCTGTCAGTGTTAGCAAGCTGGAAGTAGGAACATTTCCTTACATTATTATTTATGCATATTTCCTATGCACAGACGTGCAGCTCAGATTTGCATTGATTGCAGTGCTTTGCAACTGTGTGAGCATTTGGAAACAGAACGCCCCCCCAATTCTTCATGGAGCTTTTCTTTTTGTCCACGGCAATTTGCCAAAGTAGTGTGCACATCTTCTCATCAGCATCTTGGTAAACTCACGCACCAATCTGTTCATTTATTCAAAGACAACCTAAATTATTTACTCAATTATAGACTCTGCAGTCTGTTACACTTTGTTAGTTGTTGGATTAGCTTGAGCCAGAGAGCCTAACGTCTAAAGTGGACTCGACATGTCCTGGATCGGAGCGTCTGCTAGGCACACGGCGATCCAGTGGAGAGGGGGAAATGTAATGTGACTGCAGTGCTCACGCCAAGGGACACATGGATTGCTGCCAAGGCTGCTCTCTGGATGCTGCTCAGGGCTGTGAAAGAAAACATGCACCCTCCACCCCCGCTCACTGCACTTGCCTCTTTATCTCCTCATAGTTCCGTTTTGAAACACTTATCAGAACAGCATCTTTTCAACTCTCTCTGTGCCAAGATGAGGAATGTTATTGTTATGTTATAGATCACCCATTGTTACATTCAGTAATTGATGTCCAGCTGGCATACACTTTGACTCGCGTGGTTGAATTAGCACTGAATTGCATTGTGGTGGTCTTGCATGTCCGAAAAAGGTGTTTATTCAAAGTTATTTGAACATCTATGATGTTCTACTTTGGATCTAACGGAATGCACGTAATATCTCAGTTTGTTCTTGCTAATAGTCATTGAGTTACTTCTGAGGAACAACATAGTTTCCAAAGTTTTTTGATTGTGAGGCCAAGATTTTTCATTTCAACACTCTATGACATGTTCCCTTAATTTCTGACCCCTCTTTAGTTACGAGAGACCACGTTATGTTATGTGAAATAACATACGATATTGTTTTTTGTTTTTTTTCCTCCGTATTGTCCTGTTTACACAGTTAACCTTTTCTTAATTTGTTTTAGTAGAATGAATGACTCCATAGAACACTGCCCTATAAAGTATGGTATAAATCCCTATTTTCAAAATTCATGTTTATATATATGATACACCTGTGATGGACTGGCGACCTGTCCAGGGTGTACCCCGCCTCTCGCCCATTGACAGCTGGAGATAGGCACCAGCCCCCCCGCAACCCCTGGAGGACTAAGCGGTTCAGAAAATGGATGGATATATGATACACTGCTCAAGAAATAAAGGGAACACTAAAATAATACATTCTAAATTTGAGTGAAATATTATTTTGAATACTTTTTTCTTTATTTTTTTTTCTCTTTAATTTACCAATCTCGGTGTTCTCGGGCAAATGCCAAACGTCATGTACAGTGTTTGGCTATAAGCACAACCCCCGCCTATAGACATCAGGCCGTCATACCACCCTCATGGAGATTGTTTCTGACCGTTTGAGCAGAAACATGCACATTTGTGGCCTGCAAGTAGGGCTCTGCCAGTGCTCCTCCTGTTCCTCCTTGCACAAAGGCAGAAGTAGCGGGTCTACTGCTGGGTTGTTGCCCTCCTACGTCCTCCTCCACGTCTCCTGATTTGCTGGCCTGTCTCCTGGTAGTGCTTCCATGCAATGGACACTACGCTGACAGACACAGCAAACCTTCTTGCCACAGTTCGCATTGATTGGCCGCCCTGGATTAGCTGCACTACCTGAGCCACTTATGTGGGTTGTAGACTCCGTCTCTTGCTACTTTCTAGAGTGGAACCATCGGCAGAATTCAAAAGTGACCAAAATATCCGCGAGAAAGCTTAGGAACTAAGCAGTTGTCTGTGGTCACTACGTGCAGACCCACTCCTTTTATGAGGGAGTCTTGCTAATTGCCTATAATTGCCACTGTGTGGCCATTCCATTTGCTCAACAGCATCTGAAATTGATTGTCAGTAAGTGTTCAAAGACAACCTGTTTGATGACACATAAGTGTGATTGAATTTGAGCTATATGAGGTCAGAAAAATAAAGCCTGGATGTTAACAAGGTCTATGCAGTAGCCACTATATGGGGGGACGCTCACTCTAATGCAAAGTCACTCACCGCCCCAAGTCCTTTGTTTTCATAAAACGTCTATAATACAAGACGGGGACAGTCCTGGACTGCCATCTGGTCAGCTGATCTCCAACATCCTTGTTAAAATTTTCGGATGCCCATTTTACCTGCCAATCTGAGAACAAGATCTTAACTCAGTTCTGCTCTTGTTCAAACATGTTTTTTTTATTGTTATTAAACAGAGATAAAGTTCCTTAGAAACACAGCTTAAACTTTATAGAAATTAATTATGAAATAAACATAGAATGTGTACAAGTGTCCGATCTTGAACTGAAAATAGAAAAAGATCAGCGTCAGCCATGATCCTGAAAAGTTTCAGAAACCTCCCCTCTGTCTGCGAATGCCAGCCAAATGGAAGGTGTTTGTGCAGCTATGCTAATGCTGCAAGGGAGTGAACATGACATGTCATAGGGAATCAGGCAGCCCGCTGCGGATGTTTCAAAGGTTAGAGAGTGTCCGCTCTGTGGGGCTGGGGGCACCGAGGGAGAGGGAGATGGGATCTGACAGCAGGACTCAGAGTCCAGGTGAGCTTAGCCAAAGCAGGCTGCAGGACACAAACGCTCCATCACAGTCAACACAGCACTGCACACATCCATTAATTCACCTTCACGCACACTTCTGAGCATGGAAGAAGACATTTATAGCATTCCATGGATAAAACTTCATCTAGCTAGAGAGCAAATTCAAATTCTGGCATTTGCATCCTGTCAGACTCAAGCACAGCTGTTTTGGGGTTTTACGTAATGATAATAGGCATGTTCTATTTTTCTAAAAGCTGGTATGAAAGACTATACACACAGTAAAACTCAAATCAAATCTAAACTTTTTAGGCTACTTTTTACATACTTTTCAGCTTAAAACAGGTGAAAACTGATATGACTAATTAAAAGGGCATATACTATCATTTTTACAAAATCTCCTTTTTATTCTCCTTTTTATCTCCTCATTGTGCTTGGGCATTTAATTCAGATGCAATATATTTAATGTAAAATAAAAGAAAATAAAAAACACATTAAAGAAAATAAAAAAAGACTACATTTCTGTTTATAAGGGAATTATTTATGTGAGGATTAATTCCAGTGAGCAGGTTCGGTAAAAATGTCAGAAAAGAAGCATCCTTTGGACTTAAAGTACCAACCATGCCGGGATTAAAAGCACAATTTAACAAGGGCAGTCAGTCTGTAATTCACCACCCTCCTCATTGCTTCCTGGTAAAATTAAGACTTGGAAAAGCTACAATTTTGGCAGCACTCGGGTAGAATTTTCAATTTCTGTTTGGGTCTATTTGAACAATAGACTTTCAAGATTTTGTGTGTGTGTATACTATATATTTACAGTGGGGCAAAAAAGTATTTAGTCAGCCACCGATTGTGCAAGTTCTCCCACTTAAAATGATGACAGAGGTCAGTAATTTTCATCATAGGTACACTTCAACTGTGAGAGACAGAATGTGAAAAAGGAATTCAGGAATTCACATTGTAGGATTTTTAAATAATTTATTTGTAAATTATGGTGGAAAATAAGTATTTGGTCAATAACAAAAATTAAACTCAATACTTTGTAATATAACCTTTGTTGGTAATAACAGAGGTCAAACGATTACTATAGGTCTTTACCAGGTTTGCACACACAGTAGCTAGTATTTTAGCCCATTCCTCCATGCAGATCTTCTCGAGAGCAGTGATGTTTTGAGGCTGTCGCCAAGCAACACGGACTTTCAACTCCCTCCACAGATTTTCTATGGGGTTGAGGTCAGGAGACTGGCTAGGCCACTCCAGGACTTTCAAATGCTTCTTACGGAGCCACTCCTTCGTTGCCCGGGCGGCGTGTTTGGGATCATTTTCATGTTGGAAGACCCAGCCACGTTTCATCTTCAAAGCTCTCGCTGATGGAAGGAGGTTTTGGCTCAAAATCTCACGATACATGGCCCCATTCATTCTTTCCTTAACACGGATCAGTCGTCCGGTCCCCTTAGCAGAAAAAAAGGCCCCAAAACATGATGTTTCCACCCCCATGCTTCACAGTAGGTATGGTGTTCTTGGGATGCAACTCGGTATTCTTCTTCCTCCAAACACGACGAGTTGAGTTTATACCAAAAAGTTCTACTTTGGTTTCATCTGACCACATGACATTCTCCCAATCCTCTGCTGTATCATCCATGTGCTCTCTGGCAAACTTCAGACGGGCCTGGACATGCACTGGCTTAAGCAGGGGGACACGTCTGGCACTGCAGGATTTGATTCCCTGTCGTTGTAGTGTGTTACTGATGGTAACCTTTGTTACTTTGGTCCCAGCTCTCTGCAGGTCATTCACCAGGTCCCCCCGTGTGGTTCTGGGATTTTTGCTCACCGTTCTCATGATCATTTTGACCCCACGGGATGAGATCTTGCGTGGAGCCCCAGATCGAGGGAGATTATCAGTGGTCTTGTATGTCTTCCATTTTCTGATAATTGCTCCCACAGTTGATTTTTTCACACCAAGCTGCTTGCCTATTGTAGATTCACTCTTCCCAGTCAGGTGCAGGTCTACAATTCTTTTCCTGCTGTCCTTCGAAAGCTCTTTGGTCTTGGCCATAGTGGAGTTTGGAGTCTGACTGTTTGAGGCTGAGGATAGGTGTGTTTTATACAGATAACGAGTTCAAACAGGTGCCATTAATACAGGTAACAAGTGGAAGACAGAAGAGCTTCTTAAAGAAGAAGTTATAACTCTGTGAGAGCCAGAGATCTTCCTTGTTTGAAGTGACCAAATACTTATTTTCCACCATAATTTACAAATAAATTCTTTAAAGATCCTACAATGTGAATTCCTGGATTTATTTTTCAAATTCTGTGTCTCACAGTTGAAGTGTACCTATGATGAAAATTACTGACCTCTATCATTATTTTAAGTGGGAGAACTTGCACAATCGGTGGCTGACTAAATACTTTTTTGCCCCATTGTGTATATATATATATATATATATATATATATATACACGCTGCACATAAATATTAATTCAAAACTTTTATTTTTGCTCCCATTTTTAAAAGAGGAACTCAAATATCTGAAAAAATCTGTGACAAATTGACAAATCTGTGATAGTGAGCGGGTCTCCTTTGCTGAAATAATCCATCCCAACTCACAGGTGATCCATATTAAAATGCTTATTAGACAGCATGATTATTGCACAGGTGTGCCTTAGACTGGCCACAATAAAAGACAGCTATGACATATTCAGTTTTGTTTTATTGGGGTGTGTGGGGACATTTTTTTTCCACCTATCCTGTCTCAAAAGTAAAGCCTCTTTTTATTCTTTTGAGATCCCACACCCTCCTGTGTTTCACTGTACAATACGGAGAACAAACACTGTTAAGAACTTAATAGAACTGCATGTAAAGCATCGAAGGTGATAGTGTTGTCTGTCATAAGTGGAAATTCAGAAGCACTTAACTCAATCACGGTGCACATTTCTAAGTGTGGAAAAGCCGAACACTCCTTATATCACAAGAATGTTTTCAACACATCATCAGTCTACTGGGATAACGGGTCTAATCTCTTGGAGTTCAAATGCTGGTGACAACAAAAAGAGAAGGGAAACCCACATTGAATACTACAACCCTTTAAATCTTGCATATTTTTCAGGAGATCTAATTTTTGATAAATTGATTGGCTAATGTTATCATTCATTTTTGAAAACTTTGTAAATAAAATGAACATAAAATACGAAAATGTTCACTCAGTACAGTTTTAACTTTCGATGATAGTATCAAATTTAAATGTTATGTTTTCTTTCTCACCTTCGTACCCTACCTCTCTTTTTCAGACATATACACACAAAGACTTGCAATCCATTGTTCTTTTTAAGAGCTAGTGCAGCAACTCGAGGGAAGCGTCTTTCTAGTTAGGGCTAAGGACACGTGGGCTGCTCCATCATGCAGCGAACCAGTCTCTTACCAAGGTCACAGTGCCTGATGTCTCAGTCCTTCTTTTCCAGTGCAACATCCAATTTTAATTGGTGTCATTCAATTTTAATGAATGGATTGTCCCCTAAGTGTGAAAGTGAAACACATTAAGGTTAAGGGTAAAACCATTTTGTCGACAAGATTGCCCTGTTAAATTCAGCTTCAGGAACAAATATAACTGCTGAGCCTTTTTTTCTGTTAGTAAATGAAGATATCACATGCCAAATTATGTTTCATTATATTTACAGCCATAATACCATCGATAACTTGCTAAACATAAAATTTGGGGTTGATTATTAGGTAGTCCATAGAAAAATGGGTTAGTGTTGAAGCAGTTTGAGAAGAACACACACGCCCCTCTCAGAGTTCTGGCTGAGCAACTAAGCCTGTTCTATAATTTCATGCAGGATTCAGGGAGTATTACCATGATTCACATGAGATGTGAGTAAGCAGTGGAAGTGGAGCATTGGTAAATAGATTTAACATAACTGTGGTGTCCACATAAGTGTTTTGAGCTGAAAAGGGAAATGGGTATCTATCTATCTATCTATCTATCTATCTGTCTGTCTGGTTGTCTGTCTGTCTGTCTGTCTGTCTGTCTGTCTGTCATTATTAACTCTTAAATACAGACAAAAGTTTAAGGTTTAGAAGAAAGTGATGGCAGTCCACAGATCAGGTCTTACATTTACCTCCAAAGCTGCCTCTGTTGCTGAGGACCAATTAATAATCAAACTTATCACAGATTCTCCATTGGATTGAGGTCTGTCTGATTTTGTTTAACGGCGAACACACATTGAAGCGACCAAAAAGCATCACACGCCCCATGCTAGTCGCTTGCACATTCGCACCTTGAAGCGTGTCCAAAGCGAACTGGTCATGCTTTAAAACATGCCATTTTCACGCACGTGAAACAGAATGAGGAAACTTGTGGGAGGACCCTGACCGGGACCGCTCTGCTGGCCTCCTCCTCCCTCCCTCCTTCTTCAGTCCCTCTGGGAGCTCCCAGTGAACTCTGGTGTCTGAGCTGACCGCATTAAATGTTCGGCCTGCCCTCAAGCGGAGCTGGGACCGCTCCTGTGGGGGAAAACCCTGTCGAGCAGCAGTGGAAGGATCCAGAACCTGGAAGCAGAGCACCATCTCCATCGAGCCCAGCATGTGCAAGCACAGAAGCCCGGTGGACTATGGTCTCCGAGCAGTGGTGGAGGGATCCATAAACACCACAGCTCCTCGCCCATTTTTTGCTGCGAGTTTCCAAGCTTTGCCTGCCGACACATGAA
Organism: Apricaphanius iberus; assembly: GCA_028564705.1. NCBI lineage: Eukaryota > Metazoa > Chordata > Actinopteri > Cyprinodontiformes > Aphaniidae > Apricaphanius > Apricaphanius iberus. The sequence goes on along the minus strand of JAPXFQ010002722.1, from coordinate 1,233,669 downwards.
CTGCTTAGCTGAGCGGCTGTCCATCTATCTGCGGTTAGTAAAAGTTTATATGGGAGCGGCGTGGGACGTGCTGTGGTGGAGCCATTACCAGGCCTAGGTGTCCGGGTGAGGAAGCTGTTCATGGCTCACTTCTTGACGGAGAGAGTTAGACCTTTTGTGTCTACAACGGCTCTTTTAAGAGCCACCCACAAACCTCTTAAGAAGTTTCCTGTCTAAATAGTTTAACCTCTTAAGAATGTTTATTTTTTATTCCTGTCTCTGTACAGAAAACAGCTGGTGTCATGTAGCTCGAGGTGATTATCCATGGTGTCGCAGCATCACTGACACCCGTCACCTGATTGGTTGTCGCGGTGCGACTTGAAGCTGGAGTTGAGATTTCTCCAACTTCTGCAGCAGACGTGATAAGCGGGAATGCACAAAATGCACCACATAAAATCCAGCGTTCATTTTAGTTTACGCGACAAATGCATCAGTCGGGGTACTTGGTCACGCCAATCAGGCTTCATCGCGCTCCTCCTTTGACTTTACATGTAAACCTGGCTCTCTGGTCGCATTGGTCACGTTGGGTGTGTATGTACCGTAACACATAATTATACTTTGATCTAACATCCATATATTCAGATTGGTTGTTTTTTCCTGTAGTGTGAACCTCCACTTTATTCTAATGTCTTTTACAGCCTCTAACAGGTTTTCTTCCAATATTTTCTACCTACTGTTTTTTGTATGTAGAGTAAACATTTTTACTTCAGCTTCGTCTCACCAGATCACCTTCATTCACATTTAATACTGGCTATTCTGCCACTCTATAATAAAGTCCAGATTTCGTGACTGACTGACTGACTAGTAAGTTGTGGTATCAAATGATTCTCTAACCTGTGCTGTGGATCTCTGTTGCTATTCCAGAGTGACTCCAGTGTGATTCATGCTTTTCTTGCTAAACTTTATTAGAAGCCTTGAGTTTAGTTGTGAGGCATGCGCTAACCTCTTTTTTTGTTCACCTGAGGAAAAATAAACCTTTAAGGTTACTACCTAAACCTTCTGTTGTTGTGGGTTTTTTATGAATTCTTTGGCCTGAAAAAAATGACGGTTTGGTTGAGTCTGTTTGTTGTTGAGACGCCCGTTTTGAGTTGTACTGGTTGTGGATAAAGGTGCATGCTCGGGGTAGGATGTCTCCACCTGATAGCCGTATTTGCATAGAAAAAGGCAGACAAGTTTTATTTTTATGCTTTTCCTAAATTACTGTTTTTAATCAAATGCTAAATGTTTTATTTTATTGATTCTGTTTTTATTTTTCATACTTTTGCTGTTTTTACTTCCCAAGCTTTTATCATATGCTTGGTTTCTTTACCACTGAGTCATGTAAAGCACCTTGTATTACCTTGTGTTGAAAGTGTGTTATACAAACAAAATAGTCTTGCCTTGCCTTATGATAGAAGGTTATGTTTTGGTAGGTTTGCAGTTGGGGCATTTGTTTTCAGTTTTCGGATGGTAAATTGAACAGAGGTAAGTTTTTAATATTGCTCTGTAATATAAATTGGTTTTAACGTTATCCCTGTCCTTGAACTTTGTGATGGTGTTTGCTCACTAATATTTAACAAACCTCTAAATCCTTCACAGGACAGCTGTATTCATACTGAGAATGAGTTGAACAAAACTGAACTCAATTAACTGATTAGGGGACTTGTAAGGACTTTAATTTAGAGATATATTAACTGACAGTGGCTAAATACCGTACATATTCAAGGATTCAAGGAACTTTTATTGTCATGCCATCTCACGTTACATGTGATGGTATGAAGGACTCAGGTCCGGAATTAAAAGCCATTTAAATTAAATTAGAGAAAAAAACTAATAAATAAATGTGCTCTACAGGACACAGCTGGCTTTCTGCAGTCTAACAGCTGCAGGGAAGAAGCTGTTATTGAGCCTGGTGGTCTTGCTCTGTATGCTCCTCAGCCGCCTGCCTGAGGGAAGGGGCTGAAACAGGCTATGAGTGGGATGAATGGAGTCCTTCAGGATGCGGAGGGCCCGTCCCCTGCATCAGGACGTGTAGAGATCCGAGATGGTAGGAAGCGTGCTCCCTACAGTCCTTTGTGCAGCTTTCACCACCCGCTGCAGAGCCTTCCTCTCAGCAACAGTACTGCTAACGTGCCACACGGTGATGCAGGTGCAGATGGCGCTCTCCACTGCACAGTAATAGAAACTCCTCAGGACGGAGCTTCCAAGTCCAACTCTCCGCAGCTTCACCTGTGAGTTGGGACGCTGGTGGGCCTTCTTGACCAGACGTGAAGTGTTGGCATTCCAGGTGAGGTTGTTGGATATGTGCACACCCACGTACCTGAAACTGGAGACCACTCGCACAGCTGCTCTTCCGATGTACAGGGGAAGGAGAGGACACTTCTCCCTTCTGAAATCCACCACCATCTCCTTGGTCTTCTTCACATTGATGCAGAGGTTGTTTTCTCTGCACCACTGCACCAGGTTTTCCACCTCCTCTCTGTATTTGGACTCATCATTGTTGGTGATGCGTTCCACTACTGCTGTGTCATCCGCAAACTTAACTATATGACTGCTGGGGTGTCTCGCTGAGCAGTCATACGTCAGCAGAGTGAACAGGAGGCGGCTAGACACGCAGCCCTGTGGTGAGCCTGTACTGAGGGTGATGGAGTTATATCGATAGTTATATCGATGGCGTCTTTGATGTGGGTCATGACCAACCTCTCAAAGCACTTCATGACTACCGGGGTTAAAGCTATTGGCCGATAGTCATTCAGGCTTTTCACTGTGGAGCACTTGGGGACAGGGACAATCGTGGCAGTCTTTAAACAGGTGGGGACAGATGACAGTGACAGTGAGGTGTTAAAGATGTCTGCCAGCATCTCAGCCAGCTGGTATGTACAGTCCCTCAGTACCCGTCCTGGGATGTTGTCGGGCCGTACTGCTTTATGAGGGTTGATACACTGAAGGGTCTTCCTTACATCTGCTGTGGTCACACTGATGGGCGTGTCACCAGGGGGTGGTATAAGTTTGGTGCTGGGGGAGACATCAGGGAACTCAAAGTGCGCATATAAATGGTTGAGTGCATCTGGCAAGGAGGGGTCTCTTGGGCATTGTACCTCCTTGGTGTTGTAGTCCGTGATGTATTTAATGCCCCTCCACATGCGGCGAGGGTCATTGGTGGTGAAGTGACCCTGGATTTTCTGGGCATATGTGGCTTTGGCCCTCGTAATGCCCGCAGTTAGTCTTTTTCGGGCCTCTCTGAGTGCTGATGCCTCACCTGCCTTGAATGCAGCATCCCTAGCTTTCGACAGAGCTCTCACCTCAGACTTCAGCCAGGGTTTCTGGTTCAGATAGCAGGTTATTATCCTGGTGGTGGTGACATCATCAGCACATTTGGAGATGAAACCAAGGACAGATGATGTATATTCCTCCAGCTCCACCTCTCATTCATGTGTAGCTGCCTCTTTGAAGACCTGCCATTCTGTGCACTGAAAACAGTCCTGGAGCACACAAGTCGCATCTCTGGGCCACACAGTAATAGTTTTCTTCGTTGGCCTGACGCGTCTCAGCAGGGGGCGGTATGCTGGCGCCAGCAGGATGGAGATGTGATCGGAGAGGCAAAGATGGGGGCGAGGAAAAGCTCTGTACGCACTGCGGATGTTGCTGTACACACAGTCCAGAGGATTTTCTCGGCATGTAGGAAAGGTGAAATGCTGGTACAAACTTGGCAGAGTGTCCGTCAGTTTCACATGGTTAAAGTCCCCCGCAACCAAATAAAACGCCTCCGGATGCTTTGTCTGCAACAAGCTAATGGTGTCAAATACCCCCGTTGATGCTTCGTTGGCATTTGCACCCGGTCAATGTAAACAATGGTGACGAACACTGCAGGTAACTCTCGTGGCAGATTAAACGGCCGACAGTCATAAGCTCTATCGCCTCAGAGCAGGAGCTTTTCACCAGTCCGCAGTTCGTACACCAACCTTCATTCACGTACACACAGAGTCCTCCTCCCCGTGTTTTACCCGACCGGTGTCGCGGTCCGCTCAGGAAAACTGAAGCCCTTCAATCTGGAAGGCTGAGTCTGGCATGTTGTTGTTGAGCCAGGATTCCGTTATTCATATCGAACTTCAGTTTGTTTTTTTGTTTTTTTACAAAATACTTTTAAAAACCAAATGTAATTTAATCTCGCACAACTTGTTTTCATCAATAGCAGGTAAAATTAACTTTAATTAATGTAACTTTGTGGTTGTTATTTGAAAACTGTGAAAGGGTTGTATTTGTTTTGTTTCAGTTTACAATACTTACTTATATGTGACAAATTCACATATATTTGTGCACATATTTCCAAAGTAATGCAATGCAATAGTGCCTGGTAAATAATATGTTTACTTTTTGAAAAAAGCAATAATTAGTCTTCTCTCAAAATATTTTTTTTTACTCTAAAAACTGTAAATTTAAATTCAAAATTTAAAAAGTGCATTTTTTTACTCAACATTCAATGATAGGTTGTATAACTTTAAGTGACCAGATCCATACGTCAATTAAATTTGGGGGAAAAAAGACCCAGAAAAGCATATTGTTGTCCTTGTTTCTCTCAGTGATGATTAATTCAGGCATTTTGATGTATAACTTTTAGACACATCTACTAATGTTGGGGTGTTTTTTGTTTCTGTACAGAAATACTGCAGTAGCCCCCATTGGTTTTATTTTGCTTCCAATTAGAGTTCACGTGGCACCTCATAGTGACTAGGTTTCAGTTGCTTTCTTCACAGACAGAGTTCAGGTAAGGCCAGAGGGGCTCACTGCAGCTCAATACCTCATCCAGGCAGTGTTGGCTTCATCCAGAAAGCCACGCGACAAGAGGATTTAATACAGAGCAGCAGTGCTCCTCTCCGGAGGGGATTACTGGAGCTGGGCAGTGGGAAATAGACACAGCAATGGCCAAGGCTGCAACAGCAAGACACACTTAGGTTCCCAGAGCACACAGAAAAGCACACAAAGGGTTGTGGCACTTTCATAGTTTTCACATTTTTAAGGCTTTCTTGTTAACTGATGGAAGCTACATTTAGCCATGTTTTCCTTTACACACACAGACACCGTGCATAAGTGCATATAAGGTTGTGGATATCCAACATTTTAGATAGTTCTTTGATTCAGCTCATTACTTTTAAAATAATCAGTCACATGTCACTGGAAGAGACCAATGTTTCCCTGACCTGTGGTTTTGTACAGCCACAGGTTTTGTACTGTGATGCCACATATTATGGTATTTCCTAATTTTGTCTCCTGAACCTAAATTACCACCAGCTTTCAGAAAATGTTATTTGCTACATGTATAAGGCAAAAAGCTTTGGTCTTTGAAATTATTACGCTAAATTATTACCTTGGCTATAATTTACATAAATATACTTAAATATTGACTGCTTTTCCATGAATTAATGCATAATACCTCAGAGACGCTGCATGCTTCACATGATTATCTACTAGGTTTATGGATGCACTGATACTGGTATCGGCCCCGATACCGTTCTTATGTACTACTGTATATCGGTATTGGTTAAAGTTTACAGACACCATGAACAGATACTTAAAATGTAAAAACTCTGCAATGCAAAAAAAAAAAAAAGAAAGAAAAACTCTGGAATTATTTTATAGAAAGTTTTTATGTAAATTTAAGTTATTTGGTAATTTTTATTTATAATTTAGTTTTTTAATGTAATTCACCTTAATTTGTTGCAACAAGCAGAGAAGAAAATAAAACCTTCAAATTCACTGCTCTTTCCTGTTTGGTAGAAGTATTGGTAATGGTACTTGGTATCAGCAAGTACTCAAATCCAAGTATCGGTATCATATCGGTTTGAAAAGAGGGATGTTGTTGCATCCCTAACTGATGCTGAATAGCCATTACTAGCTGATAGTCATTAGTAGGCCTTCTACTTACAGTTTGCGCCACTGTTAAGGCGTTTCTCAAAAGAATTAGTGCAAACTGCAAAACCTTCAACAGCGAGTCACCTTCTCAAAATGGAAAATCAATTGCACAAAAGCAAGTCAGTAGCTCAAAAGGGGTAGTTCGTGCTTTAAAAGCAAGTTTCGGTATTAAAATTGATAACTTCTTCTTTAAAAGCAAGTATTTATGTCAATAAATGTGTCATCTTTGAACAGTCAAGTCAAAAGGTTTGAACATGTTTTTGTTGTGACAGCTCACTTTGGAAGTGCTTCCTAATGTCATGTAAAGTCAAGACTTCATTATATACCTTGCATGGCATTTTGAAACTAGAATTAAATAAAAATTAAGACACTGAATATGCACTTTACTTTGTACCACACGTGTCAAACTCCAGACCCAGGGGCCAAATCCGGCCCTCCATGGCCATTTATGTGGCCCTCTAAACTCTTGAGGACCCTAAAGATAGAAAAATTAAGTTTTATTTTTGTGCACCACAGTACATTTTCATCAGTAAAATAAAATCATTATTTATTTGAACAGTCCAAAAATCACATCATTATGTAAAGATGTTGAGTATTATTAAATTTTAAGACGCACTTTTGGAATGCGGAGGCTGATTTTAACAGTTTGTTATAATTTTATCAATGCCTTCTGCCACAACTGGCCCTTTAAGGATATTTATCAGCTCGATGTGGCCCATAATGGAAATGAGTTTGACACCGCTGCTTTATACTGTATATCTGCGACTGTTCACAAAAAAAAAAGTACAACAAATATAAACTCCCTTTGGCTCAGTAAACCTTACTGCAGTAGTTTTGAAACTGAAAATACTGTACTTAAATTCTGTATTTAAAACAGACATCCTCACCCCACTTCCATGAGGCTGACCTTACATGTATTTGCAGTTTTGTAGATACACTATGCACCTCAAGCCAATCCTGTCTCCTGGTTTATATATACTTGTAAAGTGGGGGTTCAGTGAGTGACTGTGAAGAAGAGGCTTGTCAATGGTTGCAACTAATCACACACCCACTTTTCATTAGTGAGATAAGGTTACTCTGAGAATAGTTATTAATGGACATTTTTATGGAAACACAATACAAATATATTTCAAAATGGATGTACAAAATGTTTGACATATTCAACAATTTTGTATTCAATGATGCAAGCAATGAAATGAAAATTGATAGTTGTATGAACAGTGACTATTCAGCCTGTACAAGTATATTTAATTTTGACAAACATTATAAAAGCGAGTGAATAGTTATCAAAAGCAAGCCAAATGTGATCATTTTGCAGATATCTGTACTTACTCAATTGCTTCATGTCCAAAAGCATATGTATTTGGATAAAAGGAACATGAAACTGTCAATAGGTTGCACCTGTACGACTGCATGTTATGGAGATTACACTAAAGTTTAATTCTGTTGTGAGAACTTTGCCAAAGAAACTGAGAAAAACTGCAACCTAAGGGATATCTTGTGAGTTAACTTTTGGGTCAGATGCAAATAGTGAATATGCTAAAAAAGATGTGGAGGATATTCAAATATTTAACAATCATATATATTTACATACATTTTCTTGCATTTATAGACTTGTAATTTGGATTTAATTTTTGTTTCAAAAGTACTATGTGTTTAGGGTGCAAATCATATACAAATTTAATTTAAATTTTATTTAAAAAAAGTTTGCAATCTATAATGTCAAACAATAATTGTGAAAATGTATATTTACAAGATATTGCTGTTATTACAAATTTGCAAATAAAAAACAAAAAAACAATGGAATTAAAATTTGCACTGAGGACACAAATTCTCATTCTTGCCAAGTGGGAATAAATATTTGTGAAGATAGAGACAAACACTTGGATTTGAACTCAGTGATTTTGATTGAACGAAGCCAAATAAAATCAATTTCTCCCAATATGAATGTACATCCTTTACACTTTAACTGGGTCATAAGAAAGAAAGGACAACATGTATAATTGTTCTTCTGAGGAAGAAAATACAGGATTACTAACAGAAACAAGAGGCTGAATTACAGCCAAAACTAAAGCAAAAAAAACACAATCACTGGTAAATTATTACCCTGTATCTCCCTGTTTACTATATTCACATAAATTTGGGTACCTTGCATAGACGCATGCTGATACCCTATGCCGCTTGAAAAAAACTTGCATACACATGCAACAGAGACTCTCCCTTCCACTTACACGGTTTGTGTGCTACATTTCAACAGCTGTGCAGCATCTTAAAAGGAGCAATATTTTTCCTAAACGGTCAGATCCAAAGCTCAAAAAAAGCACTTAGTGCTTCCTTGATTGGATTACACAGTTACAATTTTTATACCAAAAAGTAAGAATCAAAGCAAATGTGTTAAATATTTCTCCTAAAACTTGATCTTTGCTTTACAATTCGGGAAATGTCAGGAAATATCACACATATATGGTCAATATAAATAAATGGTACAAGAGCAGATGGATCACTTGACCTAATCTGAAACAAACCATACTTTTGCTGTTTTAGGACATATTCACACCTACCTCATTTGCTTAACACAAAATCTAATTCGTTTCCTCCCTTGGTCCAGACCTTTTGCTCTGGTGTCAATACAAACCAGCGAACTATGGTGTGCACCAAACAAGTGAACAGAGACCCAGCTGAAAAGGTGGTCTTGGACCGATTCCAAACGAACCCAGGTTTGGAACAAATCACGTGTGAATGCAACAAAACATTATCCAACCCAGTGAACAAAAAACCTACCTTTTTAGTCTGGAGGGGCACCCGTCTTTGTGTCGCATTAAGAGAAGTACTCGTTTATATATTGGATTATCATACTGGTGCAGTTCATATCCCAATGGTGACATCAATAGTCTATTCATGTTCTTTTCATATTTATAATTTTATGTTAATTCTACACAAGCCATCTCTGCATCCTTTTGCATACCTCAGGTTGCATCGCTTTAGCTAAATCAAAGGTTGCATCACAATCTTTGGTTGTTGGTTATTTCAATAGTTGTTTTTTTTAAATCTGGTGATAATCATTTTTTTCTGTCAATTTTTTAAAATAATTTAAAAGATAATACTTTTTCATTTCAGTTGATATGGAATCAAGACTAACTAAGCAGAAAATTCAAATCGAGCCATAACACATTATGCATATTAATAAGATGCATGTATGAACATTTCACCGGGGTGCAAGGAGCTGAACTGCTCCACCTTTGCATAAGGGAAGATGAAGCAACAGTTTAGCCTTAGTTTTGAAAACAGGGAACATTTGCTACATTTACATCTGCAAAATATATTTAATCCAATCATAGTTCAGATTAGAATTTGACAGTTTACATGTACCTTGAAGAAATCTATCATCTGCTACATGTCTGAACGGAATAAAAATTTTGACATGTGCAGAACTATCTAAAACACCGGACATGGCCGTAGAAGAAGAAATGGACTTCCATTTTAAATAAACATGGCTGCACCCATTTGAAATGGAGGACTATGATGTTCTTCAGAGGGTGATTTTATTTATTTTTTCTGGTCATGGTTTTACATCCACAAGCCTTCATTCTTATGTACACAATCGAATTACAAACCAAATCCCTTTATTTTTTAGGAGAAAGTATTGTACGTCTACGCATGACTTAACAGACATGCGCAGGAATGACTTACATTCGGAATATTAGTTTACATGCACCACGATCGGATTAACTGTCGGAATAAACCAACCCTCTTAATCAGAATGAAATTTTGATTCGAATAACTTTGATTGGGTTTGATCGTTTTTATTCCGATCAGGATTTTAATCAAAATAAATGTGAACTATAAGGTTTACCACATTGACATGCAGTTGATATGCTATCCAGTTAATACAGAGTTGACTACCTTTTAGTACATCCTTGAGTGAAGGAAAGAATGGCTTATTATGGGTCTACAGCAGGGATCCCCACCTCCAGGCCTCGGGGGCCGGTATCCTGCAGGTTTCAGTTATTTCCCTGGTTCAACACACCAGAATCAAATAATGGCTCGTTAGTAGGCCTCTGCAGAACTTTGCAATGCTGAGGAGGAAGTTAGAGAATTTGAATCAGCTGTGTTGGAGCAGAGACACCTCTAAAACTGGTAGGACATCGGCCCTTGAGGCCTGGACTTGAGGATCCCTGGTCTACAGTCTTCCACAAATATTAAAGTGTGAAGCCGTAGCCCTCCCGTAGCCTATATGAATTTGTTTAAAGTGTTAGCTCTAGAGTGTAATTGTGTCTTATCTGCTGTTTTTATGTTGCAGAGATTTGTTTGCTGACACGGGGCAGGAGGACAGCCAGTGTACGAGCTGACACATACTGTCGTTTGTATTCTCTCTCTGTGGACAACTTCAATGAGGTTCTTGAGGAGTATCCTATGATGAGAAGGGCCTTTGAGACTGTTGCCCTGGACAGGCTGGACCGAATTGGTGAGGATATTAGCATAACCACACTGAAATCACTTAAGACGGCATGCATATCAAAGCAAAGTAAAAAAACAAAAACTAATGATATTCAGTGACATTTGCTGTAACCTTCACTTTCCTTGAAGGCTACATTTGGAAACAGGAGAAGCAGCATGCTCTTACTGAAACTCAATTCAAAGTCATCTGCATGCAGACATGAAGACAGGGCTTTGAGGTTTATAAAATCTCTGCATGACTTCTCTTACACATGCAATTGATATTCTTTCTGTATTCATCAATGTTCCCATACTGAGTCTAACAGATGAAAAACCCACAATAAAAGGATGCTGCTATTATCATTCAACCAATCATGGCATGTTCTGTTTTATTTTCATCTACGTTTTAAATGGGAGATAGGGAATTTGCTTAAGGGCTTCACTTTGTAGAAAATGGCTGCTCTGATATGATGTGCTTAGCTGATAGTAATAGTTCTGTAAAATGGTCCCTGCATGCACTTTTTTCCTTTTGTCTTTGATGCTTATTTACACTCTTTTTTTTTTTTTCTTTTTTTTTTCTTTTAATATTACTCAGGCAGCCTAAAATTGTCTGTCCTCTGGATGGTCTTTCCATAATTTGATTTGGGGTGTGTGAGACTGAAAGACTGGTGTAGTTGCTTTGCAAAGCACCTAAAATTTGGTATTACTTTTTATTATGAAAACTCCGTTAACTAATATACTGTGGATCTAAGTGTTTTTTTACTTTGCTTTTTGCATCCTTTTTTAGCTAACCAGATTTATTGTTAATGCTAACTGAAAATTGCCAACTCGTAAACTAACTTTGTCACTGCAGGTGTCACCATTTCACAGTGAGTAAGGGTGAGCTAGCAGTTAAAATGCCAGTCATTATGATACACATGTTCTTTAAGGGAAGTAATTGAGTTCATAGTAAGGAAGAATGAGATTAAATTAGAGCATTTATGGGCTCAGATTGCTTCAAGGTAATTTTCCAACAGGGTTGTGACATTTTGATATCAATATATTCTAATGAATAACAGTTTGGCATAGCAGCTGTTCATATATGCTGTTTGAAAAATTAACTCTAAAAACACTACCACTTTAATGCTCAGAAGCTCAAATCTGTTAAGTAAGGATAACCCTTAACCTATTAGTATTTTTTTTTAAATCTAATTGAAAACCTACTTCCTCAAAAACTTCTGGAATATCAATCTGTTTTAATCAGTTATATTTGCTTACAATCTCTCATATTTCTTTTCTGAAGTCTTACAGGCTGTATTTGTTCTTGTCTGTTCAAATTTTATTTTAAAGGGAAGAAAAACTCCATTCTTCAACACAAGGTACAGCATGATCTCAGCTCGGGGGTACTCAACTACCAAGAGAGTGAGATCATCCAGCAGATTGTGCAGCACGACAGGGACATGGCCCACTGTGCCCACCTCATGCACAATGCTCCCCCACAAACGCCCCCATCACCAACCCCTGTCATCTGGGCCCCCCTCATCCAGGCGCCCCTCCAAGCTGCTGCTGCCACCACCTCAGTAGCTATTGCACTGACAAATCATCCCCACCTCCCACCAACCCTCTTTAGACCTCCAGTGTCTCTTCTCAGTTCCCTAAAGGACCCATCCACCAGACTTCGAAAGTTCCAACCGTTCCTTCCTTCCTCCACAGCACCTGGCTCCTCTGGGGACTCTCTCTCAAGCACACCCTCTAAACTGTGCTCTGGGGTGGACATGCCATTGCTTGCCTCCTTTCGAGCACAACATATGACATCTGGTTCTGGGACAATGGGATCAACCCGGCAAGGCTCAGGCTTGGGAGGCCAGCATGGACCTGATGGAACTGGGTCTGTGTCCAGTGAAGGGGGGACCACTGTCTTCCCTTTTGGGGCACACTCATCCTCTGTTTCTCCCTCTTCGAGCATGGCACAACTTCACCCACAACCACAGTATCAACAACACTTTCGATCCAGCACCCCACCCCTTTCTAATCTTTTCCACCAAGCACCTGTGGGTGGAAGCACAGGGTCAGGACTAAGTGGAGGAGCAGGCTTAACACGTGGGGGCACCACTGGGTGGTTTCCAGGAGATGGAGCTGGAAGTTCTGTTGAAGGAGCCTCTGGTGGAGATGCTGCTTGGGCTGGCGAGGAGTTCACAACTGGTGTGACAGACATTAGTTCTAGGGGGCACTATGACTTGAAGGGAGCCACTGATGGATCAATGCATGGTAATTCAGGGGATATAGTGGGTGGAGCATCAGAAGGCTCACTCGGAGCTGCTTGTGGCCGTTTCGTGGGTGGAGCAACAGGTGCATCCGGGTTGGGTGTCACTTGTGGTTTATTACAGGACAAAACCAAGAAATTACTAGGAGAAACTTCTAGAGGGTCAACTGAAAGAGCTTCCAGGGGATCAATGAGTGGGGCTTCACGAGAATCACTGTTACCTACAAACCCTAGTGGATCATTAAGGAAGATCAGTGATGGATCAGTGTCATCAGTTTTTGATGTGGCCTGTGGGGGAACATTTGGAGGAAATTCTGTTGAAATTTCAGTGGGGAATTCAGCAGCACTGTTTGGGAGGTCTTCCACTGGGTTAACGAGTAGCCATACAGGAGGAGCTTCAAATGAGCCAGGAGAAACTGCTATTGGAGGACACAAAGGAAGAGTGATAGGGTGTGTGGCAGGAACCCAGATGGGAGCATCTACAACTTTAGCTGGTTTACCTTCAAGTGGAATTACATCAGGACTTGTTGGTTCCTCATTTTGTCAGAGTCCTATATCTACCAGTCCATCCAACCTAATGTCTAGTCAAATCCTCCCAAACCAACCACATTCTAAGCCTCTTCAGCAGTTTGCTGGGGGTGGTAGGACTACCAGTGGCATAAACCTCTTCCAGTCACCCCCACAAGGCTCCCCATCTTGTGTTAGAGGACAGCAAACACAAAAGTCTACTACTGGTTCCCCACCTTCTATCAGCCACTTTAGCTTGGCAGGCCTCCAGTCTGGTTGCTTGCCTCACCAGATGTCACTGGAGAAGTCTGCATTGGCTTCGTTGGCTCAATATGGTTCAGCAAATGCTTCTCCTTGCCTTACCCCAGTAGCACGCAGTCCGACAGTACAAAGTCCAGTGGTAGGCAGGACTTTTCTATACAGTGACCCTTCAAGTATTGCAGGATCCCACAGTTCTTTGCCCATGCCTCAGTCTCCTCTCCTTTCACAGCTTCCTAGCTTGCCACAAACATCAGGGAGAGATTCTCCTCTAGCTCCATTTTCTGAGGACCTAAAAAGTTCATCCAGCTCACACCCATCTTTTCCGCAGGATGTGGCTCAGGCCCTGAGCCACCAAACTCCTTGCTCCTCTGTGGAATATTACCCGTCACCATTTTCCTCACCAACTCGCGTGCCCAAACCTTGTAGTTCAATTTCAGGGCAAATGACCCCTCCAAAACAGGAGTTGCCGGGGAACCCTCACCAGACTCAGTCCCCTAGATCATCTCCAGCACCTCCTCCACAGAGGGGCTCTGGTGCCTACTTGTCAGATCTAGAACCTCAAACTGTTCGTTCTAAGCTTCCTTCCAATTTGTGAGGATCGATCACACCCTCCTGTGCTCCCCTGAAATGAAACCTACAGCTATCAGCACTCATTAGATTATTTTATGTTGTCAGACTTCATTGTGTTCCATCTCTCATTTAATCAGGATCTTTAAATTTACTGTGAATCCACAATGTTTCACCGGGAAACTCAGAGCTGTAGGGTATTCCTTATTTGTTAAATTCATTGTTATTTTTATTCATACTTGCTGTATATAGGCAGAAATATATTAAACTTATAGGCTCATAATAAAGGGACTAGGAGGGTGTGAAAGTGATCTCAAGGACAGACATTTTATTTGTAATACTATGCCAAATTCATCTCGTACTATTTGGAAATTGAATCAATGGAATACATACAATTGTGTGTTTTTTATTTGCAGGAACAATGCACTAATACCTGCATGTACAAAGGATTCTTTTGTGTTTTAAGATGACTATCAACATTTGTAGCTCTGAAGATGATCTGAGACACATTGACTCTTGTACCTATTCATTTAGGATCACATATTGTTGATCCTTAAATGTGTTTATTAGATTGTACTTATACTTATATGTATAAACTTTTCAAGACCTTGAAAGATGGGGATGAGATTTTAGGATACCAAAAAGACTTTTCCTGTGGAATAACTGTTCACCTCTCCAGGTACCACAATCCCTCTTTTATACCACTTTGTTGTATTCACGCTGATATTTAAAGCGGAAGAAGAGGGGTTTGCTGAGCTACCCTCTGTCTCAGTGTTTCAGCATAAGAGTATGTGATGGACAAAATTTCTGAAGAGTCCTCAACCATATTCTAACAAGCTCACCTTGTCTTCCAAGCTTGTGACACTTAAGTGTATTAAGTTTGTATTGTTTTTCTTCTGGGCCGTGCTGAACTGTTAATGTGTGAGTGTAGCAACAAGTGTGAATAAGCTGAAAGAAAGAGAAGTTTTGCTAGACTGATCAAAAGTAAGTTTGCCTTTTTTTAATCAAAACTTAGGACTTCCAATAACCAGTTTGTGTGATGCATTGCGTAGCACTTGGATCTTAAAGAAATACCTTTACATTTGATAGTAATAAAGCCTATTGGGGAAAGTGATAAAGGTTAAATAAAACTTGATTCATTTTTTCACATAAAACCCAGTGTCAAAACAGCATATTTATAAACAAATATAATTCTTGAAATCAGAAATACTGAAATGCTGGAACAAAAATATTCTACTTGATACTATAGTTTATTTAATTTAGCACTACTTGCTCTGCTTTAGTTGCTTAATGGTCAACAGGGGGTGTATCTCCTTAGTAAAGACTAGTTCTGAGTTTGAGATGTTGAATGTATGCATGATGCTTCCAATGGGTACTGTGGCGATGGTTGGTGCGCTGAAGGCCAATATTCCTTCGGGGGGTTAAGAAACTCTTTTGTAACTAAAAAGGTAATTGATTCCTTATCTTTGACATACAATAGCATCAACAACCATTTCTATAGCCATAGTGTCCTTTAACAAGACACATACTTAGCACTAGCTAAATTGTTAATAAGATAATCTGGACCTGTTACTCTGTAAACTGCCTACAACAGCCCACTTGTTACTCTTATGGCCTTTTAAGTGTCATTGTACATTTACACTATTGCTTTAGAAAATATCCCATTTATTTTTTATATATATTATTGGCTTCATTTACATTTTGGATTAAACACATTTTTGGTCATGAGGTACAAATAAAGGAAGTCAACTTACACAGAATATTTAAAAAGTTCATTTTATTAATTGCAATCACGTAATCACTTATTTTTAATGGTGTTTATCATTTTTCTGTGTTCAGTCTTGTCATCCATCCATCCATCCTCACAGGGGCTGGTCTCTAACTCCAGCAATCATTGGGTGAGAAACTGTAGTGTTGTCATGATAAGTCATATTCATTTCAATGTCAGAAATGGGGAGAATTCAAATAAACAAACAGCATGGGCTCAAGGTGGACAAAAATGGACCTGAAAGCTGCCAAAGTGTTTATTATATTAAGGATGCCAAACTTGGGCATCAATGTAAAACAAAATGGCTACAAAAACAGGTCTGCAGCTCTAACCTCTTCAGTTCAATTTTAAGTTCACTAAGCAAATCTTTGTATGCCAGTTTACACAGTGATGAGAAGGAAGTCATCATTAAAATTGCTTATTTTGAAGCGCATCCAATTCGCTTTGGATCCACGTTGAGGTGCGAATGTTCAAGCGCCCAACTAGGGGTGTGTAGCGCGTTTCTGACGCTTTGGTGTGAACGCGCTGTTATAGCAGCAACTTTGAGACTCCTTTGACCCGCACCCTACAAAGGTATTTCAAAACCCTCTGTGGCTAACTCAGATTGGCCTGTAACTCCTCACTGATTGTTTATGACAAAAAGGTTTTTCAAACTTTAAGAGTCCATCTTCAGTTGGTTTCTTCAACGCATGGGGTTTGGCCCTATAAAGATACTTAATTCTAATGCTACACAGAGGGTAGAAGGAAAGGAAGTTCATTTACAACCAAATACAATCAGTCTGATATACAAGCAGACAGCAGGTACAGTCTAAATTGTTTATTCACAAACTGAGACACGAAGAATAAGACAACCTCATGCTGCAGCTGATTTTTGTGAATAAAGGTAATAATTTGTAGATGATTTGGAATGACATAGGACACATGTAACTAAAACAGGTGTACATTAGCCACACATAGGTAATCAAATAATTGCTTGATAAAACGTGTTGTTTTTACATGATATAACAAGCATTTTCATTATTCATGATTAAATACAATCAAATTACGTTTCCTTAAAGTCTCTAGTTGTGTACGGCCCCTTAAATATTTTTTCAAGAAGCTTTGCAGTGGCCAGGAAAGCGTGTACTTCACTAGGCATCACTAATCTCCCAAAGGAGCATTGCAGTGTTATGATCTTCATGTTTGTCTGTAGCTCATCACCAAGACAGACCCAGGTTCCACTTAGACAGCTGAGGCCCAAACTCAGTCACAGCACTCAGCTGCAGGAGCCTAATTTAACAAGACACGTTTGTAATCCCTTGCCCCCCACAAGCTATCTGAGACTTCCACATAGAGGTGGCCATGCTGGCCCCTCATTACAACTGCGTGAAGTCTTTTTAACAAGGTGCACCAATGCCTGGAATCACAGTTTGTGAACATGCACTGCCAGATCTCACAGTCACTGCTCCTTATTATACTACCAAAAATACTATTTCAAAACACTGATAAAATATGTTGATGAAATATGTATAATATTTGTAACTATAACATCAATGAATAACAGACTTTCCACAGTGCAATCACTTCTGAGTAAAAATATTAGAACATTATTGGATGTGTCTACCATTGTAATCGAAATATGAATTGTAATCGATTTTTTAATGTAAATTACTTAATTTGCAAAGCGCAAGAACTGTATTTCAATGTTGCTAGATGATGGTGATGAGATCAGTACACGGATACATTTAAATAGACCTGTTAGTAGTGTCCTTTAATTCATGCACAGTTTCAGTTCAACAACATTCTTTCTATAAAAATGTGAAACACACCCAAGTAACATCTCATTTAACATGTACACCTACTCTCTTTGTCTTGACCTTTTTATAAGCCATGAAGTGAAATGTAGAATATCAGCAGCTGACATCACACAGGCTCTAAGCATGTAACATTTCACCCTGTAACAGCTTTACATGGTTTTATTCCCCAAGACAGACTTACAGAATCGTTGAGAACTATGGAAGGGTTCGATTCACCTCTCCTGGACGTGTCACCTTGTATATGCAATTGTATAAGCGATTAAAATGCTAATTTATTGAGAATATTAAGAGACATAGCCTCTGCACTAGAAACAAGTTGATTGAATAACTGAAATTCACCATCTTTTATCTGTCCACTAAATATGACCTTGCTCATACGTTGCAAAGAGCTTGTTTGTTGAAGGATTGACGTAGTTGGACATTAAGCTACAGGAAGAACACGTACACAGCCAGGTACTTCATGGGGTACTTGTGCTGATAGACTTCTTTTGGCATGGTGCCTTGTTCCTTGTAAATGTCTCTTGAGTGCATCTGAGGGGGTGGGTTCAGTTTTCTGCTGATTGTTGGAAGGATAGGAGGTTGTGGTTTGAGGTTGAGCTTTGTTCATCGTCACATAGCAATCAGTCAGTGATGTTGGGGATGTTTGTCTGTGACTATTATCCCCCCTACCTGCCTAGCTCCAGTTTTGAAGCTGAGTTCTTCTAAAGGTGGATGTAAAAGAGGAAAAAGTCACAGCTACAAAGTGTATCAGACAGGGACAGACAAATTAGCAAGAACTTCATTGAGTTTTGATCTGGCTTTTATCTCATAGACCAGCACATAGTCATGCTTAATTGTAAAACAGAACAAACTCGCCCAGTTTGTGCTGCAAACGTCCAAGTTTTGCCCTCTGACACACCAACTACTAAGATGAGTGGCTGTCCATCTGTCTGCGGTTATTAAAGGTTTAATATTATATGTGAGCGGCGCAGGACGTACTGTCATGGAGCCATCAGGCCTGGGTGTCCGGGTAAGGAAGCTGTTCATAGCTGACTTCTTGATGGAGAGAGCAGGGCCTTTTGCGGCCAAATCAGGCAGAAAAGCGTTTTCTCAACGCAAATTTGCTTCTGATTTGTCGCGGGATCCCTAGTCGCGCTTCATCGCGCTCGTCCATTGACTTTACATGTAAACCTGGCTCTCTGGTCGCGTCTATCGCGTTCGGTGTGTTTAAGCACCGTAAGAATCCTTGGCACTCCTACTTCAGGAAGTGAAGGGAAAGTGGAAGCGGGAACAGCAACAACAGACCGAGCAGTAGCAACACAAGTATAAAACAATGAAAAACAGTGCAGTTATTACAAAATGTTCTGTTGTTGTTATTTTTGTTGTCCATTTATTCGCTCATTGCGCATGTCCTGCATTTACTCCATCTGCTTCACTGACTTGAACAGAGCGAAAGGCCGCATGTCGCCATCTAGCATCATGAAGAGAAACGCACTTCATTTAATATTTAGATTTTCAGAGTCCTTCATACTGTAGCCAAGAACTTCCACAAGAGTTTGATGTTCTAAATATTTTTTGTTTCAACTTGCAGTCTGTGATCTATCAGCAGGTGCAGTTACTGCATTTGTGAAAATAGGTATTTCGTTGTGGAAAAAAATATACCGAAGCTTGTCTGGTAATGTTAATCCTAAATCTTTTTAAAATCTGTGAAAGTTCCGAAGTGTGTCTGCTGCTTTAGACAACATTAGTCAGGAGTATGATGAAGATCAAGGAACACACAAATCTTTTAGTCTTACAATCCTCAAATATTGCCTTTATGGAAGACTGTCATAGAGAAAGTCATTGTTAAAAAAGTATACCAAAAATAAAAAGAATCAGATTTGGAATTTTTCTTGTAGAATTTTTTATGGGACACAGTATGCCCTGTACAAAAAGCAATGCAAGTATGTGGAAGAAGATGCCCTGATAAGACATCATCCTTAAGACACTATTCTTATTGTGTTACACTGTTGTGGGTAGCAACATGCTGTGGGGAGGTTTTGCTTTAACAGGGACAGAGAAGCAGAATAGAAATAATGGGAGGAATGGAGCTGAATAAAAGGGGGAAAAAACACACATTTTGTAAGCTGCAAAGTCCTGAGACTGGGGTGGAAATTTGTCTTGCACCAGGAAGCTAACCCAATAAATATATCCCGAACAACGGAAAGGTTTAGATCAAAGCAGATTAAAATGTCCCAAACAAAGTCCAGACCAAAACTAAATTTAATCTCCAACCAATCTCACTGAGCTCAAGCTATTTTCCTAAGAAGAATAACAAAAGGTTTAAGTTGCTGGATGTGTTGCCCTTTGAACAGTAATGTACGATTGACTCAGGGGTCTGAATACATATGCATGATATCACAATTGTCCGATTCTCATGAGGGCATTTTTTTTTTCAAACAATGTCTTTGTCTTTCACCTCACTTATATAAGCTAAATAGGTGTTTCTCTATCACATTAAATCGCAGTAAAGTACGCTGGAGTTTGTGGTTGTGACATGCGAAGAATTTAAAGTGGGATGAATATTTCTGCAAGGCACTGTCACTGCTTTAGTAAAGGGATGGATGATCATGGTATCAGTTGAATCTGCCAGTGAGCTGATAAAAGCTGCAATGTCCTCTGGAGGTCATTGGGGTCAGTTTCCTTGGAAACATGCATTTCTTGGCATTTTGGAGAAATTTGAAAAAGTAATATTTGATTGATGACCATGCAGCTCAGAAATTCTTTACTGGAAATGAAAAGCGAGTTTATAATCCTCAAGTAAGGAAAAGCTTTCAACTCACAGTAGGCAATGTACTGTAAAGAAGTAAAAATAGTAGAAATTTGAGTAAAAAGATTTTCACCTGATGGCAAGGTTTACTTTTCAAGCTAATTTTTCAATTTCCATCCTCTCACACTATTTACCACCGTAGCATAATGTAGCATGGAGATGGATCTTTTCCAGGAATCAGTCGGGAATTAGATGAGCTTTGAAACTGTGTGTCTTTTGAGAGCGGCGAATAAAGAAAAACAACGATGACTCACTTTCTCATGCGGAGAACTAGTTTCATGACGTCTGCCTGTGACACCCATAAGAACATGGGACGAAGACTGCTGTTCTAGATCAGGGGAGGAGACAGCAGTGAAGGGTAACTGAAAGATCATGAATACCAGCATTCTGCCCAAATGCTTCAAAGTCTGTTCAAGACTACAAAAGACAGGAAGAAGTGACTGACATGCAGTTTTGAGGCTGCTTTTATTTTAATGCACTGCATTGAAAAAAAAACAACAAAAAACATATGTTACTCCTACTAAAGCATATCAAATCTAGGTCAGGAATACCCATTCTTTATCACAGAAATGTCATAAATAATTTGTCTTTCCTCTTCGTGAAGGGTAATAGGTTTGGCCTTGGAAAGTTCTACTTGTTTACAGCAGGTATGAGGCCATCCAAATCAAATTATAAATGTAACCGAGTGAAAAAGAAACATACTTCAATATGATTCAAATGTATGTAGGTTTTTGATGTCCCAGTTTTGTGGTAGCCCACTTGTTTTGAATTGGTGTCTGAGTACCAAGTACAAGCCCAACAGATTCACTTTCCCACTTGATGTGAATGTATTAAAAATCTTTATTGGTAATTACTGTGGGTTCAATTTCCTGAAATCATGGACACGAAACAGAGACAAGAAGGAAGAAAGTGAAGAAGAGAAACAGGACCAGCAGAAGCGCGAACCGACTACACAAGACTGGGAGGAAAACAAAGAACACAAGAAAACATCCCAGTCCTCCACCCCTGCCGGACGGCAGAGAAGCGGTAAAACAAAACAAACAAAAACAACAAACTGAACAGAACAACACCAATAGTTCAGATCCAGTAATATAAACTAAGAATTATACATTCACTACACACAAGCATGGATTAATGTTTCTGGTAAGCTCCTGGTAACAACTAACTAATGACGAATACCTCAGCTCAAGATATGTCCGTACTCACCTACGTACGAGCATGCAGGTGTGAATAAGGTTTCCCCATGCAAGTGATTGATAGCTGGTGTAAGGAACCGTCAATCCGTCCTAAAGGAATCGACGAGTGTCCAGAGTCCTACAGAGCGCAGGAGCCGCAGACGGACCAGCGCTGGGCCGATCACCCACCGAGAGAGGAACAGATGGAAGCCCCAGGGGAACACCCACCAGCCGCAATGCCGGGGCCTGAGAGATCGCAGGGACGAGCCCACGGGCTCCGCCGGGAACCGGCTACGCCAGGGCGGGCCCGGAACAGGACCCGGAGGCCACGGGGATCAGGGGCACCCTGCCCCCCAGCAGGGCCCCGACCAGGGACCTGCCTTGCCGCCACCACCAAACCAATCCCCAGGGGTCCAGCCAATGCCAGACAGCCCCCCCAAATGAACCGACCAGGCAGCAGGACCCAGGGAACCGGCAGGAGGCCTGGGCGCTAGGTATGGTCCCCACCGATCCACCAAATGGCACCAACCTACCTTACAACCCCGGCACCCCCATAAGAGGTGCCCCAGTCAATCCAAGGAGGACGTCGGCCCGACACACCGGACCAGCCAGGCATGCACCAGGACCGAGCCGGGCAGCAACCGGGGTCCCCGGCCCCAGGCATCGAGAACCATCATCGTCCATCACCAACGGGGAGTGACGGAGGGGAAGAAGATGCACCAGGCCAGAGGGCAGCCAAACACCCAACCTGACAAGTAGACATAGACAGACAGACACTCATTCGTACCCTACCTCTCATGCGCATACATTTGTCACAAATACAGGACACCCGAAAAAAGGACGCTGTACACTCATTCATACGCCCCATACATACTCTATGCTCCAAGGCCCAGGGACAGACGCCCCAACAGCACACGCTGCCCCTGCACCCGGGAGACGAACCCCTTGCCCACCAGGACGAGGACAAGCAGACCGCCAAGGTCATGTAAATGTTGCAAGTGTAAGTGTCTAAGTTGTTCAGGAAAAATTGGAACCCAGGCCACCACCGGTCAGCGAAGACGGAAACTCCATCCCGCACCCCAGTGACGTGCCCACTTCCCAAGGCCTTGTGAATGGTAGATTGAAGGAGCAGGTGGACAGAGGCATTGGGGGAGCGGGAGGAAATAACTGGGGTGACACAATGCCATCCCCAGGGAGCCAGCTCCCCTGCTGACTATAATAGGCACCCCCGTTCAGCCCAATCCACCAGGGGTGGGAGGCCCCAGCACGTCAAGTCGGGGCCCACGGCAGCGGCACCACCGAGCCCCATGGGGGCCCAGGCCATCCACCCGCACCCATCCCAGGGGGAGACCTAAATCATCCCAACATTCAGACTACTAACAAAACACAGGACACTAGACACCCAGGCTGAGTTTAGCAATAATTCCTTCTTAAAGCCGCATTCCGGATTATTTTGGGGAGTGAGTTTTTTTCAAAACAATTTACGAAGGCCCCTCCGAAAACATCCCTTCACCCTCCCTTCTTCGAGCTTTATGCTCCCTGTACTCCACCCCCCATATAATTGGGCACGTATATCACCTGTGTTTTCTCAGCATGTCAGTGTGTACTTTATCAGTAAAATATAATATTGATTTGCTTTACTGAATATATGACTGCCTTACTTGTTCAGCAGAAATGTGTCCAAAGCTGCGTTGGTTTGAAGCCTGTTAAGATTCGATGGTAGCCTATCTCCATGTTGAAAAGCATCTCTGATATAAATCGAGGGGGGGGACACATACCGATGTAACACACTAATCGGGTCTCTAAGGCATTTTTTGAGTTTGTCGCCGTATTTCTCTTTTTTTTTTTTTCTGAAGTTGATGTAGCCCTGGCTAGCTGGGGAATGGCTAACTATTTTGCAGAAGTTTGCTGTGACTTCTCTGTGACCGCTTTGCCATTATGGTGACTGTAAACAGAAGACATTCTCAACGTCAAGGTCCTCGCCTAAGTCAAGGCGAGGCGCGTTGCTTACGAGGATATTGTCCTTCTTTGGTCAAAGAAAACTGTTAAATGGAACAGACTTGCCTCACGTGACCTCGGCTGCCGGCTTACACGCTCTGTTTACGTCCCGCCCGTCGTAGTGGCGTAATATCGTAGTAACTTTACTTCAGCCATGGAACTGGAAATGTATAATGAACGTTTTCCTTTTTTTTATTGTGTATATGTCGGTTAAATCAAATGTGTAAGCGAATTAGTACCTTGTAGCCATCGAAGCTGTAACTACTAAGCAACTAACCAACCATATATATAACTGCTTTGGATCTAAAAAATAATAAATAAATAAAAATAAAACAAACATTTTAGATATAAGCCCGATATCTACAGTTAGTTGATTTACATTTAAACTGGAAATTTACCCCGAAGTGGCTGCTTACAGCTCCTACCACGCTGTATTCTGGGAAATTTTTAACTAAGAGAATGCATCAAGGCACGTCTAATGTATCCATTTTCAGTTAGCTAAAC
The DNA here is from genome assembly GCA_028564705.1 of Apricaphanius iberus. Classification (NCBI taxonomy): domain Eukaryota; kingdom Metazoa; phylum Chordata; class Actinopteri; order Cyprinodontiformes; family Aphaniidae; genus Apricaphanius; species Apricaphanius iberus. The sequence goes on along the minus strand of JAPXFQ010002722.1, from coordinate 1,209,698 downwards.
GGCTAACAAACGGGGAACAGATTCCTTGGTAGCACATGAATATTAGAACGCGCCTTGGCGGTTTCTGATGACGTATCTTCTAAGCAACTGGGGCAGGATCAAGGCGAGGTTCCTGGGCATTGAGAAACACCCATGGATCTGCCTGTCTGCGCGGCCTCGTCTCCACCGGTTTGTGCGATACGCATACACGTTGATTGACAGTCAACACAGCAGAAACTTGAATTCTATTGGATAAAAAAATTCGGCGCTCAGTCTGAATTGCATAGGAGTCTATGGGAGGAAGGAGGGACTTAAGACAAATAACAATTGTTGTGGAGCACTAGCCTTTTATCATAGTACTGAACCCCACATCATTTTAAAGATATATAAAACTTTAATACATAAGTAAATTCTCCGGAATGCAGCTTTAAATAGGGTTAGTTGTTGAAGCAGAATCAAACCCGTGACTTTTCTGGAAGCAATTTTTTGTTTGTTTGTTTTTATTTATTTGATTTTTTGGACCCCCTTTGTCAATGATCCGTTACCACAGATTCATCCAACCTCCCAAAAATACAATTATTATAAATCTTATTCTTAAAGCTGGTGTCAATTGAAGGTAACATGAAAACAAGCTTTAACCTCTGATAATGGTCTTTGTTGTGTACAAAAACTACGGATTTGAATTGTAGTTATTCCGTGTAGTGGAATTGCCATTTGTTGATGTTAGTTTGAGCACAAGGTGGGCTGTTGGGCAGTGTTCTGTAACCACAGAATGAGTTTATGCAGGCAACTTTTTTAATTGGATGAAAACCCACAAAATACATTTACAAATTTGACAAATACATGTACATTCCCATCTTGTTTGGAGCTGATGAGACAACAGTTGAAGCCAAAGGAAACAGAAAAGGGCATATTTTTTTATAGTATTTTGAGAGATGAGGGTTTACATAAAAAATGAATAAAAATCCTGCCTCTCTGACCTGTCTTTTATTTGCTGAATTATGTACTATAATTCCACTTCATCTGATGTTGAGCGATGTACACTGATGTACACCGATTAATATATTTACATATGACCTATTTATGTTTTTTGTATTTACGTTAGGCTGCCCTAATGACATCTAGCTGCACCACACCCCAAAATGATAAGCAATGAACACCAAACTGTATGTATGTACAGAATTCATGATTTTTTTAATGACACATGGCCTTTTCATTGTTGAATCTCTTTACTTTGTAACAATGCAAGAGCTGGAAGGAAGAGGAGTTTCTCCCCAGAAAGTCAGATTTTTTTGTTATTTTGTTTTTCTTGAAAGCAGTGACTGGTTCAACACTTCTATCAGGACTCGCACCCTTTTGAGAAAGAAAGCATTTTGATCGCTTTGCTATTGAACATTGGATATCTATTTTTACCATGATGACTATGAGGAAAAAGCAATAAGATGGCTGTGCGGATACAGTATGACTTGATGGGGCTTTGCACCGACTCGCTCAGCGTCGAAGTGGTTTGTTGTATGTGTGTGGAGGTAAAATGGGATGAATTGTCCATAAGCACACATACTGGATGAAATAAAATGCTATAGAATAAAATACAAAGAACAACTGCCTGGGGGAGTTTGTGATTCTTTCAATTCAATTCAGTTTATTTATATAGCGCCATTTCACAACAGATGTCATCTCAAGGCACTTTACAAAAAGAGTTATTACAATACAATGTTTAGTGTAGAAATTACAGAACCACAGAAGATTGCGTCGTGGAATTCTCAGCAATCCCTCATACTGAGCAAGCATGCAGCGACAGTGGGAAGGAAAAACTCCCTTTTAACAGGAAGAAACCTCCGGCAGAACCAGGCTCAGCACAAGCGGTTATCTGCCGCGACCGTCTGTGGCTTGGAGAATACATAACAGAGACACAGAAAGAGCGATAGAACTGATGCAGAAGTTTGTTGCAGGACGTGGAGAATTTTCCGTCACTGCAATGCCATCTTAGTCAGGCTCGTCAAGTAGGGCTAATCCGGAGTACCTACTATTATAGAAAACAGGTTAGTGCTTGAATTGACAGCACATCATGCAGTTGGGGAGAAGTAGGAGAGAAAGTAGGAACAGACCCTAATAATGTCCTCCAACAGCCTAGCCTAAAGCAGCATAGCTACTAACATTAACCTGTCTCCTAGCTACTAGGAGACCTGGCTACCAACACTCTGTCTGAGTCCTCCTGACCCGTGGACGGTATAGGGCCGGTATCACAAATGCAACATACATCTAACACTTTGTGCTAAGAGAACACTGAAAGAGATCATAGGTGCAATGTAATGCCTCTTGCTAACAATTGGGAAAATTCGAGAGTTTATATTTGCTTTTTTTCCTTCCTCATCTTGTGTTTTTTTTACTGTAAGCAAATGTGTCACAAAGATGTATTTAGATGCACACAAAGAGCAGTCCAGAGACAGGTGAAGCTTCTCAAAAATCCGGAAATGTTGACAGACTGTATAAAAAGGAGGACAGTCTATAGCTGCCCTTGTGAGCACTCAGCCATCTGCTTCATTAGAATTCCCCCTTGAGGTAACCTTCCCTTCTCCAAGAGGAACTCATTGTAAGTGAAGGGCTTTGTTGTAGATTGTCTATTGTAATTACACATTATTCTCTTGCTCTGATGCCTGCCTGCTGAGAGAAGAGTGGGCTTTCAGCGCGCTGCTTGTCATCTGATGCTAATAAAATATTAAAAATGGAAAGAAAAAAAAAACTCACACATGGACACTCACCAGATGACCCTCTTTTACCTTTTTTTTGTGTTTTTTTTTTTTTTTGCCCCGCAACCTACATAAGAGAGGTTAGGGTGACATCCGTGCGGCTGAGGTGGCGGCCATGAAGGGATGGGCTCTAAAGCCTTTTCTCCTACATCTGGGATAATCTGTTCTACTTCTTCTTGGGTCACACTCAGCAGTAATTAATCCAACCATTACCCTACAGGCGTCAGGGTTAAAGCCCTGCATATGTCTGTGTCTCATGGGTTTTTTTTGGTGATTTTTTTTTTTTGCCAGATAACTCCTTTCAACTTGACTCTGATGCTAGAATAGGCCAAATATATGTCTTCTACATAAATTATAGTATTTTAATACTAACACATCAGAAGGACATGGAAATTAAGGGCAGATTTTTGTTGGCCAGGGGGAGAAAACTAGAATGGAGATCTGCCGAGTTTGTTTTGGTAAAGAGATGTTTTTCACAAAAAACAATATGTTTGTTTTGTATTTTAGATCATTAATTATTAATTCCATATCTTCTGATGCTTGTTGCATGCAGAGATGGCTTAAAAATTGTTTGGCAGCAAAGACCCCAAAGCACTCAGAAACATTCAGTAACTACAACATATCCGCATTAGAGCTTTTTTTCCCCGACCCTTCTAAAATCCTACCATCAAAGCCCTTTGACATGTGCCAGTTTGGTCACAAATATTGTGTGAATGTCAGATTTGCAATGTTTTTTCCCTGTGTCATTATGAATGTGTGTGCCTGCGCATGTGAGTGACTGTATTACCATGCTGATGTGAGTGTCAGAGGGGATTAAGTTCATGAAAGCATACGCAGAACTGATGGCCGCAATTTGCTGACCGGATATCCACATTCATGTGTCTTGTTCTCCCTCCACTTGGAAAAAAAAAAAAACCTTCACTGCTTTGCTTCTTTAATCCTCTGCTAAAAACGTCATGATGATCAGACATGTACCCTGAGATAGAAGAAAGTGCTGACTGGCTACAGGGTGGAAATTGTAGTCTTTTAGATTAAAAAAAGGTGATAAAATGGATTATTCAATCAGGATAATGGTGTCTATCATCAGGTGGAGATGTGTGAAATGTGATGAGCTCAGTGGATAATGAGAGTCTTGTCAAAATGGATTTCCGTGTGTGTTATTAACTCTGCTGATGGGGAAAAGAGATTTACGTTTTCCAAAGTACTCTACAAGTTCTCCTTTTAACAAATATTTGCACTTCTTGCATCTCTTTTAGTGTTTTTACTACATAGAAGCATTTCAGATTGGAACCGTAGATAGACCTTAAATTATTTTACATTAAAACAGGGATTTTAGAAATTAAATTGGAGCTGAGTTGAAGAGATTTGAGGTTAAACTGCTGCATCATGAGCTCACCCAGAAGGTCAAGGGGTAGCAAAGCTTTAATGCACAAAATCAACATCAGTTTAACCAGGTTACAAATCTATGGAAAAGCCTCACACATAAAAAGAATGAAGTCAACTGACAACAAGAAAAGAAAAAGCTGCAGAGTGTTGAGTTTTAGTGGAATGAGATACTTTAACGGATAAACCACGTGTGTAGGGAGTGGGCAAAAAGAAATAAGGGTGGAGAAAAACTGTTTTTACACATAAACACAAAGTAAAACTACCTGACACAAACAGGAATACAAAGGACAAGATCGCACTGGGCCACAGAAATGTAATGTTCCTTTGCAATGGTATTAATGCCTCTCAAGCTTTTTCCCATTGTGTCATATTGGAAAAAGTACTTCAACTTTACTTAGCTATTCTACTGAGATTTATCTGATAGATTGGCATAATATTATGCACAAATGTGCTGTGGCAGGAACATTTTAAATGTCAAAATGTTCTACTACTGAAAAGTGTGGTGTTCATATGTATTCAGTCCCCTGGAATTGATACTTTCTGAAACCACATTTACAGATTATAGTATTTTCAGTTATATCGCTACCAGCTTTGTATATCAAGAGAACATAATCTGCCCATTCCCGTTCTTCTCTGGAAAATAGCTAATGCTCAGCCAGACTGCATGGAAAGCGTCTCGAAAACAGATATTTTCAAGGCAATTTTGAGGCAAGGTAAGGGAAATTCATTCGTAGAGCACACCTTCAGCAACATGGCGATTCAAGGTGCTCTGGGTGATCAGGGGGTGAAACAAAAGGAGGCATAAAAAAACAATGAAAACAGAAACACAACATCAGAAACATAAAGAACGTTAAAATATACTAATGCCATGACATTCCAGCTATTGCTGATCAGTTAATCAAAGGCAGCTGTTTACAGATATCTTTATAACTCCTATTTAAAGGAACTTAGTGTGACATCAGCTTTGCTGTTTTTTTTCAGATAAGAGAACTGGAAACTGAATGCTGTTTTTCTATGTTTGGTTCTGATTCCAGGGAGGCTGAGTAGACTGGAAACAGAGGACCTTCGTGGTTGGGCGATTGGTGTAATGACAACAAATCTTCAACATAAATTGTTGTTGATCCATTCAATGATATAGAAATCATCTAAACCATTTTATTGAATCTTTGGATGTATGTTTTGGGTTATTTTTTGTTGAATAGTAAACCAGTCAGTCTCTGGTCTTTTGCATCCTTTAAGATGTTTTCTTTCACAAAAGCCCTGGATTTAGCTCCATCCATATATTCCTGTCAACCTGAACCAGCCTGGTTGTGTCATCATTGCAGGAAGCTGCCTGACCTCAATGCAGAATCACCTTTAGAACACAGATTGAGTAATAAAAGTTTATTTAAAATAGATAATGTGCAAATTGAAGAAGGATCAGCTCCAAGTTTCTGCGATGTCTTGGGAAGAGAAGAGAAGACAGAATGGCAAGGAGGTTTAGTAATCTTATTGTGAGGGGAAAACTGAAGCTGGTTTACAGTTCTGAGAGGGACCCAAATGCAGTTACAATGGCCGACAAGGGCACCACCATGTATCCAATCAGCTTCAGAAGTCCCAAGCGAAAACAGCCGTAAAACAAAAAGAAGAAAGGAGTCCCAAGAAGATGTTTCTTCTTTATGTGATGAATGAATTGCTTATTTGGCGACCATACCAAATTGTACCTGTTAAAAGGCAAGATCCCACTTTCTTTCGTCTCTGATTGGCTAGCCTGGGTGATTACTAAACCTAAAATTCATTACCTAATCCTAACCAGAGTCATTTTATAATCCTAACATTCAAGGAGTATTTCCTAAACCTAACTTTACTATTTTCCTAATCCTAATATTCGAGGACCAGTGCCTAATCCTAATGCCATCCATCTATTTATTATAACATTTAGGACCAGTTATATCCATATAAAGTTAACATTACAAATTACTGAGTAGTTGTGTTTAACAACTTCTGCTTGAGACTTCAGTTATGGATTGGATATATGGCGGCACCAGTGCCAGCCATTTTAACTGCTGGATGGTACTTTTGTACAGTTCCAATGAAGGTTTGTGTTCCAGTAAGGTTCTAAGTATCAGTGAATAAATGTACAAATCATGGCTCTATATATATCAAATCAAAGGGCCAGATCATCAAAGTCCAAAGTTTTAAAACAGATTTATTTTTGTTTACTACTTTTTTTTTGTTCTATTCAGTCACTTGCAAAGGATTATTTCAGTAACACAAGCAAAACACTGAAGAATGAGGATCCATCAATTTTAACAAAATTATAATCCGTTTGTTGTAAATGCATTTCCAATGTTATTTAAGACTTTTTTTAATCACTTCCTCTCTTACAGCCAAATGTCTATTGTCTTCATATTAAACATAAATAGATTTTTCATCAGATCTGAGACAAGCTTTTTTACCGACATTGGCCCTTTCCGGATCATCTGATGAGTGCTAATCGAAACTGAGAGACAGACTTTGATGTGATGCCTTGAGCTGCGACCTCCCTCCTCTGATATGTCAACACAAAAATCAGTAGCTCGAATTGTCACCCTGCCATCTGCTAATAGTCTCTCCTAAATGCCCGTTTCTAAGCATGAACCCACTCCCCCTTCCCTCCAGAAAAAACTCTCCAAACTCTATTCAGTCAGCTACCAGTTTTCGTTTTGGAAGGTTTAAGTGTATCTTGCAATGCTTGCAAAAAAATTTAAACACTATGTTTTGATTCAGTGTCTTAAATTAATTTGCAGAGATCCTAAAATGTGACATTGGCCCTGTGTAAGACATGACCTGTATTTTTGTTTCACTGGCTGCTGGCACATTAGCAAATCATTTCAAAGGATATGTGATGTATAAGTAGAAGTTTAGGCATGGTTAGTGTCTTTTTGGAATGATTAACTTTAAACAGATATTCTAACTGCCACTTGGAAAAATAACAGAATATATTATTAAGTAGTATGTTGTGTATTTTGCCCTTCTATTCTAAAAATAGAACAAACCCAGAAAAATCTGTTTAAAGAGAGGGAATACCATTATATTTAGGAGCTGTAATCCTCCATGACTAGTAATCCCTGGGGTATCCTCCTGCATTTTCTCTGCCTCCTTTCTCCCAGTGAACACAGATGGCGAGAAACTCCTCCTTTCCTGGCATTCTTCACCCTTCTGTTCTTGTTTTTTTTGAAGACAGTGCTTCCTTTTCTTTGCCACTGCTTGCTTGTCAAAGGCTGATACTAAACTATATTGAGCAAAACCAGCTCTCATCCTGTAGTCATTGTTCTTTATTTTTTTTTATCAACTTACCCCTATGCCCCTGAGCATTTTGCAGGCAGGAACGGCCTTTGAACTGAGGACAGAAAGCAGACCAGGCTGACCATACCATAAATCATGTGCCTGTGTATCCTAATGGTAACAAACCATTGGGGCAGTTGAGAATGTGAACAGTGTTGAATGGTTCTCTTTGTTGGATTGTCCTTCTGCCCTGTCCTTTCCAGCCTTGAGAAAGAATGGAGCAAATCAGGTCATTCTTCAACATACAGTATATACGGACTAAATGTGTCTTGAAACGAAACAATGCCTGTGTGAGTGTCAGCCAAGAACAGCTACAGTCCCAAGATCAAATTATCATTCTCCAGAAGGAACAAGAAAGGTTACTCCAAGTTCCAAGTTAATTACTACATTGTTCAAGATGAATTTGGTAATTTGCTTACTGACTCATAATTATTATTTTCCACCGGAACCACTCTGTGGAGCAGATTTACTCATTTGCTCCCGGTAGGGAACACATGAGAGGGGCAGGTAGCCAATGCTCTAAATGTCACACCGGCCCAAGTGGCCTCCATGCTTCATATCACCAGCAAATGAATGCCATTGTTACCTGTGGGGACCCGGTGTAAGCAGGAGAGGACTGGGACAGTAATTCAGGCCGGGAATTTGATACCATACCAGGCCACCACCACCATTTAAAATAATAAAACAAAAGCTACACATGAGCCAATCACACAAGGCCTTTTCTGTTTCTTTCCCCTACAACAAAATACTCTATTTCTACTGCAATAATCTGTACTCAAATGACACTATCCACTTCATCTTTTACTACAGTGGAAAATGTGAAGCCTGCACATAAAAAGAAAATACCTACTGAAATACAGACAAAGATATATTGGAGTTGGTATGAGAGTAATTCTCAAATATCAATTAAAAACCCTCTCCTGTCTCCTGCCTGGTTTCTACCACCAATGAATCTCTCTATCTCTTTCTCAGCAAGTTCTAATATCTCCTTATCTGTGAAGGCAGGCATCATCTTCCCTGCTGCCAGCTTCCGGTCTTATTTTTTCTCCGTGACTCTGACTTTTCTGCAGAGAAATAACTGTGAAGTTTGGTCTCAAACTCTGTTTTCACCTGGGCAGACCCTCCCTGGCCCTGCTTTGTCTTTTGCAACAAATATGTCTCTCAGATGAAAGCTGTAAAGTTCTGCACTTAAAGGCAGGGTATATGATTGTGGGAGTGCTCCTCAACAGGGCGTTATTGCAAAATAAAAAGTCCCACCCCTTGCTTTATGCTCTCCCCCTAAACCATGCCTCAATAACACAGGCACGCACATCCAGCCTGGTCTGGTTGGGTCTCTGCCACAGTCAACAACTCGCAGGACACAAGCCATTTCAACCAAAGTCACAAAATATAACGTGATCTTACCTGTCCAGGAGAAAATCAGCAACCAACGCATCAATTAGCAAGCCCTTAGTTTCCTTGAGTTGACACCCCCGTATATATGCAGCAGCTCCGGTGCAGATTCAGCTTTTGGCACGCTTTCTCGTTGCTATTTCCACAACAGCTTTGCGTTTTTTAATCGTTTTGGGAAGCTAATCTGCACTAACTTCGAAATAAATGCTTCACCAAACAAACACGTGGGATACTGCAGCTGCCACCATCAATTTATCTGTTGGTAAGGTAGCGCAAGCTCACTTCCTGTTTACAGGCTAGAACGAGCGGTGTGTGCACACGGAGGGGACGCGCAGAGGGTGAGGTGCTGGAACACAGAAGCTTTGCTTACAAGCCTCTTATTTTGGAGGGACCGTGGAAGTTGATTGGATGAGGTTTTCCCATGTTTTCTCGCTGTAGAAAGAATGAAAATCACTTGGTCAAGTTTAAGAACTCCTAACTTGTAGGTTGCCACTGGTATATGAAGAGCATTTATTGCAGTTTTAAAAAAAGTGTTTTAAAAGTAAATCGTATACCCTGCCTTTAAATGAAAGAGAATTGGCTCTATTCAGCATGAAGGGACTAGTAAGGGATGTAAATAGGCAGCATTAGTATTGCTACCTAGCTTAAAATGATATATTGACATCTATTAACTAGTCATAATTTAGGTAAGATTATCTGCATGCAGCAGCATAACTCAGTTTATCGCTTTTTTAGAAAAAAACAGTCAAAAGTTTTTGCCTTTTGCTCGATCTGCATAATTTGCTGAACATGCTGCTATGCTGAGCAGCAGCACCTGTCTGTAAATCACCGCTTCCAGGATTAGAGTGTGTTCGCTGAAGGTGTGTTTAAAGACAGCACTGAAAA